>CAJVRI010000452.1:0-600000 GCA_911649635.1 Poeciliopsis gracilis | reverse complement strand
TTTATGAGTCACATTTTGAACTTTCATGAGACCAAGTGGTTGCATTGGACAGTTACGTTTCAAGTGAAGACAGCAGATGCTACCAACCACAAAGAAAGGTGGCATAACGAATGATGTTGATTAAAAACACTGAGCTTAGGATGTTGAAGATAAACTTTGACAAAAAAAAAAAGAAAAGAAAAACTGAGTGAGACAGAATTTAATTGCAGGAGTTCTGGATGTGGGGGCGAATAACGGCCTAATTATCCAGAAAAGAAATCTGTTTTGCCCAACAGTGCATGTGAATTAGACGGTGAAACACTAAAGGCCACATATGGGACAATATGGTTCAGTTCCTAATTGTTTCTGGTGTAGAAAGGAGCAATATGGAGGGCAAAGCAAACATGTGTTACTGGTGAGCACTTCGCCCCCTGGAACCCTGCAGGAGTGATTCCACCAGGCGCAAAAGCCTTGTCCCCCCCTGCTTCCTGGAATTGAAAGACCCTAGATGTTGGCGGCAGGGGAGCGATTTCTGGGTCATGAGTCGGGCCGGGGAGCAGGCATTTGCATGCTGGAAAGCATCCAGTGGAGACTGAACTTTACGGATGTCAACAACAATTTTAAGCGTTCTTAGTCATTCAGCGTGTTTAAAGTGAGCATGGAATAAAGAATAACATGCAGTACTTGTAAAAAGCTCTCACCAACATGAGGTTTTACCATTTTATTCCTCTCAGAAATGAACCATGATAAACAAATGTTGGCCAGAAAGAAAAAAAGTCTCTAAGGATCCATTCACTGGACAATCAGTATTCATGATTGACCAGTGAAGAGAATGCTCCAAGAAAATCTGAGAAAAGATGATTGAAAACTATAAGTCCAGGGCTGCACAGTGGCGCAGTGGGTAGCGCTGTTGCCTTGTAGCAAGAAGGTCCTGGGTTCGATTCCTGGCCCGGGGTCTTTCTGCTGGAGTTTGCATGTTCTCACCTGTGAATGCGTGGGTTCTCTCCAGGTTCTCCGGCTTCCTCCCACAGTCCAAAAACATGACTGTCAAGTTGATTGGGCTTTCCAAATTCTCCCTAGGTGTGAGTGTGTGTATGGTTGTTTGTCCTGTTTGTCTTTGTGTTGCCCTGCGACAGATTGGCGACCTGTCCAGGGTGTACCCCGCCTCTCGCCCGGAACGCAGCTGGAGATAGGCACCAGCACCTCCCGACCCCGTTAGGGAGAAGGGTGACAGTAAATGGATGGATGAATGGACTATAAGTCCAGGGAAAGACACAAGAAACTCTCTAAGGCACTGAACATGGAGGTTAGTTAAATCTGTCATCAAGAAATAGAAGGAATATGTCCCATGTCTTAATGGAGGACAATTGGTTTGAATTTGCAAGAAAACTAACTCTTTGGAGAAGATTTATTTTCCAGTGAGAAAAACAGTATTGAAGGCTTAACAAAGGAACAATTTTGTGAAGACTTCCTTCGAAGTTTCAGAAAGACCAGGAGCTTCGACCTGAAATGTTACACAGAAATGAGCTCTGGCACAAACTACTTCTCAGTGAATCGCTGGTGAAAATGTTGATAATGGGTGAATAAAGGAGCGATGTGGTAATGACTTCCTGAAGGTGGAGTTCAGAAAGGCCAGAAATGCATAGCGTTAAATTACAAAGTTCAAATTTATTTTACATTTTTGGTGACATATAGAGCATTTCAAGGTAACAAACTTACTGGATTGTACTAGAAAAACACACAATGTACTTGGAATACTGTGTTATTGTTTTACATTCAGGATGAACAAAGTATTTTTTTAAATTGAACTGACTTATGTGGGATATGAAATTGGGTCATCATTAGCTGTTTCAAAGTTTTCAGTGTGAGGTTAGGTTGCTGATGTAAAAGATGAATTTACTTTTAGGCTTTCTCTTCATTTTCACTGGGACATCAATCCATTTGTAGTTTAAATAGATACCTTTCTTGTGCACAGCTTATTTTTCTTCAATGATGAAAGGGCAGATGCATTCATCTATGTAACAGATTTTAATTATACATGCAGATAGCTCACATACATCTTCCTCCAGGTGTTACACCATGCATGGTCTGGTTTGACAATTAAAAGCAAGACTAAAAAGGAATCTGATCAAGCATAACATTCCTCATCATGTTCCAATTTGTTTAATAAATACATTGTTTACTCTCCCCTACGGGCTACTGGCTCAGACCAACATTCATTAAAGCTTCTTCACATAGGATGTCAATTATTAATTCTTCCATTTATGACCGTCCATTAGAATGCACATGTCGACAGGCTTTGTAAACAGATTCCAGAGAGCAAATGTGTTTTTAACAAGAGGAACTTTTGCCCCTTTGACAATCCCTTTTCCAGCCCCGCCTTCATGTGTTGCATGCCTCATGACGAAGTAAATGCAATTAATAAAAGCTTGTTTTTTTTCAACTGATGACTGCTTATTGGAATCTCGGGTAGTAGCACAGGGATGGTGAGCAGGTTGCTTAGAAAGTTAATGAAGAACACAAAGTGCATTCAGTCCCCTGCCACCAGTGGCGGGGACCCGCCAATTAAACTCTCGCTTAACCTTCCCTTAGTCAGATAATCTCTTTACTGGGTGTTGTCACTTCCTTTTATGTCAGTATGTTATGTAAAATAACTTATTAAATGATGGTCTGGCAGTCAAGTTGTGTGATTGGGAGGTGAGGAAAATGATAGTGGACATCCAGGTGAGTTCAAGAGAAAAAAAAAACAATCTGGTGGGCCACCATGTGGACAGTGTGGCGAATGCCCCAGAATGTCTGGGGACCCGCCAAACTGTTGTGGGTCTCTCAGGAGATCTGGCGGACGATAGTGGATTGCAAGAACCTGTGGCAGGAGATCAACAGGAAACTTGAGTTTTATTGGTCAAAGCCACCAGAAAACCAGCAGCAGCTCAGCAGCGTATTCACAGAACTCAACAGTTTACAACAGACTAGAACCGATTACAAACAGAAGATCCAACACAAGACACAAGTGAACTGAAATACACACAGGGAAAAAAATCTAATGAAATTAACCAAAATACGTAGACGCAGACTAAAGATCATGACACTGTTAAATTTGACCTAAATTCTTTGGGTATTTTTATTTCCTTCCATGCTTGTAAGTAACATAAAATAACCTTAAAATAGTTCTAAAATGTCTTCAAATTTCTCAAAACCAGAGGCAGCTAAGCTAAGTGAGCTAAGTGCTACATACAGCTGTCATGCTCCTACACTGAGATGCATTCGATCACTGATGCTCAAAAACAATTAATGTGGTTATCTGTGGTGTTTCTGCTGTTTTGTTGATCTATCATAAACCAGATCAATGAAACAGCAAATGTTGGATTCTTTGGGCCCATTCAGGAAACTCATCCTGGTATTCCAGAGATTAAATTCTTGATCACTGCGAATAGATGATAAATCAACTCTCCAAAAAAGTCGTTGAAGACTACAGTCATTTTATTTAACACTGACAATACATTGTTTTCTCAAAAGAAAGTTTTGCCTTTGCTTTGTGAAATGATGTGTGGTACACATATGAAGTTTTTCAATTAATTTAATTAATTCTTAATAGTTAATGAGCCTCACTGACAAAATGTACAATTCTTGGACTGTATGCATTGGTAAACATTCATAACTGTGATATTATTTATTCTGTAAGTTATGGCTAACTATTTTGGTTCTCATGTTTTCCAGCCTTGTAGTTTATCCATACCCACTGGTCTCACTGCCATCATGTAAATGTTTTTTTTTTTCCACAGCTGTGCTTTTGTCACAAATCCCAATTACCACCCGATCCCTACGTTTTAACTTCACCTGTTTTCTGCACTGCTTGTTGCTTTAGATTACAGCTGTTGAACTGCAGGCCCCGGCGACTTTTAGATGTGCCTCTGCTGCAACGCACCTGAATCAAATAATCAAGTCATTAGCAGGACTCTTGATTCTGGACCGGCACTACATCTAAGAGATGCAAGACATTGGCCCTTGAGGACTGGAGTTTAACACCACAGCTTCAGATGGTTGACCACTGGCACTTAAATTCATCCAGTTAGAGTTACCCTTGTTTTCTCTATGCTTCACTCTTTCAGGTGTATAATACCACTAAAAATGAACCAGTATTTTGTAAATGGCTCTGCTTCACCATGTCATGTTTATCTCAAAAGTATATCAGGAACAACTTAAGTTTGGGGTCTAAAAGACACACCGATATGCAGGGAGAAGTTACATCTTATGAACATATGTTGACAAAGATGAATAATATAGAGAAAGCCTCCATATGACGTTTTATGTATATAAAACATAAACAGCCAAATTTCAAACTAAGAAAACAAAAACTTGAAAAATTAAAAGAGTGATGAGAACTTTATTCTGATACCTTAAATTGAGATGTTTAAAACTTTTTTTGTGTCTTTATCTGCAGTTGAAAAACTGTGTACCTACAAATGATTCAGTTTTGACTTATTTAGCAGAACAGGATGTACACTTTTCTTGTTGCAATTTGTTTTCAGACCTAAATTTCAACTGTTTATTATACTTTGCTATAAAGATTAAATGTATTTAAATTGTGTTCTTGTCATGTTGGAGGCAACTCGCTTAACCCACATGCAGAGCACAGACAAGAGAGGGAGGAATCAGATAAATAAAAATTTATTTTCTTTATGACAGACTGGTTAATGGGGTGAAAGTAGGTCTCTCTGAAGGCCACGGGATCTGGATCTTCTGAGATCTGAGTGCTGGGGATGATGAGAGGTCAGTGGGGAGTGAGAGCCAGAGAAATGAGAACTGAAACGGGGGTGAGATCAAGTGAATCCGCCATGGAGGGGAAGGTTGGGATGCTGGAGCCTGGGTCCTAGAGCTAAGGAGGTAGCAGGCCGGGTCTTGAGAGCCGAAGGGATCAGGGGTGACAGATCACCCGTCGGAGGGCGGGCTGGCAGTCAGGCCGTCAGCGGAGCCAGGAGCGGATCTTCTCCAGATGCTGCAAGAGGTCAGAGGAAATAACAACAAAAAACTTGAGTCAGCAGGGAACGAAGATAATTTCTCAGTAGATTGACTCAGCGGACTCGGAGTACCAAAATTGGTAAACACTCGGGCGCTGGAGAACTGGTCACCCGCTCCTCTTATGCAGGCGTTGATGAGGCCAATGACATACAGGTGCGTGGGGAAATCACCCTCCTCCAGAAGGCTCCCCCTGGTGGACAAAACGGCTCCCTGCAACTCTAGCATCCAACAGTTCTATGTCCCTGTAAAATGTACATTTGTACAATTATCAAGGCTAAGGGAGAGGGAGTCAAAGTTATTCTCTCTTCTGGTTTCAGACAGAAATGGAATCTTGGGACTTCCATTGTAAATTTAAACATAAAATTATGATTTTGTGTTTCTAAATCACAGCAGCTATGGCGATCCCTATGCAGGAGGATGTGTGTAAAACAGTTTTCCTAATTTGTATCAGTGAAATCTTTTGAGAAGTTAAATGGTGATCCGTTTGGTTATCATACATCAATGACTCCATGCAATCTGTACTTCGACTGAAAACTTTTACAAATAAAAAAATAAATAAATAAAAATCTGAACTTAATGCACTGTTAGACAACTAGAATGAATTATATTGGATGTATGATTGAAATAAAATAATTTTTTTTGTAAAGTAAATTAACGCTATAAATAAATTGATTTCATTTTCTGAAATACATCGAAATGAAAACGTGAAAACTTTACATATCAATCCACACTGTTAACTTGCAATATGATGGATGCTGTGAAAGATGAAATCAGAGTTTTTGTATTGGAATTTTCAAGTCTGTTTCTAATTAAAACATTGCTGACATACTGTCAAAGTTACACAGTGTGTCTAAAGCAGGAAGCAGATGTTCATCAGTAAGAAAGCATTAACATGTTTAGATGTTAATTATCAAAATGTCCGCATGTCCCTAGAACAATCAAAGGGTTCTGCAGACAGATTAACACTCATTACTTTTACACTGCCTAGTAATAGAAGCCAAGGTACAGCGCGACACAGAAGACGACAAAATTACCCCAAACAGTGAGGTTAATAAGGCTGGACAGCGATGCAAGAGAGACGCATACAGACGAGCATGGAGATTGCCTCAGATTGGTGAGGCATAGCAGTGCCAGGAAAAATCCATTTAGCCGACCGCAATTTCCACCGAGAGGATTCTTCAATAATGCAGACCTGGCCAGCTCTGGTCAAATAAACCAGCCTCCAATTTGCACCACTGATGGTATCACCTCGCTGGAAACCATTGATCTTGAACCCATCCCAATTTATTCTCCGTAAAGAGCAGCAGTTTATTGCACACTTGGCAAGAAAAAAAAAGTAAAAAAAAAACGGCACGGCCTCGCTCCTTTACAAAGTTACCTTTTATTTGCCATCTGAAATAATACATATTCTCGTTTGTTTTTAGTTGTAAATATAATAAAATGTGTGTTAGGATGGGGTTAATGTGAGGTTTATGCATTTGACATTATCAAAGTCATTTTGTTAAAAATATCCAATGGTCATGAGCATCAATGTTACATGGTTGAAACTCTGAAAAGCATAAAAAAATTCCTAACTGTTGAACTTGTAAGATTTAGAGCAAATCCTTGTCTTTCATTTTATGCTGGCTTCAGGGTGATGCTATGTCAGTCGGCAGAATATGTTTAAGTTTAATCCAAACATATTTCTTTTGTTGCTTGTGGTGAAACAATAAAACCTTTGTTGCATCAAGGTAGGTTGTAAATGATTGTTTTAGTAATAAAACTTTATCAAGTGGTAGCATAAAAAATCTGATTCAAGCATCACATTTGGTCACAAATTTTTAAATATATATATATATATTTTTTTTTTTTCTACAAAAAAGGACAGAGCAGACAGGACTTTTGGAAGAAGCAAAAATCCTTCAGGGTTTGCTGCAGATCTTCTATCAGTCTGTTGATTAGAGCATCATCTCTTCATCAATCATCTGTTGGAGCAGCAGAATCAGAACCAGGGAGCTAGAAAGGCTTAACAACCTGGGTCTCTTCTGGTTCTGGTCTGGGTTTGTTCTGGTTCTGGTCTGGCTCTGTTCTGGGGACGATTGTGGAACCTCTGGAGATGAAGATGCATAGAAGCATCGTCACCTCATGAAGTCAGGGTGACTACAGACTGCACACGTAGCGCTGTGTCTTAAAGAAACATGAGCACAAACAAGCGTTTCTGAAAAGTCAAAAACAACTTATCTTTTTAAGACACTGAAAACAGAGAAAAATAACTCAGTCATTGTCATACATTTTTGTGTTAGTTATCTTTTGGTTTATCACTCAGGCCTACCGTGAATCATAATGAATGATTTCATTATAAAACATTTTTGAGTGTCCAAAAAGCTCCATGAGTTTGATGTCATTATGTGAAATCAGAATTCAAAAATGCCATTTTGTACCAACTCATGTCGTTTGACATTAAAACTTATTTAATGATCTAAAAAATTTAAGAACCTAAAAATGGAAGCAGAAGTAAACAAACCCACATTATGGAAGTTATTATTTAGCACATAATTAACATGAAGAGTTTTCTTATCACACCTAAGCTAATTAGCCTCCTGCCTCCAGGGAAATCTTTTCTTCTCTCTGTCTCTGGCTATAAAAGCAGGTGGATGTTCTCCACAAACATTTGGTGGAAATAAGTAAAACTTTTATTAGCAACTCTTGAACCAAACTTTGCCATCTATGTTCAGTCACTAACAATTCAGGGTTTAACTAGTCGCATTATTGAACCTGCTTTATGAAAGCAGACCCTGATGTGTTTGTTCATACAAACGTGTATGTTTGTATGATCCCCCATTAACATTAACAACGTGCTTATCGATGAATCCTCCAGTCATGCAGAACTCAGCCCACAGTGCTGCTGGCTTCAGGGACACGGTGGCGTTGCGTTAAGTGGGATGAACGACATCAGGGTTCACTTCCATTCTCAGGAGGAAGAGGAGAAGACAGAGAGAGAGATACAAGAATTTGGTATTTGGAGAATTAAAACAGACTGGTGCTGTGGTGCAGTGCTGGTGAGAAGACACAAAGTTAGGAGAAGAAACGTACAAAGAGGAAGTTAGGTTCAGGATGGAGGGAAGGAAAGGTTGATTATTTCAATCTTATCTAGATAACACTGTAATTACCTCTCTGGGAAAATTAAAAGTAGAGCTTTAATTACATGTATGACATTCGCGACACCCATGCAAACATGTGTCATAATCAGACCTGGTGTCATTTTAACAGATGGCTTCCTTCTAAAACACATCTTGTTGTGACCGCAGGGAGAGTCAGGAGCAAATTATCCAGGATGTGTGATTGATAGAAGCAGAGAAGAGGAGCAGACCAGTGCACTGCGCTTGTTATAACTTCTTCACTCTACTTACTTTCTTTATTTTCTCAACAGGTTAAATGATCTACTTCTGTGTAACAAGTAGCTTAACACAACATTAAGTCATGCTTTCTCGTTTAGTTTTCTCTGCCCTGCATGCACAGCAGACTTAGACGTGCCACAGAAGCCAGAACCAGATCTGATTATTGCGCCCCACTCAGCTCATAAACTAACTTTGACTGTAAATCAAACTGCAAATGTTCATATTGTCACCATCCTCATTTTTTGTCAAGCTGCATCTTGAAGCTGGCACTCAGTTCAACCAGGCACTTTGCATAGCTGAGTGGTTGCCATGGGTGATTGAAGTATTTCTCAAACATGCAGGAAAGAATCAAGCAACCCTCCAGGTATGGTTTGATGAGGGAATAACATTACAACATGATGTAAAGCTCAAAAAAGTCAATTTTTGGTTTACTGAATTACAATATGGATTAAATGGATTTAACTTTTTTTTTATATAAAGTACTTATACTAAACACTTGATTTAAGTAAGTTGGGGGCCATTTGTGGTAAAAACTTTTAAAACCTAACTTTTTTAAACCATCAAGGTCCTATTTTGCACTGTGGCACCAGCAGCAACAGCAACTAAAAAAGGAAGGAGCCAGGAACTGTTTCAATCAATTCATTTTCTCTGTCATTTTAATGAAAAATTAAAAATAAAAAACAATTAAGGCAACAAGTTGCTCATATATATATATATATATATATATATATATATATATATATATATATATATATATATATATATATATATATATATATATATATTTTTTTTTTTAAGTAGAACTAGTTAGGTTTTTCAGTGTATATACCTTGCAACCACAATACTTATCTCCTGCCGCTGCTCCAATTTCCTTACCTATCAGTTCTGTTCGACTCCCCAGATGGTTATCGGGCATCAGCACTCTTTGCAAAAGAATCTTTCACCTTGGAAGTCTCCTTATGTTTGAACAGGTAATGGATACACAGCCAGGTGAAGCCACTGCGAGTCAGTTCATATTGGTTTCACACACCCCTCAGAGTCTGTTAATGTTTCAGACAAAGGAGATGCCGATCGATCGCTGGCAAGGCCAGACCAAAAAAAAGCACTATAGTCAGGGAGTAATCGCAGACATGCACACACACCCACACACAAACGCACAAACACATCGCTCAGAAGAGCTAAACGCTGATGGAGGCAGCAGGATGAAGGTGAATGCTTTGTGATTAGAAAGCTCTGATGATAGAGGAAATGTTCAGAGACATTCAGCTGGCAGTTACCAGCCCGCAGGCCAGCAGGTTCATTTGTCAAAGACTCTTACCAGGGTCTCTGTCAGGGCCTGCAATAAAACTTGATGTTATGGAGTCAAGTGTGAGAGTTCCAGATTGGCTCAGAGTAGATTACCCAGCTGGCCAAGATGGAGACAGAATCAAGAACAATACCAAAATATGAATGTTTCAGTTGGGAGATGAAGGGGTAAGTATCTATGTTTCCATTAAAATGTGTGCGCAAAACTTTGTCCACACCCCTCTAATTTCACAACTACTTTGTTTCCATTAAAAGAGAAATGCAATTAAAATCATCGCAGGTGTTGATCACATGACTTGTGTAATGCTTGTGTTTGGGTGATGCATTTTAACCCAAACACTGCATTTTGACACACAGGTAAAACTACCTCACCCTGGCGAAAAAACGTTTTCATAGAATTTTTTTTTTATATGTATGTGTTTCCATTAAGCAAATTCATTTTTCTAATTCCAATTTCCACAATTCTGTGCTTGATGAAAACGTAGCCATTGCAAAACATTTACGATCATTACAAACAT
This sequence comes from Poeciliopsis gracilis, assembly GCA_911649635.1. Taxonomy (NCBI): domain Eukaryota; kingdom Metazoa; phylum Chordata; class Actinopteri; order Cyprinodontiformes; family Poeciliidae; genus Poeciliopsis; species Poeciliopsis gracilis. The sequence continues at coordinate 589,802 of CAJVRI010000452.1, read as the reverse complement.
GTGATCTAAAGACATTAGAGTAAAAACAAAATCCATTTTTCAACAATGATTTCAGTTCTAACTTATCCAAATGGACTGGAACTTGTCCAACAAATATGCTAAAGGACGCCAGAAAGCAACACACAATGAAATTCAAGAACTGTTGCTTGAGGACCTGGATGACTTAACATTGAAGAAGCCATATATTCTGCTGGCTACAGGAATCTTGAAGGAGAATGTCAGACCTTCAGCTTACAAACCTGTGTTCAAATGCAGCAGCATAAGCATTACAAGCACAACAGCAAGTCCAACTCTGAAAAGCAAAATACATAAGATGAATGTTGTGGACTTAAAGTCTGGACTTAAATGTGGTGGAGATGAAGCAGCATTACCTTAAGCTTGCCATTTATGCATGATCTCCTTCCAGAGTGGTTAAATTAAACCAATTTTGCAAACAAAAGTAGGCTGCGGTTCCTCCACAGCAGTTCCATTGCCAGTTTCACAAACTCTTGATGGCAGTTTTTGCCGCCAAGCGTGGCACCACTGTTATTGGTGTTGAGAAATTACTTTTTCACATGGACCTCACTCCTGTGGATATTCATTAACTGGTATGAGACATGGCTTTTGTGGGTTTATTTTTTTTACAACCTTTGCTGTAATGACAAAAATAAATTAAATAAATTCCCTGATTGGTTTTTGTCTGGTACTGTGACCACCTGGATACTGGCAGTCTAGCTTCTCTGCTTAGAGAAACAACTATATCACTAAAGAAGCGCTCTCATAAATCACTCATGTTTCTAAAAAAATATTGAAAAACTCAATGCTTTTTATTTTTTATTCAGAACACAAAGGGCAATCAGGAGGTTTTTATCAAGGAAAGTTCTGGTTTCCTTGATAAATAAATAGTTTTTTCCTTGACAAAAACTATTTATCAAGGAAAGCTATTTGACCTACCAAGGCAATACTATACAACAAATTAGTGTCTCTTTATTTCTACATTGCATAAACTTGTATGCCTGTACTTGTCAATGAGAGAAACTATGTGTTTATTCACACGTGTGCCCTCCAAAAAGCATACCTTTAATAATTGCTTTTTACATGAGAATATGAGAACGAACCGTATATGGGTTTGGCCATTTGGGTATTACTTCCCTATAAAATGCTTGCAGTGACATACTAAAATGTGCATTCAAAAACCAACTAAATTCCATAAAGCTTAGTTTTACAGCCTCATTTTCTTTTGTCACTCTTACTGTTGTGCTTCACAGTGCACATCAGCAGGTGCACCGAATGCAGAACAACACACATATTTGCACGCTGAGAGTGGTAAATACTGAAATCAATGTTCCCAGCAGGATATGAATGGCCTGCACCATCCAGACTAAAACTATTATCCTCTAATAGGGAAAACCAATAAGGACAGAACCAGAGTCTCCATAAAACGGCACAGAAAGGGGCATTAATACACGGAGTAAACGCCGGCTGTCAGCGTGCTAACTCTATTAGTGATGTGGCTCCATGCTGGTCGTGAAAATAGGATTGACTGCAGGATCATTGGGGGAGAGTTAGCATGCTAGCATGGGTTTGATAATAGCAGTCAATTTAGGTCAAAGTGTGCGAGGGTTAAAATCCAAATTAGAGTGAGACAGTTTGTATACACGTGTTCACTGTATTGGTTATTTTGTGGGAACATACAATAACCAATACAGTTATTGTAAGAGCTGGGGACCTGCCAGCTCTTAAGCACATCTGTAAACACATGTTGAATGTTATTGTTTACATCCTGAAGAATTTAGTCAACAAAATGAAACCTGGAGATGTAATTATTATTAATTTAATGCAGTGTGCGACAGCAAAATTGAAAAAAAGCTCAACAAAAACCATTGGAGAACAACTCAGAACTACTCGTTTCCTGTTGTCTCGCTGTCGGCTTCGATTACGCTACACACAGACTGACAACACTTCTAAGTGTGTCTGAGTTTAACACCAAAAAACACCCAAACATTTCCAACATATTACATTATTGTGTTTTCAGGCTTGATGCTTATGGAAGTGGTTGTCTGACCACAGCAGCAATTTATTAGCTAATTTAATCAATTGATGATCTGTCAGAGAGTTGTGTCAGTGGTGCTTTCTGACATGGGCAACATGGGCATCTTGTAGGGGGCAGCATGAGTGCCAGTCCTTTGTCCCACCCCTCAGTCTTCAAATCCCCCCTTGGCCCCCACTCTTACAACTGGAGGATCTGAATGTCAATAGTACCTAATGCAACATCACTGCACCCCTACTTAAACAACTTTGTGGATGGGATGAGACACCGTAAAGGCAGTGCGCCCAGGGTGTGAAAAACAGGTTGGAACTGCCCATGTGTGAGGGTCACACACCAAATTCACATCTACATGTTAAGCTCGTCAATATCAAACTAGTAAAGCTACTTTATTGAAAGCCTACTTCCTTATCCATCCCTATTTGTTTATATTAAAACTTCTCATTCACCTGTGAGATGTGATAACCTTTGACCTTGTTATCTGGTGTAGTATTGACGGTGGCACAGCACTGCATGCCTTTTCCTTTTATATATTATTTAAGATTATTTTGGCAACTTGACAGCTAAACCCAAATTTAGTCATTGTCTGGAGGCATATGTATATTTAGTAAATACTAATGTTCATGTTTAAAAACAGTATTCACCCCTTACACCTGAATTCAGTTTTTTGCTTTATTTTTTGTATCACACTTAAATGTTTCAGATCAAACATCTTATGGTGATTGGTTTGGAGTCATCAAATGATGCCTTCCTCTTTAAAACCTTTTATCAAACTGTATTTTGTATTTACTCTGCATAGGCACAAGAAATCTCAAAATCAATCACCAAGGTCAGGGGAGGAATTAAGTAGCACCGTACCTACTGTGGAGCACACACGTGTGTGTCTGGTTGCACATTTCATTATGACACATCCCAAGGAAATGTGCACATTTAACATTGCACATCTGTTTGGCCATTGTGTATCTATTGGCTTGTGCACAAGGTCAGAGAATGTGACTGTCTATCAACCAGGAGCAGATACCTTTGGGCATATTGTGTATTGCTACAATAATTGGTGTCAATCCTCAGTGTGAGAGCTGACATATTGCATGGCATATATCTGCTGTCCAATGTCTGCAGACACGCAACATAAATGAGGGTGAAATGTCAAACCTCATCATCACTGTGGATTTTGGTGTCAGTTTAAAACACTTTTTTTTTCTAAATACTGAATGTTTTTTTTTTTTTTTTTACAATGCAAAATGGAGACAGGCAGACTTTACTTAATTTCGGGCAGCATTTGAACATTAGTGTTGATACAGGCGCTTAAATTCTGTGACAAAAAAACAAACAAAAAAAAAAAAACAAACAAAAAAAAAACACTTGGTATTTTATTCTATGTTGCATGACTTTGTGTTTTGTGTTCATGATGTAAAGCACTTTGAAATGCCTTGTAGCTGAAATGTGCTATACAAATTAAATTTGATTGATTGATTGATGGATACGGATTCCTTTCGAGGTAAGGTTGAGCCTCGTCTGCTCTGTCGGTCTATTGTCTTCTTTGGATGGGCTGGACTGGAAGAAAACTTTGTTGTGTTCTGTGCAATAACAATAAAACATTCTTATCCTGAGAACAAAAATAGGTGAAGGTAGGAAAATTAGGAAAAGAGAGGGGGAAAAAAGACTCCACATAACCCAGACTAGCATTTCTTTTGAGATGTAATTACAATTAAAAAAAAACCTGCATTATATACTGAACCTTTATTAGAAATTGAGCAAAAACTGAAAACTTAAGACCTTCAAAATGATTGACTTACATGCAGTGATATTGCAATGCTCAGTGGACATTCAGACTGTTCCTTTTGTTGGTTTAATTAGCAAAAAAAAAAAAAAAAAACAACTTGGTGTATTTTTGATTTTTGTTTCAAATAATAATAGAAAAAAAAACTAACTGCCTTCATGTACACAGACCTACAACACCATAAGTCTCTGTATGAAGATGGCAATCCCACATGTCTAGAGCTATAAGAAAGATTAATAAACGCACCAAAATCATACTAATTGTTGCACTTGCACTGGTTTTCTCAGAACAAATTGCTTTACATACTGTACAGTATGACAATATCATATGGTTTAATTCCAGTGAAAGCTCTATGAAACATACAATTTATTCTAACACACAGTTTGGGATATTTTACATCAGCTATACACTAAAGTAACTCCGATTTGTCTTTTAGGGGCAAAAGAACAAAGAAAAGCACCTTTAAAAGAAAGTCATCCTGATCAAACGAGCCTGTAACGGCATGAGACAGTTGGTATAAATCGACAACCTCATAAGTCAGCAAATACATGGAACTGAAGATGAACAGAGAGAGCCGGACCTCACATTGTGACACTTTTAGCTACTGAGAATATTTTCTGGTATAATCCTGTCACTTTGTAAGTCGGCTCATCACATTTGATCACGGCACTGTAGATTTCAGGAGAGGTCTCTCTGGATGCGCTGTGCACACGGCGGCACCTTCAACATGGTGTAAATTATTCACAAATCATTGATTTTTTTATGAGGTTTCATCTCTTTAATCAAATATTTTCATACTTCTAGTGAATTTGTAGCTGTTTCAGGGCATTCTGTGCACTGCTGTTTCATAACTTTTTTTTTTCCAATCAGAATTTTAAAAACTCAGTTTAGGTTTACAATAAAATTACTTGAGCCTCTTTGGGTGGTTTTGCCACATTATACAACGTCCTGAGATAATGACTTTGCAAACTCTTACACATAAGCTCTTGAGTCACATTTTTATTGACTTATAACATCTTTTTGAGGAGTAGTAAACACAAAGTTCTTTCAAACAGAGCAGAAATGCCAAGCAAGTGTATAGCGACACATAGCAGCTTCCTCTTCTCTTTTGACCATGAGCAACACAACCTGAGCAACAAAACAAAATAATTAGAATGACTAAGTGTCATTCTAAATGTATACTGCTGAAAATTACTGTATCGCTTATTTATGTACGTTTTCAGTCAAAAAAATGTGTAGGTTCGCTTTTATTAAGGTGCGCTCTGGAAAGCACGGTACTCTTTTAGTCATTTGACAACTTGTCGCTACAGAGCAAACATTCAGGCAATCCTTCCCCACTGACAATGAATGCAGACGATTCGGTCCAAAATTGTAGAATTGAATGTTTCTTCTAAACATTTTTATAGCATTGGAAAACGTTAAGAATGATTGGGTTGTGTTTGTCCTCCTACAGAAACCATATTAAAACAAAAAATATATTTCCCACCCCCATCTTTTCCCATTTTCAAACATTTTTGATGAAGCTCCAAAGAGCCACTAGGGCAGCGCTAAAGAGCCGCATGCGGCTCTGGAGCCGCGGGTTGCCGACCCCTGTCCTAGTAGAACCAACAATAAAACAGAAGAGCATCAAAGTAACATTAGAATGACCCAGTCAACATACATTTGAAAAGCTGTGGACACAAAATTGCAAATTTACATTTACAAATACTCTCCAACCACTCTGATCTAGCCTGAATTATTTTTGTAAGGAATAATGGGGGAAAGGTTTTAGTCTCAAAGCTGGAAGGTGCAACTGTGACCTCCAGGTATTCAATCAGAATGGCTGAAAACAAGCCATTATTTTCTTCTATACTTCACAGTCAATGCAACGTCAGATGAAAATAAAATAAAAAATACAAACATTTCTGACTATTACTTAACAATGTTACAAGTATTTTGCAAAAATATGAAGAGATTATTTCATCAACAAGATAAATAAAATAATTTTTCCTCCAATAGTCCCAATCAAAAACAGGATGTTGACATGCCACTTGACATTTTTCTCACCAATATTTTCTTGTTATACCGAGTGAATTCTGTAGCACGTTGTTTTATGGGAGAAACTGAGTCAGCATCAACAGAGAAATAGACACTTCAATGACAGCTGGGAAAGCTGTGGAAGACCACATGGCATCCTCAAGAGGATGGGTGAAAAATAAAGGTCAAACGGATGTTATTTTTGAGACGGGCATCTGTCTTAATTCAAAATTTGATATGCTCATGAAAACTGAAAGTGTGTTTAATCACCAGTGTTGTAGTCAAGACCACTGAACCCGAGACCAAGACAAAACCAGACCAAGACAAGACCAAGACTTTTAGGGTCTAAGACCGAGTCAAGACCAAGACCAGCACCACGCGCTGCATGACACAATAAAATGTGATTGATCTTGTACAAAGTACAAGACCAGCCCAGTTGGTGCCGACAAACTTCTTCAATCCAGTTGGATGTGGTTTGGCTGGAATATACTGGCCCACTGGGTATTGACCAGTAAATGGAACCATTTGCTCATCAATGCACAATTTTCCTATTCTAGGCAGACTCAGACATCCTTGCCTTACTGTGGTCAAAAGAGGCCTGATCACTTCTTTTTTCATCATCTGAAACATCAAGGACATTGACGATCTTGATGGAGTTTCTAAGCTTGTAAAACTCATTTCTGGTCATGGATTCTGCCACAATTTGAACTCTGGTATTTGAATGTCTTCATTCTTCAGGAGTGGTCTTTAATGTTGCTTCAGACACAAGGACTTCACGCTAATTTGTGGACAGGGCCATCATTTCAAACACAGTCAATGTACTGCTTAAAACAATTCATTGGGGTCTAGTTTTGGCATGTCATGGCATCATTGCTCTGAATGATGGGAGAATCACTGTGTTGGAATTGGAATCTTAGAAAAACAGTAAAGGAAAAAAATCTAAATTAAAATGATTGTCAATTTTTAGACAAAATAAAAGTTTTATTAAAATACAAACTCAAGGTGTACTTCATATTCTGGCTCCATAAACACTTACTGGACTGTCTTTCTGCATCTGACTCTGCAATGGCTTGCTCTGCCTGAATTTCATCCTCAGAGCTCTCTGAATCAACTTCCTCTGCTTCTGCCTGAAACGTTGCAACTTCACCTTCTTCATCAGCCAACTCAATATCTGAGTCTGAATCAATAATCTGCAGTAAAATTCTCTCTGCATCTGAGAACGACTCCCTTTCTTGTCATTAAAAAAAACTGAAAATAAACAGAACAAAACAGAGGAAATACCTACAAATGTCCTTGTTATCTTGCTGTGGTAGTGTTGACAATTAATACCAATACTCTGCGTCCTCTTCTCAGATTATTTGCATGATTGTGTCACTACAACAGTGTTAATCACAGCAGTCCTTTAACTGTACTCTGTACAGAAAAGCGTTGGTCTGGAATAAAAATCTCCTGTTCATGTAAAAAAAACATGAGCGAGGCAGTTTGGCAGTTAGGGAGCACGAAGCTGACAGCTGAGCATGTTGTAGAAGACAGTGTAGGAGGAAGTGATGTTTTCGCCTGTCTCTCGGAAGGTAAACTCCAACCTCAGATGACTCCCACACAAAACATGTTATTTCCACAATCAGAGAAATCTGTTTATCTACCTCCAGGCAGCCAGGCCTCTCACCCGGCTCAGGTACACACTCCAGAAGTAAAAGGTTGGGACTCGACTCGTGACCTTACTTGTCCTCTACACTCGTGTTTGTCTTTACTTTCAACTATGATGTGAAAGAATACTTTTGATATATGCTAGGAGATAAGCAGTTGATTATGGATCAAAAGAGCAAAAAATCCAGGCGAACCTGGGTTTTGTTGGGATCTTGGTTTGTTATGGGGTTTGGTTTATTGATTTGGTTTTCCTAAGCCTGCGTTCACACTGCAGCCTGAAGCGACTCAATTCTGATTTTTTTGACAAAAAAAAATCTAATCGGATGTTTTTCCCGTGGCCGTTCACACTTCCAGAAATATTCGATCTCTGTGTGTGTTCTCCAGTGTGAACGACCTGAAAGTGTCCCACAATTTTAGTTTATTCTGTTTGTTTATTGTACTTTAGTTTTGTCATTTTCTTTATGGCTAGTCATTCTTTAGTGTTAGATTCATTTCCTATTCACCCCCTGTGCCACTTTCTCTCTCTCCCCGCACACCTGCAACCCATCTAATCAACCATCTGTTCCTTGTTCTAGTAATCAGTGTGACTATATATATGCTATATATGTGATAGGATACATTTTCAGCCACTCCTTTCATGTTGAGTGAAATTGCAAAAGAGAAAATTGTTTAATGTTTTGTTATGTAGAAGAAAAGCTGAATTTTGAACTTGTTGATCATTTAAAACGTTAATACTGACATGAAACTTGTTTTAGAGTGACTTGATTTATTTTTGACTAAGGGTACAGTAGGAGAAGAAATGTATACACAGATATAAAAGGTTTTTAAGTACTGTGATTTTCTCTGCATGAATAATGTCCCATCAATCCATTTAACCATTCTAAACTCAATTTTATGCACACAAATCTTTCAGTACACACAGCGATAACCCAGCAGTCGCTTCCAGAGAGTCATTCTTGTCGGCTGAGAAATGCGCCATTAGATTCTCAGTTATGGGGATATTGAAGATCGGTGTGAGGACAAAACCTTGGCGTGTTTGAGGCAAGCAGCTCTTCATTGTGTCTCTTTGGCGGCTTTGATCTCTAATAGTTTGACTTTGCGCAGCTGCACATCACTCCCTACAGGTGATCACTGTCTCTAAGCTCCTAGCAAAGCAGTCCACTTCCTGATGAAGGACAAAAAAAGTGCATAGATGTGTATTACACTGTTAATCAAAACATTGACGAATAATCAGTCAACCAAAAACTTAATTTTGGCTGTTGATAAAATTTAAATATTGCAGAAACATTGAAGTAAGAAGCCTCTTTAAAGCATTTCAATCCAAAGAGCCTTTTTTCCATGATAAAGTGTGTTTATCTTATATGTCTTACTTTGGTCATTTTAATCTCTGAATTCATGGTTCAATGTCTTTTTGTGCATTTTATTACCTAGCATTTTTGACTGCTATTTTAAAATGTATTTATACACATGAGTTGCTAAATTATTTCAGGGTTGCACTGAGACAAAATCCAAGTGTCAAATCCCTTTTAAGAGATGTTTCACAGAACTTGGATAGCAGATTATTCTGGGATTTTTGGGATATCCTGGCATCATTAAGCCTCAATTCAGTTTCATGAAAGCGGTAGCAAAAGTTACCATGGCGATTTATTCTGTGAAGGTAGACTCCTCCAGACCAGCCGAACAGCTAGGCTTAGTTAGCCTTAGCTGTTCGGTCAGTGCTCACCTGAACTCGACATAGCTGCACCTCCTGAGCCTGGTTTGGTCTTTGTGGAATGGATAAAGCCAAGATGAACTGAACTTTTATTGTGTATTTATGATACTATTTTTGGAAAACTGCCCTCAGGGCTCCAGTTTTTGTAATTGTTTGGACTTCAGTCATTAAATCAAGGTTCATATGACCATCCTGCTCTCCTGTCCACACTTTGCTTCCACTCCTCTTTATGCCTGCGCCCACTCGGCATAAAGAAGTACTTTTGCTTTGCCAGGATGAGAAGAGTTTGGTATTCAATACCCAATTGATTATCCACAAAAAATAAAATAAAATAAAAATCTAACTTCCAGGGTACAACAGGGTCTTTGGATCAAAACAACGTCCTTGTTTTATATTCATCTGATGCTTTAAAGGTCCATAAAGTCTGTTTCTTCTATGAGAGAATGAATATTAAGTGTGGCAGAGTCAGTGGAGTGATTATCACCCATGAACAGTCCCTGAATATAGATTAGGATAACTTCCTTTGCTCATCTTTGTGTTTCCAGTCAGGGACTAAACCTTTCTATCACCACTCAGTAAAACTCATCCCCAATGTATGCTGCTTGCGTCTCCATTCCTCCATGGGTTGGACTGTGCAATAAACACACACTAATTATTAAAGCCTAGTGTACGTTTGATGCCTCTGGAAGGCATTAAACGCAGACGTAGTACTTCTGAGTTGTCATCCATCAAAAATTACAACCCATCTATTTTTACCCAATCACTAACATTTGGTCGTGACATATCGTATGTAATGTGCCAGCTCGACAGAGCTTACAAAAAAATTGCACAGTGCACTGTAAACGACTCCATGAAGAGTAGTAATAAAATGTCTAAAAAGTTATTTTTGCTTTGAATTTAATGCTAGCTTAACTGACAATTGGGAATTTGGTGTTTTAGTTTAAAAGAAGGTGACTCTGATGATCATCAGTAGAGCAGGTGTTTAAATTTGCTAATCAACCACTGCTATTGGTGTTGATTAGCAACAATCTCCAAATAAATACCAAGTCTGAAAATATGAAACAGTAACAGACTGAATGTTATGTTCTTTGTGTAGGAAATTTTGCTGTGATGTACTGCACTGAATTGATACTTGGATGGCAAGTAAGTTAATCATCTTTTTGTCCTGCATCGGTGTGAGAACGCGCCTCCTCAGACAAATGCACTTGAACTGGCACTCGTCTGTTCATTCAACATCCTGGGTGAAATCAGATCCTGATGCATCAACAACATGGACAACAACTGTCAGAACGATCATCTGCTGTGACAGCACAGCTTTGCAGTACACTGATACCAAGCAGAACTAATAACAGGCAGAGATATTTTCCTCATGGAAAGTCGACGAGAGAAACATTTGATCAGAACTTGCCCTGTCAGAATTCAAACTGCTTAATATCTGAATTATGCCCTTGAGCGCATACTTGACTCTGAAGTCTTATTCAAGCATATGAAACAACTTCACTGGGTTAATCTGCCTTCTGAAGCTCCCCGTCACGAAAACAATGAGTGGGAGGAATATCCATTTGGAAAAAGCTTAAAGGTACTCAAAAACCCGTAATCACATTCCCGCTCGCGTACAGTCCTGTAAACATGTTTGCTCACATTGCCACAGGTTTAACGTCTCTTTCCCACTTTCTGACTGAATTGAGTGGATGTTTGAGCAGGCGCTGTGCAACTTCTTTTTTTCTTAAGTTCTTTTCTTCTTTCCTCTCTTTATCTGCCTTCCTAGCTGATGTTTCTAAATGAGCACAGCAGTTCACTAGCAGCTAATCATTAAGAGAGAGCGGGGAAGGTCAAGATTATAAAGATGAGGAACAATTAAAATCCCTCAGAGATAATGGAGCCATGAAAAGGTTAGCGTACCCTTGTGGCTCACACAGTTTTAAACAAACACATTTGTCGAGGAAGGCATTCAAAGGCGAGTTGTAATGCGGATGTGATGGGAAAGGGAGCAGAGGGGGGGACTAGTGAAGACAAAAGTACAGAGGCTGCAGGCGGCTGACGAACACGCACGAAAGTTTATCAGCTCACAGTTTAAAGGCAGTGACAAAACACTGCCTTTAAACTGGCAGAAAATGAAACGCAGCTCTGGAGGAAGAGTAAACTGGAGCTGCATTTCCACAAACCAAAAAATTATACAAGTTGAAATTCCAAAAAGAAATTTGCTAAATGGAAACAGCAATTTAAAAACAAAAACCGAGAAAAAAAAACGTGTTTTTTGTTTTTTGGTAGAACGTTTTTGGTCTGGGGTGAAGTGGTTTTTCAGCCATATGGAAATAGATGTTTTGCAGAACTGCAGTGGAAACACTTTTTTCCTAACAAGTCACATAATCAACGACTGAAAGTAAACATCAAGCCTAAAAGCATGATACTGTAATGGACAGACTGTTCTGTTTGTGCGTTTTTTGGTGTTTATTCATGATACTTAAGTGGAGTTGTTATCAGTCAGTTGTTATGGGTACAAATCTGTCTACAGTGTAATCAGCACCAAGAGCCAGAAAAAAGAAGTAGTTTTGAATTATTCTTAAATGTTTTTTTTTTGTCATCATCTTCCTCTGCTGTAGCACACTGCACTAAATTATTAATGTCAACATCTCCAGGGTTCATTGTGTAGATGGAATTGTTCTACGGTGACAAGTTAAAGATTTGCCTTCTTGCCCTACAGCGTTGCGCTGCTTACATAATATTTCTGAACGTAAACAATAAAATACAATACGTCAATAATTGATTTCCAGCTTCCACACCTGACTTTACCTGGTTGCTAGGAGAAAGACAATTAACCAATTGAATTGATGAAGTTTGATTGGTGAGGTGCTGTGGTACAGGGAGGTTCCTCAGGTGTTGTGCTTCACCCTGTTGAACTCTTAGTGCTTCAGCACACCATGACATTTTGGCCAATTCCTTGCTCTCAGTATTGTGGGGGGATGATCCCCTCCTTTTTCAGCATCACTAAAGACCTGAATACCCTTTCAAAAGTCTTGAATACCCGTCCATGACCTGAGTGCAGGTCATGGACGGGTATTCAAGACCTAGGTATCCAATAGGTAATACCAACCTTACCTAATCTTACCTATTGGCTATATTGTTATCGCAATATAGCCATTACGTTAGCCACTATTCTCTCTGAAAATTTTAGTTCTCAAACTATTTTAACCTCAAGTGCTTAAAAAGCACTTTTCAAGTTAAGTAGATAAAAAAATGATTTTTTTTTTTTATCAAAACATGCAGAATTTATGAAGAAATAAACACTGACACAGAAGCAGAAACACAACACACCGTTACTCATGAATGAAACATGGAATCATGTATCAGTATCAAATCTTCTGTTGTGTCTTTCTCCCCTTTTCCTTCATGTCCATCACTGTCCAGATTTTAGCCTTTACCACTGCATGTATTCACCTTATTGCTTGTCATCGTTCGATCTCATGTCTTCCCCCCTTTTGGGGGTAACACTATATTTCCCTGGATGTTCACTCACTGGATTATCTCATGTTGGGGAGCTGGCCCTGCAGCAGAATTAATTGCATCAAATGCTGATAACAGAGACAAGGAGAGTGGGAGGGGAAGCACAGAATCCATTTGGCTTCTGTTAGATAAATAGCCTCGGTTAACAACAAACACTGTCTCTAATATCCTTCCACGTTACTTTGGTGTTTATTTTGCCTTTTGTATCAACCTCTGTTGTGAAAACATAGAGGTTTAATCAACTTCTTACTCATATTTTAAACTGCAACAACAAAAAACAAGAAGAGAGTGTTCATCTGGGAGCTGAAGGTTCCACATACATTTCACTAAAACATTCATATTTAGCTTGACAACATATATCCATTTAATTAGAAAATGATTGAAATGTTCATATATATTTATAACAAGTTAAGGTAGCATAGCTAATTGTACTTTTAAATGGGACTATGTACCTGAAAAACACATAATACTGATATTTTAATAAATTAAACATACAAGTTTAAGTCCTTATGTCAACATCATTTTTTTCTTTTATTTTCTCTTTCAACACACAGACGAAGAAATATAAAACATTTTTGTATTACATTTCAATCTGGAGAGACTCGCACAGGGAAGAAAATAGCAGTTAAAAGATTTTAATGGTGAGATCTTTGGCCCTCGGACCCGGCAGAAGACTGTGTGCTGAGGATCACCGCGAGCAGGAGGTCGGCTTTAGTGAACTCTGGACAGTCTTCCCCCCCAAAGAGGGTGCCGGGTCGAAGCCAAGCTGGCCTGCAGTCTGACGAGACTTGTTAGGCGCGAGCCACGCAGCAGGGGCCTGCAGTCTTACAAAACTGATAGTCTTGCCAGGCCCCACTGACGCTTATCAGTCTTGCCAGACTACAGGCCCAGACCGACACCTGACAGGCGTTGCTGTGATGACTGCTGCTAAGCCGGGCAGGACCGGGCCGATGGCCTACCGGGTCACCTAATGGCTGGGTCTCCACTACCGGTCAATTGATGAGTCTCACCTGCAGATAAGGAGCATTGGGCTCTGAGCATGGCTGCGAGATCTGGTCGGATGTTGGCAGAGAAGGCCATTTCTATGCCTACAGAGATGTGGCAGAGGCAAGAAGATTGTCTGAATCAAAGTCTGACATGTTTTCAGGAGCGAATCAGCTGACTAATCAAAGCGCGACCCAATGTAGCTGAACTTTTGAAGGCATCCTTGAATGATGATAGGCTGGAATGGCGCAGTGGTCCTGATCCAGTTGGCTGCAAAGGGGTGTTGTGATTAGGTAATGTGGATAAGCTGGGTCGAGTCTCCCAGCTTGAATTTTCACCTCGGCTCCATATCAGCCAAGAATGACATCGGCATTGAGTCTGTCAATATTAATGTGTTGGATCATGTTGGGTATTTTTACGTGTTCATATAAGTGATACTACAGAGAGTAGTATCCCTCCAGCCTTTGCAAAGGGGGCACAGTCTCAGTGGTACCACAGGACAACTCCAACCCGTCCCCCTGCAGCAGCCTGGTTTTATTGAAAGTGGGGTCGGGGGTCAGTCATAAAACAGAAACTTAAAGATAAGGAGTAAAGGGGTCTTTGAACTAGCTGAAACCGGTTTCTCCAAGAACAGGATGGTCCACCTCACCCTGCTTCCAGCTTAGAGTAGAGAGATAAACTTATTCACGAGATAACTATTTGCAAAACTCTGACAGATCAGGATGCACTTTTCAATTTTTCCTCAAAAAAACCATTGTCTTATTTACATCTCCAAAATGAGTTTTCATGGCTTTTTGCAGCCTTTCTCCCTGCAGCCTTTCACCATCAGACTGACAGCAGCCACGTAATTTACTACATCTTCCAAAGGTCTTTTGAAAATGGGATGGAAATGCTATTTTGTAATTCTCTTGATAAGAAAACAAATTAAAATGTCTGAAATCAGCACTACTTAAATCTGTTTTTCATAACACCGGGCGTAATCTGTTATTGATTTGTCAGAGAAATTTCTTCTTCTCAGGGCAAATCATCTGATAATTACAGTGTATCACGTCAGAGCGGTAAACAGGATTTAAAGTACTGTCACTTCGACACAAAGCTGTCTTCATGTCCTGGTGGATAATGATAAAGAGTAATTATTTGATATTAAAACCTTCCTGGAAAGCCATTTCACTTTAAATATAGAGCAGAAGACTCACAGAGAATGTTTTACTTACATTTTTAACTGGCTCATGAATCATTGGCTCCTTTTTTACATGGGCTGAATCCCTTTAGACAGGCTTGATGGTTGGATGATGATTGCAGGTACGTTGCATGTGGTGCTGAAACTTAATGTGTCTGATTTTAACTAACACACCACTTCCTTTTGACATGTTGACTAACATCATCTTCCTTCTGTGTCCCATAAATTTATTTATTTAACCCTGGTGTGTGATGATGGGGGTGCATCAGATATTTGTTTATGAAAAGCTTGAAAACTACATTTTTCCATAAAAACAGGAAACAGCGGTACATCACTGTAACGCCAGGTTGCTTCCTTTGTGTTACTAGCTAACTGTGTTAAACTAGTTAATTGTGTTAACTCGGCTGCTAATGTGTTACAGGATGTTACAGGTCTGAACAAAACTAGAGCAACATGATTAAAAAATGCTATTTTATAAATGATGGATATAGTTTTTTTTCTTTTATTTAGGTTAAAGTATATCACAAAACGTCTATATTAGTAGAAATAACTTGCAGGTGTTTGGCTATTTTTATTTTTCTTATGTTCAGTGAAGGATTAACATTGATAAGTGGGGACATGGTCATTTGAGACAAGGAGAGTGGTCGAAAGTAAATGAACATATATTTTCATTCACTTTTTTGTTTGATAAAATTTAAAACAATTTTAGAAGCATTAGGAAATGGCTGCATTCTTCAAATTGATTTTATTTTCAGTTGGATTTACTGCACCTTTGTCAAATACGTTTTGTGAGTCTTGAACAATTCCTTTGAGAAATACTTTCTACTTGTGTAATGATACATTGAAGTAGTGCTACTCTTACTGAAACACATTTTTTGGGTATCTTACCCCAAAAATTATTTTAAACATCAAAATAGTTATGATTGTTTCACAACTGGTAGTCTGGTTGACTCGGTTGGATTAGGAACCAAAACTGCAACATTAGTTCAATTTTTAGCTGCTGTTCTTTACTTTCACACTTCACTATATGTATCAAACCAATCAAACCCTTTGCAAAACCTTCTCCTCCCTATTCGCCTGTGGCAGCGCTACCCCAAGAACCACTGAAGAAAACCAGTGCAACTTTCTTCTTCACAAAATGTAAACACAAATGGAGTAGCATCAAATTTTAGTAATTGTTGGATTTCTTGTTTGTCTTTAGTAAAAGACAAACCATTTTTCTTGCTTGCGCTGGATTTGCTCATTTGTTTTGGTCCTATTGGCCCAGAAAGGCCTGCGCTGCAGTTTGCTTCCTGCTTCCGGAGAGTCCTCTGCTCCCATTGCACGCACACATGCAAAGTTGGAAATGTTCCAACTTTGAACTCTGGAATCCAAAAGAGCAAATTTGGACGTGTGTCACTGACCCAGAGCTAACAATCCAATATGGCGGCCACATTTTTAAAAACATAAAATGACAGATGGTGTAGCTGCTGTTTATGTTATATTTTACCAGTTAGAGTCTCACTGAGACACTCGTCGTTCCGACTACTGAATTTCTGGTTAAATATGCTGCAACTGTTTTTAAAATAATAAAATGCAGAAACCATATTGTGAGTTTTTTGGTATTAGCTGTTTTGGTTTAACCTCATTATCATGACATCATAGTTTAATTTCTGTCAATCAATATGCTTTATATTTACATTGTAAATAGACAATAAAAAATAGCTTTGAAGTGCCAGTAAAGACAGCCCAAATAACACCAGTCAATATCTACACAGTCGGAGCTGTAGTGTAAAATGATAATAAAATATACCAACATTGATATGAAATCAACAAAATCAAGAAGCATGGACACCCATTTATTATATTTATTATAAAAAGTAAAGTCAGAATGATTAGTTTTTTTTATTTCCACGTTTGCCTCAGAGTTTTTCTCCTGCAGAACAACCTCAGCCCAGACCGCTGAAAAAGTTTCAATTTGAGCTGCAGGCAAGTTCACAGCTGGGTTTCTATGTTTCATCCATCCATCCATCCAACTTCTGCCGCTTATCCGGGGTCGGGTCGCGGGGGTAGCAGCTTAAGAAGGGAGGCCCAGACTTCTCTCTCCCCAGCCACTTCCTCCAGCTCCTCCGGGGGAATCCCGAGGCGTTCCCAAGCCAGCCAAGAGACGTAGTCCCTCCAGCGTGTCCTGGGTCTTCCCCGGGGCCTCCTCCCGGTGGGACGTGCCCGAAACACCTCACCAGGGAGGCGTCCAGGAGGCATCCTGACCAGATGCCCGAGCCACCTCAACTGGCTCCTCTCGATGTGGAGGAGCAGCGGCTCTACTCTGAGTCCCTCCCGGATGACTGAGCTTCTCACCCTATCTCTAAGGGAGAGCCCAGCCACCCTACGGAGAAAACTCATTTCGGCCGCTTGTATTCGCGATCTCGTTCTTTCGGTCATTACCCAAAGCTCATGACCATAGATGAGGGTAGGAACGTAGATCGACCGGTAAATTGAGAGCTTCGCTTTTTGACTCAGCTCTCTCTTCACCACGACGGACCGGTAGAGCGCCCGTTTCACGGCGGACGCTGCACCAATCCGCCTGTCGATCTCACGCTCCCTTCTTCCCTCATTCGTGAACAAGATCCCGAGATACTTGAACTCCTCCACTTGGGGCAGGACATCTCCCTCGGTTTCTATATTTCTGTTAGTTTTATTGATTTACATGTACATCTATACTGCAGTTACATATTTGTTTCTTCAAGCTACAAAGCAGATTTCGGACTCCACTTTTCTAACTTCTTACTCCAGGGAAAATGCAATGAGCTCCATGTTAAGTGGGGCGTCAACAAGGACTGCATCTTTTTCTGCTGCAGAATGGATTTCTCAACCCTTAACAACACATGTAAGCCTCTCAACCCTTAAAAACACATGTAGGCTTTTGATGAAAAATAAAGAAAGAAATCTGTAATTTTGCCCCAATGGTAATTGTGATACTGGTCTTAGTTAATAAACACAAATATAATCCAACCCACAGCAAGCAGAAAATCTACTATCAAAGGTTACAAAACAAAATCATTAAATTTTTTTTTCATTTAATGAAAAGTAGAAAATGTTTTTAATCCAGACTACGTACTGATGCTTGGAGTTTTGTAAACCTGAGACTTGCTCTCTGGCATGACCAGTTGGCCTCATGGCTTACTTTTAATTCAAAAGAAGATATGTTGAAGATACTGAGCCATGAAGAAGAGTAAGACAGACTAAATTCAACGGTGCTGTGTCTCTACATATTGCTAATATCTAAAGTTGCTGAAAGTTGGAGACTTAAAAAATGTCTAAAACTTAACCTTAACATTCAGAAATGGAGGATTTCTGTGGGATTCATCTTAAATCAGTCAGTCCATTCTCCACTAATGGCAACAGGATATTTTGTTTACATAATTTCTGAATGGTGTTAGTATGAAAACCATTGCTGATAGTCCCGATTGGTCCCTTTTCACAAGAGGACAGTTTCAGACACGTTTTGTATGTCCGTGTTTATGTTGAGTCAGCCACATGAACCCCTCAAAGGCCATTGTCTTTCTTGCTACTGTTGTTTTCAGAGCATTACAGCCTCACAAAATTACAATCAGAGCATCCTGATTGAACCAACTATCAAGCTTAGGTTCAACTTAAGAAAGTCATCAAGATGCTTAGAGGGACAAAATGGAAAACGTCCAAATTGCACAACAACTCATTATCTTGGAAGTAATCAGCTTAATTGAGAAACAATGTATAATGGTTGTTTTCTACTTTGAGGTGTGGCTCTGCCAAATTGTTGGAAGTTATTCTTTGAGACTTTTAGGAGTGAGCCCAAAACTCTTTTATAAAGGTTGTGCTTTATAATATATATATATATATGTGTGTGTGTGTGGCAGTATGCCCTGGGGGCTTTGAACGCACCACACAAGTGCTGGCATTTAATTGGTTGTGGCGCTGTTTGTATATAAAGGGCCCTCCCTCA
The DNA here is from genome assembly GCA_911649635.1 of Poeciliopsis gracilis. Taxonomy (NCBI): domain Eukaryota; kingdom Metazoa; phylum Chordata; class Actinopteri; order Cyprinodontiformes; family Poeciliidae; genus Poeciliopsis; species Poeciliopsis gracilis. The sequence goes on along the minus strand of CAJVRI010000452.1, from coordinate 570,990 downwards.
CCTGGTCAACATGTGTTTCCGGTTTAGACCTCTGTTGCTGTGCAGCGCCAGCCACACACTGTGCGCTTGAGGGATGCACACTGATTGCTCCTTCTACTGGCGGCCCATGCGAATTGCCTGATCCTCCTCCCAGCCAGAGGCACTACATATAGAGCTTGTGACGCTGCTGTTTGTCCTTGGCCGGCTGTTTGCCAGTGGTTCCTGGTTGATGGCCCGCTGTTATTTTGGTTGTCCGTCGTCGGCAGCCCATCTGTCGCCGTGGTTGCTGGCTTTCTGCCAGCCGTCCTGGTCAGCGTGAACCTGACTCCTGCCCTTTGTCCAGCTTTGCTGGTTCGGACTGGTGACCAGTTCGGACTCTGCTGGTGCCACTCTTGAGTGGCGTCTGTCGTGACATCCCAGGACGGATCCCTAATTGGACAATTGCTGCTGATTGATTGTGGACTGAACGATAACTATGAAATGACTGGTATACTTTGATTGTCTTTTATCTTGACAGGAAAGGCCAGTTCGTGGTGTTGGTGGTGGACTTTCCGGGTGGTGGTACTCTTTTTGATTTGTTGCACAATTTTCTTTAATTCTGTTTTTTTGTTTGCTGTGTTTCTTTTTATTTAGGTCACTACCCTGAACTGCACTGCCACCCTTGACTTGATCCGTCACTGTTATTTAAATTTGTGAGTGGTTTTAACATATAGTATTTTATTGATTAGAATGAAATGGTGTAATTAATAAAATTATTGAAATTGGTGAGATCGTCTCATCTGTAGCGGGCCTGTGTGCCTTAGAGGTACTTTTTAGGAAGAATTATTACAATTTTATCTTAAATACAGTTCTTTTAAATCACACCGGTACCACCACACACATATATATATATATATATACATATATATATATATATATATATATCTTGACTGGCTGTCAAACATTCTACCAGCTGCCTAAATACACAATGTCATTAAGTTTTGCTCTTCTGCATCTGATTTCCACACAATGTCTATGAGGATGTAGTGTTTCGAGTGATTCAACACTAAAGCTTTTGCTGCTGGATGCAGAGTGTCAACCAATCAGAGAGTCTCCTCTATGTGATGTATTGGCCTGAAGTTGATGTCCTGCCAGGCACTGATAAGGATCAGCAGGCCATCAAACTGGGCTTGGGGGAGATGGAAATGGAGCTGAAAGTGACCTTTGTCAGCGCACAGCTTGCCTGTGAAACTCACAAAACCTTCGAATTATCTGGTGAATTCAAACATTCTCTAAATAGAGCCAAGACACTGTCATTACATCCTTCCTGCCCCAGTCTTGTACAAAGAGGCTACTGGTGGAAGGACTCATTGAAAGAGTGTCAGGGAAAAAAGGCAAGAGGCTCCTCTCAACGTGCGTCTTGATTCATTTTGACGCTCCATATCAAGAGTCTGACTTCAGAGTTCACAGGCGTCCAACTCAAGGCATTGGACATGTTTTTGATACGTCCAATGCATGTCAAAAACACCTTCGGTCTGAAAGCAGCATTATGGACCTGTTCTAGATGTTCTCTTTCCTTGCTAAAGGAATAACTTGGCCATCCATCGTTGGCCTATACCAGGGCTTTTTAAATTCAGGCGTGGAGGTTTCAGAGTCCTGCAACTTTTAGATGATTCGCTGCTTCGACACTCCAGAGTCAAATCAAAACTCATCCAGAGGAACATGGATGAACTTTCATCCATGTTTCTCTTTTCTCACAGGATTCTGGAATATAAAAAGTTAGTTCAACCATTTGATTCAGGTGGCAATATGGCTGCAGGACATCCGTCCTAGACTTGAAGACTCCTACGGAGGCAAGAATTGACCATCCCATTAGGTTGATTCTATTTTCTCACACTTCATTTAAATATCTTAGCAATGAAACTTCATGTCATACTGATTAGGCCCGAGCTCAGCTAACATCTTCCCACTGAGATAGATAATAGTGATATTTCCTGCATTAGGCCAAAATGCACTATTGACCTGACTAAAGAAATGTGTGCCAGGCAGTGACAAAACCTTCCCCATTATGTCATGCTTTATCTGAGTCGTTTTACTGGCCTGTTATGAGCTGATTAAGTATACCTGTTTCAGTGCCGCATTGAAGACTGTTAAATCATCCACATAAGAAGAAAATGACCTAATAATTATACAGTACCTTACAACAGTACTCGTAACCCTTGAACTATTTTCACATTAAGTCACATTACAGCCACAGGCTTCAGTGCATTCATGGGGATTTAAGCTAATAGAAACACAGTATGTACCATGTCATGGAAAAATGGAGGGGGAAATGGTACATGCTTTTTAAAATTCCCTTTAAATCAGACACCCTTTTATTCCCCAAAATTTATTCATGCTTTAACATGAAGTATAAGATAAAGGTAGTATATTAGTGACATAGTTAACAGAGTATTATTAACATAAAGACAACATTGGGCTAAAACATAACCCAATTATACAGAAGTATACTCATACGTGAAATGGGTCAAGTCGAAATGACTACGCTATGGCAGCAGACAGAAACAGTTACATTAAAAGATTAACATAGTACTTAAAAATATGTAAATCTCTCAAATATCTGTCTTTCAATCCTGCTTAAAGCAGGGAAATCATTACAGAAAATCCATTTAAAGGCTTTTGTCACAACAATGACCCTAAACACACAACTAGAACTACAACAAAAAGGTTTATATGAAAACATTCTTATGATTTAGAATGGCCCAGTCAAAGTCCAAGACTTCAATTAATTGATAATTTTATGGTATGACTTAAAAATGAATATCCACATAGGATCTCTATCCAGTCTGATGTCTATTAAAGACAAATATTGTTGCTCATCCTGTTTAGCAAAATATCTTAAGCTTAGTCAAGGATTTGGAGTTAATAATCAAATGTGATTCTACAAAACTTATGAATGTTTACCACACCTTTCAGATTTTTATTCCAGTTATTTACAATTTGAAATCTTTTTTTTTTTTTTTTTTAATCAACTTCATACTTTATTTGGAGTTTTTATAAAATCCCAAGGAAATACATTGAGGCTTGTAGTTGTAAAAAAGTAAATAACCACAAGGGGTTGAATACTTTTGTGGGACTCTTTAAAAGTCACTCCCCACTTACCACCCATACATGAGTCTGATCTGTCTGTACTGTATATTGTTATCATACACAATCCCCTCCATGGCCAGATGTAAGTGGACAAGTCCCAGCTGCTCCCTTCAAATTTTGTTTAATTAGTCACTTGGAGAGTTGTAAATGAGTGGGGACTTGCCGTTGATTAAAGTAGTACTATGAGTGTCTTTATAGGGAGACGCACTTTAAACATTAGCAGAATAATTAAAGCCCTGCTGAAGTAATAGGCCCCACGGACAGACAGAGTGAAGATATGAGCACAAATCCGGCCCAGATGTACATCTGAATCTGCCGAAAGAGCCTTCAATACAAACAAAAGAGTTTTGCTCTGATTTCTTTGTATTAACTTATTAGTTCACAGCTCAGACAAACTACAGTGTCATTTCTAACAGCATTCTGCTGCTCCACACTGATAAAGACACTCATAGTAAACACATTTAAAGTCAGAGGGTGACGGTGGGGAGCTAAAACGTAATAAAGACATTATGTTTTATATGCCTGTAGGGAACGGTAGCTTCCTCCGTTTTAATTTCATCCATCATTCGTCACTGTTTGTCTAAGAACAAAGCACCAAGTGGGAGTTCTCATCCATGTTCCTCTGTTCTCACTTCAACTCGCTTCTTTGTTTTTCCACACTTTGTTAGTTTTTCTTATATTAGAATGTTTCCCCCTTTGTTCTTTTGAGTAAATAGAAACAAAACTATTGATAGAAATATACAAAAGTTCCATTACAACATATCAAAGTGGCCATATAAAAATGTTTGTATTTTACAGTAAGAATATTTTTACCATTATGACAAAAAAATAAAATAAAAAATGACAGTTGCAACAAAAATAACTGCCATACATCAAACCGCATAATATTTTTGAAAATCCAGGATCTGTGACACAAAATATTGAGACCGGTAGACGTTATTTCAAAACCTTTTCTCCACAGGACAATTTGCAGCAGTTATTATTCTTTCACATCGTTGCCTATCTGCCTTTGCTATAAAGTGGATCATAACCTGAAAAGCTCTATTTACGAGTTGACTTTGATTAATAATAATAATCGGAAAATAGATTCATTCTGGCCTGGATTACAACTTACAAGCTTATCTGAAATTGATGGCTGTTAATGTTATTTCAATATTTGGACAATCTAGAATGGCAGGTTGTTTGATTATTGTACAATGGGTCCATTAAACACTTTTTTTATACCTCTTCTGTGATATAAATCTTGCTGAACGCAGCTTTAACATTGAAGAAAATATAGACTCACATCCAACGAACTGGGCTATATAAACTTTTATATAAACTATTCTCATAGAAATAGTCTTTCAAATGAATTGTAACATGTTTTTGTTACAAAACATTTGCACGTTTGGCAAAATATGACTGTCAATAATTTGCCTGCTGGTTTGGTTTGCTGGGTTTTAGTGAGATCTGAATAAGGATTTATCAGATATTTATGTAATTAATAACTAAAACGACTTGATTATATCATCTAGGTAGGAATAATCATTTTTTGCTATAACCTGATACCACACATCTCGCCTTTTGAAAGGTTTATGAAATCATGGTTTCAGTTTAAATAAACACAGCATATGAGTTTATCAAAAAGGGACATTTAGGTACTTTCTATTGTCATTATGATTGCATTTCACACAACACAGTTTTTGTGGTTGTTTGAGTAAATAAAAATGTCCATTCAACCACCAAATATGAGTAACAGAAAGGATTTTGTGTTACTGTTAAAATTATCTGGTAAAAGGCAAAAAGCATGCAAGAATAGTTCAAACCTTTTCTGGTCAAAAATGAAAAAAATATGATGTATCTGTTGGACCTGCAGCCACATTAATGGTAAATAAAAAGCCACTTTGCTCTTAAAGATGATCTTTGCAGCAGAGTCTTTCATTCTGATAGTCATGCTAGCTTGGAGCTAAACTGATGAACTGGGATTCTGGAAACAATTCCCAAGGGACCATTAGAGGCGCATCAGTCTTACAAAGGGCATCATCACCAACTAACAGGCTGCTTTCACACTACCATTAAACAGTAAAAGGTGTTTTTGGAGAAAAGTGAGAGGAGTATTTCTTTTGTTGTTGCAAGAAACGATTGCATCAGGAACCAACTTATCAAGCCAGAGAGGTGCTTTACAAGCACCTCTCTGGCCTGTAAACCAGGGTTGTTTATGCCTCAGAAATAACTCAGGAGTTCAATGTGTCAAGTCCTTCATCAAACAACCAAAGTGACTTCAGTCTGGAGCTGTAAAACAAAAAGTCTTATTTGCATAGACAGGATATCTTCCAGTTTGCAAAAACAGATTGTGACATTATATATGGGATTTGATGGACAGCATTTCCTGAACGGACATTTACAAGATCTGGGAATATTTTCAATTTACAAACAACATATTTACAACATATTTTTTTCTAAGTCCAAGTGTCACAAGTTCCCAAAGGGCTTGGGAGAAGACTGGGTCTCTACCGGACACATGCAACAAGCAGCACTGAAAAATAAAACGCACTGCCTTTAATGCTGCTTTAAGCTTCGGTGTTTATAGGAAGGAAAAAAAACAGAGCTTGTCTATATCCTCAGCATCCACAAAGGTTAAAGCCTGCACTTATTTTTAGGCGAGTCGATATATTTGAAACCACTGGCTCTCTTTTCAACACTGAAGAGAAGCTAAATAAGAGCAGACCAGACGGCAAAAGGAACGAAAAGAGGCTATTTAGACCCAGAGAGCTGCTGCTCATTCTAGGATCTATATTCACTTTGACAATAAAGATTTATTTAGTCAATTTTGTTTTGTCAGATAAAAGCCTAATGCGGTTGATCACAATTAATTTGTAAAAGTAACAAAAGGGTAAAATATTCAAGGCGGTGAATATGTTTGTAGGCACTATATATCAGCTATAAGGCACAATCATTCAAAGTAAAGACTTAGAGACTTAGACTTAGACTTCCTTTATTGTCATTGTAGAAAGAGAACACAAGGTGAATCTTGACAACGAAATGTCGTTACTTGGCTACCAGTGCAACAGAGTTAAAACCTTACACTACACAATAAATAAATTATGGCTGAAAAATATATAAGAGCTGAGAATAAGGTGCTATAGAATCCACAAGTTCAGTATTGCAAACAAAGCTAAAGTGCGTGTGTTGACCATGTCCATGGGGGGGTGGTGTGTGTGTGTGTGTGTGTGTGTGAGTGTGTGTGTGTGTGGGGGTGTGTGTGTGTGTGTGTGTGAAGGAGTCACACACACACACACAGTCTGATGCAGTCTGATGACCCGGGGGAAGAAACTGTTTAGTAGTCTGGCTGTTCTGCACAAGATGCTGCGGAACCTTCTGCCAGACTCCAGAGGGGAAAACAGTCCATGGTTGGGGTGGGTGGGGTCGGAGAGGATCTGGTGAGCGCCGGATAGGCTGCGCCTCTCTGCGATGTCCTTGATGCAGGGAAGCAGAGCCCCCGTGATCTTCTCCCCTGTCCTCACCACCCTCTGTCCCGTGATCTTCTCCCCTGTCCTCACCACCCTCTGTAGAGACTTCCAGTCAGAGGCCCTGCAGCTCCCAGACCAGATGGAGATGTAGCTGGTCAGTAGGCTCTCGATGGTCCCTCTGTAGAAGGTCTGAAGGATGGGGGGCGGAAGGGATGCTCTCTTCAACCTCACATCTCCTCACTAGTGAGGAGATGTGAGGAGACCAGCTGAGGTTTTTGTTGATGTGCACCCCCAGGAACTTGGTGCTGCTGACGATCTCCACAGCTGAGTCGTTGATGAGGAGTGGTGTGTGGGTGGGTCTGGATTTCCTGAAGTCTACGATGATCTCCTTGGTCTTGTTGACATTCAGGATCAGGTTGTTTCCTCTGCACCAGTCCACTAGATGCCGCACCTCCTCCCTATAGGCCGTCTCGTTGTTGTCCCGGATGAGGCCCACCACTGTGGTGTCGTCCGCGTACTTCAGGATGTGGTTGGATCTGAAGTGTGGGCGACAGTCATGGGTCATCAGGGTGAACAGCAGGGGGCTCAGAACACAGCCCTGAGGGGTGCCAGTGTTCAGGGTGATGACATCGGAGGTGTTGTTCTCCATTCTGACAGCCTGGGTTCTGTCAGTGAGGAAGTCCAGCAGCCAGTTGCAGAGGGGGGTGTTAATTTCTAAGAGGCCCAGTTTGCCCACCAGGTCTTGGGGGATGATCGTGTTGAACGCTGAGCTAAAGTCCAGGAACAACATCCGCACGTGGGTGTTCTTCTCCTCCAGATGCTCCAGGCTCAGGTGGAGAGCAGTGGAGACTGCATCCTCAGCACTGCGCTTGGACTGGTATGCAAACTGGAAAGGGTCGTGTAATGGGGGCAGCGTGGAGATGATATGGTCCTTAACAAGCCTTTCGAAGCACTTCATGATGGAGGATGTGTGTGCGACGGGGCGGAAGTCGTTAAGGCATGTGATGGTGGTTGTCTTTGGGACCGGAACGACAGTGGCTGACTTGAAGCACTGTGGGACGACAGCCTGGTCCAGGGACGTGTTGAAGATGTCAGTGAGCACGTGGGCCAGCTGGTCCGAGCATTCCTTGATTAGCCGACCTGGAATGTTGTCCGGACCTGAAGCTTTCCTCGCTTTGACCGTCCTCAGAACCTTCCGCACTGCCGATGTTTCTAGTCTGAGCGCCTGTTCATCGGGGTGAGGCATCGCTTTCCTCGCAGGGTTGTTGTTCAGCTCCTCAAATCTTCCGAAGAAGTTATTGAGCTCGTTGAGGAAGCCAATGTCGTTCTGGCAGGGTGGGGGTGTGGGTTTGTAGTCTGTGACAGACTGAATGCCCTTCCACAGTTCCCTGGTGTTGTTGGAGTCCTGGAAGAGACCCTGGATCAGGGGTCACCAACCCGTTGCCCGCGGGCACCCGGTCGCCCGCAGGGACTTTTTCAGTCGCCCGCGGAGCTACTCCTAAAAATAGCCATTATTATTAGGGAGCACTACCAAAAAAATAATTTAATTAAATGTTTTTTAATTGAAGTAATAACGTTTGACATTTATATTTAGAGTTCAAAAGAGGAAAATGATGAAAACGTTTAAAATAAATTGCTTTAAGTATAAAACTCTTTCCTGCTGTTAAAGTTCAGAACTGCGCGCAGGCGCCTGCAGGAAACTGTCGGAGCGCAGCCGCGCCTGCAGCTGCACTCTGCGTACCGTCACATTTTCCTTTAAGTAAACCAAGAAAAGAATAACTTCTGGAGTTTTTATTATTTAACTCTATTCACAAAACTGTGAAGAAAAAATAAATAAATTGTACCAAAACATCTTATTCGTAGCGCGATCGCAACACCTGAACCTGGGAACCAACACCATCCTCTTTCCGTGAACCACATGGGGAGGCTTCGCTTCATGTCTTTATTATTTAGCGACGTCTGGAAAAGAAGTCAGCTGCTCTTGTTTAGGCTTGTGCTGATTTTTGCGCATTGGAGAGATGCTTGTGCTCTTGCTGGTCAGGTGTCAGACCTTTATTTTTTCCACATCTGCTGGTGTCAGCCAGCGGGTGACCCGTCAGCTGTTCAGTTCGCGAAACCACGTAAAAAGCGAATAAACCGGCGACCCGCCAGAACCGCTCAGACTGTCAGAAGCTCAGGCTGAACGTAGAACAATGGGAGGTTCAAACCCAACTCGTTCATTTTTAGCTTGCAGAAAAACACAAAGCCGTGAAATAAACAAAAGCAAACTGACCAATAAGACTTGGGCTTTGGGGTTCCCCACCTCACGCATCAGACTAACACCGCTGTGTGTGTATAATGTCTTTTGACACAAAAGATATTTTATTTACCACAATTTTGCTAATAGAACAGATGGTTAGATAATAAAACTATAACTCTTCTTTTCTTTTTTATTTAAAGGAAAATTTACTGCAACAATCCATCAGTTTGCTTTTGTTTATTTCAGTCACTTGTGGCCAGTTTAGAATCACAGAAAAACTCCAAAAGGGAATCAAAGTTAAAACTCTGTGAGCTAAAAACTTCTGATCACATAATAGCAACTAACCATAGTTGCCATGGTAAATTATTACTGATAACTGATAACTATTGTGAGTAGTCCTGACACTAATATAATTATTTGTGAGTAGTCCTGACACTAAATAGATCATATATATATATATATATATATATATATATATATATATATATATATATATATATATATATATATATATATATATAAATAAAGACTGTATCAAACAGGTGCTCTTCGTGTTGCTCTGTACCCATGAAGTTGCTCCCAGTCTCAAAAGGTTGGTGACCCCTGCCCTGGATGTTCCGGCTGTGGGCTCGCTTAGCGTCTCTGATGGCCTGGTTCAGGTTGGTCCTCGCAGACCTGAGAGCCTCAGCATCACCAGATCTGAATGCAGTATTGCGTTCTCTCAGCTTCGTTCGCACCTCCTTGGTCATCCAAGGTTTCTGGTTTGCCCGAGTGACTATTGTTTTTGTTGCTGTCTCATTTTCCATGCACCAACTGATGTAGTCGGATACAGATGCAGCGTACTCCTCCACGTTGATGCGCTGGTTGTCTGTTGCTGCCTCCTTGAAGATGCCCCATTCAGTGCACTCAAAACAGTCCTGCAGTGCACACATGGCGCCCTCAGGCCATACTCTCACCTTCTTCACTGCAGGTCTCTCTCTGATGAGCCAGGGCTGGTATGCAGGAATTAGCATGACAGAGAGAAACTTGGAAATAAATGTTTCTAATTTGTGATTTAGTTTATTATTATTATTATTATTATTATTATTATTATTATTATTATTATTATTATTAACTGAATTACTGAAATTTAATAAAGTTTTAAGACTTTAAGTGTCAAAACTGGAGGAGAAAGTTATAGCACTAGAAATTAGGTGAAAACTCCCAAATATTTTATTGTATTTTTCAAAGTGCAAAACCAAGTGATTTTTTTCCTCTATATATTGACACCATGTATCAATAGCTGAAAATCCCTCATGTTAACTGTCAATGTTTCCTCAACGCCACTTATTTCTGTCATTAAATGGTTCATTATTGATTACCTCTTAGCTTACATCCTCCTCAGCAATTACCGATGTTAACTGAGACTTAATAAAAATTCAGACTTTGTTTCCAGGTATTGATTCAATAAAGGACTACATGAAGGTGAAGAGCCATATTCTATAACACCCATCACCACTTACGCAGTCCGTGAATGCTACATTACCGCAATGAAGCCTGCCAGTAATCGCATAATGGCACGAATCAATGCAGCTATTAGATTTATGTTCCTTCATCAGAAAATGTCCATCATAGATGTCACCATCTTCAGGCTCCACTGGCGTCTGATAAATGCTACAGAGTGAGTTGATGCAGTGAGTTTAAGTTCTTGTATGCATGTGTACAAGTTTGTTTTTTTGTTGTTTCTTTCCACACCTGATCTGAATTTATGCACTAGATTCACTTTTCCATTTCCATTCATTAACATTGTATGACTAATTCTTCTTCTGCTTGTGTTTAATCGTGGGTGTGACACGCAGGATGAAGTTAGAGCGCTGAAACTTCTCATGTGCAAGACTAATTGTGTCAACTCTGTTTAGATGCCGCAGCAAGGAACTGTGATGTACGCGAGATAGGGACAATACAACACCGTTTACCGAGGCTGTTTGTTTAACTGCAAATTGCCTTTATTTCAGACTGATACTAAATTAGTAAATACATGTTCAGGCAGTATGTGTCCTTTATACAAACTCTTTCACACTTTGTCATGGTACAAACACAAACTTAAAATCCAGAACTAACACGTTTTATGTTACACAGAGTTGCAACAGGTTCTTAAAGTGCCAGTATTATATACTTTTCCTGGCACATAGTGTCACTTTATAACACAACAAAGTAACTGTTACCTTGAGTTGCTTTAAATATGCTGTGTATATGAAATATTACTTACAAGAAATTTTACTTCCTAATGTGATGCCTTGAAATTGGGCTTCTGTCACCTTAAGAAACTCCTGCTCTTTCTGAAACTCCACCTTCAGGAAGTCATTAAACATGGCTCCTCTATTAAACCCTCTATTTTGTTGTTTGCATTTTATTTTTCTCCCTGGTTCATCTCCTCCATCTGTCTTCCAACTCATCCTCCGCATTGCGTCTTTTAGCGTTTTCTCTGTTTGTGTGCCCTCTCCGACTCCCTACTTAAAGCCTCCCTCTTCTGCCTATCCTTATACCTTTTTTCCAAGTCGTGGCCTAGTATTTTTTCTACTGTGTACCCATGCATCACAGTGACCACTCCAGCTGTCCCTGCTGTTGAACAATTCCTGGGAGACATCACGAAAAAGGATTCTAAAGAGAAGACAGAGGATGAGTGCAGAGTTTTACAGCTGGAAGAGATCCGGACTACATTTAAAGTGCGCATAGGCATCAGCTCTAACCTGTATCAATATAAGAACTTTTGAAACCTGCTATGTGACTATTTATATACCTACTGCAGAGAGAGAAGAGCATTAAAGACATAAAGGCAAAAGCAGAGACCTATAGAAAGACCCAGAAGGACACAATTTTGGTAGTCATACAATAAGAAGAAAGATTCTGAAAAGAGTTTCTTGACCGAAGTTTAAAAATTGTCTTAAGCCTAACGTCAGAGTTGTTTTTTACTCTGATCTTAAATCGAAGATACTTCAAAAAGGCACCCGGTACTGCTGAGAAGATGAGAAGGAAAAATGAGTGAAATGGAAAATTAGAAAACTCAAAACACAAAACTGGTTAGGAGGAAAATAGTAAACAAGGTGAAAATAAGAGAAGTGTGATGAAGAAAGACGGAGCTCCAAAAGAGGAGCTGAGCAGTGCAGAGGTAATGTACAAGAGAGCAAAGCTCTACACAGGACAACCAATGGCTCTACTTCAAAGAAACAGTTGATTCAGAAGTGGACCGTGTTTTCATGGAGAGACTGCCTACTGAGAGAAAGATTGGGAGAGACAGTGAGTGAGAAATGGTGAGTGAAGAAGAAAGAGGAGGTGATGGGCATGTTGAGTGACTTAGAGAGAAGCATTGGGGGGCCGTCAGAGGACCAGGTGCTGTTCTGAGTCTGCTGGCTCCATTTCTATGAAAGTTGATTCCCTTTGGGTCAGTTCTGTGCTTTGCTAACATCTCCAGAGTATCTAATGCTTGTAGTCTTGTTCTCTTTTCTATATGTTTCTTTCACATTCAAACTGAATATTTTACTTCTACAATCAGTTGACTTTCCATAATTTATCAAAGTTTTGGTCAAATTTTTCTAAAGGGAAACAAAAAGCTTTTTTTTTCTACTCTCAGAGATGCAATAATATTAAGAAAATATTAAAAGGAAAATAGTCTTTTGTTGCTCCTAAATATTTCACATCAACCAGATGTTGGCTCCTATTTTTTATTTAATCCAAAAAGATAATTTTTGCTTCACTTTTTCTGACTTTAAAGGTTTACTGAAAACTGGTTGAAGACATAACATTGGTTGACATGTAGAGGGATTAATTTAACTAGGTTAATCATGGTGAAAAATTTAAAACATGAGGCATTATAAAAATCAAAGTAGGTTATTTAAAGAATAAAAAATATTTTGTGACCAATCTCTCTTTTTATTTTATTTCTTGATGTCTTTTCTTCTACATGTAGACCACAAAATCAGAGATTTTTATTGCAGAAACAAAATCTAAACTAATTCTTACAGAGTTTCTGGATTGGTCTTTTTCACAGCACTCTCAAAACAACCTTCAGAATTTATCTGTAAGATTTTTTAAAAAAGCTAATGGATACTTTTCTGACTGAAAAACAGCCTTTAAACCAGAATTACCATAACAAAAAGATGACATCATCTGAAACTCTAGAGATTGTGGCTGTCTTTTGTCAATGGATGGAGCTAAAAAGATGCTTATTTCCTGTCAAAGGAGTTTGACAGGAAACTCCTGCCAAACTCCTGTTGGCATTACAGATTTTTTTAGCACTTTTATTTCCCCAAAGATCCTTAATGCACGAAAAGTAGGTAAGCTTTTTGACAGGAAGTAGGTAATGAGGACAATTTTTTTTCACCTGCTAAAAATAATGTCCCTGTTAGAAACACATTCTGCCTTAGGATTATATAAAATTTCAATACTGGCCCTTGAGAGACAAAACAACCAAATGCTTAAGGACAAGGACACAATGCACTATGTGCTACAGCTCCAGTCGAGTCACCAGCCAGTCCATCAAGAAGACTGTGGATGTTGTTTGTGAGGATCAACCTTCTTCAGTTACAAGACGTGTTGTTTTGTTGTTAATTTTACTTTTTATGTCTGCCAGTTGATGTCTTTCTTGATCTAGTCACAACACTCAGATGAGTCAGTTTCTAAAGCCCAAAACAAAAATGTACGTCAAGTTATAGTTTCAAAACTGTGACATTCAGGTCCCTTGAAATGACAACTGCATTACTGCAGTTCAGTCACACCCATGCTGGTGAAAAGCAGACTAATTATGACTAGTGAGACTTCCAGCTGCTTCCATTCACACCTGCTGTGTTATGAGCAATCTGAAGCAACAGGTTCTGGTGTTAAGTTGTTGGGAGAAAGGAAAGTCCTAATTCCTGATTGTTTGCATGAGATTAACAATGATACGGAGAACAGTAGCAGCAGAAACGACGAGGTCAGAGTTTGATTCTGGTCAATTTAGGAGTCCTGTCATTCATCACCTCTGGCTCTGATTGGTTGTTTCTGACCAAATTGTGCATCAGCACTGGGAGAACACAGAAGAGCTCAAATTTTAAAACACTGTGATGACATAATGACAGTTTTATCAAATATGTAGTAAATGATAAGTTTTCTTATAAAAATGACACACTCCAGCTTTAATTTTGTTGAATGTTATGTTCCTGTTGTGCAATGTTTGTTTGTATTTCACTTGTCATTTTTCTTGCTTGCACCCAACTAGATATGTAAAATTGCATTTCTGCTAATTTGATCAAAATTACACCTATATTTTCAACATTGACATTTGACAAAATATGATGTTTACAGTTGTTTTTATGTTTTTTCTCTTCTTTAATGTTTTTATGATGTTGCGCACATTGGACAGCCTTGTTGCTGAAACGCGCTAATAAATAAACTTGATTGAACAGGCACTGCACTTTTTAAATATGAGAAAATAAAAATAGAACAGAAAAAAATATTATAAAAAATGATATATGCCCTTTAATTGACTTTATCAGATCTCATAAAATATTGGAAAAAACAACTCAGTGTACAACCAGCTCCCAGCTCAGTTTAGGTTTGTTCATAGAGCCATTTTACCCATGAGCATATGACAATACCTGAGCCTGCGCTCATTAGCACCTTCAATTTTCCTTCACCTGTAGCTAAACACCAATTTGTGCCTTTCAGCTCCATGAAGTATTTATGCTATACAACCTGTCACTCTACCAATTGGGAAAAGCTGCTGCCATGTGTGTTTTGTGTGTGTGTTACCACAGAAGCCTAATTGTCCAGCTCCCAGGGAACTTGTAATGCAGCCACAGTTCATTTAGTGACTCTATCTGCCCCAATTAGAGAAGAGTAGAATGGGATTTAGTCACAAGCACTTATGATAACCACTCTAATAGCTTCCTGTGATCCAGAAGAAATAGTCTTAATTATCTGTCGCTCACACAGTTCCCTGCTTGCACCTTTCTTTACCAGCTACTACAATTCTACAAATGAATTCATTTGTAATTTGAGCAGCATTATCTACTGGTCTTTGACTTTCAAAAAAAGAAAAAAAAAATTGAATAATTGGAATAAAGTCAAGAATACTTAGAATTTGAAAAGAGATGCGTCTTGTTGAAGTTTGTTGCTCTTAGGCTGGAAAGTTCTCCAAAATCTATTTTATTCTTTCCATTATATCTGTTGCCACAGTGTGTCCTTCATAATATGAATTTGTGTGTTAGAGGCTTTGAGATTAGTGTTGGATTCTGTTTCCGTGGTGGTTTACCTTGCTTCCAGTTTTACTTCAAATGATAGTTCATGTGGAGATGGATGGAGCTGAATACACAGCGATCCTGGAATAATATTTGTTAGTGAATAGAAGAGAGTTGAGGTGGAAGTCTACTTGGCAACAGGTCAATAAGATTTGACCTGTTTTGTAATTGTCATTAATTGTCATTACAAATCTGCGCAAAATTTTGTTGCTATTCCGCTAATGTTGGAAAAAAATATATATTTTGCAATTGCGGTAATTCCGTTAAATAAAAATGCAATTAAAATGACGTAAATAAGTTTTCTGACGAGCTGCAAAGTGTTGGAGTTGGTAGCACTGTTGAATAAATTATGCTTTTGAAAATAGTAGTTGTTGATGTTTGACTGGGGGTAACTCAGTGAGTAGGTTATAGTAAACTATTTCGCTGTCTTATTTTGAGGTGTTTTTATTTTACTCCCCCCAAAATATTTACATATAATTTGAAAATGTAAAGATTCACAATTCTATATAATTGTGAATCTTACACCCATGTAAGATGGATGCTTTATAATCCATCTTACATGGAAAACTAATTTAGTTCATTTTTCTCTGGTATAGTATCATGAAGAAATCCAAAAATAAAAAACATTTCAATGCTGACAAACACTTAAAGTGTATGGATAAATATTTCTTGGAGTTGTGAGTTCATCACTGAAGCAGAAAGTGCTGAAAACAATTATATAGAAGAACCTGTCCTCTATTAAGCTACTGTCCTTGGATTTTGCAAGTGTGCGTTGCTTGTAATTCTCCAAAGTGGCTTTCACACTCCGAAACGCCACTGGACCGTCAAACAACACACTTTTAAAATCTCTAACAGTCCCCTGAAGTCTACTTGAAGCTGCTTGTGAACCTCCCAAGTCTCTTCTTTAAAACTTTCATTAGGCTTAGTGGTTTCTCTTGGAGAGAAGAGTCCTTGCTGTCTGTTTTCTCTCTTCTTTGTTTCACACTTTCAGACTTTTCTGTCTCATTATTCTCATCAGCAACCTTCTCATCAAACCCTCCTTTTCCTCTGACTCTGTGTGTTTCTGTGACCCTGAAACTTTGCCTAATGAATTTTCTGAGGGGGTGTGTACATTTAAAAATTGCATCTGTTCAGTTGTGTGGTTCAGAAGCGAAGGCTAATGAGGCAGTAATTTAGCAATGATCTCTTAGCTGTTATAATAAGCAACAGAGACACAAAGCAATTCTTTTGGCCTGCTGATACAATTTATTGGGGCTCAAAAATAATTGGACATGTTGTAATTTGCCTGCATGTGAAATCCCAGAATCCTAAATGATGTGTTCAATCCCACATGATTGGTGTCATTTTTTTCCCAGTTCATTTTAAATCAAATAATAAAACATTTAAGCTACGTATGTCTCATTTCTCTTACCCTTTTTTTTTTCCGTCTTCCAAGTTTCTGTGTTCAGCATCTTAAAGTAAATGTAAAAGATTGGACATTTTTAAAGTAGTTATCCCTATTTTTGCCGTTGAAGAGACCAGAAAAGTGAAAAGAACACAAGACATTTGGTTCTATAGTGAAAGGAAAAAGCAACTTCTCCTTTGGGTTACACACTAAAGACTTTCTCTAAAGATACATTCAAACCAATTTTGTTTTGTCTGCTTTATTCAAACTCTAGCTTGTTTCCCTCTAGCTTACCTAGAGAATCTAGGCAAACTAACTAGAGTTTGCCCAGACACTTCCCCTCAATTTATTTGGGAAAATGTCAATGCACCCTTGAACTCTGATGCAAACCAAAAAAGCAAACTGCTGTCAAAAAACCTAGAGTTTGGCTTGGTTGATGTGAACTCTAGTGCGGTGGGGAGGCATATGTGAATGTCAAGTGGACCAGAGACCACTCCAGAAGCAGGAAGTGGAATAAAGTGCAGGGCATTTTGGGTTAATAAAACCAAGACAAACAACCATATCTGGATGCTAGCTGGGGAATTGGCTCATGCTGACCCCATTGTTGAATATTTTTTTGTGACAAATACACCAAAGGGAAAAAAGAAATCCTGCGACTGGTAAAATCTGATGCTACTCCGTTTTTGTTCATATTTTAAGAAGGAAGTTGCGCTCAGTGTCGTCTTCAGAGGTTTCCCTGTTGTTTCCTTCTGTGACCAAGCTTTTCAAATGGTATGTTTTGCCCGACATGGTGCATTTTCAAATGCAACATTTGAAAATGTAAGAAATGTAGCAATTTCGGTCCTCAGTCACACTCACTCTACAAGAACATCAGCATCTTATTTGTCAGGATGCGTTGAGAGTTAAGACATACAGGTGTATGAACAGATTTTAGAGCAGGCTTCTCTAACCTTTCACTATATTTTTATTTTTCTGGAAAAGAGAGAAACATGGTTCAACAGAGTCTTCTTCCTCTTTTCTTCCACCTGACCTGCATGATGGGAGCTGACAGTAGGTCAGAGCTTTCAGCAGTAAAACGCGATGTGAGGGGAGCGGACAGTGCTGCTGGGCTTCAGAGATAGTTAAGAAGCTGTTGGAAGGCAGGTTTGCTCCAGCACAGAGAATTGTCCAAGACCTTGTGTGGCGGCTGATTACAGTAAAAACCTGGACATTTGGGGCAGATGGATGAATATAATAGGACATTTGTGCCATTATAGCTGCCCTTGCATCCCCTGATGGAGTGAAATCAGAAGCATTTGCTTTTCATGCAGGAGTTGAAGATAGGTGGCTTTTTTGAGCAAGTGAATTAGCTCTCCACAATGAATGTGCGCAGTTTCAGACGGCTTGATATGCTTTTGAACAGTGATTTGACACGACTCTTTAAAAATGCAAAAAGTGAGCCATCTTTGTGTTGCAGCCATGTAGAATAAAGATCCTGCGGATTGATGTGATAGCACCGGAAAGAAAACCTAACCATTCACAGCCATGACTATTTCTCTATAAAGAGATCGTCATGTATCAACGAAATTGTCGCTCATCTCAAAACATCGAGATCGTCACATGTCTCGAAATAACGAGATTGTCACGCATCTCGTTATTTCGAGATGCACGCTGTTATTCAGGATGATTGTCATCCTTGGCAATTATTTCCAAGGATTTTAAAATAAAGTCAAACAAAAGAGTTACATGTTAGTGGACAAGCACAGGTGGGTGGACTTCATAAACAATTAAAAGGTAAGATTATACACAATTTTCAGTTTCACTCCAAAAAACAAGAGATAGGCTAGAAAAATATATAAAATATTAAGTATTTTCAGTTTTTTTGTTACTTTAATTAAATGAAGCATAATTATTTTTCTAAAGCACCTACATGAATCAATCAAGGTTAAAATTGATGCACAACATTCTGCTGTCAGTACTTTGCCTCACCACACGTCACTGCACTGACGAGGTTGTTGGTTTGCAGCTGGGACATTAAATAGCCCAATTTCTCCTCCATGTGCCATTGTTGCCCCAGATTGAAAGCCTTCCAGATGCTAGGTCAGGATCTCTAGAGATTTTCTAAAGTGAATAGAGGACTGAAGGCAGGAATTCCAAACTGGTCATTTAAGTGTTTGGTACCTTTTGAAGTCCTCTGGAAATCAAAAGGAAAAGTGTTGCACCAATTTCTGCTCTTGACAGCAACACAGATGTACAGAACCTCACAATGGTACCTTGACCTCTTGAACTTTTCCTGACTTTGTCACTTCTATTTTAGTGAGATTTTATCTGATAAAAAAAAACAAAAAAAAAAAAACAAAACTGGAACTCAGTTTCAATTAGTTTTTTGCTTTCAGAAAAAAAAAAAAAACAAAAAAAAACACTACATTTGTATGCATCTTCTGCTGTAATTACAGCAGCAACTCTTTTCCACTGCAGTTTCTTTGGATTGTGTGGTTTTATGCAGTGGAACGTTTGCCTGTTCTTCACTGCTAAACATCTCCAGCCAAATCCGATCAAATAAAGAGAATCTGTGATCAGCTCAGTTTTTCAGCTGGACTTTGATCATGTTCTATTGCCCAGAAACTATTTTGAAAAGCTAGCTTTTCAAGAACACAGCACTTTATTAAAACTTACAAGTCTTTACAAAATGACAATGATTTCTAAAATAATTTCATCCGAACTTTTTAAAACTCTATCAAATGCTGACCGTGCTGGATCTCAGGTTTTACCAATGGCAACATAAGAAGTGAAGAAAATCATTTAGTCCATGTTGGTTTGCAATGAAAAATCCAAGAATCCAGAAATTGTCGAGCTCTAAATTTGTTTTCTTCATGCAGTTCTTCAAACATTTCTTTCCAATTCACAGCATGACATGCATTCAAACAGGAAAGAGAATCTTTCTCTGATCCAAACCGCTTGGCTTTTAAAGCATTGGCTCCTACCAGAACTAATTAAGGGGTGGAGATAATATGGACATTTCTAGATAGGAAAACACATTTGTACTAGACTATATTCCTAGAAAAATATTTACACAAATACAATTCACAACAAAAACAATCTGAGCCCAAACAAAATCCAGAATCATCTCCCCTCCCTTTCAAACAATGGATTTTCCCAGTGAGGTTGATTGAAAACACCAGGTCCTTGTCAGTACTGCTCATGGGCGCGCTTCGATGACAACACATGACTAGGTGACCTCAAAGAAAAGAGAGAATGATTATAACAAAATATTAAATAAAGCAAGTTACTTCCTCTAAACAAAAGCAATACATTTACCAGATAAATTAGAAGATAGGATGTAAAAAAGCAGGTTTGCACCTGTTAGCGAGGGGGCAAACCCCTCACAGTTATGCTTCCAAATATCAAATCAACATTAACAGGCACTTGTTTCTTTGCAGTGGAGGGTAGTTGCTTGTATCTGGTAAGCTTCAATGCGAGTATTTATTCAAAATGTAAAACTGCAACAGGTTCTACGCCTCCAGAAAGCAAATGTTTCTCAGCAGCAGAAAGACCTCACCCTCTGAACGTAGCCCCCAAGGGCCTAAGAAAATAACATTAGGAGTTGAGAGAAGCTGAACCTCCCCCAGTCTAAAGGTTTTGGGTCTTACCACTTTTTAAAAGAGACTCAATACACTTGTGCTCTACTTCTTTTAGATTGTTTTGCTAAAAACATAAAGACAAATTAAATCCTACCAATGTGGCTGCAATGTAAGAAAATATGAAAAGGTTTAAGAGAAGCAGACTTTTGCATAACCTTGTACTATTCTGCATGTATTCAGAGACCCAGTATGAAAGTGTATTGACCAAAAACCTACAGACTGTTTTTGTTCTGTCTTTATTATTGGACGGAACCCAACATTTTCATGAAATAAAAACCAAATGTAGAGGAACTGCGACGTATTATTTTAGGAGCAGATACCGTTCTGATATTCTTTGTCGGGTCACTGCATATTATTGGCCATTCACCCTACTCTTCCCACAACACACTTGCACAGGAGACATGAAACATGACTCTACTGCGGCCCAAAGTAACTTCATTAAACAAGATTCAATGAGAACCACATGACATCTATCACGACAAATTAGAGGAAACTGTGTGGGTGTGTGTTGGTGTGTGTATGCCATGTGTGTGGCTGAGATGTTTTTAAGCTCTAGGTTAAGGAAGTTCACTGGACATCTAAATTCTTTCAAAACATGAGAGGCATATTATGTTTGGCAACTCTGCACCTGGATACTCCCTGTATTGAATTTACTGTGAGGATATGCGAATCAGAAACTGTTAAAATCACAAAGACAGCTATGCAGAATTTAAAAATGCTAAATCCTGCATTTAACATTTTTTCAACTTGATTTGTTTAAATCGAGTGATGTTAAGTCTTTGGAATTACATTGTCATTGTGTATTAAACGGTGACTCCAAAGCTTATTTATCTTAAAGCCACACATGATTATCAGTTATCAGTAGCTTCATTTCCATTACAAATGTCCGCAAAACTTTGTCAATATGACACTGTCGAAAAAACAAAATGTTGCAAATGGGGTGTTTCCATGAAATAAGAAACACAATTAAGATCAAACGTGAATAAGTTTGCTTATGCAGTAAGTCATTAAAAAAAACACTCAGCGGCAAGTTCCTGTTGTCTTCTTCTTTGTGGTTTGCACCAGTGGCAAAGTTCAGCTGTTGCCTAGGAGACATCCAGCTCATGAGATGTCATAGCTTATTTTATAATTTACGATAACTAAAACTGAAAACATGAAAGACATGCTGCATAGTGGATAATACATGTCTACACTTCCACAAGTTTCCAATTTTTCTCAGCAGAAGTTCATCTGTGCAGTTCTAAGTGTTATTAGCTGAGGCTGTCACTGCTTTCACTCTGCCTACTCTGCCAGGGTAATTTCTAAACATGTAGCAGACATAGAAAAGCACAGAAACACTCAATTTCTGATGCTGCAACACAAATGATAACCTGATGCAAAATCCAGAAGTGTTCTCCACTCTTAGCAAACTCAGAGGCTACCGAGGGATTGAAGCAGATTATGCAAATTACAGCAGTCAGCAGCCTCAAAATTGCATTAAAGGTGGTGACAGTATTTGTGAGACTGAGAAAACAGTGACAAACTGAACAACAGTATAGAGTTAACCAATTTATAACTAACCAGATATTCAGGGGTTACTAAGAAAGAGTTGAATATTACAGATATAGTTGTGGCTAATATTCAGCCATCTGATTTAGGGAAGATTAAAAACCTTAGTCAAGGTTAAAGAAGCATTAAGCTCAACGATGCAATGATCTAATGCAAGGATGTCCAAAGTGCATCCTGGGGGCCATTTGAGGGGGCCCCCTGAGTGATTTTCTCCAGCTCCTGACCAAACTTCTGAAACAAAACTAATTTGGCCCTATTCTATCTGTCAGGATGGCATTTTAACTAATTTCAAAGTGCTCCAGGAGAAAAATTAACCCATCGAGAACCTAGATGAAAAAAAATTCTATTGGCCCTCTCTCTTGCAAGACAAAGAAAAAATATTAATTTAACATTTTTTTTTTTTTATTTTGGATTGACTACAAATTGTTTCTCACAAAAATCCGCCTTTTTGTCTGTTTTGAGAAATGTTTCCATGAGCAAATAAAAATAAAAAAAGGCACAAGAAATTCATATTTTTAAATTTTATTGAGAAAGAAATTATTTTTGTGTCCGGTATGGTTGTATTTCCAGGTGTGGTTAAAATTTTTAGCAACATGGAACCAACCGGCTGTGGCTTTGTGGTAGTCATGTTATTTGGAAGGTTGTAGGTTTGATTTCAGCTTCCTCCTGTAATACATTGATGTGCCATTGGGCAAGACACTGAACCCCAAGTCCCCTAGCAATTTGTGTATATGTGTATGAATGTGTGTGTTTGAGTGCGAATGGGTGAATGTGACTTTAGTGTAAAACGCTTTGAGTTAGAATGATTGGAAAAGCGCTGTGCTATTATCACAGTTTATTCTAACAGACAGAAGTATAAGAGTTAACTATGGAAACTAATGATTTCATTCTGATTTATGCTTGATTAGTTTTTTAGAATCCATTTGCTTGTGGGCGGGACTTAAGTTGATTTTGTTTCCATTCCATGACGTCGTCTCTGCTGTTGTGTGATCTCTATGACATCATAACTGACTTATTAAGATTCCTTAGATTTCTAATTTCTTTCTCGAAAACCACTTGGCGTGAACGCATCTCGTGAATCACTTCTGTGTAATTTAACACAATCTTTTTTTTTTGAGCAAATCAATCCAGTAATTTCTCAAAGACACTTGCGTTAACAAGTTAGTACCACTATGACGTCTTTCAGAGGATGTTTACCTCTGGAGCTCTATACACAAGATATGCTTAACTTCAGCATTTCCCAGTCAGGTGAGGGAAGCCATGTCCCCTTATTTACCTTAGAGGAATTTCCTGAACTGAAGAGAGAGGAGTCTCCAAGACAAAGGCAGTCGAACCGAAATGGCAACAAATCAACCAAGACTAAAGCAAAGAAAACCAGAAAAGTTCAATTTACTTCTGGTCAGCTGGTCAAAAGTTATGACCAGGGGGAAAACGCTCCGAGAAAACCAGTTATACCATCTTGGAGTGAAGGCCCTGCTTCACAGACAATGGCGGCTCCATCGCAGCCGGACCCAGCCTCTGATCAGAGGCCAGCGGCTCCTCCAAAGCCTGATGATGCCAAAAAACATCCAATTTTAAAACTTCTTCAAAAAGAGACAGTTTTTGAAGAAAATCATGGTGATAAAAACACGGGAGCAATTATCATGATGTCAGAGTTGGAGTTCCATGACGCCCTGAGCGCCAAAGAAGACACGATCTCTGTACTGCAACAAGAAAACGCAGCTTTATTGGAAAACGTGGCGCGTCTCAACTGTGAGCTTCAGAAAATGGAGGCTCTGCAGCAACAAGGCAACGAGAGAGCTAGGCAGCTAGAGTCTGACCTAGCTAATGAAAGGAAAAAGGTTCAGGAAGTTGAGAACTTAAATCAAATAACTAAAGAAGTTCAAGCTGCATCAGTCCACCAGCATCAGGAAGACCTGGAGAAAAAGGCCTTGCAAGACGAAGTGATGAAGTTGACTGATTTATTGGAAAATCAGCAATCTGAGCATGAAGACGTCATTGCTGCTATGTATGATCAGCGGATTAAGTCTGAAAAAGACCGTCGAGATGCCATCAGAAGGGCAGACCTGCTGAAAGCAAATCTGATGGCTGAGAAGAATAAAACTAAAGAGACAGAGATCTTCTTAGCCAAGCAGATGGAAGAAACATCTAGACTACAATCTGCTCTGGACCAAATGGAGAGAGATTTGGATGAAGGAAGACAGCAGTGGGAGCTGGAAAAAGTACGTCTTCTGACCAGCAACCAAGAAACATCTGAGGTGGAACAGTTGAAGTATCAGTTGCAGTCACAGATAATTGCTCATGAAGATGAGATTGCTGCTCTGTATAACGAGTTGGTGAAGAGGAACAATGACCACCAAGATGCTGTCAGAATGGCCGAGCATCTGAAGGAAAAGCTAAATGAAGAGAAAAACAAACTAAAAGAAACTGAAGACAACTTAACCCGGCAAAAGGCAGAGAAATCCGAAATACAGGCTGCTTTGGTTGTAATGGAGAGAGCCTTGGAGGACCAGCGGCGCCACTGGGAGCAGGATGAACGCTGGTTCCATGACCAACCAACAAAAGATTAGGCGGAGCATCTGACAAAGATTCAATACCATGAAGACACTGCAAGGAATACACTTGAACTGATTGCTGAGAATCCCAGAACACAAGAAGCTGACATCTGCTTACCCAAGTAATTTTAAGAAGTCAAAAATAAAGTCAAGGCTGCACAATACTGCAAATGGTAGCACTGTTGCCTTTCAATAAAAAGGTCCTGGGCCTGAATCCCCGCCCAGGGTCTTTCTGTCATATGTTAAATATAATTTGCATTATTAATGACTTAGTTATATGCTAAGTATCTGTTTATGTTTCAAATGTGGTCTCTCTAAATTGTCCTTTTGTGTGAGTGTGTGTGCATGATTGTTTGTCCTGTCAAAGCAAAGAAAAGTCAAAGCAAACATCAGTCAGAAAACTGATGTTTCCTGAAAAACCATCTCTAAACAAATTGTCAAACTGATTGACCCCAACTGCCCAGCCTTAACTTTTTACCCCCACCTTCATCCTCTTTCCCCCATGTTAGCCTATAACTCTTACCTTTAACACACACACACACCTGCATGCACACACACACACACACACACACACACACACACACACACAGACAGACATGATAATCCAGCCACGAGAGGTGCACCATCCCAAGTGCTCCTGGTGCTGGTCCCAAGCCCAGATAAATGGAGAGGGTCATGTCAAGAAGACAATCTGGTTGAAATACTCAAACAAATATTTATTTAGGCATCAAAAATTATAGACAATAAAATGCACAAACTAACATTAACACACATCTTTTGTCAGCATCCTGCCTTCTGTTGTTTTCTATTGCTGGGACCCAGACATCTGTTGCCATCGGCAGCTGTCGCTTGCTTGTTCAATAAAAACTGAACACAAAATCTTCAGCAAAGTCCAGAAGAGGATTAGGGCCACTGAAAAAAAAAAAAAAAAAAAATTCTGAGTTTAAAGTCAGAATTCTCGACTAAAGTCAGAATTTTGAGATTAAAGTCTGAATTCTCAGATTAAAATCAGAATTCTTACATTTTTCTCAGAATTCTGAGATTAAAGTAAGAACTGTTGTATTTTTTTTCCCAGTGGTCCTATTCCTCGTCCTTACCAAAGACAACTGATCCTCCGTTATGATGGCAGAAGTGTTCACCACACATTATTAACTGTAACGGCGACATGGCTAATCCTCAACTTGACCTAAACTTAGTCCTAACCTAACCTCAAATCCAAAAGCAGAGCTTCTTTTTATAAGGCTCGAGCTTTGGACCTCACATCGTAATATTTATTGCAATTAGGTGCCTTGCAATGTAAGAAATACTAAAACGCACTCACTCAACTAATGAAACATCTGGTGTTTTTCGGCCTGGCTAATCAGAGATGAATTGTTGTTGTAAAATACTGGGACGTTTGTCTCCATGGTCTTTTCCTTTGTTACAACTGTCACACACATACGACGTGGTGAAATGACTTCTGCATTTGTGTTATTAGCGTTCATTTGGTTAATTTTTGGTAATCTCGAGGCGTCACCCTCTTCTGGGGTTAAAACGTATTTAAGCACATCCACCGCACCATCGGTTACACTGGATAATTAGGCAAATATCTGTAATTAAACAGATAATTAGCTGTAGCTGCTTTAGTTTAATCATTTCTTGTAAAACAATAGTATCTAAAAATATTACACTGATTGTCACATTACAAACAAAAACTGCTGTATATTTAATGGACTTGTATGCATTAAATCAACACAAAGTGACGTATATTTGTTTTGAGAAAGGGGATTTATTCATGCTTTATATATGCATACATATGAACACTTTAATGAACATTTCAATCATTTTCTAATTAACCCCGAGATCAAAGTGGGAAACACCCCCAAAGGTGGTGGAGAATGCCAGAGCTAAGATCCTGTGGGACTTCCAGATCCAGACAGACAGAATGGTAATGGTGAACCAACCAGACATTGTCATAGTGGATAAACAACAGAGGAAAGCCGTTGTGGTAGATGTAGCAATACCAAGTGATTGCAACATCAGGAAAAAGGAGTACGAGAAACTGGAGAAATACCAGGGCCTTAGGGAGGAACTGGAGAGGGCCTGGAAGGTGAAGACCACAGTGGTGCCTGTGGTCATCGGGGCCCTCGGGGCAGTCACCCCCAAACTGGATCAATGGCTACAACAGATCCCAGGAACAACATCAGACATCTCAGTTTAGAAATGTGCAGTCCTTGGCACAGCCAAGATACTGCGCAGGAGCCTCAAGCTCCAAGGCCTCTGGTAGAGGACCCGAGCTCAGAGGATAAGAACCACCTGCGGTGGGTGAGAAGGGAATTTTTAGATATATATATATATATATATATATATATATATATATAGCTTGAATAAATCCGAACAAGTTTGGAGTGAATATGTTTTGTATCTGTTGTCAACACTTTGTACTTTGTACAGTCTTTAAGAGGATGTACAGGTGCAAGTATATGAAGTGCTTTTGGGAGTCAGCTTTTAGTTTTACCTCACATAATCAATTTGACTTAGGTCGGGATTTGACTGGACCATTTAAACCCATTACTATGCTGTGATCTAAACTATTCCATTGTGGCTCTGGGTGGATCTTTCAGGTAATTTTTCTGCTGCAACTTTTTCCCACAATATGATGTTTTGTTGGGGATAATTTGGTAAGGCTGATGTGCAGCGTCAGCTTTTCCACTCAAGTAGTTTCACTGATGACAGATGACCTTTCTCCACTGTGTCCTCTACTGGGAACTGGAAATGATCACTGATACTTTGTTTTAATGTTCTGCTCTTTGTAAGTTACACTGGATAATACTGTAAAATGTTCATTTATTTTTTCTCCCTCTAGTGGTTGCCTTGAAACTTATCGGTAACTCTAATGCAGCATTTCAGTTATCTGGAGAGGGGGATTTGACATCAGAGCAGAGGCAACATATTCTAGTTAAAAGCATGACGACACCCATAAACATTGCTTGCAATAGCTTTTACAAATATCATCTAAAGCATCGCTTTCAATTTGTTCCGTTTAGAACTGCAGTCGCTACATGCAACATTGATTTTAGACACACATTTGCATGTGTGTCCTGTAAAATAAATACATTTAAACCACATCTTACTGTTGTTGTGGCCATATTGAAACGCTAAGTCTGCCTTAAAAGTGATTATTGGGGGTAATCAGAATTGGTCCCAGTAGATGGAATTTTCCAGTTCCAAGTACAACTGGAATGCTGCATATAATAAAGACACTCTAAGATGTCCAAAAGCGTTCAAGTGACAGGCTAATGTTGATCTTAATACATCGGCTTTGATGAGAATACCAGGCCGAATACCAGGGCAATTATAATTAGTTATTTAGTGCCATGTTTTGTATGTGTCAGTTTTATGATGATCAAAGTTCAGAGGCCATTCTTCAATAAATTAATATTCAGAGTGAAAAATAACTGTTTATTGGAGCCTCATCTTAATGGTGAAAACGATAAAACTTTGAGTGAGTATAGCGCATTTAGCATCAACCGTTTCAACATGCTTCCATAGATACATGGATTTGTTGTGTACAATTAGTAGTTTTTCTGTCAACAGATTCTCTCAAATGAGCAAATAACTAAAGAATTTAGACATGTGGAACAAAAAACTGCAAGACAAGCAAAAAAAAAATAGTTTCTTTAAATCAAGACGAAAATGCCACCTGTTTAGTTGCCTGGTCAGTTATAACTGGGACATTGATCAACATATTGGATTTGTATTGGCTTCATGATTTTCAAAATGGCATTTTGCAAAATGGGATGTTTGTTGGTTGTTGGTGACTGCATGATGCTTTCATGATGTGAAGCACTTTCAGCTGCCTTGTTGCTGAAAAGTGCTTAACAAATGAACTTGACTTGACTCAACTGATATTAAATTGCTCTCAAGAGTACTCTATATACAAATTAGGGGACCTCTAATAACATAAAAATGAAAAAGAAAACAACAGGCACTGAAGAAGCTGGATGTAGTAAAAGTTATTAAATAAATTATAAGACTGCAAAACGTATTCACATACTTTCCTCTGGTGCACATCAAGGTAAAAGCATTCTGAACAGAAGACAATCAGTTTACTGTTCGACAGCTAACAGACCTTAATGCTTTAATAAAGCAGTGCTGAAGATGAAGTTTTACACGTCAGCTACTACTGTGAAGGAATAACCAGTTTTATGGGTGAAACTTAATCTCCCTATAAATTGCTTTTTTACAGCCCCTACTGCAGTTATAATGACAGTTCTCACAGAACATGAACTACACCTCTGTCTGGATGTCGCTTTCTGCTCCTGGCTTTATGTTCAAATCGTTGTCGTTGACTCTGTGTGGATGTTTGGGCCTCAGTCCGCATTGCAGAGGAAGTAATAAACAATGAATGCATTCATTTTACATGAATATTTGAATTAATAAAGTCCATGCACTCTTTTTCTGTGGCAAAACTTCACTCATGTCTGTGCAAGAAACCTTGAATCCCCGAGGCATCATTTTTTTCCCCTCCTGCTTTTTTGGCTGTCTTAAATTTAACTTCTCAGGGTCTCAAACTTCCTGAAATGTTCTGAAATGACTCTGATCAACACCGATGACCTAACATTGAGGATTAATTTGTACTTCCTTGCGAACAGTAAAATACAGTCACAAACATTACCAGCTGTTCAACTTGGAAAACAGGTGATAAGTTATTAACTGTCTACGTATCAGCCAGACTGTAGTAAACAGTGGGACTCGAAAGAATTTGAAGCGAATAACAGCAATGATTCATCTGTAACAGGTCTGGTTTAAAGCTGAGCTATTATGCCTCGTTGAACAGGTTAGGATAGGTCTGTGGGTTGTATTAAACATGTTCATTATGCTTTTTTTGCACAAAATCATTCAGTGTCTCACTTCTTTAAGAAAAGGCTGTCTTAGAGTCTCTGTCAAATCTACATAAGCTGCTGGCCACGCCCCCAAACGCAACGCTTACACTCACTTGAAAATGGCTGCAAACAGATGTGCAATTATACAACCTTACATGTTGAAAAGCATTACGAGCGCCTCCTGCACAACCGACAAGAATGCAGCAAGTGGTTTCTGGATGGTAAATCAACAACAAAATACTTGTCTTTTCCAGCAAACACTGTGCAGCACATACAGATGTAAAACCAGCCAACCAAACATTCTGGAGCTCACCTGAGGTAACAAGCAGTGCCTGATGATTTGTCTTCTGGAAGTTCATGAAACAGCTAATTTTCCAGACACCAAATCATTAACAGCTGCTAGCGGAAGACAAGGTGAGCAAACGTCCTCTTTTTCCTGAACATGTCCAAGTTTTTATTGTTTTCAAACATTTTATATAATGTAAAGCAAAAAAGGTGTCTCTGTCAGCCTGTTGCTTTGTTACTTTTAAAATTAAATTGAATATATTTAACATTTTTTGTCTAATTGTTATCCAGGTTGACTTAATAAGTGAGGTGTTATTATTACAGGTATGTTTTCTGAGCTACAGTAAAGTAATGAAAATTTGTGCCGATGTTGATGCGTGGCACAATTTAGCAATATTTTGTCAAGTTATTTTCTTCATTTACTTGATTAATTATCAGAATAACTGATAGATTACTTCACTGTCCTCAATGCGTGAAGTTCATGAGTTCAGTGGTTTCTGTTTGTAGAACCAGACCACTGAGTGTTTGTTGTTTAATTCTGTATGAAAACTCTTATAAAGATTTTAGTTAGAAATCAATACAGATGTCATGAAGCATCCGTCATCACTGAATTAAATCTCCCTAAATTTGTTCACAATATTCAAATCCAGACCATTTACTGTTCTGTTTTTTTGAGTGTCATATATGTGTGCATGGTGTGAGTATTCCATCCATCCATCCATCCATTTTCCGGTCACCCTTCTCCCTAACGGGGTTGGGAGTTGCTGGTGCCTATCTCCAGCTGCATTCCAGGCGAGAGGCGGGGTACACCCTGGACAGGTCGCCAGTCTGTCGCAGGGCATGTGAGTATTTTTGTTATAACCTGAAAACAAATGTCAACAGATATATTTGTTCTTCTTGCTATTTCTCGCCAAGTGTTATTGTGGTCTTAAGTTTCTAAACCTAGTAAATGTTAGACAGCTTTGGGCTCTGATGACTTATGGGTAAAATTCTCCCCCCTGGTGGTTCTAGTTAGAATGCTACTGTTTTTGCTTTTTGCACTAAGACTAAAATACTTTGTCTTTGGGCTTTAATAGCACCTCAGTGCTTAGTTGCTTCCACCTACTCTCTGCTACATTATTTAGGACAGAGCTCTGCAGTGAGTTTCCCTGTTTGTTTGGCTTCTTCCTCTGCACCATTACTGCTAACCTTCCATCACTTCCATGACAGTCAGCACCTATTTAATGTACCCACACAGTGTCAGAACAAATTGTGAAACTGTCATAATCGATTTTTGTCCAGAGTTAAACTTTTCTCTGTTTTCACTGACGATGCACTGTGTAATCAAAAGTAATTAGCTCAAAAAACTCTGCACCCAAAAACACAGGTGTTGTAGAGGCAGACTAAATGATGCTAATAATCTGAGGTCCTAACATACTGCTGTTATGAGGGATGAGGTGGTGGACCCAAAAGCAGCAGGCAGGATACAGAGTGAGAGTAGAAAATTGAATGAAAACAATAATTAATGAGCGTTAGTCTTTGAAGATGACTTTTATTTTGTACACAATGTTTAGAATTGGATAAGCATAAAACCACCACATCTGGACTAAAGCCCAGTTGTTCTCAAACGTTTTTACCTTAAATACGTCATCATTATGATTGAACTCTTTGTATATCTGGGAAAGTGATCTGAATATTGTTTTAAACATTTTTATTCTTATTGACTTGTGCTGGCTTTGTAATGTTGAGATATTTCCCTAGGGGATTAATAAAATACTTATATCTATTTAAAACAAAAGACGTTTAAGTATCACCATTTCTGGCAGAATCTTGAAACTGTATTGCAAAGAACATATTTTCATTATGAATTCATGCAAGTTCATGCTTTACTAATTATTTCTATCTTTATCTTGTTCAACTCTTCCTAAGTTTCATATTTTTTTAAACGTTTGCTCATAATTTCCCAGTTCTCACTGATCCCAGCATCTGTTTTCTTTAGACTTTCTGTGGTCCATCTTCTGTCTCTTTTCCCCTTCTTCATCAATATGAACCATTTTTCTTGGACAGGATCCATGTTGGAAAACCATTCTTTTATTTTCTTTCCCTTTTCTCCTTTTCCATGGGCAGTTCTCAGTTTTATCTCTGCATATGACCCATCATATTTTGGTCTTCCTTTCTCATCTACTTTCACAAATAAAAGTTTCCTTTGTCTGCTGTGATTTGTTTTTGTCATCTCCCTCTGCTCTTTCACTAATATAAGTTTCTATACTTTGACTTTTTATAAGAAATAAAAACATTCACTGATGCAACACATTTTGTTTTTGTTTTTCAACTGGAACAAGCTTTCCTTAACTTCCTTCTGAAATTTGTATGTTCTTATCACTCAGGTCTTGTTTTTGCTAATGCAGTCCAAAACATGCATGCTGATTTTCATAGGTGATGTTAAATTTTCTTCTTTAAATCTTTTTTAGTGTAGCAAAATGCTTAATAAGGTGTAAAATCTTGAAAATACATTTTTATTAAGCCAACCTATCAGCTGGCCTGACAAGTACACAGGCAATTATCTTTTAATATGCTCAGTGCTCAGATGCTGTAGTATTAATTCTCCTTTAGCTGTGTTGCTAAACTAATTAAAGCTAAATACAAGATAAACATAAAGAAATATAACCATATTAATTGTAATACTAAGTTAATATCCTCAGAAAACCTGATACACATAGAAGTAAAAATACAACGGCATATTAAGGCCATGTTAAGAAAATTAAAAAAAATTAAATTACAAAAATGAAGTCCGATGAGAATAAAGTGAAAATAATATGAGAACAAAGTTGTAATATTTTTATTAGAATAAAGACATATTATGACTTTATTCTCTATGACTTTGTTTGTGTACAAGTTTATTCCTGTAAACTTTGTTCTTGTAATTTTATTATTTTTAATTTTTATTCCTTATTGTTCTTAGCATGGGCCTAATACTCCATCACAAAAAAAGACACCAAAAAAAAAACTTAAAAAGTTTTTCAACAGGCTCTCAATTGTTATCAATTGTTCTGTTGTTTAACTTTTATCTGATTTTTTTAAACTCCCCAAACTATATTTACTCTGCACTAAAATGTATTTTGTTCCTATTCCTGTACCGCCATCTGCTTGCTAACAGGAAATCAGTGAATATCTGTGCTTCATTCTTCATGTTCCAACAACAAAGATTATTACGAAATATGTCAAATTTAGCAACCAACTGAAAAATTCTCTTGAAGAGATTTTTTAATGAGTTGCATTTAATTATATGAGTTGAAATATGAAATGAAATGTAACCCTTCTTCTAATGTTTTTAAGTGGTTCCAGTCACATATATCATATATTTGGCCCCATTTCATCTTCGTACAAAATTGATATTGGTAAATGCCAGAAGAACCATGCAGATAACTCAGCAATCAATGTACTCCTTGGTATTCAGACCAAAAAGAAAGATGAGCTTTTAGGTAAATAGATCTATTTTTGTGCCAGTCATGTTTCAGCTTCTCTTGGCAGTGAAGCAGGGAGTAGTTAGAAATCAGCCATTGAGTTGGTGCCATGATGCGCCTCATGGGTGTAGCGCACTGGCTCTCTGAGGCTCTGCTGAAGACGAGCGCAGCTCTGAAGCTGCCTGTTTTACAACACGCAACGCCTGAGCTGGCAAACGTCCCGGCCAGCGTGCCATCTGTTCCTAGAGAGTCGAGGATTCATCAGGTGGGTGCAGACCGGAAAAAGAAACGTCATCTAGATTGGAGGCGTAGGCTGCAAGGAAGACAGTAAACAAACTGTACAGCATTCAGAAAACAATCTTCTGCAGGGTTTACGTCCCTTTGAAGAACCTGCTAAAAAGAATCGTCCTTCAGTCAACTTAACTCTTAGAAGATGCAGGACTGCTTGTTAAATTTGGTGGAATTACATTTTAAATTTTTAGTTCTTGGAATTACTGTGCTGTTCCTAAAAGAAACTCACTTTTTCTTCTTTTTTGTATTCAAAGCAACTGCAGCCAACTTTCCTTGGGTGTTTTCAAGAGTTTTGGGACTTAAAAAAAGAGAGTAATTTACATGACTTATAAATTGAGTCAAGCACAGGATTTGTAATTAATTAATCACATTTTAATCAAGAACATTTTCAATTCAAAAAACATCTTTTGCTGCTGAATTATTGCATAAATACACATAAGCCAGCCTGGTAATAACCTTGTCCTGCTATTTGTTTCGTTCAGACGTTCTGGGCTCTTAGCTATTGAGAAATGATGGATTCCTGCCACAGATTCGCTTGAAGTTCTAAGTTTTACCCAATCGCTAATGTTTGTCTGTGACATAAACGCGCCACGTAAACTCAGGAAATGAACGTATTTGCTTAAAACGTCTCCTTCTTTGTTGCTGAAATGTGCTATAAAAATAAATTTGATTGATTGATTAGACCAGTACCCACTCTTTGAGTCTCTTCATGCACTGGAACATAAGCTGTCAGTCATCAGAACCCCGCAGCATCGAGCCGAAAGGTCCCACAAGGATGGAAGTGAAGGTCAAGGAACACAAATGCCTCAGGAACATACCTTGGTCCTGTGGATACCCCAACTGGTCTGACGTCAAGGAATCCAGCATTTCAACTGAGCGAAAGTCTAACAAACAGGCAGAAAAATATTGTCATCCAAATGTGACTGGAGTATCAGAGAAAGTCAAAAAGAAAAAGATATTTTCCCAGTAATATATTCTGGTGCCTTTTAAACTCAACGCTGCCAGAGAGAGACTGGTTTTACATTGACATCGCTCTCTGTCTGTCTGGATGAGCCGCCACACACTGCTGCTCCTTGAGTAAAGCAGAAACACGTTTTATATATTTATTAGTCAACTTCACATTTAAATAAATGGGGTGTCTCGTCTGCCTGACACCACTTTTTAAAAGTCTTAAATTCAACTTTAGAGACTTTTGTGTGGAAACAAAAGTTGAATTAAAGACTTTTAGAAAATGTCTCATTTTAAACAGAAGAGTCAAACACTGAGAATTGAACAATACTTTGTGAGAAATTCGATTTTTAATCCAAATCACCTCTTTCAGAGGCTGTTTTTTGTTTCAATGTCTAGTGTTTCTGCATTAAAATCCAAAATACGACGCAGAAATATTTTATATCCAGAAATCTAAATGTGTCAACTTTGTTACTGTATTTGTTTTCTATCAGTTGGCAACATTATAACAAAAGTACTGGGATGAAGCTGGAAATGCCATTTAAATGAAGAAAGGTCAAAAAGTCCTCAGAGTGACCCTTTCCCCCTCCATCTCAGGTCTGCTGTGTTTTTGTTGGAATTGATCCTCGGTGTAATTTCTTCCCCTTCCTCTCTTTTTCCACCTCTGCTCAACTCATTCTGTCATTTTCTTTGCACTGGCCTGCCTCCCGGGGGCGGCGGAGTAGAGGCGGGGGGCAGGGGAGGTGCATCTGCTTGCAGGAAAAACACCACATGGCATTTCATACATTACTCAACCCACAAGCCCAAATGGCTTTCATATTAAATTTCAAAATCGTCAAGCAAACGCATTTATTGTTTTTAAAAAGGTGTGTTTTGAAGGACTGATATTCATCTGGGATATTCAAACAACATTTTTTTAAACAACCTGTTTATAGTAAACTTAGCATTAAAGACTTGTTCCTGATGATATAACAGAAAACATGTGATGAAGGAAGGAACGTGGAGGGACGACTGCAGCGCAGCAAAGCAAAGGGCAGAAACCTGTTAGGTGACTTTAGCTTCTTTTTTTCAGAACTTTCTACTGGAGCTCAAGCAAATGAGTTGATCATGTTTACTGCGTGACAATCAGAAGAATCAGTGTATCCAAGACGACACCACACGACAGTAAAGGTTAATTACTTCTGTGGGAGTGACTTTCTGGTCAGATTCTTCAAAAACAACAAGATGAAAATTGTAAGCAACTGGCATCACAACCTGAAGAGAAGTAAACTCGGCAGGTTGTTTCCCAGGAAGTGTTTTTGGAGACTCAGATCATGATTGTCTGGGAACAGACAAAGGGAGGAAAGTGTTCCGCAGGACAGTAAAGAAAAAAGGGGATGATCTCAGAAACGCACCTGGCAAAGAACAATCTGGATTCAGCACAGGGAAGAAAATGATCACTTTGTCAATAATCCTAAATTCATGGCTCCATTATCCAATAACTAGTACGAGTTCCACCGCTTGGTTGAACGATTTATGTCCGAAATGTATCTGGTGCCAATCAAATATGTCGACATTGTGTCCATTACTTTATAATATTCGTTTTGATGTTACTTACATTTCAATGTATATGATATTTTAGAGGTTAAAGGTTAATTTCTGGATGTTCTCTTTAATGGAAAAATTATTTTCATTAGTTCTTCAAGTGCTTACAGTTAGCTGTCCTCTGTTATTCACACTATCACTTGCATTTTACACAAAAGCAAAAGTTATGGCAAATTTAATATGTTCTACCCTATTGGGATAAAAATGGAGCTTTGATTTTTGGCATGTTGATGTCTTAAGTTAAAAAAAACTGTACCACGATTTCATTTAAAATGTCACCAGTTATCATTTTATTGTTGCAAAAGTAGAAAGGAAATCCTAATTTGGGTTTCTGAACTGCTGAAATTGGACTCCTTCACATCCAGACTGCTTACAGGAACTTCTTGGCTGCTGGCTGCTGGGAAGATGGAGCAGGGTCTCTACGCTGAGTGACCGCAGCCGTCAACTTCTCACTATTCTGTCGCTGCATGTGTGTGTGTGCATGCGTGTGTGCGTTACTTGTGCTAGCCTTCGACTGAGGGTTTCACTTTACCGCAGAGTTCAGGAAACCGAGAAAGCAAAAGGGGGCAGTGGGGGGTGGGGGAAATTGGTGGGAGGGGAGGTTTGTCTGAGACTGTCAAACTGGCTTATAAAAAGACCCCAAGAGAGACGGGGAGAGTGAATGAGTGAAGGAGGAAAAGGGAAAGAGGGTGGGAGGATGGAGGGACAGGAAAACGGAGGTGAAGAGAAGGAGAGGAGGAGGACAATAAGGCTTTTGATGAGGTCTTTCTGGGGAGCATATGTGGGTCACAGAATGAATAAAGAGACTTTCACTACCCACAGACTGATGATTTACACACGGAGGCATACACGGCGCTGCGCTGCGTTGTTTATGTTCGCCCATTTTCACCGATTACACACAGGTTTTCGCATATCGCTTTTAAACAGACTCACACGCATTTAGACAGAGCCGCATTGTCTTGTGTTCATTTCTTATGCCTTTCCATTTCACTCATTTATGGACGTGGCCCCAACGTGCCCCCTCTTTAAACCACTTGGCTTACTCATACACATAAAATCTGGCCATTTGCCCCTTTTTTTAGATAGACCATCATTCCTGCGCACATACACAAAAACACACACACACACACTTACTGTTGCCCTCTGGCTCATGTTCCTATTTTCTTGGCATGGCTACGTAAGAAGCTTCGGTGTTATTTTATAAAGATTTAGATCTCTTGCAGAAAGACTGAAAGATGCACAACCATGAAGCTTTTAGGTTGGAGACCTTTGCAGAGACTTTGAACTTTAAATATGCCGTCACATTACAACCACAAACCTGAATGTGTTTTATAGAAATTAAACCCACAGCAATCGGTGGCCTTCAGAAGAATCCACTATTGTATAATTTAATTTCTGTATAAATTCAGCTGTTTTGTGAAGAGGTTTGCCAAAGAACATCAGAGAACAGCAATACGAAGACTGAGGAACACAGCAGAACACCCAAGAAGAACGTTAGGGAGAATTTCAAAGCACGTCTCCGTCACAAAACATTATTCTGAGCTTTGAACGTCCCACAAAGCACTGTTTAGTTCACCATGTGAAATTACCAAGAGACCACACACACACACGCACACATACCTTCTAACTGATAGAGAGGGTCATAGAGGGTCACAGGGACATAGAAGCTTATGTTACTCTGTAGGAGGTTCGGAGGTTCAGAACTAAAGTAGGAGAATCTGAGGAGAGGGCAGCCATTTTGTTGTGCACCTGATAAATTTTGACCTTCCTAAAAAAGTGACAGGAGGAAAGCCTTTGTTGGAAGAAAGCGATAAAAGGTTTTGTGGTGCTTCATTCGTTCACAATGGCATTAAATGGAATTGATTCTGATTGTTTTTCTAAGTTGTTTTTGCCAGTTCAGAGTATTTCCCCTTACACTTGAACAAACTTAAAAAAAAAACCATAAAAAAAACAAACTAGATGCTAGCCATTTTTTTTTTCATACATGCTAGGCTATATGAACGTGGGACATTTCTTCCATGATTATTAGTGGTTAGACATGTACCTTCTCCATAATGAAATATTTTATTGCATTTTTCAGATCATTCTTACTTAAAAAGTATATGAATGTTAATTCTCTCACCTTGTAAAAAGTGTTTGTTGCAAAAACATGAACACACCGAGGGCATCATGCACAAAAACTCTTGACAGGATCAGATCAAATGTCTACAAGGACACTAAATAAACAGTGTCTTTGTAAATATTTAAGCTATTTTGACAAATAAAGATGGTCGAATACAGAATGGGAAGTACTTTGTGGGGTGTAGATACTTTTGCAAGGCAAACTATATACCACAGGGAGACAAGACTTTCGTGCTAATAAGGAACAACAGACTGATGTAAATGTTCTGTACAGCTGAAATCACCCTCACCAGCTCTGCAGGCACCAGAACCAATACCAGGATAAACCTCAGTAGAGAAATAAACCCTAAAACTCAATCTAAATGCAAAAATCCATTCTGTTTCATAATGATTCATCAGCCAAAGTGTAATTGTGATGAGATCTTTTCATTGTGCATTTGGATTAATATTCAAAGAGGTCCAGAGCCAATCAGCATTTAATTTCTGATGCTGTTACACTTTATCATTCAGTCTCACACAGTCATGTTCTGTTTTCCAAGGTACTGCCTTTTCTACAGCTTCCTTTTTTCTGTAGCTCTTTTCATTGTTGACTTGTCATCCTATTTGTTTTCTAGGCCACCGTCACATGTGACTGACAGTTCGCTGCCCCCCCCCCCCCATTCTGTCGTCCCTATTTTATTTCTGTCTCTACGAAACCCTCGGGAGGGTAAACAAATGTTAACCTAAACAAATGTATTCACACCCTGAAGCACAAGATTTTTGCAGAATCATAACATCATGCACTTTATTATGGTACACACAATCTGGAGTGTGAAACAGCTTTTTTACACCATGAGGAATACAGAATAATAAGTCAAATGGAGGTTCATCCAATTGGCTAGCTTAACAAGAAAAAAAAAAGACTTCAAGATTCAAATAATTTCATTTTTGTCACCTTTTCAAAGCTTTCAGTTTGTTCATTTTGTATGATGACATATTGGGGCCATTCTTACAATTTTACCACTATTCTTCTGCGAGTTCATTCTCCTAATTCTATATTATGACCTGTATCTATATCACTTTTTAATCTTTTTTGTTTGACCCTCCATAATACTGCATTGTACTTTTGTTAGTAGGAACGATCTTTTTTTTGTTTGTTTCTCTAATGTGAGGTCTTATCATTACTAACGAAT
Organism: Poeciliopsis gracilis; assembly: GCA_911649635.1. Taxonomy (NCBI): domain Eukaryota; kingdom Metazoa; phylum Chordata; class Actinopteri; order Cyprinodontiformes; family Poeciliidae; genus Poeciliopsis; species Poeciliopsis gracilis. The sequence continues at coordinate 532,124 of CAJVRI010000452.1, read as the reverse complement.
ACCTGCTAAAATGAAGTTTGAGGCTAGACTAGAACTTAAAAAACATTCAAAGGTTTGCTTGTGTCTCCTGGCACCAGCTGTATGCTTCTCACAGTGTTGAGTGTTGAGTCTTTTTCTACAGAATGCATGTGGTGTTGTATAGGTTGGCAACAGAAATGAGCCAATGGGAAAGACGAACATCGTCCAGCCAACTGGTGATAAGTTTGCTGGTACCATTGACAAAAGCTAGCAAGGGTATGTTATCAGCTAGTTAGTACTGGCCTCAACTGCATCCCATCACAGTACATAATGAAGACGAGTCAAACTTTTGCCTGACAGAAAACTCCTGTGAGAAAAATAAAACAAAAAACAACTACGCAATTTACCTGAGACTAAATATTCCTGCCACGACAAAATCTGCAGACACCCTGAGTATTAGAAAAGTGAAAGCTTCAGCTGTAGTTCTAAGAAGGATTTTCAATGTGTGAATTAATGCATATTAACTTATATTGGTGTTTAAATTATTTAACTATCCAGTAAATCCAATTTCAATCTGGAGAGACTCACACAGAGTAGAAATATAGCAGTTAGAAGATTTAATGATAAACATTCTTTGGCGCTCGGCCCGGCAGAAGACTGTGAGTCACGGATCACCGCGGGCAGGACATCAGCTCGGCCGAGCTCGGACAGTCTTCCCCCCCGGACCGATATGGTGGTGGAGCTGGACGTGCAGGACCCTGGAGGATGACCATCATGATGAAGGTGGAGGTGAGGGGGAGGGAGGTGGGTCAAGCACACCGACGAGCAGGACGACCCCTCCGGTGGCTTGGCTTTTGAATGCGTTCCTGGATGACGACTGGCTGCAGCGACTTGGTTTGCCGGACCCGATTGGCTGCGGTAGGACGTGGTGATTGGGAGATGAGTGTCAGCTGGATCGAGTCTCCCAGCTTGAATTTTTGCCTAGGCTCCATTTTTACAGGGAGTCTCAAGTAATAGCAGATTTTAGCTATTTGTGAGTGGCTGTTTCTCTGAACTCTCATGAATGTTAGGGAGCCACTGTGGAGACATGATGCCCCAATCTTCTGTGTGGTTGTAATACTCATATTTTGCAAACTTAGTAGCATATCCAGCATTATCTCCTAACATGAAAGCGCCTTCTAACATAAAGGCGCTTTCATGTTAGAAAACTGCTGCTAAAAACACTGTCCATTTAGGAATATTTTTCAGCATCATTAGGACTTTCCAGGTGATATTTGAGTGAAGAGGGCTTTGGATGAAATACATCTTAGCAGTAGGCACAATTTGCTCATGCAATATTTATATGTTGCATGATCAATTGCAGAAATCCTAATGAAAAAAAGCTTAAGTTTTACCTTATAAAAGTATTGCGGTAAAACTACGTTGCAAAAAAGCTTTTTGAACATATAAATATTTTGTTCTGGGTCTGTTTTTCTGATTAGGTAGAACATTTCTAAACATGAAGGGGTCAATGGACGAGGCCACAGACCAACATCTTAGACAGGAAACTACTTCTCTCAAGCAGAACACTGAAAATGGGTCACAGACATTCCAGAATTACAATGACCCAAAACGTACTTGACAGCCAACGAAGGAGTGGCTGTTGAAGAATCACACTGAAGTCATTGAGTAACAGCCAGACTGCAGTCTGGAAACCCTCCTGAGTTGAATCCAAACCCTAGTGACCAAAAACAACAAACATCTTATAGCTGTGTGTTCCAATGAAGGAGTCATCACCAAGTACTTAGTCATGTTGTGAAGGGGAGATCTGATATGTGTTGGATTCAGTAACATGCAAAAATTACCTCCACTGCGATATTAGTAACTATAACTATTCATCTTCCTGTAAGGGAGAAAAATCAAAACTAACAAGGGGAAAGTGCCTACATAATGTTATTGGAGTCTTCCACACAGTAATCTGTTGTGGTGTAAAATAGAAATGTCATAAATTATTTATCATATTATCATTTTTAACTGTTTCTCAAGGAGTCCTAATCTGTCTTAACTTTGACTTCGCCCACAGCTATGAACCAGTGTATATTGAAATGTATTTAGTTTAGCATCTGTTGTAATCCACACACATTCATGGTTCTTTGTCATGATTCTTCCCTGCTGGTCTGAAAGTGTGTGGCTTTGATGCAAATCCCTTCTGGTTGTAGAGGAACATTAAACAAGCTGAAGTTGTTTCTAGGTTTATATTTCTAGAAAGACGACAGCATTTACATTCTTAATCCTACTTATAATGATGAGAACCATCATTACCACTGAGGTGACTACTATTCTGATTCTGCCTAAATCAAAGAACTGCAGTGTGTTTCTCCTCATAGCTGACTGCAATTTCTTGCTCTGATCTCTATCGTTTTCATCATAATAAAGATGAACAAGGCTCATTGAAGTTGCATGGCTTGTTGAACTTTTTGTCTTATGCATATAAGCTTCAGTGAAAATAGAATATGGTCATTTGTATTTATTTTCTTAATAATTTGCTAAAGGTCACACAACAATTTTAAGACAACGCGGCAATCTCCGTTTTGGTTTTATTTTGATTCTTCTTACATCATTTCTCTTTTCTGCTAAACACCAACACCAGGCCTCGGGAATCAGATGGCAATGTTACTTTTATTACTAAAATAGGTTTCATGCAGTTATTGGGAACATTTGAATGTTGCAGGCAGACATGTGGAGGCTGAGTAGTTCTCTAACTGATTGATGGACAGAACAAAAAGGAATGCCAATTATACATGGATCCACTATTGAAAAACATAAAATGAAATAAAAAAAATAAAAAAATAATGAAATAAATTTTAAAAAACCTGCAGAAAAAGAAAACTAAATCATCTGTGTGTTGAGGCAATATCACACACAGGGGAATGTGAATGTTGGCAACAACGTTAAAATTCATCCATAAAAGTTACTTTAAGAGAAAAAAAGATAATTAAAGTTCTTTCTCCAGTTTCTGACATTTATCCCCTTTTTTCATTACTTCAGGGGATTACAGAGTGGCTATGTTATTTACATATGCTGGTACTAATTGTCCTCTGTAAGAGAAATCAAAGTATAAAATTAAGTCAGATTTCACCCTGTACATGAAATTGAACCTTTTCAAATGAACAGCTGGTACTCAGCAGTATTGAAGTAACATAATCTTTTTTAAGGTTGTGGCTTTAAACTCTACTAAAATGTGAGGTATTGATTCACAATGTAACCCAGATTCAAACATAGACGAATTGTATGCTGCTCTGAGCAGCAGCAGCCTATAATGAATGAAGGGAAATGAGATTAACTACCCAAAGTCATTTTACTGTTGTAGATTAAAAAAATACAAAGGACATACGAAGCCACACGAAACCACAAAGAGGCGGCAGAGGGCAGCTGGAACAACGAGGAAGCTTCGGAGCGCCAACAGGAGGACCCGGGGCACCCGCAGGCTGCACAGGTACATGTTCGGGCTCTTGGAGGCTAGCTGGTGGCTCGGGGAGGCTAACTGCCAGCAGAGCACTGAGAAGCTCTGATGGAGAACTGAGAGATGCCGGGGAATTTCTTGGCTTGCTTACCGGGATTAAGCTGTAGCTGGTGCTGAGGATGGAGGGGTGACTGGAGCTGAGGAAGACTAGCAGAAGGCCAGGATATCTGGCTTTGGTAGCAGTAGGTCCCCGACAGTCACTGTCAGAGCTGCTCAGCTTGTGCCTCCTCCATCAGCTACATTAAGTCCATCCAGGGGAGATGAGGAGACCAGTTCTACAGGGCAATGAGACAATTTATGGCAGCTCAAAGTGTCTCTGGGCAGAGCAAGGTTGAGTCACATGGTCTTTTGAAGACCTTCAGAGTCTGCTGGGTCCATTTTGAAGATATTTCCTTTTCTTTTTTCCTTCTTCCACAAACCTCTCTGTTACTTTCTTGTCAGATCCTTCTGTCATGAATTGAGGGTGGTTCTGGTGAGGATGGATGTGGTGGACCCAACTTGTAGTGAAATGATGGTTTTGATGATGAATCATGAAAAGGAAGTCCAAGCAGGAAGCAATGAGGTAAGGTGCTCAGAAACTGGAACACGACTGGAACACGACTAAACTACGACTTTCGACAAATGACTAGGATCTGACATGGAGCACAGACAGAAGTGGGATTAAAGGGTAATCAGGAAACAGGAGACGGGTAGGAGCAATCAGGGGCAGACGAGATGACACAAGAACTAAATTAATTAGAAAAATACACAAAAAAACAAATCCTGACACAAGTGTATAGAAGAAAATGAATAGAAATTATACTTGACTTGCAGTTTTCATTAAAAAAAAGAAAAATTCAATGGTTTAAGCTAACTATGTGAGAGGGTAAAGTGGGTGTTTTCACATTGGACAGAACAGTAAAGTTACATTTACTTAAAACCGTGTTATGCTAAATCAACATTGCTTTTAAATTCTTGAGTCATCCTCCTGTACAGTATAATGGGAATCCCAGAGCGTCTAGATGAACTCTCCACTACACTTCATTTTCTTCCAGCCAAGCCAGTTTAGCTTGTCCCCATCACTGATTGCCAATCCCAAAGGCTCCACTGGACATATGATGCTCAGAGAGGTTGACTCTGCAGTGACGCCAAGTCTTTGATCTGACAGCCAAGACAGCTTTGATACGTGCTTATCAGGGAAAAACAAGGTTCTCCGCTCTTCCCCTGTCTGATATGCCTCCCCATTTTCTCGGTTTCATCCCATCCTGGCACATTCACTCGTCTTCTTTCTCGTCTTCTCCATTCTTTGTCACTTTCTTCCTTTGGGTACCCTTCCTGTGTCCTCTCCTCCACCATCACCTTATACTTTGCTTCCCTTATCTGTTCCTCTCTCCTGGCTTCTCGAAATTTACGCATTTCTCTCGAGTCTAACTTGCAATCATAGACCTGCTTATCTCACTGTGGCCTCTCCAGTTTTACAAAGATGTTCTCACACATGTACACGCCAGTGTTCTAGTCTACTTGATAATCCACTCTAGAGAGCAGAAAGATAGGCAGAAAGAACAACTTGTGTTGCTGAATGCCTTCCTTCATTTTAAGCTACCTGCGTTGAAATATTGCCTTAGCGTATGTCTTTGTATAAATGCCCCCTTATACTTTGTTTCTGTTCTTCTACGAGAGAGACCTAATTTATGATTGCTTGTGTTTTACTACAGGACCTGTTACGTCATGAAATGTCTATTTGAAGCAGACAAAGCAACGCTTGAAAAAATCAGTTATGAGGAAATTTCTGAAGTTTTGCAACCTTTCGAAAGAGCAAACATCATTCACAAATGATGCAAACATTGAACAGTGCTGTAGACTTCACAAGTTTTTATGGCATTAAAGAAAATGAATTTAATTAACGGTTCAAATCTGTTTTCACTTTTTAATGAGATATGGAGGACACAGTTCAACTGAAAACAAATGTGGAAAAAAAGAGAGAAAAACTACAGCAATATAGTGGGATAGGTGTTGATGCTATTGTTCAGCGTTTAATTCAATATTGGTCATGTTTTGTGATGAAAAGATTGAGCCAATGCACAGACAGCCGCTCACCTGAGCTGCAACTTAAGATTTTGTAGCAAAACAAAAATCTAGAAGAGAAAAACAGATTCATGAAAACAGAGAATCTGGTGCTAAACAATGAAAAAATCCTGCTCTTATCTGAGCACTCAATATGAGGGGCGGATCCGGTGAAACACATGATCCATCATCATGATGAGGATGATCAGGTGAAAGCCATGATTGAAGATCACTATTGAGTATAAATACAATAGAAGTGAGAAGCAGACGACTCATAAGAGAAGACTAACAGTAACCAACAAAAGAAACAAAATGAAAGAATAAACTCTGGATACATTCACATCTGACCTGTTCGCTTTAATTGAACTCCAGTTCATTTGCATAGAAAGTCTATTTTTTCAGTTGTCTTTTTATTTACTTATTTTTATCAAGGAATAGATGAAATATAAGTAATTATTTAGTCTTTTGTTATGTGAGACTTTGTTTTTTTCTGGAGAATTGTACCCAAATGTGATTGTACAATGTTTAATTCTATTCTACTATAGATTCTATTCTATTCTATTCTATTCTATTCTATTCTATTCTATTCTATTCTAAAGCTTTTAGATCTACTTTCATTGAATGGTAGCTGCCATCATATTTGCTCTCAATCATGACTTCCTCCACAGCTTCCAATATATGCATAAACACAAAGGACACATGCCTGTTGTTATGCACCTCACAACTGAAATATGCTGCAATAAACCCTTAAACTGATGTCATTGATTCCCTAAACTGAGTTTCAAGGTTTAATCACCAACCTTATTGATTTGAAGTACAATTGCTATTGATATTTTTCTGTTTCTGAAAGTGGAGATTTATGGCAACAGTCGATGTGGTTGTGGGACGTTGGTATTTTCGCAAGGCTTAAACACATGGGGTCGCCCCTCCATTTCCAGTTCACATCACCTCCAGGTTCCCCCACCCTGCCCCCTCTGTGCCTGCAACCATCAAATGAACAGAACACAACACCTCTGTGCACAAAACTTCCTTCACAGACATTGACTTTTCAACTTCCATCCAGGGTTTTTAGCCATTTGGCAGAGTTGACAGAAAAAAGTCAGAATTCTTTTGTTTGCTTTTTTCCAATGGTCCTAGTCATACTATGTCATTAACTTTACATAGCATGTGGTATTGAAGCTCGTAAACCTTTATATTGCTGACTAAGCACAATTAACTTACCAAAGAACATGAACATCTTCAACTGGAAAAAAAATTAACTGCTTCAATTAATAGCAACCCGTACCTGTGAAATATGGCTAGATATTTATACGACAAAATACACATACCAACCACATTTCCTCATCAACCAGTTGCAAAGGAACCATTTGTTGCATTGAATTACACCTTAGCTATCCGTTTCCTGTTTGTAACAGCGGGGTACATCTGCTGCTGAACAGTTTGTGACAGTCAATTTATGACTGTCGATTTATGACAATTTACTGTTCTAATTCTTTTTAAAATAAAAGCTTTAGCTGTGCTACTGCTGTGGAAGACTAATAAACACATATGAACCAATTTATGATACAGAAAATATTAGTAAGGTCATTCATTTTGTTTACGGATACTGAAACAAATGGAAGTGTTGGTAAAATGGAAACAGACTAGTTGAATTAATATTTCAGCATTGCTGTCTGAGTGAGTGTCTGCATAAAATATGCCCACAAACTTCTGACCAATCACACAACACATAGCACAGCTCTGTGACAAATAGTTGGACCCAGGCCTGGTGTCAGGATGGGAGGAGAACGCCTCCCTGCGAATGAGACGACACATTTTTTGTCACTCAACTTCATCAATGATAAGAAGTTTGGGAGAGCCATTAGTTTATTTTATGACTAATGGCTATTTTATGTTATTATCTTTACTCTCTTTCCTAGCAGTGTTAGTAAAAATAACAGATTTTTTTCAACTTCACACACATTTTCTTTGGAGGTATATTTTTGAGCAGACTATATGTTGAGTGAAATTGCTGTTATATTAGCCTGCTGTGCTGCCAGATGTTTCAAATAACTGGTTCATGTACAGTGCTGGACCATATTGTATAGTGCAGATGTTTGCCTGCGCGTCACTTCAACTTTCCTTTAGCAGCAGACTAGAATGCAAAATCCAGTAAAATGTTTGCTTAAGTAACCAATGGCAAGGTTTCACTCTGCGATGGACAAAACTTTACCTGAGTGAAAGTTTCCCCAAACAGCTTTGCTACAACAAAAATGTCTTTTTGTGCCCCTATTCTTTTAAAAATATTAGTGAAAAGGTCATCAGAGGTCAACCAGGCCGGGCCTCTCCTCGCCCCCCAATCAACTCTGCGATGTTTGTGCCGGTTTGCTCCACAGATAGTCCAAGGTCAAACTCTGATGACAATTTAAATAAAATATAATGTTTAAATTCCGAATCGTTTAATTTATAAATTGAACAATTTTATTTGGTAAATTGTTTAATTTACAAAATGAATCAAAATTGGGATCAATCAACCTCGCTACGTTTAGTAAAAAATTTTCAGTTGTGCTCCTCTTATTTTGAAGATATTACTGAAAGTTCTTTGCTTTGTGAGGGGCTGGTTGACCTCTGACGTGCTCTGGAAACATTTTTTCAGTGTTTTTAGAACGATAGCGGCTAAAACAAACGTTTGACACCGATTCCGTGTGGTCTGAACTTCACTTGGGTCAAAAATGTCTCACAGAGAGGACTTCGTACATGCAGAAAAATTAACGTCACCACTCAAATGTGTCTCCTGGGCAGACTGGCACACATCAGCAAGAGGTCCGTTGGTTATTTGTGTCCTCTTTGTGAAAAGAAAACAACAAAACCTCAACAAAGCCTACCTTACTGTACAGTGGCCGATACAGTAAACTAGGGGTCAGAAGCAGCCGTGTGAGGAGATCATGCTGTATGCTGAGAGATTGCAGCTCGCAGTGGTAACAGTGCAAAATGTTCTCTGTGTTTTCACATGATGTACTCTAAAGCAAGATCCTGTATAGCTAGAACTGTGGTGTCCTATTATTTAACTTCCTTCACCCCTGATCCGCCTTGGCAGTTAATGCTTTATATTTCGTTGGCACGCGTGGCTTTTAATGGATTCTTGTAAAAGGAGAAACAAAATGATAGGAAACAGGTTTCATTGTATCTTATACAAAGAGAGCTGGACACATTTAATAAGTAGTTTGCACATTTTTCTTTGAGTCTTACAGGATGTGTGATGTGATTGTCTCATTCAGCTTGAAAAGTACATGATTGTTCATATCATCTGCTCATCACTGAGCCATGTTCTGTACAGGATTCTGATATATTTTGTTTTTCAAAGCTTTTGAGGGTTTTTAATTTCCTGATTTCTCAGTCCATATATGGTGAACCTCAAAAATACGTTTCATTCTAATTTCCGTCATTCACTTTAGTGAAACTACAACAAATTCAGACTTTTGGTTCAGTTAAAAAAACCAACAAAAAAAACCCCCATCACCCACACACCAACTCTCTGGCAGTTCAGCAGTGGAGCAGGTGTTTAAATGAGCTTATCTAACCCCGGTGTGTTCAGACGGTCACCGATTAATCGGAAAATAAACATCAATCCTGAAGAAATAAAACTGAATGTTAGAAACTTTGTGCCGTAAATGTTTGCATGTTTTCCAATAGTGTATCAGGATACGCCATTGGAACTGTTGTCAGTGAGTTGCTATGGCGACAGGTGTGTGTGAAGTGTACGCACACCTGTTGTACACTTCTACAGGTGTGTTAACAGAATTGTACCACGGCAACATCTTTTTCTCCTTCAGGGCTGGGCGAATGCGTGAAATGTCTGGATGCAGACAATAAACATGCAACGTGTTTATATCATATTTAGTCTGGCAGACCAATAATATAGTGTAACTGCTTCTGGTTAAAAATGTCCCATTTCTTTCTTTTGTGCTTTTTCAAGAACAACAAACGAACTGGAAGCTTTATGCTCTTGGGTCGCTGTGCTCTTCTACATTTACATTGAGTACAGTGTACTCAGAGAATAATTGAATACCGATGTACGAACAGTGTCCACCATAAATTTTTATCTGCATTACAGTAGTTTCATGGATCATATCACCACAAATGAACAATATTACCACAGTCCTTCATCCACCATCCAGAGGCGTGTTTATGGAGCAATAAAAGCTGATGATACAGTCTTTCACACGCATATCAGGCCACACTCAAAGTCAGGCTCAAGTGGACATTAAATCCATCCAAGTGTACAGCTCTGTGTTTATCCGTCGAGACAGATGTTTTCTGTGATATTACATCAGTTTCTTCAACGCATTCAAATCTCAAAAAGACACACACACAGAAAAAAAAAAAAAAAAAACTGTAGAGAAGGACACTAACACATTTTTCCATTGGAACAAGGCGTGATGTTTCCGTCCAAGACAGAACCACAGATCCAGAGTGCTGGCTCTGCCGGAGTGGCAGAGACAGAGAGGGAAATGCAAAGCCGTGATAAAAGACAAAAATGACAAAGACGAAGAGCAAAAGGCAGAGGGACGGACCGTGTTTGTCTCCTTCTGTGATCGGGACACTTACATGAACAGTCCAATTACTTTGCGGAGCTTGGGCCAGAACGGATGGAGGGATGACGAGCTGGCGAGCGACTTCAAGGACTCTTTGGCTGGCATGCTGCATGGAAGGATGGATTGCTGGTTGGATGGATGAGTGCCCTTTTCAAGGCTTTTCATCCCCCTCAGCACTGTTCTTTCCCACTTTGTGACTTGAGCTGCAGCAGCACATTATTCACTTTGCTGGCTGCTTTTACATGTTATATAAGAAATAAATCGTATTGATTATATGTGTAACAATGTCTTACTCATGATGGCATAATAATGTTAGATAGAATAAACATTATTTTTATTTTATTATTATTTTATGCCAAAAATCTCTAGAAAAACAAGGAATGATCTGAAAAGTCAAAAATGTTTGACTTTTGAAACATCTATTTTGAAGGGCCCAGAGACCACCTCATCCCAGCTCCAAAATATTTTATCAAAAGAGATCTTTTTTTTTTCATAATTGGTGTGATTCCATTGAGCTAATTTATTTTTGATATGTCAAATTGTCCAATTGTACGGTCAATGGAAGCACAGTTTTTAGTTTTTATGCTGGTTTTGAACAAATCACATTCATAAAAAATTGGGGAAGGAAATTATTCCTGTTCTTAGTTTTGCCATATCTGCTTATGGCTGCACTTGGTTACAGATTTAATATTTGATATTTTCTTAATGTAAAAAAAAAACAAAAAACTTTAGAAACGAGGACTTCAGTTCCCCAGAACAGAAAGTTTCGATTATAAATGCTTTTCATAGCGCTTGTGGTTTAAAGCAGAATGATAATCGAGCCGTCAGTCACAGCGTTTTAAAATCTCTTCCACTTCCCCTCCCATCGGCCCACCACATGTCATTTTTAGCATGCATCATGCTTTTACAAGCGCGTACATGAACAAATACTCACAAAGTCCCCCCTCCCCCCTTTCGCCCCCTTCTCTGCCACCCCTGACAAGCACTCTGCATTTCAACTTCAAAACGGGCCTTTTTTTGTGGGGCTGTCAACCGAGTCATCACGCTCTGGTTTTGTCAGAGACTGAGAAATAGATGGAGGAAAGTGGGTGGTGGGGGGATTTAGGGGGTATATTGACACAGAGTGAGTAAGAGTGAAACAGTGTGACAGAGAGTGGTGTCACCCACGCTCCTTTGCTCCATCTGAACAAGTCGCATGGCACCGACCGACTGAGTTTGCTCCCACATTAAACTTAAAAAAAAAAAAACACGACTTTCGACTATTTTTTCACTTGTTAAAAGGCTTTCAGGGTCTTTGTAGACTTTGGTAAAAAGGCGACGGCAGAGCAGAGGTGTGCACGGCTTCCCAGCGGAGAAAAAACAGCAATTCTGGTGTTGGAGGTTCTGCTGCTTTACTGAAATGGATTCTTGTCAGTGGTGAATCGTGTGAACTGTGCTGGTTTGTGTTTCAGACTTTGACGTTCTGTTATCTCGTCTATGTGACTCACCTCCACCGCCACAGCTAATTGTTGAAAGAAAAGTTCCCTTAACATGTTTCCTTCTGACACAATGTGAATACATGTTTCTTTCTACACAACATACATTCATTTTTATTGCAAAATCATTATCTTATAACAGAACCACGCCCTTGTTCTTGCACACCAGCTGCATTTCTGTTGGTCATATAATTGCACAATTTGACATTTAGGAAATAAATTCAATTTCGAAAAAAAAACCCTAAAAAACTTGTTTTTCACTAAAACATTTTAGTGCTAAGATGAGGTGGGTTTTTTTTGCTATATCAAAATTTTTATGTTTTGAACAACTGCAATGCAAAACCCTCACAGCAGGAAGTAGTTGTGGGACGATTGCAAGGCATGGTTTTTAATGACTTGTCACCTGAACAGACGTATTCACATGATTTCAATAGTGTTTTTTATTTAATGGAAACACTGCAATTAAGAAATTTTTTTTTTTTTAATATTAGCAAAATATCTAGATTTTTTCACAGTTATTGTCTTGTGTTTTGGCATCTCTGCTGACGTATAATAGATACATTTGGGTTTAGTCGTGAGGAAATCAATGAAGTTTGTGGAAAATGAGGTGAGGCCATGGCTTTGAAATATGTGTGTCACTTTAGATCATGGATGCACCGATCCACGTTTTTCACTTCCAATACCAATATATGAGGCTCACTATTGGCCGAAACCGATCTGATGCAGAAAATCACTTCTGAATGACTTTTTTTGAGACACGCAGCAGCAGTGGACGGATAACTATTTCCCATATTCTCAAGTTCAAAACTTGACAGGGATCTCTATCATGTCCAAAAGGAATAGAATACAATACAGAGAAAATATTATCTGGTAAGACATCAAACAAACTTAAATGCATAATCAACAACTAAAATCTCTGCAGCTCCTGGTTTTTCTTCGTACAAATTTCTGAACAAAACAAACAAAAAAAAAACAGCCCAACAATAAATATGTAACTGCTGAAAATATCTTCTCATTAAAGAAACAAAAGTTCCAGAACTTTTTTTTTTCACAAAGTAGTTTAGCATTAGCATGTAAACCATGTTCTTAATACTAGTTTTTTTTTAATTTATTTATTTATTTTACTTAATTGAATGGACTTTAGAGTAATTAATAACAAAAATATGGTCTTGATTGCATTAATTACACATTCCCAGGATTTTTCTTGCATTCATTAATCAAATTGAATTTATTTCCAATACTGCTTAATAAATCCTAAACTCAAAGTAAACTGAATCTTCTTGCTTTATTTCATTTGTGATAAAAAAAATATTGTTCAATGTAACAGGATTTCTGGCTGATTATTGAGGCGTGTGGTGATATTGATTAATTTATTTACCGGAATATCTACTCAAAACACTCAAACCCTGTCAGACACATTCTAATAAAATGCCCTCAATAAGGAAACAAATAGTTTCTTTTTTATTTGAAGCATGGTTCAAAATACCCGTAGTGAACATAACAACCAGTGCTGTATGTATAATCCACTATATTAGGGTTGTCAATGTTAATGATTGTGATTAAGGTTTAACATGTTTCCTTGTTCATAGTAGCGCGTTATGAGAACTGACGAACGACGAACGGGAAGCAACGAACGACAGCACACAACAAAGGTTGAACATTTTTTTCAACTTTCTTCTGATGGATCAGTACCTAGCTTGACTCTGACAACCTTAACATGTAAATGTGCTGCATAATTCAGTGTCTTCCCGTTCAGTTAAAAAACAATCAACCATTGCTGTGTTCTGACAATCACTGATCAATAATCGCAAAATAAAGATCTGAAAACATGAAACTGTAACGGGCTCAATGTTCTGTTCTTTGTGTAGGAAATGCTTGTGTATTTTGGGGATTGAATCCTGATGTTGTTGTCAGATCCTAGTCTGTGTGTAGCATAGCCAAACCAGGGAGAGAAAAAAAAAAAAAAATTGAGTGGTTTTTAAAATTGAGTGGTTTTTAATTATTCTTTAACGTTTTTTTTTCCTTTACCTACATCCCCTGGTTTCATTTTGTTAACAGCATTATTCTACCATGGCAACAGGGCTGTGAAAGGCAATTGTAGGCCCTGCAGTTTTGTGCATATTTGCCAAATTTCCAAATGAAACGTGTCTATACTGCATTTTAGTATGCTGTTCCAATAGCAGACAAGAGGGCCATGCAAGTATGAAGAGGGAAGCCGAGAAGGTCTTTGGAAAGCCCCTACTTTCTGCCTGGGAAAAAAAAAAAGACAAAAAAACAAAATATAAAACACAACACCCCTCCTTTAAAAAGTACACTGATGTTTGTAGTTGCAACATGACAAAAATGTCTAAAAGTTCCTCAGATGAGAAGACTTTTGAAAGGCCTTTAACTTATGCAAATACATGCAGTTGCAATTTCTCCTGCTGACTTGAACACTTCTAAAGAGGCGGAGCTGTGTTTTAGGATTCAGCACATCTCTGCAGACTGTTACACACACACACACACGCACACCCCCGCACGCGCACACACACATTGTGTGAGTGCCTACAACCTTCTGAAACTGCCCTTTTAACCGTCATCCAGGCACAATTTCATCCATCATAGTGCTGTTCTAAAATAAAATGTTGTTTGTCGTGCCCCCCCCCCCCCAGTTCCATCACAGGCTCACATAAAAACACATCATTTTGTTTGTTACTCTGAACAGAATGGGTAAAAACCTTGGCTTCAAGCACCATAAGAACTACTCCAGACTGTATTTAAGACGCACATTAATTACAGGAGTGTGCAAAATTTAACTAGCAGCTTACCCCAGTTCACTCTTTGATTTATTAGGCACAGTTATGTAATTGATGTCAGTTTCTATTTTCCAATTACAACACTTGGGGGGGATAATATAGTGAATGCATCACAAATGCAAGGTGAAAAGGAAAGGCCTCCAGGCACCACCCTGCAGCCAGCATACAGAAAGAGTTAAAGTAGAACCCAGTCAGGAACCACTGTGACTTTTCATTTTTCCACTTTACAAATCCTAACGACAAAACAAATATTTCTATGAAGCAGCTCCCAAAGCAGCTTTTTCTCTTGCTGATAAAATACCAATATTTGGCCATAGACTTAATGTCTTATGTCTAAGTTCATTTCAAAAGCAACACAATTTTGGAGACACAAAATTAATTAATTAATTTTAATTCATTATAATGAATTAAAAGTTTTTTTTTAGCACTTTACAAGTGTTTAAAAAATATGGATAAAAAATTTTGACTTTCAGACTTGACGGTCTCATGTCCAAATGATAATTTATTAGCATACTGGCTCAGTATGCTAACAAAGTAGCTAATAAAGCTAAATTGTTACTTACCTGTCAGATTCTGTGGTCTAACAAATGGCTGTTAGACCACATGTGATAATGTTTCTTTTAATGTAGAACAATGGTGGAAATCTTTGTGCAGAAGAGTGCTGTGCTTGGAATTGCCCTGAAACACTGAGCGACTAACTCAACTCATAACACACATTTATTAAACCCAACACTTGATTTATGATTCTGCATCGCTGGCTCCTCTTCAGTCTGAGGAACTACACTAAAAGAGACCCAGTCCCACTTCCCTTCATCTCTAGTGCCAATCAGCCAATCATCCATCCCATAATTATAACTCATGCACTTTAGCTAAAAGTGCATGAGTTATCAGTTAGACTGTCACGTAATCGCATTAATTAATCTGACATATCTAATCAAAGACGAATGGGCGGGTTTAGGGAGTGGTGACATTAAGGGGACAGAAGATGAGGTGGGGAGAAACAGATAACAGCTTATGAGTTTGCCATCAGTGCATGAGGAGATGGAACATTAGGGTGGAATGAAAGTTAAGGAGGACAAAGAGAGAGAGAGCGAGAGTTAAGAGAGAGAGGGAACAGATGTTCTGACAATTGATCTCCATTGGGTGAGTTTGTAGTTAGTCCTCTAAACTTCTGCTTTATTTCACACACAGAGTTCATTATCAGCCTGTCAATACATATAGGTCAATTCTAGTTAGTGCGTGCTTTTAGAACAGTTGACGCATTGGACACATGAAAAGTTTGAGTACACTCGGTAGAGCACATCACCCATTCTACAGTCCTCCTACTGCCCCCTGTAGCTCAGAGAATACACTTTAAAAAACTTCTGTTAGTCTATTAATCACTGTTAGTTTAGCACCACAATACATAAAAAGATCTGCTGCTGCCCTGTCAACCTTCCAGACCGCTCTGGTCTTCTGGTTCTGGTTCTGCGATGCATCTCCAGAACCAAAACCAAACACGGAGCACCAGCATTCAGCTTCTATGCACCACAAATCTGAAACAAACTTCCAGAAAACTGCAAAACAGATGAAACACTGAATTTCTAAATCAATGCTAAAAACATACCTGTTTAGTTACTTTTGATTCATAACAGGAACATTGATCTATATATTTAATGTGTATTTGCCTGATGATTTTGATAGTGTCATTTGACAAAAAGATTATTTACTGATTATCTCAGTATTAGTTAATACATTGTGTTTTTATGATGTAAAGCACTTTGAACTGCTGAGATATACTTGACTTTATATAAGACTTGATTTTAATGACACTGATATGATCTTGCAGTCAGTCAGCAACCTGTCTGTATTTCTATTGACCTTAAATTTTGCAAATTGTAAATACAAATAATACATTTGCATAATGGAAACACTCCACTTAAAAAAAAAAACAAAAAAAACCTCCTATTTACATTTAAGTTTTTCTCTTGAATTAGCTGGTTTTTGATTGTAGCAAAATATCTCTGCCTCTTTAAGGAACTGATCTTTCTGAAACTCCACTTTCAGAAAGTTATCACAACATTGCTCCACTATTGACCCTTTAATAAAGTTTCTACCACGTTGTACTGAGAAGTAGCTCGTTTAATGAGCTCAGCTGATGTGCAGCTCCATCAGGTGTTTGCTAATTGCTGCAGGCTAGTCTGTAAGAGCTGAGTGGAGGAGTCATGGGGAAAGGATGCTCTGTGAGGTGGAAGTTAGGAAACTTGGAAAATGCAGCTCAGAGGACTAGTTTCGCTCTCAAAGGCAGAGAATGGTTGCTATGGGCGACTGAGGGATTTTAAAAACATGAATTAAAGAATCAAGGTAACAACCTAAGTATATTTTTGATGAGGAGATAACATAACATGTAATCTCAAAAAGTCAATTTCCCATAATACTGCCCTTTAATTGGATCTTACAAGTATAAAACCTTTTCACAGTTAAACTATATGCTGCTGCCGTCAGCATCACTCTGTCCTCTAACTTCACCATCAAATCTGAGGCCTCAGGAAAATCAGGGTTAATTTCTGAATAATTCAGGTGAGACCTATGTCATTATGACCTGAGTTTAAACAAAGCATTAATGAGTAGACGTCATTACGCCGTGACATTACACCGCCTTAACAAGGTCAACAAGATTTTTTTTTTTTTTTTTTTGCAAAGGGGGCCATGAAAAGACTTCATGATAATGGGGATATAATGGCTGGGTGTCACAATGAGATGCAAACGTGGAAGGGTGTCCAAGTGTTTACCCCAGTTAGATAACTAAGAGACGGAAAGGGGAGAGTGACATGGAAAAAATACCTGAGAGTGAGAGTAAAGAAAAATAAATGAAAGATCAGGTAAAGGAGAGATTGAAGGGGCCTGGTGCGGTGATTAGAATGTGATGGTCTGTGTAATGCTTGGTGTGTGTGCGTGCTTGTGTTCACATTTGCTGGTCTTTGAATTAATGAGAATCTCAGGATGGGAGGAAAGGGTCATCATGATCTGCATGCAAATGACACCAAACCACACACTCACATGTGCTCACATCCTGACACATATTCAGTTTCACCAGTGTTGTATAGTAACAAAGTAAAAATACTTCACTACTTTACTTAAGTATATTTTGGAGTACTTCATACTTTCCTCGAGTAAGACAATTTTTGATAACTTTCACTTTTACTTCCCTATATTTCCGAACTTAATTGCATACTTTTACTTTGATACATTTTCAATGTGTGGTGTAGTTACACGTTACAAAAATAGAGAGAGAAACGCAAGTGTTTTTAAACCACCTACTGATTGACTGCAACAAAGCCTGCTTACCTGGGCTTGTTCATCACCACCAATAGTATACACTGGTTTCACACCTCCCCACCTACGTCAAAAAGTCCACCAAACAGTCTGATTGGTTAGTGCTCCGTTTGTATAGGTTTGTGCCGTTAAAATTTTCGTTTGTATTAAAAATTATTTTTTAGGCCATCCAGAGTTCACCATCCCCCCAATTTGCTCCAAAACAAACCAAAGTGGGCTGGTTCGTTAGTGCTCCATTTGTGCAAGTTTGTGCCTTTAAAACAAACGCAAAGTTGTTTTCAATTTGGATTTTTGCTATTCCAATATCCGGTGTGAGCGGCGTCTAGCTCAAGGTTGATCCGATTCATTAACGCTAATTTCGGCCAGCCGTTCTCTAGGTCTCCCCCTTCAAGTGCTCGGAGGTTCACTCAGGGAGAGTCAACAAATTTACATCCAAATTCTCCTGAGAAGCAAATGGAAATAAATTTCTTGCCTTGTGACCAACTGACACAAAATTTATGCTGTTACACAAGACACACTGTTCTCTACTGAATTTTTAGTCATACTCAATATTTTCAGTAGTTGTAATCTTAAAAAGTATATATTTTGGATGGCCTAAAAAATAATTTTTAATATCTCGGAAACCAAAGCTGCACAAATGGAGCACTAACCAATCAGACTATTTGCTGGATTATCTGAGTAGGTGGGGTGTCAGCTTCACAGAGGTCTGTTACCTTTCTCCCATTAAACACCAAGTTAACAAAAAAGCTCTCCCTCTTCAGATGCCAAATAAGCTGCATTTCCCTCCCAATTCTTTTTTTCTTTTGCATAATGACCAGTAGTGTGCACCTATAGTTTGTGAAGTAGAGTAATCGTAATGGCTTTTTTTCTTCATGTTGGCCACATTTTCTGTACTGACCTTACTTAAAGGGAAAACTTAAGACTTACAAAAACTTTGTATTTTCTGTCCTGGAGGGTTTACTAAGAAGCTGGTTCAGTTGTAAAGCAGGTTAAGTTATATATATTAGCAGGTTTCATTTTGCCTGCACTTGGTCAAGTACATTATTTTAAGTATATTAAGTATATATATATATATACTGTGTATACACAGTAAACAGAGTATACACAGTAAACAGAGTATACACAGTATACAGAGTATACATGGCAAACACAGTACACACAGTAAAAAAAATATACAGAGCAAACGCAGTAAAAAAAAAACATAAAGAAAAAAAAAATATACAGAGCAAACACAGTATACATAGCAAACACAGTATACATAGCAAACACATTATACACAGTAAACAGAGTATACATAGCAAACACAGTATACACAGTAAACAGGATATACATGCAAACAGAGTATACATAGCAAACAGCAAACATAGTATACAGAGTAAACAGAGAATACAAAACAGATACACAGTAAACAGAATATACACAGCAAACAGAGAATACATAGCAAACACAGTATGTACAGCAAACAGAGAATACATAGCAAACACAGTATACACACATAGCAAACAGTATACAGAGTAAACAGAGTATACATTGCAAACAGTATACACTGCAAAAACAGTATACATAGCAAACACAGTATACAGAGTAAACAGAGTATGCATAGCAAACACAGTATACACAGCAAACAGAGTATACATAGCATACACAGTATACACAATAAACAGTATACATAGCAAACAGTATACATAGCAAACAGTATATATAGCAAACACAGTATACAGAGTAAACAGAGCAAACCCAGTATAAACAGTAAACAGAGTATACATAGCAAACACAGTATACAGAGTAAACAGATTGACTGCAACAAAGCCTGCTTACCTGGTCTTGTTCATCACCACCAATAGTATACACAGGTTTCACCCCTCCCCACCTACGTCAAAAATTTTTGTTTGTGCAGCTTTGGTGTCCGAGATATTAAAAAATATTTTTTAGGCCATCCAGAGTTCGTTAGTGCTCCGTTTGTGCAAGTTTTGCCGTTAAAACCAACGCAGCAAAGTTGTTTTCAATTTGGATTTTTGCTATTCCAATATCCGGTGTGAGCGGCGTCTAGCTCAAGTTTGATCCGATTCATTAACGCTAATTTCGGCCAGCCGTTCTCTAGGTCTCCCCCTTCCTCAAGCGCTCGGAGGTTCACTCAGGGAGAGTCAACAAATTTACATCCAAATTCTCCTGAGAAGCTAATGGAAATAAATTTCTTGCCTTATGACCAACTGACACAAAATTCATGCTGTTACACGAGACACACTGTTCTCTACTGAATTTTTAGTCATACTCAATATTTTCAGTAATTGTAATCTTAAAAAGTATATATTTTGGATGGCATAAAAAATAATTTTTATTATCTCGGAAACCAAAGCTATACAAATGGAGCACTAACCAATCAGACTATTTGCTGGATTATCTGAGTAGGTGGGGTGTCAGCTTCACAGAGGCCTGTTACCTTTCTCCCATTAAACACCAAGTTAACAAAAAAGCTCTCCCTCTTCAGATGCCAAATAAGCTGCATTTCCCTCCCAATTCTTTTTTTCTTTTGCGTAATGACCAGTAGTGTGCACCTATAGTTTGTGAAGTAGAGTAATCGTGATGGCTTTTTTTCTTCATGTTGGCCACATTTTCTGTACTGACCTTACTTAAAGGGAAAACTTAAGGCTTACAAAAACTTTGTATTTTCTGTACTGGAGGGTTTACTAAGATGCTGGTTCAGTTGTAAAGCAGGTTAAGTTATATCTATTAGCAAGTTTTATTTTGCCTGCACTTGGTCAAGTACATTATTTTAAGTATATTTGACAAGTTTACCAATATATAACTTAGGGAGAGTCAACAAATTTTACATCCAAACACACAGGTGTCAAACTCCAGTCCTCAAGGGCCCCTGTCCTGCAACTTTTAGATGTGTCTCTGCTGCACCACACCTGAATAGAATTATTGGGTCATTAGCAAGACTCTGGAGAACTGATCTACACAAGGAGGAGGTAATTAAGCCATTTCATTCCAGTGTTTTGTACCTGTGGCACATTTAAAAACTGCAGGACAGTGGCCCTTGAGGACTGAATTTTGACACCGATGAATGGAAATAGATTTCTTGCCTTGTGACCAACTGACACAAAATTCATGCTGTTAAACGAGACACACTGTTCTCTACTGAATTTTTAGTCATACTCAATATTTTCAGTAACTGTAATCTTAAAAAGAATATATTTTGGATGGCCTAAAAAAATCATTTTTAATATTTCGGAAACCAAAGCTGCACAAACAGAGCACTAACCAATCAGACTATTTGCTGGATTATTTGAGTAGGTGGGTGTCAGCTTCACGGAGATCTATTACTTTTTTCCCATTAAGTTTACAAAAAATCTCTCCCTCTTCAGATGCCAAATAAGCTGCATTTCCCTCCCAATTCTTTTTTTCTTTTGCATAATGACCAGTTGTGTGCACCTATAGTTTGTGAAGTAGAGTAATCGTAATGGCTTTTTTTCTTCATGTTGGCCTCATTTTCTGTACTGACTATTTATTTTTCTCATTCTCAGCACTGACCTTACTTAAAGGGAAAACTTAAGGCTTACACAAACTTTGTTTTTTCTTTCCTGGAGGGTTTATTAAGAAACTGGTTCAGTTGTAAAGCAGGTTAAGTTAACCTTGCGGTTTAGGTAAAGCACCTAATTTTCTTAACTAAATGATGCCTGCAGGTATATCTATTAGCAGGTTCCATTTTCTCTGCTCTTGGTTGTGTACGTTATTTTAAGTGTATTTGACATGTTTACCAAAATATAAAAAATGCCATTCAAACTGCATTTGCCTTGTTTTACTTTTTACTTGTACTTTTCATTACATTACTTGAGTACATCCATTTTTACAGTAATTTCCATACTTAAGTACAAGACTTTTCAGATACTTTAATACTTTAACTCAAGTAACATTTCAATCAGTGACTTTTACTTTCACCAAAGTCATATTTTGGAGCGGTACTTATACTTTTACTTGACTCTGAGATTTCAGTACTTGATACAACACTGAGTTTCACCCACACAAACACACACATACGCACAAGGTAGCACTCTGAAGACTCTCTGACATCCCAATCTTATTCTCTTTTGTCTAGTTGCCAGGCATCAGTCTCACACTGTACGACTTGACAACGGGCGTCGCATCCGATCCGCCAGCAGTGCTACATGACACAGTGTCCCTCTTTTCTGAATGTTAATGTGGACCGCTACATATCACTCAGAAGGTGCCAGTCACCTTGACAAACAGCCTTCAAGCCTCTTTTTTTTCTTCTTCTGGTTTTCAGGAAGGTGAATTGACCAAACTTCTTCCTGAAGAAAAGTTCAGAATCACATTGCTGCGCAAATCTTTGTCCATATTCTGCTAATGTCAAAAAAACATGATATTGCAATTGTGGTGTTTTCAACAAATGATAAAAAAAAATATTCAGATGGCATGTGAATAAACTTCTCCATGAGATAAGTCATGATAGCTATGTAAACAGTTATATAAAATGTGTTCATATTTCTATAGCATTCAGCCTTTAAAGGAGACGTCAGCATCTTATTCAGGAGCCTTTAATATAGTATAGCCTCTAATACTTGGGAGAGGCTACATATGGATTGTTTCACAATTGCAGTTTGTGATTTCACTGGAGAGCTATAGATTCAACCTTTTATGAACTGTGATGATGTAATAGCTCTGTTGGAGCCAGCTGCATATTGTCTAAAATAAAAACAAAGCAAGCCATCATCCTCCTACCACTTCCTGCCATCTTCTTTGTTGTCTCCATCAGTAGTAACATCCAGCTGATGATCATGTGACTCGTGTAATGCAAAAAAAAAAAGTTTTTCCATTGCTGTTTTGCAAAATAAATCTATTTTACCAAAAAAAAACAAATTTTCATTATTTTAATTTACACAATTTTACTGTTGCAGGTGTCAAATCTCTAGCTGCGTTTACATTACAAATGTGAGCTCAACTTTGTCAATATCCCACCACTGCCTACAAATCACAATTTTGAAACTACAGTGTTTCAAATAACAAATAAATAAAATTATAATCATGTGAATTAGTTTGTTCATGTAATAAGTCATTAAAAAACCTCCTGCCACTTCCTGTCATCTTCTTCTTCACTGTTTTTTGACGGTGGCAGTGTCCGGTTGTTCAGCATGTGTCTCGTGATGCAGCAAAAAGTGTTTTTTTATTGCAGTTTTGTGAAATAGACCACCTTCGATATAGCCACAAAAAAAAAACACCTCATCCATTCACCCAAACGTTTTTATCAATTTTTTTTTTCCCTAAATTGCCATGTTTCCATTAAGAAAATTTATTTTGAAATTTCAAATTGCAGTTTTATGATGAATGGAAATGCAGCTTCTGAGAGCTTGTTAGAAAAGCAAATGGATTGTTGGATTGCTGGAAGTTAATTAGCTAGTGCATATTCACAGCAATATTCTTTTTTTACATTTTTTTTCACAATTGCAGCCTCACATATCAAATTCTATACATTTATTTCCTTAACATTCTACATAAATACCATGTCATGACAATGTGAAAATGTGTAAGCATTTCATTTAGATTTTTTAAGCCATTCATGCATGAACTTCATAAAGTGGACTTTAGTTTTCTTGCAAGAAACCTAGAAACCAGAGTCATTTCTAGGACTGTGGTTCTGGTTTCTAGGAGATGTGGTTTGATGTGGTTTTGGTCTGATCAAAACCACATCAAAGGTTTTGATCAGACCTTTGATGTGACCTTTGACCACTGTTGTGTGGTCACCCAACAGTTTTAAAAATGTGTTTTTCCATGTGCAGAGAAATTACCAGGTGGAGTCAATGAAGACAACCAAAGACACAAAACAAATTCAAAGTTGTATACTCAAGTTTTGTTTTTCTCGTTGCAGTGGTGGGATATCTTAAGACCATGCCAACCTGGAAAGAGAACATAAATATGAAATGATTTGACTGCACTGTGCTCAGTTTTCATATCTTCTCTGATGACTCAGGAAGGACAGCTGGGGTTGCCAAGGTGACTGTCCATCACAGACCTAAATGAGATGTTCCAGAAATGCACAGATGGAGGGAAAATCTGCAAATTTGACAGGGGGATCGGGGTAGGAGGAGGTGTACACAGGTGCAGGTTAGCAACGACAGATCCCACCTGCCCTTCAATAGCTTTAGAGAGAACGCTTCCATGTATATTTTTTCATCCATTATGCATGAGCAATTTAAACTGCAGAAACTGGAGAAATGCTAAGGAATGCCTCTGTGTGTGTGTGTGGTCTTGTGTTTGGTACATTAAAAGAACAATTTTTCCAACAACTTCAATGTGTGGGGACCAATTGTTTCCAATGGGGTCCTGTAAGATAGAGGGTTGTTTTGGGGTTATGGGTTAAATACAGGACTAAGGTGTTAATTGAGTTTATGTCAGGAGTATGTTAGGTATGAACTGGTAATGTTTCAGTTTAGGGTCAGATTTAGAGTTAGGCCATGGAGTTCTTGTGAAGTAGAAAGACATACACGTGTGTGTGCATTTGTGTGCATGTGTATATGTGTACTTGTATATATACATATACATGTATATGTATATGTATATGTATACATATACATATACATATACATATATATATGTACATATGTATATGTATATACATATATACATTTTCTCCAGTTTTTCCAGTTTCTGTTTTGGGGTTATGGGTTAAATACAGGACTAAGGTGTTAATTGAGTTTATGTCAGGAGTATGTTAGGTATGAACTGGTAATGGTTCAGTATAGGGTCAGATTTAGAGTTAAGCCATGGAGTTCTTGTGAAGTAGAAAGACATACACGTGTGTGTGCATGTGTGCATTTGTGTGCATGTGTATATGTGTACTTGTATATACCACATACAGAGGAACATTTTCACCTATACCAAAAAAAGGAGGTAATTTGTGGAAAGTTTCCCAGACATAACCTTTTTGCAGTTGTACGATGTTCTACTAGTCAGGTTTAGACATATGGTATCAATTAGACTTCGGTTAGGGTTTGGGTCAGGAGACCATTACCATAGATTGGTAATGGTTTGGCTTAGGTTTAGAGTTAGGCATCAATGCTGTTGCTAAAATAAGTAGAAATCAATACAAATTCATCAAGTTGTAAAGAAGTACAAGTGTGTGTAAGTGTGTGGGCATTACATATAAATTGTAGTCTTTAATTTGCACATAGTAAAAAACTGCTTCATCCCATTGTGGAAACTTGCACCTATGGACAGTAATGCTATTGTTTTCCAAAATTCCTTTCCCATTTTGAATTCTTCTTATAAAAGGGCACCAGTCAGCAACAGTGCATTGACCTACTGGTTTTAGGTTACCTGAAGTCCTCTGAGTGGCGCTATGTGTCTCCTAGAATGTCACCTCCTCATTGAAAATACTTCGAACGGTGGAAGAAAAGTGTTACACTGTCCTTTTGTTCATGATCATCCAAACAAAGTATTAAAATATCCACACACTGGAGGGTAGATAACATTTCCGACTGTTTTTTTCTCATGCGAAACCAGTTGAGCATAAAACATTCAAGTTAATTCTGAAGAAGTCCCTGAAAGTTGATTCAAATATTCAAGCTGTGGAAGTGGAGAGAGAGAGGGAGAGAGAGAGAAAGAGGAAGAGAGAGCGGTTCCAGTTTTGATTTGCTTTTTTGACTATTTTGTAGCAGCATAGTGTATGTTCCTTACAGCAGCAGATGCCCTTAGCTGATTGTCCCTTAGTTACTGACAGCAACAGTCAATAAGTTAATGACTTGTATCAACATCCCACTCAGCACATCCATTGGAGCTTTATAATAGGAAACCAGAGGTGGGGAGAAGAGATTGTATCACCGACTGCTGCACTTTTTAAACAGTGAGAGGCTGAAATGCTTATGAATCAGTGACCTCAGGCTGAATAGCTTTGCCATGCAAAAAGTCAGGTAGTTTCTCTTTTGTTGAGCCCAAACAAATCTGATCTGATGAAATATAAATGACTTCTCACTGAGTCTGTTTCAGTTTCAGTTTCAGCTTTATTCAAACCACAAAGCTGTCCAGTAAAAATCTAAGATATTTAAAAATTTAATATATATTTAACGTTCTTTCAACAGTTTATCACGGCTATGGTGAGTAAAAATTGTTCTCAATTGAGGGTTTGTCTTCTTTCAGAACTTTTTTTTCCCAAAACAAACATGATGGAAGTAGACTAATGGTTTTGGTCTACTGCCATATTTTTATACCACTGAGTGTTCCTTGAAGCTGTTTTTTTAAAATTTGTTAAAACTGTCACCATTTTGTGACAGTAAGGTATGAAACAGAAAATCTGTGAAAAAAACAAAAACAAATAAAAAATCAACCCCCTCTGTCTTCTCCCAGTGCCATCCAGAAACAACCAATCAGAGCCAGGAGGCGGCTCTTATGCTGTCAATCACAATTTTGTGTGGTGCTGCTCAATTGTCTTTCCCTTTAACCTCTTGCTTTCTGCTAACAACACAAGTTTTTCCTATCTGTTGTGAATGCTAAGGCAAGTTAGCATAGGAGACAGATTGTTTCTCCACCGTTAGAAGTTTAGCTGTGAGTGCTTTGATTGACAGCGATAAGACCCTCCTCCTAGCTCTGATTGGTTGTTTCTGACCGAGCGGCATATATCTGTAGTTAGCACTGGGAGAAAACAGAGGAGCTCAATGTTTTCACAGAGGATCTGTCATGACGTTGTGACTGTTTTAACAAATATGTAATAAAATGTTAGTCATATTATTTATGTTCATTTGCATTTTATCATTTCTTTTTTTGAGGTGATGCTTCAGTTTTTGCTGCTCTTCTTTTGATGTAGTTTTAATGTGTATCTTCATAAAGTGACATTAGTTATGTATAAATTGGCAGAAATGACTGCAATCGCATTGTCCTAATAACAAATGTAGACTTTACTTTCTTTCCAGCCAAGACTTTCTCAGCCTTCATCACATCATCACCTTGGGCTGTTTAAACCTTTGCAGTCACCTTCATGACCTTGGCCGGGTTGTGGACGTGTGCAGAGCAGAAAAAAGCTGCAGTAAAAGTAATGTGAAATGAATAATTTAACAATGTTTTTTTTACGCAGGTCAGTGAAACCTCTTTCAGGCTGTATCTTGGGTAATGCATCTGATCACAGTGTTAATACTAACCTGAACCATGTGTCCACTGTACATATGGTTGGATGAAACTATGATGCATAAGCTCTTGAGCTTTAACAAGCAGAAGATAAAACCCGCAGGATTTGGACTCTCGTTACACAAGTTATCTGCATTAAGAGTAAACAATGTAGACGTAAAATATATTACCATGAAGGAACAGAAACTCAAAGCTAACCGTGTTAAAACTAGGAGTGTGGTAAAGGTTGAGTTGTAGAATCAGCCTTTTATGCAAATGTTGCATTACAGCTCATTAACTTACCTAATTAAAACTCATAAAAGCATCAGTTTTGACCAGCCTGGCTGTGCTTTGGAAATGTCAAGAAGAAAACTGCTGGTCTTAGCTAATAAATGATGAAAAATATGCTACAAATTATTATTATTTATAATCACTATAGCTGTCGCTGAGGATGTCGAGTAGCATGCTAAGTGATCCTTGAGATTTTCCAGTGGCAGAATGAAAGGTGCGACCGTTTCAGCAAAATATCCATAAAGCAGTCATAACTAGTGTGTGACATTATTAGGCTTGCAATTTAATTTTTCACATATAAATATGGGGTATCTGCATTGTATTTCATATTATTAACCTCTTGAAACCAAAAACCCGATACACCATATCGGATCAATATCCAATGCTCAGAGAATATCCAACATTCTCAGTTACAAACAAACAGAGAACAGAATGTGAAAGATATTATATTTCAGACAAAGAAACCTGTAGGCAAACATATTTTTGCAGATTTTCTGCTGATGTTTAGCCTGCTTAATTATCACAGGAATCACAGGTGGATCCACATGCAGAAGTTTGCTCAGCTGTTTTGAAGCAAAGCTGGCATTATGAAGTTATACAGTTAAAGTTAGCAGGGAAGCAGCTGACTGACTAATGTGGCCCTCAAGAGGATAATATTTGTCAATCTTTGGAATAGCAACAAAGTTGTTGCTAATTGTTGCTAATTTTGCCTAATTGACTTCAATCAAAAAGCACATAGAAATTTAGTATATTTTAAACATTGAGTGTTCTAGCCCTGCAGTTCTACAGCTATGCATTCTGGGTAAATAATAAGAGTGGAGAACGTCAGTACAGGAAACGGAACTGCTGGGTAAACAGTCTTCACCCATTTCAAAATAAGAGCGTAACTATAAACATCCAATTAATTGAAGAATTTAAGTCTACAGCTACAACTTAAGATGTAAAATTTTATCCAACCAGCCAATTAAATTAGCACTTTAGAATTTTTGTCCACAAACATTAATTTAGAGAAAACTAAGTGTGCTAAATGTTTTCAAAGTCAGCAAAGCCGTTAAAGCGCTAAAGAAAAAAATTAGCTCCACCATTAGCCTTGTGGAAATGAGCCCACGACAGGGATATCCCATTATGTGAGCCGGAGAGCTCAGCCGCTGTAACACCAAAGACAAACACACATGAGCCAAATGTAACGGTGATGTGGTACAACATGTCAACGTCTGGCTAGCTGCTAGCATCTGAAACTTTTTCAACACCGTATCAGATACATAGCATCTTTCTACAACAAGTACAGAAACTTTTATTGACAATAACTGCACAGTTCACATCAAAAATTCAAACTACATTTTAAGCTTTGCCCCAGTTGTCAATAGGTTGTCGGAAGACCCCCAGGACTCTCCTCAACCAGCCTGTCAGGAAAAATAGACTGACATCTCTTGTTCATCACACTCTGGATGATAAACTGAACAGTGCTCTGTTATTACTTTATCTCTGACATGTCTGATCTCTGATCTCTAACTTGGTCCTAACAGATTACAGATTAACGACTTTGTTGAAAAAAACACACCAACTTTTTTTGGTTAAATGAGGATTTTAAATTTTGTAATCGTAAAATTAAGACATCCCTTCAGGCATATGCTGTGATGATAGGAGGCTGATAGTGTACTCACTACAGCAGAGCAATTCTTGTAAATGGCAAGAAAAATAAAAAATCTGCCATCTACCAAACAAAATATTGTTCTGTTCTTTTTTGCCAATAACAATGTTTAGAGACAGCCGCAGCTCCAATTATCTTTGCTTTGCAACAACAGTCGTGTTGTTATAATTAGTTTTGAAAAGGTCATGCGAAGAGTGTGCTGATCATTTTCACAGCGGAATATGAAAATTCCCATTTATTTGTCATTGGGAACAAGCTGACGGAATTCTGCTTCCCCCTAATTGCCTTTTTTAAACATTCAGTTTTGTTGTGTGAGTCTTCTAAACAAGTCTGCTCATTTCATCATATCAGCCAGAGTGATTTCATCATGTTTGTGCTGCCAAGAGGGATGCTTTCAACTCCATGTAATAAAATCCAAGCCACAGTACACTTAGTGTCCCTGTCTTTCATTCTTGCCTCTCTTTGTCTCTGTGCCTTCCTTCCTTTTGATGCCACCTCTTAAGATATGAAGAGATTTTGTTTGGTGTTTTTTTTAAGATGATGTGTGCAACAGCCTCTGGCTGTTCTGTCAAATATCCCTCTCATCCGGTGAATGTATTTGTATCAAACTCTGCAAATATAATATTTAAACTTAACCCTTTGTGTTGGGAAGACATAAAGTGAAACGAACTCTACAGTGAAATGACACCGAAGCCCATTTCCTCACCGTAGCTGTGTTTCCGTTCACCGTAAAATTGGGCTGATTGGAATTGCAAACATACATTGGCTTAATGAAAATTAAAAAAACAAAAAATAAAAGGTTTTTGCACTAGGAGGTGGTTTTTCGATTTCATTAAAAATGGTGTATGTTACACAACTGCAATGGAAAGACTTTTTTTGCATCACACGAGTCATGTGATCAACAAGCAAAAACGATGAAGAATATGGTTTATGGAAGCATCCCAAATGCAAAATTGTGTGTGTTTATTTTTACCTAACTGGAAAATCAGCAAAGTTTTGTGCACATATAAAGCAGAACACAGCTTGTGATGTACACTTACAAAGACTCTGTATTATACCATCAGTTAATGCTTTAAAATAGTCCCACGTTTAAAGTAAATTACATTCGTCTGCAACATTTCCGGTGCAAAATTGAACACGTTCTTCTCCAGGAAAACGAGCTGAATATTCTCCTTCAAATAAAATCAAAATCAGAAAGAGGGGAAAATGCAAAAAAAAAAAAGAAACCATTAAAAACTGAAGATGCGTTACAGCTCAGTTTGCTGCTCTGTGATGTTCCCTAGACTCAGACAGAAACTTAGTGTCATCCTGGATACAAGTTCATCAACACTTGGGTTAGCGTCTGTGCTGAGGAAATCCTCAGGACTGAGTGAAGGTGTTCATCAGTGAGACAACTCCAGTGTGATGTTACTGTTAATCCTCTTCTAGGAGAACAGTTGTTAACGCAGGTGTGTGCTGCCAAACATAGAGTGTGTTTGAAGAGCTTGAGTGTGCAGATGGAGCGTTGTGTCGGGGATGAGCAAGGGAAACTCTGTATCGTCTAACCCGACTCATACTTTCCTCTCACGGTGTCACTTCTTTGGAGCTGAATCAATTCTGTTGATGTTTTTGATGTCAACTGCAAATGGAAGTCGTTGAAAGCTGCTTTTCTGGCCTTCAAAATGGGCAAATCACAGTGTGAAGTAAGCTCCAAGTATATAGTTTTTTTTTTTCAGTAAACTATATATTTGGAAAGAAAATCGTCAGTAGAGGCCTCATCTTCAAAGTTTGGCAGCACAAAAAGTGTTCCCTTCTCTACCTGATTCTTGGTGTGTGATGAACTCACCTGTAATGTTTTCATTTTGGTTCTTCTGGATCTTCCCACCCATCTCCTCTTGTGATCACACATGGGCGACGCGCCGCCTGCTGTCTGTCTCACAGGTTTCCCCCCTGGTCGACCCATTTCATTTACGCATCAGGACCTTTATGAAATCTTTCACGTTGATTGCAAAGACCACAACCCTTCTGTTAAACACAGGCTTGAGTTTACCCCACAGATAAAGACTAACAGCTGGGCACTATCAGGACTGTCAGTGCTCGAATCCACAGCAAGGGAGTATGCAATAAAATATGTTCCCCTTTCCAACAAGCTGTAGTCGGAGATAGGCAAGGTTAGCAATGGACTGTAGGCTCAGGCTCACATGTAAAAATGCTTGCCTTTTTTTTCTGGAAACTTGGCAAGCAATTTTTGAAAAATTCTCCCTCTGCGAAGGATTGAGCTGATTTTGCAGCCTCTGCAGCCAGAACAGAACTGGATTTAAAAGCTGCCTCATTTTGTGATTTAGCTTTTGTGAACCTGGCCTGCGGTAACACCAGATGTCTGAAGAGTCTTCTGCCTTCTGGATGCTTTTTCCAGTGTCCAGATGCTTCTATCTGTGGAGGTGCCGGGTCTATCAACTTAATGTGTAAAGAGGACACACAGCTTTGCCCTTTTATCTGCAAACTTATTGTATACTCTGCCTTCCATCTGTCGTAATTGGACGTTATATTTTATTAGCTTTGATTTAGTTTGTTAAACTGTGATAGAGGTGCATTTTTTTTTTGGACTCCTGGCAGAAAGTGTAAGACATCTGTGATCTAGAGCGATGGAAGTGTATTCTCTATCAGTCATAACTTTATGGCTGGTCTGTCGCATGAAGAAGACTGGGTTTGGCAGTCGTCAGCTGAACAACTCAAGCCCAACTGTATCCTGAAGGGTTTGGTTCAGAGAGGATTATGCAAATACATCAGTAGAAAATGTAAAACCTTCCTAAACATGTCATTGGGATCGCTCCATGTTTGTGTCTACAGGTGGTGATGGGCTCCAACAGTTTTCCATCCTTACATGTGAGAAGAGAGTGACAGAGGCTCCGACCTTTGTGGCATACACTAGAATATAGACGTTTACTTTTTTTTTCTCTCTCTCTTTTGAAATGTCTTTTTTTTCTTCACTTCAAAGCGAAACTTGGCTGTTAGTTTTTCCAAATTGCAGTCCTTCAAACATGGCCCCCATTTCCTTTTGCTGTCAAGTTGTGCCGCATGTGAAGTAATTCAGAAGTGGGATGTCGGCACTCAAATCTCACACTGTTATTGATCTCCAAATCAAGACAATAAAAGGCCTCTGGTTGTTTACAGCTACACTGCTTTTTTGGGTGAAACTGAAGGGAAACATCAGTTTTATGTTGTCTTTGATTTTTTTCTTCCAGTTTTGGAGATTTTAAACTTCCATTTATTATTTTTGTTCTGTGATAAACTGGAGCTAATCTTTTCCAAACACATGAAATGCAATGACTTGACATCTTTTAGACTCTAACCCATAAATAATACACTCGGTATGAGGTGTGTGTTTGAGACAGTGTGGCTGACCACCTGGGTGTTTGCTTACCATCAGTGTGTTATGTTCACACACTCCTATTTGAATGCGAGAGGCATACATCTTTCTCAGAGCATCTTCTTCGACTCCCTGTCATTTTCGGGCTCCCCCTCCCTGCTTGTCTCCTATCTCTTGGTTTCAAAGTGACAAATTGATGTCTGCACAGATTTCCATATCCTCATGCTGGAGACGTCACCGAGTCTCCCTGACAACACCCCCAGCCACTCAAACACAAGGACACACGCTCATATAGCTGACATCTGGCACCAAGGAGTACCTTGAAGTGCAATCTCTATGGAGTGGTGTGTAGATGAGGTGTGTGTGCGTGTGTGTGTGGGTGTGTGGCTATTGTGTTTAATCATCGAATCTACAAGATGTTGCACGAGTGTACATTTTGTTCAGATGCTGCCACAGGATGTACGAGCTGCATATCTTAGACTTAAACTACAAATAATTTATATGGATCTCCAAGACTGCGGTGTGAGACTGACAAAGCAAATGCTTTAAGGTGCTGAACTGTGTGTTTCAGAAAGAAAAGCTGACTATTAGGTTTTATTCTGCTTTTCTCTGAAGCAGCGATGTGACGTTCACAGAACAATCAACTCTTTCGAACGGTTCTTTTCCCTGAACGACTCTCAGTTAGCGAGAGCCGTTCCTAGCAAAATATCTGCTAGTTTTAACAATTTTACCAGTTTGTAATGCTCTGGACAAACTTTAGTAGTTTTTATTATTCTGTTTAATTTTAAAATGGAATTAAATTGGCAAATACATAAAAATAGAAGAAAGGCCTGAATGTGTTTTTTGTCATATGTCATGGCATCGCTGTGCTACCTAGCTGCTATGCTACGTAGCTGCTATAATACCGAGGTGGTATGCTACATAGCTCCTGCAGAGAGGATGAGGACGGCACAGTGCTCTGCATTCTTGTTGGTTTCCTGTTGCTCTTTGGTTAATGTTTATAATGTAAATGTTTATAACTAAAGTGTGCCTCTACTGTTTTCTGTTTCCTTTTATTTTGTTTTTATTTTACAAATAGGACTAAATTGTTATTAATACAAACACTTGTAAAGGACCTGCATGGGTATTTGACATTTCTATTTTGAAAAAATCATGTGAACTTCAACGACAAAAACAATATATAAAAAAACCCCAAAACACTATATTACAGATGACATTGATTGTTCTTAGAAAAATGTACAATAGATCATTTAAATGGCTCTTTGATATGAACGGATCCTGAAGATTCATTTCTCTTCTCTTCAGTTCCAGCACTATTCCAATTAATTAACAGGATCTCCGTCTCGTTAACGCCTTTCATTAATATTTTCTCCCAAATATGAGTTCAGTCCCAACATGCAAAAATACTTTACTAACTTAGTCTTGTTTGTTTGTCTTTAAATATACACCTAGTCCTTTGTTCACGTTGAAGATAAGATGAAGATATTTTCCACATCGTGACATGAAGCAGCTCTATACTCAGCTGCTACAGAAAGCTATACTTTTTCAATAGCTTTGAAAAAAGGAGCTTTAAATAAACTTTTCTCTATTTGCCATTTCAATGGCGAAGACTCTGGTTCAAAGAGTTGAGCCGTTGGCTATTTGCAAGATTTAATTACAGTGGGAATAATGACATTCTGCATTTACTGTTTGTAATTACTTTAAAACTATTTCCAAGAGATGTTCTTGTCTCACAATATGAACCAGTTATGAAATCCTTTCAGCCTGAAATATTTTACAATTATTTAACAAGAAGAATGGAAAAGAAAAACAAACCAAGCTGTATGTTTCTTGCATGAAGTAGACACTGTTAATGTAACAACACAAAAAGATAGATATTTAGATGTAATTATATTAGTAGTTGCTGTGCATAATGGTAAATAAACACATTTTCCAGTCTCAGATATGTTGCTTTGAAATCCAATGGCAGCAAATGATTCTGTGATTACCATCCAATCATCTCAGTATTTAAAATCCCCTTTAATACTGAAACTTTCCCACTGGATACCATTTACTCTGCAAACAAGAGCTGCTGCCTGGATTCAGCAGTCAAAGCTTTACGGGAGAGTGGCAGTGAGAACGCCACCACTGAACAAAACTCAGATTAAGGTTCGAGTAGAGTTGGCCAAACTTCAGATAGGAGGCTTCATGGCTAAAAGGAAGGAAGTTTTTTTTGTCTAATGAGAACAAGATGGAGCTTTCTGGGCATGAAACAACAACCAGGAGGAGGGTCTTAGTGCTGTCAATCAACCACATGCCTTACTGTGCTAATGGTGAGAAACAACTTACTGTTCCGGGAAAACTGTTTAGCATGACATGTTAGCTACCCTTAGTATTCGTGTCAGACTTTACTATCGGGAAGAAGTTGTATTGCAACAGAGAGGAAGTGGGAGCTGTGAGTAGTGAGTACACGAGCTTGATTGACACCACTAAGACCCGCCTCCTGGCTCTAATTGGTTGTTTCTAGTTAGCACTAGGAAAAAGAAGATTATCTCTTTTACATTCGACTGTAAACGTTTTAACAATCATGTAAAAACTTTTTTTTGCAAGTTACATACTATAGCTTTGAAGTGCTGATTACTTGTGTTATTATTTATTCTGTGATTCATCTTGTTTAAATGTCATTATTTTGTAGAAATCAGTTTTCACTTTGATATTAAAATTTTGTTGCAATTTGCTTTGTCTAAAAAAGTTAATTGTCTCAGTGTTACATCCACACTGACTGACTCAGTCTTTATAGTCTGAACTTTTTAAAGGCAAAGTTCTCAAAACACTCCAGTTTTTCAGCATTCAGAACTAAATGTTCATTCGGTTTAGGAGTTACAGAATGGCTTTCTTTTTTGTTGTTGTTGTTGTATTGCCCACCTAACAGATTACTTTGTGTTTTAGCTAAATGGTAAAGGATACATATTTTATGATTTGTAGCAAAAGTTTTGAAATGATTCCTTGTGAGTTTCACATCACATTGTGCCAGAGGTGTGGACACTCTGGAGAGCCACTCTACTTCTGACCGAATATCCTGAAGCATTCCAGCGATTGTTTCACACGTTACTGACAGCAACCCGCCACAAACTGCAACAGACTCCTCTGTAATTAACGTCTAATGGAAGCGTGACAGCATTGTAAAGGTTTATAAAATCGTATTTCCACCAACCTCTGTGACATTTCCTGAGATGGAAGCGTAAAGGTCTGCTTTTCTCTTGCTGCCATTAAAACTTTATTTCTCTTTAAATGTCAGCACAGATTTTTTTTTTTTTAACTTCACCGGTAAATATTCTTCACTTTCACACTTGCAAAATATGCACACAAACATGTTTGAATTTCAATGCGGTAGAGAGGAAAGTGGTTAACTTCAACTTTAACGCTGCCTCTTTCTCTGCAAAGACGAATGAAGAGCTGCGTTGAAACGTAATTCCAAGTATCTCTCGCATTCAGGAGGTATGTAGCGATCCTGGTGAATAATTAACCTCATGGGAAGAAAAAAAAGGATTAGCTGGCATTAGTCTCGAAATGCTCATGGGAGTCTGCAGATGAACTGCTCACTTTCTGCCACTTCTTCCGCTTCCCATCCCTCTCTTCCTGCCTTTTCTTCACCAGCTGGACTTGGAGTGTGGCCTCCTCTGGGATCTGTCCTCTTACAGGTTGCTGTCATGAATTGCACATGAGTGATTAAGAATCCTCCTCCTCCTCTGGGGGTTGGAAGAGTTTCACGCCCGAAGATGTGGAGCTTTCTGGCCGAATACTTGCCACTGCAATGCTGACGCACCTTAAGCAATTGCTACATTTAAAATTATAATAGTTCCTCTACAGTTTCTCAGTTCTTTCTTAACAAAGGATGGTTGTTAAAGTAAACTTTGCACGTGTATTTAAGATATTTCCTGGTTAGAGAACGGATTGTTTCAGGCTTTACTCTGAGTTTTAGAGGTGATGACGTCAACAGGAAATGACAATCACATAAGACATAGAAATTATAAGGACAATTAGTCATGAGGCAAATGTAATCACTAGATAAAAGAAAATACAGCTTGATCACGAGGTTTTACATATTGCAGAATATTACAAAACAATCCTATATGTCTCTAATGATTTAAAATCTGATTAAGTGTAAAACCACTGCAGAATATTCTTCCCTGTCATCATTTTCTGAACAAAGATAGAGCCAAAATGAAGAAGTGTGGAAAAACTACATGAAAAACGACATCAGCCTCAGAAGTTTTTCTCCCCTCATTTTCAATCCGGGTAATGAAAGAATCAGACATCCCTGTACATTATATTTGTTTCAGCTCTGCACGTTTAAAGAAGTCATTTTCTCTTGGTTGGTTGTAAACTAAATAATAAAACCAAAGTGTTGCTCTCAGTGACCATAGCAATGTCGTTGCACTGGAGAAGCTCAAGCAGGGCACTGAAGCCTCTAGTGAGGCTGACAGTGTCCAAGAAACAAAATGGACCCAAAGAGACACATTTGACAGTCTGTGTGTTTTTACACCTTCAGGCTGATGGAATTATATCTTTCAACAAATGGGGGAATAAAGCCTCTAAAACTCCTTCTTAGCTAAAGATTAAGATTGGATAAGAGAGATAATCTAGGAAATTACGATAAACCCCGTGTTTTTGTTAAGAGGATATTTGGGTTATTATCTATGCCTGGGATGTTATTTGTGTGTTGCTATTTCTGAGGTTCTTCTCTGGTGATTAAAAATAAATTAGTGTAATCATCTCTCTAATGTTTGCATGAAACATATTATTTAATCCAATTTTCTATTATTTTCCATATCAGTTCTATTAAACCCAAACATTTAGCTCTAAGGGTGTCTAACTGAGGCACCCGACATCCTGTGAAGATTCTATGAGACACATTGAAAGGGTCGTCTTTTATGTTCAACTTCTCCTGGTGAGAGAATGGTATATGGTCACTTAGTCTTTTACCTTTTTTTGGTATGTAATGCTGTTAATTTTCTCACCCAATGCATGCAGCAACCACCTAAAAGAACCTTAAATATCACATTGACCAAGCTGCTACCTGGGAAATGTCTAATTCAGACTTCAAGTGACCCAGAATAATCTGACAAAAATAAATATACAATTGTTTTTAATGACCTAATTGGTGATATTTTTACTCAGTTTTACAGAGAAATGCTTCTCAAGAAACAAAATAAGTATTATTTAAAACAAAAAATAACATGAAGTCCATCTAACAGAGTTGACACAGAACTGAAACTAGAGTAAAAATGAAATACTTGATACACATAAATTAATGACATTTATATAAACTACATTAAAATGAATTAATAATAATATTGCAACAATAACACGAATAATTAAATAGTTTCAAAAAATATGATAAAACAAATATCAGTGACACTTCAGTCAGAATGTGAAAACAACACAAGGGATCCCATACAGGTTTTATATGTGAGTGGGCGGAGCCTGCAAGAGTTCAAAGTTAGGAACAAGGGGAAAAAAAAAACTATTTGGGTTTTTCCTTTAGCATTCCAGAGAGTGTGGTTCAGTTTACTACCACCAGGTGGCATGTGGGTAGCTCGACAAATGTAATGTTGGTTTGGGCACTGAATGCTGTTCCGAGTTCTGATCAATGGAAAGTACGAGCTAGTTACCAAAAAAGACTGAAGTCAAATGTGTGCACCAAACCAGCATTACAATTTGCGTAAAGCTAAGATGAGATCATCAGGTTCCCAAATCAATCGTGGGATTTTACTTATGTGCACCACAAACAAGTGAAGAGTCCATGTCACACTGGGAAGAGACTCAGCACTGCTCTTTCTGTGGGCTGACAGGGATTAGTCAGTCATTAAGAGGTACCCAAACACCCCACTCCAGCAGCACTCTCACAAAATACCTCCTGGGACAAGGTCGTAAAACACATGAACAGAGAAACAAACTCTCATGACCCCTGGAGTGATTCTGCAAGACAATAGAAAGTCCTAAAATGATTTTAACTTCAAGGACCAACAGTGGTGGACAGATTAAATAACATTTTCCTTCTTGTTTCTCTCTTCTCTTCTGGGTGTGGGTTATCTTTGTGTCACTTTATCACCATGATCAATGTATTTATAAGGGCCCAACAGAGTGATGCTTTTGAATTCCAGATGTCTTGAGTCAGTCATTTAGCTGATAGTACCACTCAACCAGCGCTTTCTTCACACAACCTTCAATTAAATCGAAGTCACACCAAACCACTCAAACACATCTGCAAACACACACTGCCTTTTAAACCCAGAAACTCACACCTTTAAATAAAAACACACATCAGACACAACATAGAAACCTTCATCATTGGATGTGCATCTAATCAGAAGAATTAGGAGGTGCACACAAACCAGCATCTTCACACACACACACGCACGCACGCACGCACGCACGCACGCACGCACGCACGCACGCACGCACGCACGCACGCACGCACGCACGCACGCACGCACGCACGACACTGTTTTCAAAGTGTCTCCTCTTGACAAGAAGCAGTGTTACCGAAAGGTTTTCCCTCCCACACACACTCATACAAACAAGAGTAAAGAGCTGCATGAGAGCACTTGTGCTTCTGAAGTCATTATGAGTCTGCATGCACTCATCTTTTTAGCAAGCCTGTGTTTACACGGGCGCGTGCGTGTGCGTGTGTGAGGGCATGTGAGTGTGGGCGGGGACAGATAATTTTGGAAGCTCAGACAAAAGTACAAAAAGTTTTCCAGGAACTGGAATTTTATTTACAGTCGAGTTAATCCTGACATGTTTGAACGGTAAACAGCAGGAGGTCTGAACAGCCGAAAAGACAAAAACAATCAAAATCACTGGGTAGGCCCTTGTTTTGACAAATGATGCTGGATAAGAATCAGGCTTATTTTGTAGTCAACAGTATGCATGTCAAATTAGGGAGCAGGGTTTCAAGGTGACTTGTTAACTGTTGAAAAATTTCCACAACTTCCTGAACACAAAAACCGTGTGGGATCACGTCATATGCCGACCGGATGACACGGAGCAGCATGGAACATCGTGTGATGAAAAACCTGGTTTTAGTATGTGATACACTTGATGCTCTGCACACGTTTTTACCTCCCCACAAGTATTTGCGAAATACAAAAATTGTCTAGACTTGGAACAAAATGAAAAACAAATAAACAAACAAACAAAAAAAAACATGTAGAGTTAAGCCCAAAAGTATTTACACTCCTGGAAGATTTATGTTGTTTAGACGGACAGACAGCCCAGGCAGAGAAAGCTAAAATCCAAGGGAAAGTTAGGAGGAGGAACCTAAAGATTAGAGCGATGGCCAAAAGATCGTCCACCCTGAAAGTTTCAGAACGCAACATAATTCCTCAGTAAAGGAGAATTATTTTCATCGCTGTAATGCCAGTGAAGATTTCTACATCGATTATCAAGATAAGAAGGATTCTTCATAGGATAAGAAAAATCCATGGACAACCATTTTCTTCATAAGACGGTCTAGGGAAGGCAGAGCATCTTCAGTCTGAGGTTTCTTCAAACTCAGTGCAGTACAGACTGCTTCAGGAGATTTGTCCTGCCAACAGCCATCACCACCTTCAGTAACTCTTTTGAAGAATCTAAATAATGAGTTACAACAACATTTAATTTCCCTTTTTTGAATTTGAATGAAAATAATTACTGAAATGAGTTTTTCAAAATAATTTGTAAATAAAACAGATGATGTTGTTTTTAATGTGTAGTCCTTCTGCATTGCTTCATCAGTTTTTGAAAGACACCTGTCTCATTTGATATCAAAACAAAGTTCTTAGTTAAATTTAAATAACTTTGAATCTAAAAATAGCAAGATAAATGAGTAATTTTTGGGATGAAAGTACAATCAATACGCATTACACTGTAATATTACATATCAGCTGATATTAGCACCACAGAGGTACAGACTCTTTACTTCAATATATGCAAAGTAAAGAGCTAGGCCACACACACACATACACACACACACAAACACACACACCTACACACTTACACAAACAACCTTAAATGTTTAAATATAAACTTTTTAATTGTGAATCAAAATTAAAAAATGTTTATAATTTTCCTTTCATTTCACAATTATACTCTACTTGGATACTTTATCACACAAGGACACTCTGATATGCATAGAGCTGCAGTGCCAGTGTGACAACATGTGAACTTTAAGGGGTATGAATACTTTTTCAAGTTTATATCTCTGTTGCAGAAGCTGCTTCCAAGGACTCTTCTAATCCACAAACACCTTTGGCACTTTCTTACAAGTTTTCTCATTATTTTATGCACTTGTTTTGCTCTTGTTTCTGTGATGCCAGCAGGCCAGTCTCCTCTCAGGAATCGTCCTTCAAATCCCCGCCGCTCTCAGCAGCCTTATAAATGGCCGTCCTTCATCGAGCCTCCGTCCTTCTTTTGGTGTAAATTAAAAAAGTGCCTCCCGTTCCACAGAGAGCTTTGCCAGGATTATGCGCCTGGTTGCCTCCAACACCACAACAGGACTGAGGCCCTGAGGCTGCCGATGCTGAGTGAGCTGGAGCCTACACCTAATTCAACCATCAACCGCCAGTTCTCTGCATGCAGACTTCCTTGAATGTTTGACTTGGCACGTCTCCGTCTTAAAATAAGCAGATGGTTGGCTTGGCTGATTGTCCTTGAAGTTCTAGCTGGTGTCCAGGGGGACGGACTAAGATTTCTGCTTGGTGGCCTGAGAAATGTTGACAACAAAAAGTCTGGAATCTGTCTCTTTTTTTATCTGTAATTCCTCTGGAGGTAATACTATCAATTAAACAACACCGTTCAATATTTTATTTTAAATTTCTTCCATAGCCGAATGTTATAGTTTCGTAAAAGAAATATACCTCAAGAAGTCAGCTGTGGTGTAATTACTAATTCTATAATTTTATGTAAAAATTATAGAATCACCCTGTAATTTGCATTTCTAAAACAATTTCTTGCACAAGTCGGAATATGCATGGGGTTACAGAAGTGAAACAAATTGCTCGTAGAATCTAGGATAGAATACACTATACGTCCACGAATTTTCAGTCTGATTGTTTTTGCCACAGGTTTTAGAAGAAGAGGGCAAAGATGATGTCATAAAATGTTTGATATATGTAGAATAAAAAACTCTTCTGAGCTAGAACCATCACAATTACTCAGGGAGAACAATCTTGTTTTCTTTCTTTAATTCAAGAATTTAAGAGAAGGTCAAAATATTTTCTGTTAATGAAACATTTATCTCCTGTTTACCAGCTTTAGGCCATTTCATTTGCTGTCTGTAGATGAAAACTAAGTTCTTGAAACGGCCTTAGCTGAAAATGTACCTTTTTTTACTCTCTTTTTTTGCTAAATTTCTGTAACCAGAGACTTGTATTAGCACCTGTGAGTGCAATACTCTTCTCAAAATAAGAATGAGTAAACCCAGACCTTGATCTTCTGTGTACAATGATGTGTCAGCTGGTAAGCATGAGCACCGGAGTGCTGTTACTGCTGTTCTTTAAAGGTAGCGTAAAAACTAAAATGAAGAACCCCACAACAGCTGGAATACCTCCTCCAGTCGTGGCTTCACAGCCGTGTGGGCATGCAGTATCACCACAAGAGCTGACTCAAGCCCTCATCTGCTTTCCTCTTCCCCTCTACCCACACCTCATCCACAACTCCCATTTCACGTCCATGCCTCCTACGCTCTGTTTGTTGTGCTTTAAAGGGGCAGTATGTGTTTTCCAGTCACAGAGAATAATTTTAAAGCACAGTCAAATAACTTTGTTACTTTCAGTTATGAAAAGGCTAAATGTATCAAATATGACTTAAAAGAAATTGGCTTCGTAAGCTAACACCTTGAAATTTATCCCTCTCTCTTTAAGAAACTCCTGCACTTTCTGAGGCTCTGCATTCAGGAAGTCATCACAACATTAATCCTCTATTAAAAGGATGGTATTATGTATTTTACAGCCACAGAGTGCAATTTTATATATAGCGCAATAAAGTTACAATATGTCCTTCAGTTGTCATGAAAATGGTATATATCAAATTGTCATCTTCCTAAAACAATAGCCTAAGTAATATTTTGCCAAAAGTGATTTTGGCAAAAAAAAAAAAATAAAGAAGTCACAACCTTTTTTTTCCAAAAGACATTTCAGGCAAAAGAAAAAATAAATAAATAAATAAAAAACTTTTGATAAAAAAATGCCACTATTCTAGGAAGGTAATATAAAGCCTTGAAATTGGGACTCTGTCTCTTTAAGAAATTCATTCTTTGTCTGAAACTCAACCTTCAGGAAATCTTCACCAACATCACTCCTTTATTAACCCTTTAACAACGTTTTGACTAAGTTTAAATTTCTTCAGAAATGTTCTAGTTTCTCACCTGCTGTACTTTTCTGCTTATAATTGTGAGGCAATGTTGCTTGGCGTGTCTTTGTTGCAGCAATTTTTTTCTGTTTCTGGCTTGGTGTCTGTCACACTGTTAGCTTTCATGATGGTGCACTTTCATCAAATCAGACAAAATCCTCCTGCAGCACAGCTGCAACCCTCAAACAGCAGCGCCGACCTTCAGCTGATGCATTAGCAGATCGACGGCAGCAGTGGTCAGATAGCACTGCTGTTTATACATCAGCAGCAATATGGGAGCTCAAATGAGGTTCCTTATCACAGGAACACACATACAGGTCTAACAGGGTGCTGAAAGAACATCCAGCACGGTGTCACAAATAGTGCACTTATCTTCTACAAGGTGATAATTCTACCAAAAAGTCAGATTTTGTTCATTCTGAGTCAATGCAGGTACTGTGAGAAAATGAAAATTGTGTAGCCTTAAAAGATGCAAAGTTTCACCTTTGTTGCTCATAGCTTTAAAATTTGGTTGTTGAAATGAGGATACAGTTTCCCAAAGGTTGATATTTTGATTCTGTAAAGAAACTGTTTTAGGTTTAATAGGCTATGGTGAGTTTCTTTCTCTAATAATAATGTAACTTACCGTACTAAAACTAATGCTTTCCTTAAAAGTGTCCCTTCTGACACCACAGCATAAAAATAATGTTATTCAAATTGTCTTTAATATTTAGCTGTGTTTTATGTGTACTTGTTTGTAGTGTCATTTTGTCAGTAATAAACAAGATGTAGACATTGGAAACTACCAGGAACCACACACCTCAGGAAAAGGGAGCGTCTTCCCTTATATGTCAGAAGTTTGGACTTAGAAATTGACAGTGTTGCACCTGAACCCTTTACATTCAAGCAATCAGAAAGGCAGAAAATAGATCAGATTCACTCACGGTTCTTCGAAAGTGAATAGACATTGCTGTTTCTTTTCCCATTGACTGTTCAATAGGAAAGAAGAAACATTTAAAGTCAATAAATTTATTTAATTATTGGTGCCATATAGGAAGTAACTTACTCATTAAATTTCAACACTGCTTAATTAAATTTTTCAAATACAGCAAGATGGTCTTGG
Source organism: Poeciliopsis gracilis (assembly GCA_911649635.1). Lineage (NCBI taxonomy): Eukaryota > Metazoa > Chordata > Actinopteri > Cyprinodontiformes > Poeciliidae > Poeciliopsis > Poeciliopsis gracilis. The sequence goes on along the minus strand of CAJVRI010000452.1, from coordinate 488,581 downwards.
CAGCAGTTGGCTCTCAAAACAGAGAAATTTGCAACTGCTGATGTTTGCAGGAGGTGATGGAGAGGGGCGTGGCTATGTGTTCACTTTTCCTGATGGTCACTAGTAACCTGGAGAGTTGCTTTGCTCAGGAGCTCCTGGTTGAAGTTTGTCGTGTTGATGTTACCTTGTTTAATCATTCTCTGTTGTCGGAGTCTTTTTTGCTGAATATACATACATAAAAAAAAATCCTCTCCATATCTTCATACCTCTGTTTGCAACAAAACCTTCAGCTGCTGATCCTACACTCACATCAGGCTGTTGCTGTCAGTCGACTCGCCAGTTAAAATTGCAGTCTGCCGGCTTGGACTAAAAGCATTAGCATTTAAATTCAAGTGCCTGGAGGTGTAATAGATCAGAGTCTCGAATCTGCCTTTTTGGAAGGTGGGGAAAGATTTTACATTAGGAGTGCAGTCAGCAAGACAGTCAGAGTAAAAACTTGAAACCCTTACCAAACTTAAGTTGTCAAGTGTGAGGGTGTGAGATAATACATACAGATCTGTAGATATTTATTTAAAGTGTTGTTTTTTTGTGTGTTTTTTTTTTTTAAATATGACTTTCATGTATTTATGTAGGACCATGGAAAAGTTTTAGAATGACCTGTTTCACTTAAAATTACATCAGCTGCTGTGGAAACTGTTTATTGTAGAAACTGTTTACTGTGGCCACCTGGAAAACAACACCCGGGAGGAGGGCATTCATGACCTTCAGTACTAGCAGAGAAAACCTGGCAGATGTCTGATAACAGCAGAATACATCCGCTTTGACATGCTTGTAGAACAAAGACGCAGGATTTGAATGCATCGGAAACACTTTTTATGGAAAAAAAGGCACAAAAAAAAGTTTCAAGAAAATAAAAAAAACACAAAAATTATTTTGGTCTACTTTCTAATGCAAAATATCTTGGTACATTTGAAATATGACAAAACTAACTTACGAGTAACTTTTCAGCAGGATACAGATGTGTATTTTAAGTCCATAATCCTAACCACTGATGAAACGTTACTCGTTCCATTTGCTGATTATTTCACTTCAAACAAGACATTTTTCCCATTTTTGAAAAATGCCACTTAACTAAATAGCTAACCAAGTCAATACATTGGTCTAGCTAGCTGGCTAAATGGTAGCTTTAAAAAGTGGGACTTTTGCACCAACAGGTGGGCTGAAGGTTTGGACAGGAGAAGAGAGGCTGGCTTCATAAATGCTGATTTGTTCAAGCAATGTCTGTTGGTCGGGGGCCTTTTCAAATGATCTTTTGTCACGCATTACAGAGCAGTCATAGATCAGCCTCGGCTCTTTTGTGTTGAGTTCACACACTGCTACCCGGGGCTGTTCAAGGTAATTGGGTTAACATGTGTGGGTTTTGTTTTAAGATGTGCAGTTCAGGCTTTGTGTCGACTGACTGGCAGCCTGTCTCCTCACCTGCTGAGTCAATCAATCTGACTCTGTCTGGTTTTAAAGAGGTGGGAACAATGTGAAAAACCACAAAGGAAAAAAAATGGGAGACTCGTAATAAGAATGTGAGACAAGAACGGATTTATTATTTTTTTCCCCCCCGACTGAACTTGACACAGATGATATTAAGTTGCAGAATGAAGAAAAAAACATTCGGAAACTGAATCTACATTCTTTCTTACAGAGGGACTTACAGGTCCAGCAAAATATCAAGTCTTTTCAGTAAACGGTGCACATTCACTGCTTATTTTAGTGGAACATCACATGCAGATTTAATCATGATTTTCTTTCATTAATTATTTATTGTCTAAGGTCGTGGAAAGCAATGACCCTTCAACTATTGGCAAGACATGCTAACCTCCATGTCAGTAATTGTAATTAATCATATTTTCTGTTTGTCTGTCTGTCTATCTCTAGAGCTATCTATTAACAGACACACTATATATATACAGAACAGTGAAACAATCTGTACCATGAGAGAAAACACAAATCAGCCCATGGAACGGCTCGTTTGTCTGTATTACACGCTCACACATTTAAATCTGTCACATCTTACCAGCCTGCCCACAGACCATCACACAAATGCCTGACAGCCATCAAACTCCCTGTCAGGCAGACCTCCGCACTTCGCAAATCCGTGCAAAAATGTAAACATGTTCGTGGAGACGGCTGACACCTCCAGAACCGCCGCATTCCTCCTCACAAACCCACTCTGGCATCAAACTTGTGTTAGGACAGCGATTTCCAACTGTCAGCATCCAAGTTGCTGAGGTCTTTCTTCCTCCCAGATAGGTAAGTACATGATCCGGCCTCCTCTGTCAGTCAATATTAACTCAATTTTTCAGTCCTCAAGTAATATTTAAATAAATAACAGAGGGTGTCTGCAAACAGTTTAAGGGCAAAAGCTTCAGTGTGATCTTACCTAGAGGCAAATTATTCAAATAACAAATACATTTTTACACAATAGCCTTTTAATATTGTAATACATTCTTTGTAGCTGATCATAGACAGAGAGTAAACACCAATATGTTGAAACTGTCCGGATCAATTAGTTTGTTTCAGAGTATTCTGAGTCACAGTTCTGCATACCTTAGATACCGGCTATTTTTTACTTCCAAAAGGTAAGAAAAAGTGAAATTTACGCAATAATCAGCAACGTTCACCAACTTTAATTATTTACAAAGGTAAACCAAGGTCTGGCAAATGTCTTTTGCATTAGTAGGCAAGTTGTTTTTGCTTAAAAGGTGAATGATGGTGTTGGTCAAAAAACAAATATCAAGAAAGAGAGGCCATCACGGCTTGTTCCTGGGAGTGACAAGCAGGGTGGGATATCGGTGCCCCCCAGAGGGAAAAGATGCAGGGTATACTACAGGGAAGATTTTCCTTAGATTTCAATCCTATCAACCGTCTGGAGGAATATATCTGAACCATGGAGGCCCCACCTTGAAAATGACAGGATTTGAAGAATCTGCCAATGGAATATGGTATGGTGAAGATGGTCCAGAGTCCAGAGTTCAGACCATACCAGTGGATGTCTACAGTTTGCCCTTAAACTGTTTACAGACAATGAATCTGATTCCACTGACAGATTCTTTAAGTCCTGTAATCGGTGATCAACAACCAGATGTTACAAGTGTTGAAAAAGGCAACGATGACAACAGGAAGTAGGAGGATGATGGCGCACCATGTTTTTTTATCATTTATTTTGTGAACAAGCTTATTCTCAAGTCATTGTATTTCATTTCTTATTTAATGGAAACAGGGTTATAATATAGATAAAGCTTTGTGCACATTTGTAATGAAAACGCACCTAATATTGCTTTATGACATAATAACAGAATGGAAGCTGGAGGACATTGTCGGAACAGTCAAAGTTCATCCGATACCAACATTAAAGCAGTTGATCCACTTTGACAGAGAAGTGAATGACATGTACTGGTATGACCTCAAACAGCAATGTCAAAGAATTGTTAATTATTGAAAATCTTTGATCAGAGCAGGTTATTAAATTTATGGGGAAATTAGTTTTACTTTAAATGCTAATAAATGAAAAGGATAATATAAAACTATCATTTCTATTTTCTCAGGCTGTCCTTAATATCCAACTTTGTTTAATGATTTGAAATATTTATGTGCGGCAGAAAACCATCAGTCTGTAACAAACTGGCAACATATCGCTGGTGTGGATCCTTGTGAGGATCACAGGGTTCTGTGTATGTATTTTGGTATTTTGATTAATTTGATCCTGTTGTGTTATGTTAGGTCCCATTATTGGCTCCAGCTGTCCATGGAGTCTTGAGTCTATCTGAACTTGAATTTGGGTATTTTTGAAACAATTCCCAAAAACCATGATTTTAGTCTCGTCCAAATTTTGTGATAAGTTATTATTGTTAAATAATTTCTTTGATTTACTGATTTCTGAGGCGACCATGGAAAGAAGATGTTGTAAGTTTTCACCAGACTAGAATATTTGTGTTGTCAGCAAATAACACAAATTTTAATACATTAGACACTTTGCTTATGTTGTTTATGTGCAAATTAAACAAAACTGGTCCCTGTACAGATCCTCTATGTACTCCACACACAATCTCCAGACAATCAGATTCAATATCTCCCACTGTCACAAATTGTTTTCTGCTCTTAACTGTCACACTAAGACCACTGGAGATCAAAGCATCAGAACCTGCAAGGACAATGGATGGAACCAAATGAAAACCAAAGGGAGCAAATAGTTTTTTTTTTTAACACTGCTGTAGAGGTGCATACTTACAACCATCACTGTCATCCTCATTTCAGAGTGACCAGTGTTGTGCACAATATGCAGATCTGCCAGCTAATGGAGAACCATGATTACTTTCATAGTCAGTGGAGATGCATTAGAAGCATGAAATTAATCTGATGAGATATCAGCAAGCCAATTAAGAAAAAACATATTTTATTTCGGCACTGGTCAGTAATTTGACAAGGTTCAGAAACCCTCCGAACCGCCGTGACACCTCATTTACAAGACTGTTAGGGAACGTTATGAGAGGAAATCGCCCCACATCAGAGATTTCCCAGCAGCTTTGGGTTGTTCAAACAAAAATCCTACACTGTTATAAAGCTGTCTGACCATGTTGGTTAGATATCCTTGAAAGAAGATGGACTAAATGAATCTGAGCCAGAGGGATTTGAATCTGAATAAAACAAAGGCCAATCGAAGAAAGTTGTGCTGCTATAAAGAGGTTAAACAGCAGGACTGAACCAAAACAAAGGCCTGTGATGTTCCTGAAAATATTTGTTATTCATTCAGTCTTTCTCATAATTGCTGCAGTTTAGCCAATATGCAGGGCGGGGCCGGGACTTCGGGGGGTTTGTCTGATAAGGCTGATTTGGTTCTCCACTTTGAGAGCTGTCCATCCCCTATTCAGAACACAGCTCACTCACTGTGGAGTACTTACTGTAATCTAGCTCTGATTGCATCATCTAATTTAGTAATCAGCATCCAGGAGTGGCAAAAAAGAAATTAAAAGAGTGAAATTATGTAGACAGTTAATAAAGCTTGGTAATATCATGTATCATAAAATCCTGTACAATTATCACAGAAAACTGTTACGTCTTAGCGTATTTATACATGATAGTCTGATGGATTCAGTTTCATTTGGGGACCAAAATTGCAACAATTGTTCCATTTTCAGCTGCTGCGCTTCTCTTGTGTCAGTCAACCCAAACTTTGTGAGTTTCTCTGCGACGCTACATAGTTATCCACAACATAGCCTGTTATGAATGCTAAGGCTAGTTGGCATAGCCACCAATAGTGTCAGTAAGTTATTTCTCCGTCATTGCCTTGTTTAGTAGTGCATACACAAGAGTGATTGACGGTACGCATCCCCTCCCCCTGGCTCTGATTATTTGTTTTAGGCCATCTTTAGATGGCAATAATATTTCAAGGGGAGGTGAAGGAGTTCCAGCTTTTAACAGATTACCTGCCTCTGTCAGGTGTTAGAGCTAGGCTTGGTGGGAATCTTTTTCTTTTCCACCAGATGGAGGCAGAGGTTGGCAGTCGTTGGAGGGTGGATCCTGCGCACCTGTGCGTAATCGGCATCATCACCACCAGTATAAGAGGAGCGGGCGCCGGTTCTCCAGCGCTTGAGTGTTTACCTCCAATGGTACTCTGAGCCCCCACTGAACCTGGTGTCTGTGGATTTTTGTGTGAGTTTCAAGTGAGCCTGAAATTATTTCTGATTTATGTCCTAACAGAGCTCCTCCTGTGGATCTGTGGAGAAGCACTCCCTGAGACCTTCAAGTCCGACTCAAGAGCCGCCGAGACTGGCCGAAACCCGCTCTCTTACCTGCCCGCCCTCCAACGACAAATCCATCTGCCACCAACCATCGGAGCCGGACTGGACCCCTCCTCCAACTTGTCACCCCCCTCCCAGCGGGGACTTCATACTCCACCAGTAAGCCCGTTCCTGAACCCAGCTGGTTATTCACATCTGGTTATTCACATCTTCACACTTACATCTCTCCCTGTATTTTGCGCAGAGACGACCCGCACCCTAGGCGCCCCTCCTGAGACACATCACAGACTCTATTTTTTGATCCAATAAACTTTATTCATTTACCTATTTGCATCTCCTTGTTTGTGCGTCTGCATGTGGGTCAAGCGTGTAGCTTCAACCATGACAGCCTCGTGTCTCCACATGGTGACTGTGTTAATAATTACGTAGAAGAAGACGTGTTTTTCTAGAAGTTACATGGTGCAGATTTAAAGTGAACTTTATCTAACAAAATGTAATAACATTAGCAAAGCATGAATCCAGTGGACTCCCTCCGTTGGTCTGACCCGCCTCAGTTCTTCCTCTGAGCTGAGCTCCGTTTCTCTTTCTTCCTCTTCAATTAATTAAAGCGTATTCCTGCGACCTTGATTTCATTAATTGAGGATTTGAACTAATCATTACAAAAGCAAAAACAAATTCCCTATTATATTTTTTTCTAATGCTGGCTAATTTTAATCAGCTTGCATGAAAAGAATTAATATCTTTGTGGAGTCATATAATGAATAAATAAGGATTTTTACATCTTTTAATGTGTGCGTGTGTGTATGTGTTTTCATACAAAAGTGTGTGTGTGCATTCTAAACCTTTCCCTGAGGAAGTGTTTTCAGATTGGGTTTGTGTGTGTGCGTGTGTATTTAAGTGTGTATCAGTGTGTGAGCTTTCTGTTGTTATGTGCTTGGTTGTCCCAAATCATTTTCTAACTTGATTATTGCTTTTTGTGCTAAACTACATATTTCCCTGCAGGCAGTTTCTGATGCTCATACAGTGATGGGTGTTTTGCAAATTTCTAATATTGCGAGATGTGACTGCGAGTAGGGTGATGCATGCTGGGATATGAACGGGTGTGATTTAGACAGAAGGCAGTGGGAAATGGTGCTTGGTTGTCGGGTTTTGCTATGACTCAGTGCTTTGTTTGTGTAAAAAAAAAAAAAAAAAAAAAACTCTTCGATCTCATCTCAGGAAATGGATCTGTGAGGTGAAATGATTATTAGTTCACATGAGACAAAATAATTGAACACTTTAAGAAAACAGCTGTATCCCCCACTGTCAGTTGTTCACAATCAGTTCTGCTCATGAGTACTTTGTTAATCCCAGAGGGAAGTAAAATGTTGTAACTCCATCCATCCATTTTCCGGTCACCCTTCTCTCTAACGGGGTCGGGAGGTGCTGGTGCCTATCTCCAGCTGCGTTCCGGGCAAGAGGCGGGGTCACCCTGGACAGGTCGCCAGTCTGTCGCAGGGCAAATGTTGTAACTCATGTTACACAATTTTCTAAAAAGTACAGAGTGAAAATGAAGGATGCGAGTACAACTCCCTGTGGTCTTCTGTGTTACTGATCACCTGGTTAGACACTCAGTCCTTCAGGCTCACAAACTGTGGTCTGTTGGTGAGGTAGTCATAGATCCAGGTGATTGTTGGAGTTTCTGATAAAGTAGATCAGGCTGAATTGTATTAAATATTCTGGAGAAATCAAAGAACATGGTCGTCACCGTGCTACTTGCCTTGTCCAGAGGACAGTGGGTTTGTTGAAGCAGGTGTATGATGGAGCACTCCCAAAGATTTTCAAGTCCTCTTACAGTGCTTCTATCTTAGCCTAAAAATTCCTGCCTAGCTCAAGAGTTATTTTGTCAGTCACACCAGACTTCGACTGATGGCTCATTAATAGGATTTTGTTGAAGTGCAATAATTCAAATTAAAACAGGGAGACAACTAAAACATGAAGGCCTTAAGGACCAGGGTTGGGAAGCACTGGTTTAGTGGAGAGTTAGTGGGCTGAAGGGACAATCTTATGTAAAGTCAACATCATCATGTTATATTATCCCCTCATCAAAAACATACCTGAATTGGCACCTTGAAGCTTTTTTACATGGCAACTATTCAGCTATGTAAAACGCCATAGTTGGTCTCTGCCTTTGGGTTGCAGATCCTCCTCACAGAGCAGCCTCCCCCCTTTGACCTCCTTCAGACTAGCCAGGAGGAATTAGCAAACATCTGGAGGAACTGCTCATCTGCGGACCTTGTTATAGGAGCTGCTTCTCAGAAAAAAAAGAACATTTTTAGAGGGTTAATAGAGCGATGATGTCATGACTTCCTGGAGCCAGAGTTTCAGAAACAGCAGGAGTTTTTAAACAGACAGAGGGCCAATTTCAAGGCATTAATTTGCCAAGTCAAAGATCTTTTAGGTGATTTTTGATATGTATAGCATTCTTATAAAACCTGAAGTTAACATAGTTACTTGACTTTGTTATAAAATGGTATGATGTGTCTGGAAAACACAGAGTAGGTTGTCGATTAAAGTATTCATTTGTAAAGTTGAATAATTCTTAAAAACCCCTTAAACACTTACATGTTGATCAATGGGTCCATGAGGACACTATTGTCCTCTCGACAGCTAAGGGGTTAGTGAACTCCTGTGTATTGGAGAGAAGTTGTTTGTGTTTAGTACATGTGCAGTGATTGGGTTTATGCCTTCATATATTATTATTTAAAATCCGAGCCTGATCGGACATTTGCAGAAAATAACAGAGACTTTACTGTTTGACTTTAAGTTTCCTGATCATCTGGTGGGGCACTGACATTGTTAATATTAATCTAAATTACTAGTTTTATTAACATTCTCCCTAAGCAATTATTTATAGATATTCAAAACCAAAAACCAGACCTGTTGTTGGCCAACATATGAATTGTTAGTCATCTCTAAAATTTGATGACTACCAATCACCAAATATTAGTCATTTGATGACATATTATTATATCATTATTCTCTCCCTGATCAGTGAATAAAGAAAAGGAGCAGGAACCATCATCATCAAAATGTATAATTTATGGGAGCTTTCTAAAATAATATGGCTTCTCTTTTTCTATATTGTCAAGTTTAGTTATATTTATTTATGAAACATTTAGCGTTATCTACATTTAGGAGTATTTGAAGACTGATTTGCACTCCAGCTACATCCTGCTGGGGAATCCCAGCCCTCTGAAAAGTCAGATGAGATATGGAATCCCTTCAGTGTGTTCTGGCTCTGCCTGCGGCCGACTCCTTGTGGAATGTACCCACAATATGTTCACTGGGAAGCAACCTGGAGGCATCCTAATCAGATGCCCCAACCTCAACTGACTGAAGAAGCAGTTCTGCTCCTCTGCTCCGATCCTGGCTCCAAGACAGTATTAGGAAATCAGGAAGGAATAAAAGCTCATGACATCAGCTGAAAGCTTCACAGTAGAATATCAGCTTCCACTGACCTTTCTTCATTTCCCACAACAGCAGGCTAAAAAAACTAACCAAATTATTTTTCAATATTTGTACATGTGGTAGTGGACTTGCATTAAAAAAAAAAATAAATACATAAAAAAAAAACAGCAGCAAATATTTCCAAAGAAAAATGGATGTCTTTTCAGATGTAGAGACACAAATTTCTACCTGTCCATCTTTGCAAAATAATTAGATCGTCTGTGTAAAGAATGCAACAGATTTTTAACTACATCAGATTGGCTTATTCAAACTCACAAATATTGCATCCAGATGAGTTCTTCTGATCACAGAGGGGACTGCAGCTGTTGTTTGTGAGCATAATGTTCATATTGTTCAAAAATCCTCTTTCATGCTGTTTTTTTTTTACTTTTTGTGTTTCTTCCCTCCTGGCATCTAAAGCTAAATCAAAACCCTGTCACTCCAAAAAACATCCTGCTTTGTGTTTAGCCATTATAATTTGTTTCAGCTGAAACTTTTCTATATCTGTGCAGTCATGTGCACAGATAAACCAGAAGTGTTTTTTTTTTTTTTTTTTTTTTTCAGTGTGTAGCATTTCTTATTTCAAAAGCCTTCATTACCAGCGGCCAATATTTTTGGGGCCTGTCAGACACCTTCCCGCACCCCAAATGAGGAAACAGCGTTTTCAAAATCAAAACTTTTCTGCCAGCATTTCTGAATTGTCTTTGTCTTTTGATTTACACATTTTACTCTTGACGTTTACGTACATTTAATCACAATCAAAAGAAAAATATCCCAAAGATATGTCATGTAGCAATGCATATGCTATATAGCCAGATGCTGCTAACCTTTCATTAGCTCTGAACCTTGCTTTCAAGGAGGTCAATTGCTGATGAATCATCAAAAGAATCAACCAACAAAATAATCAAATGGGTTGACCTTTTTAAAAGCAGGACTTGAAAATTACTGGCAGAAAATTATTTAATTTTCTGCCAGTAAGAAATTCAAACATCTGTGTGACATTAATTTTTACTGCTGTGCTGTCAGATTATGTATCTTTTCATGTTTGACCTGAGATGCTCTCATCTCTTGTATAGTTTCACCTGAACGGCTCCACTTTTCTCTGGGCGCTTTCCCAAAGGTGCTGTAGCACCGGTCTTCTTTAGCTTCACTGCCAAGGGGACAACTTCTTTGTACCAAAACATTTCACGCAGGAGCCATGAATTCCAGTGCAGTGATGGGACTTTAAAGGACTAAACAGATTCATAAATAATGCCCTTGCCACGCAGCCAAGATGTGATCATCAGAGTGTAATCCAAAACACTGTGTAAGCCTGTTAAAGCACACTCTGCTGTTCGCGATGGTTTTTATTTCAGTGAACTGACACCTCTCGGCTTTCTCTCTTTGAAAGCCAGTCAGAGGTAGGGAGATGGAGAGGGGCACACAAGTTTATATACACACGCAGGATCTCTTTGAAATGAACACACACTCCTTGCAGGCGGCTAAGCCTGGTTGAGACTCGGTGAGCTGCGATACGGCCACCGCTATCCGATCTGCTCTTATCTTAAGAGAGACTGTGTGAGAGCGATTATTTTTACAGCCCATTTGTGTGTCACCCTTGGGCTAAATGTGTGCATCAAGATTCATTTTCTTGTGTGATCGCATGATAAAACCTTGTGTTATCAAGGACATATGGTTAAGCTAATTAGTCTAATTGAGCATTTTGCTCCTTGTGAACCACAGATGATTTTTACAGGAACCCTAATAGCAGAAAGATTTACCCTAAAAATATCAACAGCTATACCAGTGATTTAATTACAGATAGGTTAGCAAATGTCACATAAAAGAAAAAAAATATGCATTGTTCTCCATCACGAAACAAAATATATTTTGTTTGTTTTATTTTCTACATTTGTTGTTTTTTTGTTTTTTTTTTCCCTCCAATGATTTCATAAAGACAGATGCTTAGTGGTATCTATTATCTAAAAATTCCAGAGTTTTTCCCCACACTAAACATTTCCCAGCTTGACACAGTGCTCAATATACATTTAAAAGTAAAAATGACATTAATACTAAGAGTCAGTATTGTTTATAGGAGACGTTTCTACAGGGATTAAGGCTTGTGAAAAGGAACAATGCAGGAATGGAGGAAAGATACAAGACAGAAAGAGAGGCAGGAGGAACCCAGGAATGAAGGACAGAATGAATGAATTAATGAAGGAAGGACCAAACAATGACAGGAAGGAAGGAGGTAGGAAGAAAAGAAGGAACAATGGAAGAAAGGAATGAATAAAATAACTAATTATGAAGGATTTGTAAAAGCAATATGAAGAGTAAAACACTAAAGGTGGTAAATAGTTTTCAGAGCCACAATCGTTACAATCATGAGTAAAAATCTGACTGCAAAGATTCAGAATCCTCTACAGACAGAGCTTGGGAGGAGGAAAAACAGACGGCAGGATCCAAAAGAGGCTGTATAAACCTGATCACCAGCTGTCAGTCTACAGTTAGCTTAGCCAGAACGACTCAACCTAGTCGATGACGGAGGAGTGAAAGTTGTGACTGCTGGAATTACTGGGAGGCACAGGAGTTATTAAGGCAGAGTTGGACGAATGGGTCCCAAGGGAAGGAGTGAATCTGGGGAAGGAGGGGAGTTAAGGAAGAAAGAGCAAGGTTGGGATAATGAAAGGAGGGGAAAAAATATGGAAAGGAGACTGATGGAGGAGGAAAAAGGAAGAGGGAGAGCCAAGACTGAAAAAGTGTTCTTTGTTGGGGTGTGTTTTATGAGAGCCAAAAATACTGCACATTCTGCCAGAACACCCTATTGCTCTTTTGGTACCTACATGTTTATGAGTGTATCTTATAGATCAAGTTTCCTCATAGTCAAGATCTGAGATTAACCTCAGGGGTGAAGGCACCCCATGGAAAAATCCAGACACACAACCACCAACCACACATACTTTAGCGCCTCAACAGATGCAGTCCTATTTTAGCTACACACACACACTTCGAGAAGTGAGGTTTCTATCTTCACAAGGACTTTGCATTGACTGAAATTCATTTTCATTCATTTCTATAGTTTAACATCTACTCTAGCCTTAAACCTAACCATTACCAGTACACACCTAACACTATACCTGAACTTAGTTCAAAACCTAAATCCTAATGAAATATCAACACTTCTTAAACGGGGCAGCATAAGGAGCAGTTAGTTCCCAAAACCTAGTATGTTAGAAAATGGTCCTTACAATGTAACAAATATGAGCCCACACACACATAAATACAGCCCCTGTCACCCGACCGTCCCAGTAGGACCATTCTCTATTTTGTGACTGTCTGTTTGAAGTATGTCCAAATGGGAAGCATTAGTGTTACAGTCTAAAGTTACACTGACATATTTCTCTGTACTACTGGCCACCGTATATTACGCCGGGCTCCCCTGTTGCGCCGCAGCCATATAAGCCAGATGTCCGGTGGATTTGAGAGTGGAAGTAACGATTACTGTGACTCACTGAAGTAGTTATACAGATAGACATTTCAATAGTTTAGCAATAAACTGCTTTAACTGCCTCACAGTTTCATTGTCAATGTAATCTAAGTATGCTTCTAGGTTACACATGTGGTGTGGGATTTTAGCCATTGAATTTTCTCAATTATAAAAACGGCACCCATACATTCACAGATATGACGTGGGTGATATGGTTTGCCTACATAGTAAGTGTAGGTAATCATAATGCATGTCTCTACATTTTACAATTTCATGCAGGCAAAATAGAACAAACTGGATTTCAAAGGAAAGTTCTCTTACCGCCCTCTGGATGCTTTGCCCTCCCAAGCAATCACTGTTTAGTCTGCCTTGGTGTTTCATGTTACCAACGACGGTTATGGGTTACTCCCACAGCACACAGTGCCGATGTCAAATGGGCAAACAATGGGGACTTCACATATTTTCTGTGAGTACTGACGGTCTGTCTGATCTGAAATCTGGATGGGACGATGAAGAGGGTGGAGGAGAGCAGGAGTGGCGTTGGTGGTAAGGAGGCACAGAGGCAGTGTGGCCAGCAGAAATCAAAGGGGGAAAAAGGAGGAGGTTGGCTGTAGGAGGACGTCGGTATCTCCGGGTGAGTTTGGGTAAATTAAAACATCATTTAGATTTCTCTGCCTATGAACCCACAAATGCAGCTGTCCAGAGGATGAAGCCCCGAACGCATCAATAATGCATGCAAACACATAAAATTGTGCACACACATAAATATTCGCTGAAACTTACTCTAAAGGAGTCATTATTTCCTGAACCTGATCTCCTAATAGCATAAGAACCGATTCCCCGTGTGGAACACCTGTCTCTGAAATCCCAGCAAGATCTAAATCTGTTTTATGTAGAAAGAGCAGCTGAGTCATAATGGGATGGATTAAAATAGAGTAAATAGTGTGTAGCACAGCACCCAAAGCTCTCAGGGAGGGCGGTGCGGAGACAGACGCCTTTCAGAAAGGCGTCTGTCGTTACAATCCTGAAACCATGTAATCACCCAGAGTGACAAGATCCCTTTTATCCGTGTTTTATAATGTTCACCAAGTCTGACAGGGTAATGCTGCTCTGACGGCCGGGTTTGCAAGATAATTGTTCAACCAGCGAGTCGTCGTTCCCCTTTGCAGTCGAAGCACATTGCAATTTGCTCTAATAGAAAGATGAGAGATACAAAGCTTTTTTTGTATTCCTCAAGTCCTCAGATAAGCTCTGCTTCTTCTATGACCATAGTGAAAAAAAAAAAATTGGGGTCAATATTTCTTTGGTGGAACTCAGTGGACCTGAAAACTCAAAAAAGTTACATGAATGTTTCGGCCTTGACATTGTACATGCCATATCTTTAGAAATATGGCAGCACAAATATTTGTCTTCTGAATCTTTTACAATGTTTTTGCAGATATTTCTCGAATGACATTTTCTAGCAGTGTCTCATTTGCACTGCTAGCATTTGTTGCATTGGTTGCAAAGGGCATAAAGCAAGTCAAGATGTAGCATAAAAATTTCATGTTGAAATGTTCATTCTTATTCATTTTAAGTCATTTTTGAATTTGATGGAATCAGATACATGGTGTGTATTTTGAGTTTAGGATTTTGTCTCCTAACTCCATGAGAATCGATTAGAGAATCCATAAGGAAATGAACCGATGAGTGAGATCGATAATGGAATTGGAAATCTTATCAATTCCCATTTTTAGTGACAGCATTTTGAAGATTAAACTATTGTTAATGTCACATGGAGATAACCAGTATGAATACAACAAGCATTTTTCATTTATTGATTTCATAAACTAAAGGGAAGATGAATGATTTCCAACCCAATCAGGCACTAAGTTAAAAAGTAATTGACTGCTAAACCTAAACCTACTTGCATCCACCTCAGTGAGACACATTTTATTACATCACTGGAGACATTTTGGCCCACTCCTCTTTGCAGAATTGTTTTAATTCAGCATCAGAGGGTTTTTAAGCTTAATGTCATTTTCAAAGGCATGCCCATCATGTCTCACTATGATTTAAGTCCAACTTTTGACTAGGTCACTCTTAAAACCTTTTTATGGACTGTCAGTAGAGGACTTTATTTTTTTATTGGCATGTGTCAAAAAATGTAATGAGAATAAAGTTGCTTGAACTTAAAATGTCTAAGTGATTTAGTTGAGGTTACCTCTCGGAAGTTTTCTCTGACATAAAATTTCATTTGATTATCCAAAATATTTTTTTTTAGCACAAATAAAAACCAGAATCTCTAAGGGAGTAAAAACCTTTTCTTGCAGCGCATTGTCTCTTCCACCCACGCTGATCTGGGTGTCACAGCGTTCAGTCAGAAAATTGGAATGAATGATATTTGGCTAAATTGTCAGAACTTAATGGAGGTCAAGATGTTGTTAAAAAGAGAGATTCATACCAAGGACTGAATATTACATTCAGTTGAAGATATGAACTGCTGGAACAGAAAAAATACAATAAATCTACCAAAACCAATAGACCTTCCAAATCACAGACTTTAACAGGTTCTTTGTTTAGCTGCTAAACTCTGTCAGTTTCCCTGTTTCAGCTGAAGACAGGCATCCACACAGCATGATGCTGTCACCACAGTTTTCACTGTGGGCATGGCATCTTTATGGGTATCTGCAATGACAGTTTTCCACTACATAAAGCTCTTTGAATGTGGACCAACGCCCCATTTTTAGTCTGGAGTAAGCAGGGTACCTTCTTCTGTTGAAACCCCTAACACTGCTTAGACTTCTCCACAACTTTCTCCCTAACTTACATGCTGTGTTTCTTGGTCTTTGTGATGTCGTTTGTCCACCAGTGTTCAATGAAAACTTCACTGAACAGCTGAACTTATATTGGGACAAAATTAGACATTTGTTTTTCACCAATAAGGAGACTTGGTGAAGTCTCCTTATCGTGTCCATAGCAAACCCAATTGGTTTGCTATGGACACAAACTGTTCATCCATATTACAAGAGTTCTTAGGAGTGTTGGTCTGAAAAGTGGCTCATATAATGAGCTCAGCTGATGCACAGTCCCATCAGATGTTTGTTAATTGCTGCTGCCGCTAGTCTAGAGGAGCTGAGTAAGGGATTTGTGAGGGAGGGGCGCTCTGTGAAACGGGAGCCTGGCTGGAGACTGCAGCTCCAAAGAGGAGCTTCGAGGAAGTAGGCAGGGCTTTGTGGGAGCAAGAGTTTATGCATTGCCAAGGGAAATTCAGGGATTTCTCAAATATGAAAGAATCAAAGCATCACTCTAGGTATGTTTATTGATGAGGGACTAACATTATAACATGATGTAAAGCTAATAAAAAAAATAAAATAAACTTAAAAAAAAATAAATATCACAAGCTGGTCAGTTAACTCTGTTGTTCTATTAATCGTTTGAGGGTAAATATAGAGGATGTTGGGGGAACAGGAGACACCTGTGGTAAAGTACAATGAAAACATCACATTATCTTAAGTCATGGCAGTATTTGTTTATTGCATTTAACAAGAGAATTTATTGCATTTGAGCATTTTAGTCAGTTGAGGGTATATGGCAATGTCATATTACCAATAATAGGCCCATTAAAGTGAAGTAGGCCTCCAGCTATTCAAATTAATTTAGGCCTTTGTAAAGGTCACTACATGTCTGAGTCCCAGAATCACCTGAAAATGATGCCCAATAACATATTCTCTAAGCTAATACTGTAGTCATTATCCAGCAGAATGGTCCTTGCGTATTTATTACAGCAGCCAATTACTGTCTTTTACATGAGAACATAAAAAAAAAAAAATCAGACTGATACCTTCCATGCTCACAGTAAGCCGAGTTAAAAATAATATTTTAGCTTCAGCTGGTCCCGTACACAGTACTCATCCCTAAACATTTTTAATGCATGTAAAGAAGACGCACGCCATTAAGTGGGTATGTAGCTGAAATTAAAACGATCTAAATATTTCCAATTTCTAGAAGATAAAATCTTGTTGGCAGTGCATAAATATGGGATCACGTGCACTTAAATACATCATGATCTACATGCTGCATTCAAGCAATCATGGCAAAATTTGAAGCTCTCCAAAAGAAGGCATTGGAGGCAATGCCTTCTTTTTCTGCAGACAGAGATGGCCTTTTCCACAGCGGGTCTTAATAAAAACTGATATCACCGTTTTTTCACATTGCTTGAAAAAATTATGTTGTACACATAGGATCAGTTTAAGAAAAAAACGTGAACTCGCTGAATTACTCTACCTGTAGGTGACAGTGTAGAGCAAACCTAAAACCTTTGCCAATCACAAACCTTTAAAACAACCCCGACTTCCTGTTAGAAATTAAATATGGAGTCAAGAGGCCCATTGTGTGGACAAGCAGAAGTTGAACTACTCTTAAACACTTTATTGGAATATAAAATTAATAAAACACAAGACAATGTGTTTTATTAATGTTAAAGCAATTATGGACACGTGTGAATATTGACCCGATTGTTCCTCCATATTGCCAGGGAAAGCTGCAACAGCTGACCTCAAAGCTGCCTTTCTCCTCTGCAACTCAATATGTTGTAGTATTTGGGTTTATTAAAAACCAACAAGTAAAAGTCATGTGAGCCTCTAATAGCAGTCATCTTTCAGCCCCTGCCTGGCCAAACACTAACAATCATCACAAATGTCACGTCAGCGCCAGATTATTTGTTCCAAACTGTAATGCACCGACCTGTAAATCTCCAAGCCTGACATCGACAACCTGATATTAGCTGACTCCTCTGAGTCAGAGAAGAGGAAGCTGACAGAAGCAGCTTTCCAAGATGACCTCCCTGGCTAGCCTGGCTAGATTAACTGTTGCTAATCATTAACTGTTGCTAACCATAAAACATGACATAGGCAGTATTTGGCTGCCATAAATTGTTTATTTTGTCACCCATTTACCAGATGAATACAGTACTAACCCTTTAAAGAATAACCTGGGGGCTTTATGTGAGCCCTGAAGCAAAAGAATTTCCTCTGTTTATACAAAATATCAGCACAAAAATATCTGTGATAGAACAGGCAGGAAATGAGTCTGCAGATAGTGTTAAAAATACCTATGCATCTATGCATGCAATTGCAAAAAGCATCTAACGTTTGTGTTGTTTACAAATTCAATAAATTATGGCCATTTTATTAGCTCTGCTGTTCATTATGCTAATGAAAATCCCCATTTAGCATCTGCATATACATTTACATTGATATTCAGAAAATGAAATGGGAAAACTGAGTATGCTTATTGTGATTCACACTTTGTCAGTGTAGGTTTTCCACTAAGTATTTATTGCAGCAGAAACAGGCATGAAATTATAAGTATGCGCACCTTGATTATTAAAAACAGACTGTTCAATTTTTTTTTCCCATTTTTTTGCCTCTGATGTCTAAGATGCAAAACCAGCGTCTCTAATAAAATTATACATGCATGTAGATGTGTGTGTGTGTGTGTGGGTGTGTGTGTGGGGGGTGTGTGTGTGTGTGTGTGTGTGTGTGCGTGAGGTGCTTGTGTCCATGAGCATATTATGTACCACTATGTGTTTGAATACTGAAAAAATAAAACAGGTGCATAGACTTTTTCCTTTGTGAATTATTCATAATCTTGAAATATATGAAAGGTTTCTGTTGGTAGACAGCTATGAAAGTTACACACACACACACGCATGCACACACTTGTTTAAGAGGGTTGCAATAGGCAATTTCTTGGTTGCATATCTACAAAGTTTGAAGGTGTGTGAGCACACACAGTATGCAATGAAACAGACTCATTTTAAGATACACACAGGTGCAGATTGCTTCCAAACATGACCTGATGTTTATCAAAGGGTTTTGTTTTTCCTTTTTGTATTATTTTTAAGCTCAGACTCTACATTAATGCAAAAACATACAGTAAATGAAAGCGTTGGCAAAACGTTAAATCAAACATATTATGCTAAATGTAGATTTTGCATGTTTTTGGACTTCTATTTGTGTTACTATTGCTTCTAAAAACAGACTATGTGCTTAAAAAACTATCCAGCCAGTTTTTGGGAATAAGTTCATGCTTTTTGGTGTCTGAAAACTTAGTCATTTCAGAAACTGCTGGATTGTAATGTCGCAAATCAGAAGGCACTGCCTGTTACCTAGCGACATGTTTAATTCCAGCATGGTTGATCAGCTGGTTTCACTTCTGCATGCACAACACAACAGATGCTGGGAAAGACAAGAGTTTTACCATTGATTTACCATCCAGAGACCACTTGCTGCATTTTTGTTGGTTGCGCAGGATGCTCCACTTCTGTTTTTCAAAGATGTATGTTTTTTTTTGTTTGTTTTATTGCACATCTATTAGCAGTCACTTTCACATGTGAGTGTAAACATTGAGTTAGGGGAGGTGTGGCCAGCAGCAGCTTATTTGGATTTAAAATGATGAAAGGCTTTACAAGGAAATAGGCAGAACTGTGAAAACCGACATCTCATTATCCAAGACGACTTTCCTTGCTTGCCTGGCTACATTAACTGTTGCTAATCATAAAATATGACATAGGCAGTATATGACTGCAATAAATTGTTTATTTCATCTTCCATTTCCCAGATGAAAACAGTACTGGGATGTTTCCAGAAATTTAAAATCACTCCTGGGAAAGAGGAGTGATTTCCCAGGAGTGAAATTACTCTTGCGGCTTTTTGCCATTTGTGCAAAAGGCAAATGGCAAAAGAACTTTCTGTCTTTTGCCACAAATGGCAAAAGACACAAAGTCCTACAGACTGAAACTAGAGAGGCCCAGTGAATGACCTGACCGCTAAATGCTTTGCTCCCAACTCACACACTTGTGGACACACAGCGAGTGTGCCAACTGAGAGATACTTTACGCACCTGGCAACCCCATCGCCCTGTTAGTTAAAAGCCTGGCGATTAGATGTACATGTATCCAGTTTCAACTTAAAGAGCCTGCGGGAAGCAACGCCACTCGCCGTCGGCGGGAAAACATCACGCTCATATTCCGGGAAAGACGGAGAGATTGAGAGGATGACCGGCAGAAGAGATGGATGGATATAGACCGAAGTAACGAGAGTGCAGGAAGAAGGATCTGTTATAATTAGTTTATGTAATATCACTTTGCTTCACTATCTCTGCCACACGCGCTCAAAGCCCTCCATCGTAGCTCTTTATATTTTTTTCTTTTAACTGTTTTATCCTGACCCTATCTTATCCTTTATTTCTCCACTCTAGAAGTTTCTCACTTTTAGTCCACCTTAAAACTCGCCTCTCTCCATCCTCTGTGTTGCCCGTTCACCTCAGTCAACGTTCATCCACCCTCCACTTGTTTTTTTTTCTTTTCGCTCCATTCATCTCTTCACACATACATTCGATTATCAAGTTTAATGCGCCTCTAAGTAAATTATCCACAGAAACAAAGTGGGTCCCATCACTGTAGTGGTTACATCATCCAGCACGTATCATGGACAGAACTGTTTTCTCTCTGATGTGTAAGACAGAGCGATGGAGCTCTAGTTCAGTTTATGGATTCCAATGACGCAACATGAAAGGAATACCAATGTTAAAAAGTTATGTTTCTAATTTGTATCAATATGTCAAACATTATTTATTCCTTCAAAATGATGGACACATCTTTTGCAATCAAATTATTATTTGGTGACCAGTGGTAAATGGTAAATTAGATTTCATTAGTGTGAATATATTTCGAATTAAAAAGTGAGCCTCTCGATTTACTGGTCGATCTATGTTCCTCCCCTCATCTATGGTCATGAGCTCTGGGTCATGACTGAAAGAACGAGATCACGGATACAGGCGGCCGAAATGGGTTTCCTCTGTATAATGACTGGGCTCTCCCTTGGAGATAGAGTCAGAAGCTCGGTCATCCAGGAGGGACTCAGAGCAGAGCTGCTGCTCCTTCACGTTTAGAGGAGCCGGTTGAAGTGGCTCGGGCGTCTGGCCAGAACGCCTCCCTGGTCAGGTGTTCCAATCACATCCCACCGGGAGGAGACCCCAAGGAAAACCCAGGACATGCAGGACGGAATATGTTTCTCAGCTGGCCTGGGAACGCCTTGGGATTCCCCTGGAAGAGCTGGAACAAGTGGCCTTCCACCAACCCCGCTGCTACCCCCGCAACCTGACCCTGGATAAGTAGAAGAAAATGGATGGCTGGGTTAATATATTTTATTTAGATACATACATTTTTTTTTCAGGCTATTTCTTCTGACATTCAAACATTCACTAATTCTTCATTTACTTCATTTAAAGTGTTGTGCCACTTAAGAATAGGCTCCATTTTCCCCACTGTCTGTCATTTAATTTAATTAATTTGGTCACGACAATGCACATTAATTGACATTTCTGTAACATTTTTGTGCCAGAATTTGCCAAAAGGCTATTCTTCATCTGATGTCCCTGGACAATCCTCCATTTGCCCTGCTAAAAACAAATAAAGATTATGCAAACAAGGACTTAACTACTGAAATTGTGTCAATAAAAACAATTAAAACAAAGCAAGGAAACTACAACACAATTATAAAAGTATAAGTTTTAGGTATTAATTTTTAATATTTAAAACCTTAT
Source organism: Poeciliopsis gracilis (assembly GCA_911649635.1). Classification (NCBI taxonomy): domain Eukaryota; kingdom Metazoa; phylum Chordata; class Actinopteri; order Cyprinodontiformes; family Poeciliidae; genus Poeciliopsis; species Poeciliopsis gracilis. The sequence continues at coordinate 467,266 of CAJVRI010000452.1, read as the reverse complement.
TTTTTTCTATTATTGAGATTATCCTCCACAAAGTTGACCCAGTCATCTTAATTATTCAGGCCTACCTTCAAAAACAAAAACCATATTTTTGTTTTTGCCTCGTTGTTCACGGCCAGTATGACCTCTGTCAGAAACAAGTCTTCTTTCCTCACCACATCCGTTATGTTCCCCAAATGCATCACTAGGCAAGTATTTGGAATTGTTTAGCCCAGAATTTTAGTCAATTTTAGTTGATCCAACTTTTTCTCAATGTCCAGTCATTTTTGTACAGCTTCAAGCAAATATGTGAATGATTAGATTCTACTTCTTCGTAAAATCTCCAGCGTTCTCGTGACGTAAAAGTCTATTTTATGCTACATTTTGATTTTAGGTGTCGTGAAAAATCACGTCAGACATTTCACTGTGCATGTGCTGAATCTACACAGCACAAGTTTTGTTTCTGAAAAGAATGATGACAAATTTATATATTTTTTTAACATTTTAAAATTTGGGGATATACATTTACATTTCAGTTTAAGACTATATTATGTCAGTTTGTAAAGAAGTTATATGAGAACAAATACTTTTCAAAAGCAATAGGCAACACACCAATTCAGAATTATTGTGTTATTTCTGTTCCGCCAAGTGTCTGCAGATAATTGATGACACGGGACCAACATGGTTTACTCTTGTCTCATAATGTAGCTACAGAACAACAACATGAAAATCTTTGCCAGCGATTTCTGAACAGCAGGAAAGGCCATTTCAATAAAGAACAATCAAACACAAAGAGCCAGATGATGGATCTCTATTTCTAATGAAAGTGTTGCTAAAGGTTCTGTGTTACTTTCTGTACAGCCTAGACTGAAGACTTTCAGTCTATGTTAACGGTAGGGACATGCATTGAAGTAAAAGCCCCAGCGTTCTTGATGGAGTTTTGGACGAGGGCGTTTATGGACTTGTTTTTGGATTTTTTTAAAACAGACTGAAAAACACGAGGTCAAAGAGAAGGTCAAATGGTAAACGCCCCCAGTTAAACAAAAGCCAGAGGTGCTGAGTCTCACTGTGGAGTTCACTTGTGTTTTAATGGGTGTCAACTGACAAGGCTGGTTATGTTGCAGAGCAGCAAACATGAAGAAGGTAAAGCAGGATGGAGTCAGCAGCACAATCAATGATAACTTTTGAATTTCTGTGCACATGGGAAACAGTCATTCATAAATCATAGTCTAAATTACGGGAAGGCTAAAGAGTATTTCCATGTAGGTGGGGCCCTGATTGCCTTTAAATAGGTTAAAGTTACAAGGATTCATAGATTTCAGATTTATTTACTTATTAAAATAGAGTTTTTCCATTGCAGTTTTACGAAATTAAATCAATTTCAATAAAACAAATAAAAATAAAAAACACCTCAAAGCACCAAAACTCTGCTATTGTAAAACCCAGTGTTGTATAGTAACGGAGTAAAAATACTTCACTACTTTACTTAAGTATATTTTGGAGTACTTCATACTTTCCTCGAGTAAGAACATTTTTGATAACTTTCACTTTTACTTCACTACATTTCCGAACTTAATTGCATACTTTTGCTCCGATACATTTTCAATGTGTGGTTTAGTTACTCGTTACAAAAAAGCGAGAGAGAAATGCAAATGTTTTGATCCCAACTGCTGATTGACTGCAACAAAGTCGGTAGCCGACTTGCCTGGGCTTGTTCATCTCCACCAATAGGATGCACAGGTCCACCTACGTCAAAAAGTTTAGCAAACAGTCTGATTGGTTAGTGCTCCATTTGTGCAGGTTTGTGCCGTTAAAATGTTCGTTTGTGCAGCTTTGGTTTCCGAGATATTAAAATGATTTTTTAGGCCATCCAGAGTTTACCATCCCCGCATTTTGCTATAAAAACAAACCAAAGTGGGCTGGTTTGTTAATGCTCCGTTTGTGCAGGTCTGTGCCATTAAAACAAACGCAGCAAAGTTGTTTTCAATTTGGATTTTGGCTATTCCGATATCCGGTGTGAGCGGCGCCTAACTCGAGGTTGATCCGATTCATGAACGCTAATTTCGGCCAGCTGTTCTCTAGGTCTCCCCCTTCCTCAAGGTGTCGGACTTTCACTCAGGGAGAGTCAACAGATTTTACATCCAAACTCTCCTGAGAAACTAATGGAAACAGATTTCTTGCCTTGTGACCAACTGACACAAAATTCATGATGCTAAATATATTGTATTTTCAGTAATTGTAATCTTAAAAAGTATATATTTTGGATGGCCTAAAAAATCATTTTTAATATCTCGGAAACCAAACCTGCACAAACGGAACACTAACCAATCAGACTATTTACTGGATTTTTTGATGTAGGTGGGGTGTCAGCATCACGGAGGTCTGTTTCGCTTCTCCCATTAAACACCAAGTTAACAAAAAAGTTCTCCCTCTTCAGATGCCAAATAAGCTGGATTTCCCTCCCAATTCTTTTTTCTTTTGCATGATGACCAGTTGTGTGCGCCTATATGTGAAGTAGAGTAATCGTAACGGGTTTTTTTCTTCATGTTGGCCGCATTTTCTGTACTGACTATTTTTCTCATTTTGACCTTACTGAAAGAGAAAACTTAAGGCTTACAAATACTTTGTGTGGTGGTACCGGTGTGATTTAAAAGAACTGTATTTAAGATAAAATTGTAATAATTCTTCCTAAAAAGTACCTCTAAAGCACACAGGCCCGCTACAGATGAGGCTTGAGACAATCTCACCAATTTCAATAATTTTATTACACCATTTCATTTCAATCAATAAAATACTATATGTTAAAACCACTCACATATTTAAATAACAGTGACAGCTCAAGTCAAGGGTGGCAGTGCAGTTCAGGGTAGTGACCTAAATAAAAAGAAACACAGCAAACGAAACAACAAAACTAAAGAAAATTGTGCAACAAATTAAAAGAATACCACCACCCGGAAAGTCCACCACCAACACCACGAGCTGGCCTTTCCACAAGCTCTATATGTACTGCCTCTGGCTGGGAGGAGGATCAGGCCATTTGCACGGGCCGCCAGTAGAAGGAGCAATCAGTGTGCATCCGTCAAGCGCACAGTGTGTGGCTGGCGCTGCACGACAACAGAGGTCTAAAACCGGAAACACATGTTGACCAGGTGAGGGAGGGCCCTTTATATACAAATAGCGCCACAACCAACTAAATGCCAGCACTTGTGTGGTGCATTCAAAGCCCCCAGGGCATACTGCCACACTTGTATTTTCTGTCCTGGAGGGTTTACTAAGAAGCTGGTTCAGTTGTAAAGCAGGTTAAGTTAACCTTGTGGTTTAGGTAAAGCACCTAATTTTCTTAACTAAATGATGCCTGCAGGTTTATCTCTATTAGCAGGTTTCATTTTGCCTGCACTTGGTTGTGTACATTATTTTAAGTGTATTTAACAAATTTCCAAAACATAAAAAAATCTCATTCAAACTGCATTTGCCTTGTTTTACTTTTTACTTGTACTTTTCATTACATTACTTTTTTACAGTAATTTCCATACTTAAGTACAAGACATTTCAGATACTTTAATACTTTAACTCAAGTAACATTTCAATCAGTGACTTTTACTTTTACCAAAGTCATATTTTGGAGAGGTACCTATACTTTAACTTGACTCCGAGATTTCAGTACTTTATACAACACTGGTAAAACCAGAGCATTTTTTCGAAATTGCAGTGTTTCCCTTAAGCAAATTTATTTTCATCCATCCACCTATTATCTTTTCCTGCGTATCCCATTGGGGCCACAAGGGGTGATGGTGCCTATCTTCAGCGGTCAACAGCAGGGAGGGTGAGGGTACACTCTGGACAGGTCATCAGTCCATCCCAGGGCACAAAGTTATTTTGAAAATGTCAAATTGTAAAATTACCTGGTCAATGGAAATCCAGCTACTCTCATAAACAGCGTTTTGGTTTGACTCAAGTTATTATTATTATAAGATTTTGTTTCCTGACTTGAGTTATCAATGTTTAAGTGATGAAAAGGTAATGACAGTAGAAATCTGTGAAACGGTAAATACCTTTTTCACACCGTTTTAGAAAACAGCCTGTTTCCACATTCAGCCTCCTCCTCATTGACTGCAAGCCTGTTTGAACAGTAAAATAAGCATAGTGAGACACAGCAGATTAGGATATAACAGAGAATCACCGGAATGGTAATGTTTACTCACTCACAGGAGAACAGAGGTATTTTGAGAATCCAATATGAATTTCTCTACTTTTATGTTTGTATCAGCTTCCCTCCTGAGGGAAAGGAGCATGAAAGTGCATTCCTCTGCATGTTTGTTCCTTCACTCGGTTTGTGTTTCTCCTTTATGGGACAAAACTCTGGAGTGTTCAGGAACAAAATTACAGAATTTCAATTAAGGGGTGTGTGTATATATGTGTTTGTTTGGCAGTGTGGCTGTTCCAGTGTCACCTTTAGTTCAGTTTAATTTACTGACACTGCACCAATTTCGGTGAACAGTCTTTTCTGATAATATGCTAGAGAAATGAAATGCATTTCACTGTAGCACAGCCTAATATTTTGAGGCTTTGCTTGTGTTACATAACTTCTTCAAATTGTTTAGTTTTTGGTTCTGGATATGCATTTTTCTTTGATTTTCAATAGAGTATAATTTGAGGCCATTCTAAAAGCTTAAATCTTCGGTTCTAAAGCACGATTGGTGGATTTAAGGCTCTTTGAAGGCAACCGGATCTTTAGTCAAGAGTTCCCTTCAAAAGCCATTCAAATGATCCATTTTTGAAAATGTAAATTTTTCTAAGAACAAGGCGTTGTCTGTAATGCAGTTTTACTTTAATTGTTTACAAGGGTGCATCATGACCATCCTCATCCTCTCTGCGTCAGTGTCACAGAGTCACCATGAAATGTGACGAAAGCAAACTCGTTAATGTGTTTTACTTATTCGCAGAGTAAACAAATATATGTTTAAATTAAATTAGACAGAATAAGAAGAGCTACTGCAGTGTGTCCAGTAAGCATTGAAAGTAAGCCAAGCTGTAAAAAACCAAACGACTTCCACTAACTGAGAGTTGCGTCAGGGTACAGAGCAGTTGAGCAGTTGAAACGAATCGGATGGTCCGTGAACGTTACATGACCTCAAAACACAGTCAAGAAACGAAACAGACTCCAAACCACGTTGGAGGAAAAGTCCTCCACCTGTTCTTTGAGCTTCTTGGACGTGAGTTCAGCCACTTGTAGGATGGGAGGCAGATGTTTTTTGTGGGTGTGTTTGGTCTTTACTACCCAAAAGAAAATTGGAATGTGTTCACTGGTAAATTCAGCTCTGATCTCCCTCCACCATGATAAACATGTATGGCATTAGCAACACCCCAAAAAGCTTCAACAACCCAAACACAGATCTGTATGAACCCATCCAGCCTCCCACTACAGCTGAAGAGACTTTGACATAATGTAACTAATGAAATAGAAATGTAGTGTTGCACAGAGTATGATTAGCTGAGCATTTTTAATTAAATGAAATGACACCACACAGAAAGCCAAGATTTTGAGCCATCTAAAAATTTAACTCTCATTTTGAAATCTCCATCTGATTTTAATTTGGCAAGACAGGAGCTTCCACTTCGCCGTGGCCTTTGTAAAATTGACATGTTATATCACGTCCAAAGCAAAACTCTGAAGAACATAAGATCCCATCACATACCAATGCCTGGCCAGGGGTCCCAAGTGCCAATTTCAAACTCACTTGTCACACAAGGAACAGCTCTGTAGCTAATGGCTGCCAGCTTTTCTTCTCCTGTGGTGTTGCTGTGCCAACAGTTAACACTGACAGAACACGTTGCTCTGCAGTGATGTCATCTTAACAAGTAAAAATGATGGAAAAAAAACTAAGATCTTGAAAAAGAAGAAACAGAAGCATCGTCACCTTCCATCCTATCCTCAATTTTACTTGCTTCAACTTGTTGGAGCAATTTTATCTTATTATGAACTCTAATATGGTTAAACATTAGATTTAACTGGGTCAAGCTTAATATGGAATCACATTCATTATTATAGCATACATTTTTGCAACATCAAATTTGGTTGGTTGGGACTGTTTTGATTTCATATTTCTACGCAGCAGGACATATATGTGCACAAGAGGTGAATGTAAAGGCAGAATGCTAATGCTACATCTGTTGGCTAGTTGGATGCACCTCCGCTTGATGCCCACACTGGATGTGTACAAGGTAGCAATTATGCTAATAAAGGTCATAAGAGAAGAGAAAAGAGTCAATAAACACATGACTTAATGATAATCAATATTTTTGCAGCAATATTCATTGATTATTTGTTTTTCTAAAACCAAACAGCCCAATTTTCCAAGGATGTTTTCTTTTTCTCAGAGTAACAACAAAAATGCTGCTGAGTAATCCCTTACAGGAGTTAAAACATAAAGTTTGGTGACATGGCAAGAGGCATAAGAATAAGATACATCATTTATCAACATTATTCTAATACACTCTCTTTGGTAGAAGTTTAACCTTACATGCATTTTGGGGGTGGGGGGGGGGGTTGTTTATTTTTTTAAGAATTAGATTTTTTTGTCCAAATTTGTGGGCACAAGCAATAAATCTAAAATACTGTATATAGAGATGAATGCTGGACTTTAAACTTCTGGACATCTGGTTTACGCAGCAGGACTCTGACCTAAATCACAACAACTCCCAATCTGAAGGGTTGAAAATAAATGAATAAATAATGTTTTCATGGCTCCTCGAAAATTTTTAACAAAGTTTTTACTTTATTGAAGCTGTTGAGTCCTTATAAAGAGCTTAGCAGTTCCACCAGGTGTTTGCTCATTGCTGCTGGCTAGTCTGTAGGAACTGAGTGGAGGTGCTCTGTCAAGTGGAAGTTTGATCACCAGGCTGCAGCTCGAAGGCAGAGATAGGTCCAACCAGACATTTTGCGCGGCTGAATGATTCCATGGAGATTAATGGATTTCTCAAACATTCATGGAAGAATCAAAGCAACACTTCAGGTATCTTTTTGTAAAGCTCAAAAAAAGTCGATTTTACATTATACTGCCGCTTTTAAATTGTTTGACAATCTGACACATTTAAGTCTGACACAAAAAAGCGAATATGGAAGAAATTTGTTGGGGAGCAATTACTCAGTTCCAGCACTATATCTGTTATGCAAGGAAACATGTCCTCTTCAAAAATGTTTGCGGTTTAACATAAATAAGCCTAAGCATTGGGAGTGAATATTAGACGTCTTAAACCAATTTGCAAATAACAGATTTAGCATCTCTCTCACTGCTGCTTTGTGATATTACCCTCCACTTGTTCCTTTGACAATTTCACGCAGACACAAACTCCCACACGCCGGCGTAACCGTGTTACATCCCTAATCTCATTCATTCACTTCTCTTCAATAAGTGACGGGAAAAGAAACTGTTGCATCACATGACCACGCAGAGTTTCCAGGAAGCTCTATTAAAAAGCAATCCTCAATTTTTTTTTAACCTCCGCTCCTGCTATTTACCCTAAGTATTAGTAATCTGTTTAGAGCGCTTATGGTTGTTCAGAAAGTGCTTTTTCTCCACACCGAGAGTCATTTATCAGGCATGAGTGAAAAGGAGAGAGATGGGGGGGAGTCTGGAATGTGTCTTGAATGTGTTCTATCACACACTTTTTAGTCGCTAATAAAATTGGACTGAGGTGTGTGTTTTGAATGCACATTTGATAAAAGCCCAACAGTTTGCACTGATTGTGTTAGAGGCATTCATCCATAGTCATTTAGCCGCCGCGTGTGCTTGGAATGTACAATGAGTTATGTGGTGGGCTGCTTCATCTGGCCCGTCTTTCACACGGTGAGGATTAGAGCAGAACATCTGAATGAGTTCATCCTCATTAATACACCGTAATAAACTACCACCCATTTCCATTGCTTTTGCAAATCTGTCATGAAAAACAAAACTTGTCATTTTTGACTAACACATTCACAAAAAAAACAACAAAAAAACACTAACGTTAAAGTGAAACAATAATGTCTGCAAATTTAGGACAGTTACATCATAAATATTTGACATAAAACAAGCAAAATGAGCTTAGCTGGAGTTTACGCAACACATTTCAGAGCAGAGTTCACATGTCTGTGAACTGTAAAGCTCATTTCTGACACCCAAACATTAGCAGTTGATATTGTTGGTGAGGGCTTACTCATCTTCCCTTTTATCCTACTTTGTTTGCTTGGCCTCCGTCTCGGTTGTCCCCTCCATGTACCTGCAGGCCTGATCTCCAGACCCCAGACAGTCTCACCAGAACACACCTGTTCCTCATGTAACTCACAGAGCAGAATGTTTTATGTGTGCTATTTTCAGTTTATCACCAGGTCCTTCCTCCTGCCAGGTTGGTGGAGTGCACAGTGGAAACAAGTTTGAAAAAAGGCATTCACTAATTACGTGTTTCGCACCCAATAATTCATTTAAATATGTCTAAAGTCCTCTAGCAAAATTTCGCTAGATGTTTTCCTAATTCTATATGTCCAGAAGCCAGGATAGTTGAGTTTCTGAGTCCTTTGAGTCTCTGGATTAGTGACGTTAGTGACCCTGAGTATCACACAATTTCCACCCAAAGCCTACTGATTTATATTGATAAAAGGTAAATATAACATTTTACTGTGGAGAAAGTAATAAATCAAAAATCATTTAAACAGGCAGTACTATGTATTTCCCAGGCATATTCTGGGATTTTATACCACAATCAAGCAACTAAGCTTCCTTCAGCTGTTACAAAAAAAGGTAAATACATCAAATTTCTTAAAATAAATTTTAAACAGCCCTCTGTCACTTCAAAAACTGCTCTTTCCGAAACTATGCCTTCAGGAAGTCATCACAGCATCACTCCTCTATTAACCCTTTAACGTTTTTACCATTGTTGCTCTGAGAAGTAGCTGGCATAATGAACAGAGCAGATATGTAGTTCCACCAGGTGTTTGCTAGAGTCTAGGAATCGGTTCAGTCGAAGTGAACTGTGGTGCAGTTTGATGGCAAATGGCAATGACAAGCAGACAAGAGTCTGCTCCAAAAGCAGAAAGTGGACTATTGCACAGGGCGTTCTGGGTAAAATACTGAGTCTCAAGCCAGTGCCATAAATGGCCCCAGGTGTTTGTTTTTTTTTTTGTTTTTTTTTTACCAAAGACAAGCTCCAAAGACTGATGCTACTCCATTGATGTTTGATTAATGAAGAAGGAAGTTGTGCTCAGTGTCTTCAGAGGTTTTTCTGTTGTTTCCTTCACTGTCCAGTTTTTTTTATTTCTATTTTTATTTTATTTAAATCTTAACTTAGTCTATGATCTGGGAGTCAACTTCAATGTCATCTCACAGATTAAAGACAACAGCAGGAGAGAAAAATTTGAACAAATCCTTAATCATTACTTGTGGTTTCTTGTACTCCGCAGCAAGAAAATGAAACCTCAATTACTTCCCATCTCCATCTTAAAGGTTAAAACATTTTATTTTCATAATTTACAACCAAAAGTCATGAAAAATGTAAATTGCCTTAGGTTTGTCCCATGATGCAATCCTGCTTTATGTGCTGGGGTTCAGCCCTGGCATAATTTCACCTCTGGGAGTTACATAACTTCAATGTTTTACAGCAGAATATGAATCTATTATTGAAAAATGAAGGACCAGCACCTAAAAATCCCACATTACATTAAGAAACACATCCAAGGCATGGTTGTGCAAGCTTTAAAACTCTTTCCTTTACTTGCTTTGGGATACATCATTTATCTATTTTTGATGCACACGAACCCAATGCAGCACAGATAGAGATCAACCAACATCCATGTTGACTCCAGTCCATCACATGTCCAACAGAAACACATAGAGGACACAAAACCAAACATGTCCTGTTAATTACTGGACAATTTGACGCCTTGCTGTAAGGAAACACCACGTCATCATCTTAGTGTCTTTGACTGACCCTAAACTTTGTCCTTTTACATATTAAGTGTATTTGATGCATTTATACATATTTACATTTATATATTTTTTATGTATATCACATAAAAATATACATAATATACATATATACATATACATATTTATCTGTAAACATGCTTTCAAAGTCAGCAAAAATGCTAAAGTTCTACACAAAAAATTAGCTGTTCTCTTTGCGCATTAGCAAGTGTGCCCACAACTGATATTAAATGTCAAATGTGAAGAGACTTTTCCAAACTGTATTGTATGATGAGATTACGTTCTTCTCTTAAATCTTCATCTCCATATGCTAAAATTTGAACCCCCTAATGACGCAAATGCGACGCTGCGTCTCTACAGCTGTGTGTGCGTGGGGCCGAGAATGCATGCGCATCACCTTTGCTGACACCGTTTTCAACTGTTACCCGTCTGACAACCTGTGATTGATTGGATGCTAAATGCTCCCTTCACACCCGTGTGCACAGTCCAGTACGCACAGAAACAGGAAAGTCCATTATGCATCTATCAGTGGGTCTCTCCTAATCCTAATGAGCGGAAGATGCAGGCTGCTGCCGAGAGCCGCTTCTCACACCTACAGAAAGCAAATTTACAGAGACGCCATCTGCATCAAACACACATACAGAAAAAGATGTGAACACACAACCTTTCTGCTCAATCTGTTTAGTGATTTCACACATGCGCATGTTTCTCTGTTTTAAATTACACACTGACATACACACATTTCAGTATCCATTTAAAGTGCTTAGCTATAGTTGACAACAATGATCAGAAGTCTCCTTGAGAGGAGTTGGTAAGAAGGTGAGCTGTCTTCTTCACTAAAACCACTCATTACTCAGCTCCCTGCCTGCTTGAATGGCCACAGTGCACATGTGTTTAATGTGTGTGTGGGTATGCGTGTTTAGGAAAAATAGTACCTGAACGCACCCATCCCCCATCTCTTACCACCATCTATTCCTTCTTAAGGGGAAACGTAGCAAAGTGGATGGAGATTGAAATCAAGCCTAAGTGAGCGTCTGAATGTGTTTCTGCATGACGGCCATATTGATTCCATTTTATATTACAGCAAATGCAACCTACTGGGAAAACTTTAGACCCCACCGGGGTTCCTGTCCATTGTTTTCATAAATGTTGGAACAATTCTCAATGAGAGAAAATATAGTTTGATATGAAGGAAAACTGAAATTACTTTTTACTTCCTCATATACATATAACATCCAACTCTAACAGGCACGAGAAACACCTGTAAGATATTCTCCAGTAAACATGTCTGGAAAAAACTGAGAAACTTGTACAGCTGTTCACCACAGATTTTTTTACTTGCTTATTTATCATGCGGTCAAAAGTGTATTTTGATACATTTGCACAATCCTACTTTTATATAATTTGTGGTATTTAAAATGCGGTTAAAATCATGATTAGAAGGTAAAGCTTTGAGAAACGCAAGAATGGACAAAAATATAGAGTTGATAATGCTACATACAAAAATGCCTTTGTATTTGCGACAAAAGTTCACAAACACCTGCAAATAACAGACATCCGTGAATATTTGATACCTCCTCCAAAATATACTTACACCCTGCATTTTTATCCTCAATCACCAAATATGCCTTAATATCTATTAAGTGGAAACCGTCTTAGCATGTCTGCGGAAGTTGAAGAAGCTGGTAAAAAACAATTAAAGGCACTCGTGGACTGAATGCCTTGCAAATGCTAGCCATTAAAAAAAAAAAATCAGAGAATCGGAAGTAAATAATTTGGGAGTTGAGTTTCACTGATAAAATTGTGAATAGGTGAATCCGTGATCCACAACCAGTCGAGGGTCCATTGCAACATGGGTGAGGATAACAGCCACAACACCACCAGAAAACAAGCACTGACCTTCTCTTCTTTATTCTCCGATTCTTATGTGCTTTTTTTCTGGGCCACATCTAGTTGATGGCTAGCTAGCTGACAGAAAATCACACTGTAGATAACTTGATGCACATAAAGATATAGGTATGGATACATACCTCACTTTTTTTCAGAACCTGTAGTAAAGAACTCATTGTAGAGGGATTACTTAGGCATAATACCAAAATACATTTCTACAGACTTGTTTGTTATGCTTCTTAGTTTTAGTAACAGATCCAAACTACTTCAATAAATGTGAATAATCAAGCTTAAAAAAATGAAACTTTGGTTCTGATTAGCCTTATTTATTGTCAAATGTTGAAGTTATAGAAAACTGTAAAGTAAAATGCATTGTTGGATTTTCAAGAGAAAGACAAGAAGCAGAACATTGGGGAAACTAAGAATCCACAATATTTGTTTTATTTTTAAAAAACTCAAAAATTTCAGACAAGGTCTCTGTCTGGACCCTGTTTCTTTTTAATATTTTTGACTGTAGTCATAAATTCATGTTCATGGTGTTGGTGAGGCATAGTGCCATTGTTTATTGAGTTTTGTCTAATAGCCTAATTGCAATTTTTTTAAAAAGCAGCCAAGTCAAGTTTCAAGTAACCACGCTTTCTCTTCTGGCAAAAGTCTTTCTCTTTTAGAGACTGCCTGTTCATTAATCCTACTCTGTTCTCTCTTTCAGTTGCAGAGATAAATGACACTCAGGTGGGAAAATAATCCTTCCCTTTTCTCAAAAGACAAAGAGGTGGGCTCTTCTAATGATCTGTCTCTGCATTACCAATCTCTCCGTACTAATGACTCAGGCTTCTTAATGACTAACTGATGATGTGGGAGGAACAAAGAGGAAAATGTTAGCGTCTCCATCTGCTCAATATTTATTGTGACTTGAGGTAAGGTCCATTTAGGGAAAACAAACTTTGGTCTTTGCATTATAAAGATGATTTGACGACGTCAGAAGAACAACATATTATTTGGGTGACTTTTGGAATTTTGCTAATTCAATTAACAAAGATAGGATATTTTTGGTCTTGGACTCCATTGCTGTCATGTATTATGACTTTATTTCGAATATAAGAAAAAAAAAACCTCAGTATTGTTAGAGAAAATGTTCAGCAGGAATTATTTTAATTCAAAACACAATGAGGTGTTCATGTAATACATATGCAACCCAGATAACTGGGTTTTCATGCAGCTTTTTATAGATTAAGGACCAAAATCACATTAACCAATCATTTAGAAAAGATCAGATGTGTGAAAGCAGACTTTTTAAGGAAAGGAGCAATAATATATTAAGTGTTTTTATCTCTTACAATGTCATGCAAACATTGAACTTGTTTACCTTTTTGTGCTGCCAAAAGAATTGTCTTTTATTGGATTTGTTATGTAACCGACCAGCATGAGGCAGAGAACGTTTCTCAAATACGATAGATTTTTTTCTGTTTTTCATTTTATTTCCTTGATTTAACTAGATTAAATCAAGGTCTCATTTGCAAGGTGAACCTGGGCAGAATATAAAAAAGTTTCCACAATACAAAAATATTTAAGAGAATTTAAAACAGAAATAGAAAGAAAAGAACTTAGGAGAATGGACACTGGTTAACAGATTGACAGCTTATTTTATTTTCTTAAGAATAGTTTGAAATGTTAAAAAACATAAGACCCAGTATATGTTGAGATCAGACGGGAGACGATTTCATGCTGTCGGAGTTGCAACATAGTTGAATGCTTGTTTCCCTTTGTCCTTCTGAACATGTGGAGGTGAAGAAAAATGTTGTAGGGTGAAGTGAATGTCCAGCTTTATGTGTCCTACAGATAATCTTCTTGGAGAAAACAATCCCTGACCTTGCTAAGTCATTCATTAATCTCCTGCCAGTTGCCTTAGTTTGACTGACAGGGTCTTTAAAATCTTTTGCCTCCTTCCTTTGCCGTGCTCGCTCTGTGCTACATGCTTCTTTTTGAATTCCATAATGGTAATTGTGTTAGGAATCCAGATGTTTTGTTCTGTGTGGTGTTTATTTATTTTTTTTCCTCCCTGCCTCGTTCCTTGCTGTTTCCACCGGAGGGCGTATCAGAGTCAGGTCTTCTTATTGCATTAAAGTCACGTGGTACATCGCCACCTCTGCATCACCATCGAAATACACCTCATAAAAATCTTCCTGGATTGCTCAGAATAAAGGATACATCACTGCTGATGTGCTCCTTCTAACAGTAGTAAGGATGAACTGTGGTGGTAAAAGTTTTACATTTGTACTGCAGTTTGTGTTGAACTGTGCAGTGGTGTGTGTGTGTGTGTGTGTGTGTGCGTCCCATGGCTTTGGGTCCAGCCAGAGGTTTCTCTCCACCTGCTCTTTTCCTCAGGATAATCAGAGCCGGCATTCCTGAAGTGCAAGACACATAGATATTTGTAAAGAACTCTGTTCCCTTTTTTCATTTGAGTAACTTTTCCTGAAATGGTAAATAAGGGCAACATGAAACTTATTTGTTGCACCTTGCGGAGCGATGTCTATTTCTTTATGCCTAAAACCCGAGATTTAAAACTACCTTGTCTGTAATGTAGACCGTTGATAAAAATGGAATTGGTAAAACTACGCCAAAGCTGTCAGCTGTATTCAGAAAATTTACACGTCTCAGAATTCAGCTCGTCCCTCCACACAGTGTCAGAAGATCCTGTCAGGTGTTTTTGAAGGAAATGGATGCCATTTTACTGGGCAGGTGGACCCCCTGACCCCCTCCTCTCTTGGTAAAAACAAGTAGACTGGTTCTTCTGGAACGGATATTCATGGCCAGACATGAATACGGGGTTTCTGCAGATCGCAGTGAATGGTTGACCTACATTGGGCCTGAATCCAGCGTCCTACTACGCCTCAACAGTAACTTACAACTCCAGCATGAATTTAGGTTTACATAAGTTGATCAATTACTTACCAGGAGATCCAAGCACACAGAAATAACATGGGTTAGTTTGTTGTTAGCAATGACATCTTTATCATATACTATTTACTTAAAATAGCACAATTCACTACTCACCCCATGAACAAGTCAACAGTCATTTAATGTTTCTATTGATGCTAAATGCTTGACCCAACCTGAAATTAAATAATTGTATTCTTCAGGCTTTTTAAAGCTTTCTTCTAGCTCGTCGTATAATATGAACTCTGCAGCTCCAGAGCTAATGCTCTGGAGCTGCAGAGCTAACGGTCTGAGGTTCGCCTCGACACCGAGTAAATCCTCAAGATTATAAGACAAGTATATTTTACCGAGATAATACAGCTCATATCATATCCTAAATATACATGTATTTTTTCAAGAGACCTCGTCTGTATCTTGAAAAGCGGATAGAGAAAATATAAAGAGTTATTTTCTCCATAACAAAATGTTCCTTATGAATGTCTTGTAACATTTTTGGTCTATAAAGTCACAAGATTCAAAGTTTCTTTTATTAAGGACATTTTAGTTACATTAGTCATTTGGCTTTTTACAATGTAGCATCAGGGTGTTTTTTTGTTTTGTTTTTTTCTTTGTATTTATGTTTGTCCTTAAGTTAATCTTAGTTTGCACATTACTAAGATTAACACAGAATTACACCAATAATTCTGTTTTCCTTTGTCTTGTTTAACTCCTTTTGTGCTCATATGTACACAGATATATTCACACATAAGGATAAAGGAAATGACCCATTAGGGAACTTTAGTGCATACCTTAGATAAAAACCTACAAAAGGAATCAGAAACTGTTGTTAGACACTATTTTGCTGTGTTGTCCCACAAAGAAACAAGGCGATGGACCAGCGTTGCATTTTAGTCTTAATAAATGGGATTGATGATTTCAATTCGCCGACTCTTCTAGAAGCTCATACATAATGAACAGAGCTGGAGAAGGGATAATCTCAAACAATATAATTTAATTCTTCATACACTGTTAGAAGACCAAATTTATACAGAAAAACCAAGCAAAAATTAACAAATAACAAAATTGTTTTAAAAAAATCACATTTATAATAAAGACACAAAGGAAATTTAAAAAAATCAATCATTAAAAACAATTTAAAAGTCAAAATATGGAATGGAAGTTTCAAGAAAATATTTAAAAACAGGTAAAACTAATTCATTTCTGGTTGCGGCAAATTTAACAGGATAGCCAAAAAATTTCCTGTATTTCAGTTACATTTAAATTTATGGAGGGGAAATGTACCATTTCCACCAAGGTGGAGAGCATCCCACTGTTCTAACATCACCGATTATCCAAAATCAGACATCATGTTCTCCTATGAGCAATTCAAGATGTTTTTTTCTGAAGACATTCTGGAAGTTCTTGTAGAGCAGTCAGAATTATATGCCTTTCAATGTGACATCACCAAGCCCATTAAACTCACCGCTAATGAACTGGATCAGGATTCAAGGATTTTTTTAAATTGTTATACCACCTTGAGAGTTTGTGGTACAAAATTTGTACTCAGGTCCCAGATAAAGAAAAAAACTATACTAAAAACATTGAATAGATAATTAATGAAATAAAGTAAATGAATAAATGAACAATAAAGTAAATTAAGTGATATATCTGTAATGTGTCTGCATGTAAATATGAAGAGAAGCTGCATTGGTGCAGCCCGAGTTCAGCAGCCTGACGGCTGAAGGGAAGAAACCGTTGCTCTGCCTGGTGGTTTTGCCCTTGATGCTCCTCAGCCTGCAGGATGGGTGGAGCTCTTCATGATGAGGAGAGTTTCTGCACTTCAACAATAATCAAATGAGACAGGGAGAAAATGTTGACCCACTCCACAAAATCTGACCACTACTTACCTCAAAACTCCAGACAATCCCAATTACACAGAAGCTGCCTGGAGAGCAGATGGTGCCTTTCAAGGGAAAAAATAGGCTCAAAACTGAAGAAATGGAGCTACAAGATATTCATCCTGCCAGGATCTGATGGTGTTCCACACAATTTTGAGATCTATGCAGGGAAAGTTGTGCAACCTGCTGACCTGCCAGATATAGGTGGAAGTGGCAACATTGTTCTCTGCCTTGCCCACAGAGCACCCACGCAGCAGAACTTCAAGATTTTCTTTGACAACTGGGTTCACTAGTGTCTCTCCTAGAAACACTTGCTCAGCAAGAAATTCACTGCGCTGGGAATGTTCATAGCAACAGACTACCTGGTGTCAACTTCATTTCCAAAACTGAGTTGAAGAGAACTGGATGTGGATCTTTTGAACAGAAGACACCATTGTTGAAAGAAAAACCACCTTGTATGCTGTGAAGTGATATGATAATTTGATGGAGATGGGGGGAGGTGTGCACATTTTATGATCTGAATATTATCAGGGAACCTTAAGCTTCTAGAAAGTAGCACGCTTATCAGATTAACAACAAATATTATTGTTAAAAAAAAACATAAAGATCTTCTGTTCTTTTGAAATACTACTTAACAAGAATTGTGAAGTTGGTGAATTTCTCAATGGTTTGAATTCATACGACACCTTCACAGTCATTCAACCACTCAAAGCACTGCAGGTACTTTACACTGTAACCACATCTGCCGGTTTTATTCTTGTGTTGTTAATTAACCAAAGAAGGCAAAGTGCTGCTTTAGTTTGAATACTTACAGCTGCAATCTGTGTAGTCTTTGTCAACAGCACGGTGTGGAGTTGTTGGGTCGAGAATGCCCAGCTGAACTGACAAAGTCATGTCTTACCACTTTTTTAAAAACAGAGTCTAGGATTTGCAAAACCTTAAATCGGTTTTTATTTTTTTTTATTTTTTTTTAATTAGTTTTCCATAAATAACACTAACATCTTGGGAACACAATGCCGTTTTTCACCTCATTTTGGAAGAACTGGCTACACGACCTTATATTCAAGAAAGAATTAATAGAAAGCTCCCCGCTTGATATAAAGAAATGGTTCTGCAGCACATTTCAGCAAAATATGAGATAGTCCCTTAGCTTCAACTTCAGTGTTCTGATCAAGACAGGAGAACAAATCTGGGAAACAGTTAATGGTGAAGGACCATAATGCAGTGCAACAGATTTTTGAGTGAAACAACATAAGAGTTCAGTTTTTGTGCCTCTGCTATGTGTGAAGGAATTTAGTCTATTAAATGAAACAGGAATCTGTTAAGAAAAAAAAAAACATGAACAAAAGTCTCTTGTCACCCTCACTGTAGGTGTAGCAATATATTATTACAAAGATGTGATGAAACGAGAGAAACCATTTGACACATACACACACCTACGTAACAGCATCTGCACATGTTCAAGCATATTATGTAAATTTGATGTGCCACCACCACCTGGAACCAGAGCCTCTTTTTTTTTTTTTTTTTCTTTTTTTTCTTCCTCCAAAGAGGTTTTGCAGCGCTAGTGGCTCGTATTTTTTACAGTAGGCAGACAGGAAAGAGGGCGAGGAGAGGGGGGAAGACATGCGGCAAAGGTCGCCGGGACCAGGAGTCGAACCCGCGACGTCCGCGTCGAGGACTGAGGCCTCCAAACGTGGGGCGTGCTTAACCCCTGCGCCACCACAGCACGCCCCCAGAGCCTCTCTTTTGTAGATTTTCTTGGGCAGTTCTTGAAAACGACACCACCAAAATAAATTCCATATCTCTCAGGAACTGCAAGTGGTATTTTACTGGTACAAGTGTCAGAATAAAGGTAATATTCCAAAAAAACACTATAGAGGTCTAAAAATCAACATTTGTATTACTGAGTAAGAGAAAATATGGCACACAGTGGAAATGTACAAAATAAAAATAATCTGTTCTAATGGAATGCATTATGTCCCATGGCTTTTCCTTAAAAGTATGCAGTTGAAGCCCAGAACCTCCAGTAATCCAAAGTACAGGTTCTTACTACTTACTGTACCAAAGTTCATTAAAAATAAATGAAGCATAGACATTTTGGAATAAAATTCCATTCCAAATGTGCCATTTTTGGGCATTTTGGCAGAATGTGTGCAATAACAAATTTCTCTCTCTTTTTTTATTTTAAATTTTTTGCATGCGCCATTAAAATAAGTATTTCAGTTTCATTTCTGATTAATGTATCTAATGCATTTTCTTGTTGGTCTTTTGACGTCTGTCTTCTTTCTATACATGGAAATTCTGCTCTTTCCTTTCGCTTTCATCTCTGTTTATCAGTGTCTAGGAGCTCATTGAGCCATGTAGGTTTATTTACATTAGTAAAAATGTAAATGTATCTCAGGCTGGTATGGATGAACTTTCATAATTTATGTCTGTATGAGCGTCCACATCTGCATTAACGCACACTGTGGTGGGGGGTGACGATGGGGGCGGGGTCTGCTGGGGTAAAACAGATGACTTGTCACGTCTGTCTCCCAGGAAGTGCATCTTCATTAGTAACCAATCAAAATCCAATTACAGCCTCTATCTTGGCATATTAGGGCCCTGGCATTAAAATGATATAGTGTGGGGCTATATTTCCAATCACTGCAGACTTTAATTACCGTCTCATAACACACAGACCCCTCTGTTAGGACACGGGTGGCAGCTGAAAGATGGGAAGTTAGGAAATGGTGCAGAAAGAGTGAGAAAAAAGAACACTACTGTGGAAAAAAGATGAGAGTCTTGGTAAAAAAAAAAAAAGAAAAAGAAAAAATGTGTGGGAGTACTGGTGTGGGAAATGTTTGCAAATTGTGTGTCGTTTCGATGTTTGCCACACTTGTCTTGTTTCAGCTGTGCACGCAGCAGTTAGAATAGGACGTTTTTTTTTTACAAACAAGCCTCGGGCCGGTTGACATTAGAGTCTTGTTTAAGATGACACCCCACAGGGCAGCATGCATTCACAAACAGGATGCTTGTCTTGACTGACAATCAGGTTTAAAGTCTCTAAGTCATGATGAGAGCCATGCGGAGTCATCAGTAACTGGGTACGTGAAGTGATTAAAAGCTATGCTGAGAAAAAGAGAACAAAAAATACTATTATTGCCCTGGTCTGGCTTGTTTTTCCCTATTTATTTACTCCTATTTTGAAAATTAATTTAGCAAAGACATGTAAAAACTGACTGTCTTTGTTTAGCAACTCCAGTTACAGACTGGACACAAGCCTCATAAAGACTTGCACAATCTTTGAATATCGTCATGTAAACGACTACAAGGTTTAATGTATCTTGTTGGAATTTTATGTGACAGAGAAACACAAAACAGTACATAATAAGGACGTGAATGGGAAATGAAACAGAATCTTTCAAATAAAAAACAGGAATCTGCGGCATGTGTTTTCTGTTTTGTACCCCAGATTCAACTTTTGAAACACACACTCCATTGTAATTACAGCTGCAGGTCCTTTGGAGTATGCCTTGCCAACTTTTGCACATCCACACACTGAAACCTTTGTCTATTCTTCTTTGGAAAGTAGCTCTGGTTTAGTCAGTTGTCCCACTACAAGCTGCGTTTCCATTGGAAATGTGCAAAGCCTTCGCAATATTCCACGAATGTCAAAAAAACACAATTTTGCAATTGCGGTGTTTCTGTAAAACAAAAGCAACACAATTAAAATCACACGTGAGTAAGTCTGTTCATGTGGTAAGTCTTTAAAAACATGCACCGCCTTGATCCTCCAACTGCTTCCTGTCATTTTTCACAAAACTTTTTATTGAAAAAAAGTTGTCCTGTATTTAATGGTGTTTCCATTGAGAAAATGTGTTTTTCAAAATGTCAAAACTGCTCAGTTATACGTTCAATGGAAATGCAGCTACTCACAACAGGCTTCAGTTTCTTTACTTTTGAAAATCACCATCATGTTTCACTGTGGGAATTAAGGTGTTTTGTGTTTGGTGTTGAGTTTGTCTTACAGGATGGTGAGACTAACTCACATATAACCAAAGCGTCTTCTAGCCCAAGAAGCATTAACTTATACTCGCTGTTCACCATGGAAACTCAATCAGTTCAAAGTTTGCGGTAAGATACTTTAATAAGGAGTGAACTGTTACTGCCAAGGGTAACACACACAACCAGTTATTAGGTTTCAAGAAGCAATCTTTTGTCACATGAAGGCAGGTTGGCCAACAGCTTTGTACCTTATTGAATTTATAATTAGAAAGCTGACTTTTGAATTAGGTCAGATTAAAATAACCAGATATTTAAATTAGTTACACCTCACCACTCACCCTAAAACAGAACCCTCCATATTAGGACCAGCCTGTTTAAGGCCCAACAATCTTCAGACAGTTAGTGAATATGTCAGACAGAGTCTTAAATAGTGAATACATACACACACATCGAAAGAAACAGATGAAGGATAATTTGCCTCTGGGGGATATTTTAAAAATTGTTTCATCCACTGGTTTAAGTGATTTCATAAAATCCTTTGAAAATCCCAGAAAGTGTGCTTCCACTGACATCACAGCACCGAGACGAGCAACAACAAACTGTAAAAGCAAACAGATGGAAGGCAATTCTTAAGTAATAGAACTTTGACTTTAAAACAATTACTGGAAGTCCTTATTTCCCCATCTGTTCCTTACATTTTTTTTTTTTTCAGTTTTACATCATGATTAGCACAGTTTTCAGCTTTGTGATTTGGTTTGAAGAATAACAAGTAATAAGATGTCCTTTCTCAAAATCCAGACTCAGGTCTGGTTCTCCAGCCAGCAGAACCTCAGAACTCGACATACAAACCATGGAATATTTAGAAGACCTTTGAATTTCGCTGCAGCCAGTCACAGATGTTCACAATGACTGATCACGAAAAGAAAGACTCTGTTGATAACTTAGTGACCTTGACGCTATATTTAACTACTTTATAGACCTCTTTAGGAACTTTTGTTTCTTTCAAAAAAGTGACTAGTAACTTTTTTCTCTCTAACTGGAGACTTCGACGACAAAGCACCTGAGCGTACTGTGTGTGGCGTTGGTGCTTCCTTCTTCCTGAACACTGTTTGCATCTCAGTCATTCTGCAGTAAAACCTGCAGCAGTCATTTCATTCATACTGCAAATGAATAACGTATGTGCAAAGGCAGAAGCACCATCAATCGGCGCTCGCAATTCCAACTCGTCTGGACTCGCCAAGGGAGTGCGTGTCTGAGTAATTTCCAATTCTTGAGATGACATAGATGTCAACCAGCTGTGATTAATAGAAAAATGAAGCTGCAGTAGCCACCCTTCAACCCAAAGAGGGCAGCACTACAAGACAGTTGCAGTCAAAAAATGCAGAAATTTAAAGTAGTTTACACACAAATATCACCGTTTACACAGTAGCATAAAGATAGGACCCTCTGTACAGATTATCTGCAAAAAAAAAAAAAAAATGATTTGGGGTTTTGTTACTTTTCAAGCTTTGCCAAAAATACACAACAGGAGCATGGCATGAGTTATGTAATCCATATCAGCATGAGCAAAGAGGAAATGAGCTCACATTATCTGGCATTTCTTTTATCTCCTCCTGCAGCGAAGAGCCCTGGCAGACTGACTGTTTCTCAGAAATAAATGATAAAGCTGCCCGTGTTTCAGAGGAGGTGTTGTCAAAACTCTTGTGAATAAATAGGAACACTTTATTTTCTGAGGCATGAAACGTATTTAAAGTTTAAGCTGAAGTTGTTCATAAATGATTTATGAAGTTGGAGTGCTCCTTACGCTTCGCTATCAAAGCAAAAAATCTTAAGTGCAAAATGCAGTTTTTTATAATTATTATAGTTTATAAGTAGAAATGAAAGAGTGTTGCTTATTGCTTGATTCTTGATGTTGCTTTGATCTTACCTAGAAATCCAGTTTTGTCCTCATCAGGTAACAAAGGGAGACTGCAGTGAATCTTCTCAAGTAAAACCAGTTTACGGTCCTGAACTTTTATGTCATCATTTTAGTGTGTTTCTTTGTTATACAACAGATTATTAGGGCTGCACAAAAAAAATGACTAGGTTAAAGTCATGATATTACAAGAATAAAGTCAAAATAATACCAGAATATAGTTGTAGTATTACGACAGAGGTTATTTTCCTGCCAGATTGTTGATCTCCCTTCATCTTTATCTGACACTCCTGTAAAAGAAAAGCTGAGCTCATGTAACAATATTAAATAGATTCACTGAGCTGGCAGCGCCACAGATGTAGAGGTGTCTTTGTTGGGATCCCACTTTCCTCCTTAAAATTACATTAAAAAAAAAACAAACAAAAAAAAACATCAAAGAAGGTGGTAAACTGTATGAAATGCTGGCAAATTTACATAAAAATAAAGCAATTATGTCTTAGGAAGCGCATGCATTTTGGACAGTTACAGAATGTGGAGATATAAAGAAGGAAAACGATGCATTGTACTGAACGCATTCTTCCTATTTCAAAGTGCTACATCTCAATATAGGTTGCTATTCTGCATGATTCTTTTATGATGATTCAAACTCACACATTCGAATATCAGCGAAAGCTTTAAAACAGCCTTTCATACAGATTTGTTACTGTGAGGCAACAAAAGCTCTTCTTGTCTAACTGGGTGACCCACTGCTCAGCACTCTGTAGTCCATGTTTATGTGAAACTCCCTTTTGTTAGTGATTTAGGTGCTTTCTCTGTCTTAGTTTACATGAACATATACCAATAAATAATTCACAAACATCAAATTCAAGCATTAACAGTGTTTCTACTGTTTCCATACATCCGTAGCACCAGAATGGTGACTGGTTATTTTAGTTTGCAGTTCTCATCTTCAAAGAATAAAACTGTCTGTGATTTATTAAATGAGTCAGAAAAACTTCTGAAACTACAGCCTGTGGAACGGCTTAGGTTTGAGTCTGACCCAGTACACAGTTGGTTCCAACTGACCGTAAAATCGAACAAACTGGATTGGCAAAAATAAATTTGCTTAATGGAAACACGGCAAATTCATAAAAACATGATTTTTTAAAAATAAAAAAACAGTTTTTGTTTAGGATGAGGTGGTTTTTCAGCAGTATTGAAATTTCTGCATTTCACAAAACCGCGATGGAAAAACTGTTTTGACATCACAGGACAGGAGTCATGTGCTCATTAACGAGGTGTTGTAGGAGGATTATTTTTTTAAATAACTTAATACTTCAATAAATTTATTCACAAGTGCTTTTAATTGTGGCTGCTCAGTTGGTAGCACTGTTGCCTTGCAGCAAGAAGAACCTGGGTTTAATTCTCGGCCCGGGGTCTTTCTGCATGTAGTTTGCATGTTCTCCCTGACTCTTAAAACAGAAAATGTATATCATAATATATGTTTTTAAATGACACAGAAGAGCATTTAATTTTGTTAAGGCTTTTATTGCGTTGGCTTTGGCAGCAAGACAAAAAGTCTTGAAATATTAAAAAGGGGAGAGAGACAGGTGGAGCGCATAAGAAATGTGTCCCCATTCACACACTGGACTCATAATAGCACTTCATTCAATTCAGGTCAGATTCAGGGAAAATTACTTAACCTGAGAATGGTACAATGATCAAACAAAAATGAACAGTATTCATTACATTTCAATATAAAGGCTCACCAAGGTCTCACACTTAATCAATTAAAAGTACTTGAAAATGTCACACTCTGAATGCCTCAATTGTGGAGCAAAAGGCAGGCTGAAGTTTAAAAATATACTGTATTTAATGATATATCAGTGCACACTACTGCATTCAGTGACTCTGGGTTTCCCTGACAGACATGTCACATCAAGGCCAGCTTCCTGCAAACACTAGTTTACCAAGATTATTTGGAAGGATGTGTCAAAGTACATGTGAACAATTTGTTAGAGGTTGTTGGATGACAGTTCTTCACATAAGCTCCGGAGGTTGAATGAATGATGGATGGATGGATGGATGGATGGATGGATGGATGGATGGATGGATGGATGGATGGATGGATGGATGGATGGATGGATGGATGGATGGATGGATGGATGGATGGATGGATGGATGGATGGATGGATGGATGGATGGATGGATGGATGGATGGGTAAACCCCTGCAAAAACTAAGGGTGTTCATTTAAAACTTGGATAAACAAAGCCTGACTATGCTCTCGACACTCTACACATCCTATGTAGAACATGTGTCAAACTCAAGGCCGGTGGGCCAAATGTGGCCCGCCGTAGCTTTTATGTGGCCCTCTAGACTCCAACATACTTTTATATCAGGCATTCCCATTTAATTTTCTCTCTGCTATATTTATTGTAGGCTTATTAAAAAATGTGCCATAGTAGCTGACTCCAACATCAAGCATATCATTGTGGCCAGGCCTGAATGTCGGGTTCGGCTCAGGCTACAGCTCTAAACACAGCTACTTAGGAAATAGACAAATGGACAGATTTCCCTTCAAATATGTGATAAATGATGTGATAAACTATTGTTGCTTACTCAGGAATTAATTCTTAATAACTTTATCAAATATAAACCTCAATTTGTTACTTTGTGGGTTAGTCCTTTTGAAAGAGTTGTCGCTATCTTGGTTGGAAATGAGAATTTGTTACTTGACGTCCATTTTTTCTTTCTCATTTGTTTGCTAGACGATTTGTCCTTCACTGTTGCAATTGGGAGGTCAGAACAGAGGGTGGGACATCAGAGCAGAGGGTTCACTTTTGTGTTTTTAATGTTGGTGAATAGAAGATAAAGATTTACATTTTTTCTTCTTCTCCTTTCTTTCTCCTCCTATCTTTATAAACTGTGTTTTGATAGCAATTTTAAATGTATGTGATTTTAAAAAAAGCTTTTGTTGATAACTAATAAACCTGTAACAGCAAATATGTAACAATAAAACTAAACTATATATATATATATATATATATATATATATATATATATATATATATATATATATATATATATATATATATATATCTGCGACAGGCTGGCGACCTGTCCAGGGTGTACCCCGCCTCTCGCCCGGAACGCAGCTGGAGATAGGCACCAGCACCTCCCGACCCCGTTAGGGAGAAGGGTGACGGAAAATGGATGGATGGATGGATATATATATATATATATGAGGGAAAAGCCAATGTTTTCTATTCATAGATCACACCAAGACTTTCTCAGCAAGGGATCTGAACCTGCAACCTTCTTTTCAGAATGACAAGCCTAGGTCTGAGATTACACTTGGAGCATACAAATGTGTGGCCCTTATCTGTATGAGCCGGGTGAGATTATTACAACTAACTCATTATCTCTCCTTTCAGATTTATACCACAGCAGAGGCTATTACAGCCACAATGGCCCACAGCTAGACGCTGAAAATAGACTCATTTACTTCAGTTTTATTACATTTGAGATAGCACTGAACTTATCTTCACGTCTGTCCGTCGGCCTTTATGAGTGCATATGTGTGCGCACTGAACCAGCCCACAGATTACTTTATTATCTTCAAGTTTCGATTTTGATGGCCTCAACTTTATCAGTCCGTCGCTCTTCTTCTCTTTAACAATTCCCCAATTTTCATCTCCTGTTAGCTCTTTTTTTTCTTTTATTTTTGCTGTCATCATCTCTTTTTTTTTTTTTTTAATGTGACACTATTGAGAGCTGTTAATGTAAATCCTGTCAGCAGTGGAAAGTATACTGAGGATATAAATGTGGTAAAAGTTAAAGAATTAGGGAGGTAAAAAGAAATCTACATATTTTACACCATTTAGATTTAATAGGCTTTTTGTCACATTATTGACATGAAGTTAAATGTATATTGTCAGATTTTTATGTTGCTCGAATGTTTATGCTTTATCACTTCGCGTTTTTAGTTTTCCACACCCGACAGAACTTTTCCAGTCCAGTGTTTAACAATTGATTGCCAATATATTGTGATTGCAATATTCGGGTGCGCAATATTCATATAAGTTGGCCAATACAGCTTGTGAAGTGTGATGTTGTATTTTTCACTGTAACAAAGTATGAAGCATTAGCATGAAGGCCTAAATAGTGTCAAGTCAGCAAATGGTATTGCCAATTATAAGTAGGAAGCACACATCAGAAAGAGAAGACAGAAAAACAGGTATTCTGCATTGATGGTACTGTAGCTACGTTTCCATTACTAACTTTTTTTGATATTCCGCTAATATTGAAAAAACTAAATTTCATAATTACAGTGCTTCTCTTAAATAGGAAGCACAATTAACACCATATGAGACTAGGTTTGTTGGCGCAATATGTTATTAAAACACCTCCTGTCATTTTCTTTGTATTTTCCGCCAGTAGTGTGAAAATGGTGTTACGAACAGTGTGTTGCGCAACACTATTTCAGATCCAACAATGGCGCTTCTGAGGGCTATCCTGATATTGAAATGAAACCCTTTTCATAAGAAAGATGAATTTAATTCTTAACTACATTTACAAAACTGCACCTATAAAACACAAGCCTCTAGTAAAAAATAATAATGAATAGAGTACTTGTGCAGAAACACACTGTTTCACAAGGTGTTTTATCTCATTGCTGTTCATGCTGATGTGTGGCACCTGAAAATGAGGCAGTATGTGACTCGGGGTGAGAAGCAGCTGATAAAAGGAACTCCTGAGGGGAGTTTGCATTTGCTCCCGACGTTCTTCCTGTTCAAATTCGCTTTGCATAGCAATTCCCTTTCCCCTTCTCCCTATAACACAGCTTTAATTGTTTTTGCTTTGACAAACAATTTCCCCTTTTCTTAGTTTGTCACTGCTGCTACAGAAGATTACAGTCATATTTAGACATGAACACACATTCACAATTTAATGGTTTTATATATATAAAAAAAGGAATGTGATCTTTACCACATTTTAAAATGGTTTAAATGTTACCTTTGTGCTGACACAATGCTAATCAGGAAATAAATCAGCATTGAGCATGGAGAAGCAATTGTTGTTGCCTATCAAACTGGGAAGGGTTCAAGTCTATTTCCTATCAATGTTGAATCCACACTTTCATCAGATTCACCTCAGACCCCAAAGGCTAGTACAACGCCTGGCAGAGACGCAGCGGTGTGGTGGTGTTGGATTATTTTCCAACCAATATGCAAACCTTCCAATCACTTAATCAACTGTGAACTCCTTTGTCCATGTAAGGCGAACATTGACTTAAAGATTGAAATTAATTAAGCTCAACAAGAAAACAAACATCAAATTATTCCTGCAGACTTGGAATAAGTCTTTAGAAGAGGCCTTAAAGAGGCTGTAGCCCAGGGCTGCAGGTTTTGGGGGAGGAGGGGTTAAAAATATGCTTCTTTTTGTATTGTGCATGTTTAATAAACTCAGCCTTATTTTGCATTTGGTATTTTTTTAAATGTTGGGTTTGTATTAACTCAAGCGGCACTCAAATATTAATAAATATTAATATGATAAAGTTAATTTTTTGGGGGTCTAACATGGGGCAGTTTGTTAGAAGATTATAACCAACCTCAACAAGAAAGACCCCTATGATGAACAAAAACTTTGGATTTAGTGTTCCCTCGCCCGGACGCGGGTCACCGGGGCCCCACTCTGGAGCCAGGCCTGGAGGTAGGGCACGTTGGCGAGCGCCTGGTGGCCGGGCTTTTACCCATGGAGCCCGGCCGGGCTCAGCCCGAAGAGGAAACATGGGTCCCTCTTCCAATGGGCTCACCACCTATGGAAAGGGCCACAGGGGTCGGGTGCACTGTGAGATGGGTTGTGGCCGAGGGAGGGGGTCCTGGCGGTCCGATCCTCGGTTGCAGAAACTGGCTCTTGGGACGTGGAATGTCACCTCTCTGGTGGGGAAGGAGCTGGAGCTGGTGGGTGAGGCTGAGAGGTTCCGGCTAGAAATAGTCGGTCTCCCCTCGACGCATGGCTCTGATTCTGGAACCAGTCTCCTTGAGAGGGGCTGGATGTACTTCCACTCTGGAGTTGCCCACGGTGAGAGGCGTCGAGCAGGGGGAACGAGAGGGTAGCCTCCCTCCGCCTACGGGTGGGGGGACGGGTTCTGACTGTTGTTTGTGCTTACGGGCCGAATGACAGTTCAGCTTACCCACCCTTTTTGGAGTCCTTGGAGGGGGTACTGGAGAGTGCCCCTCCTGTGGACTCCCTCGTTTTGCTGGGGGACTTCAACGTTCACGTGGGCAATGACAGTGAGACCTGGAGGGGCGTGGTTGGGAGGAGTGCTCCCTCCGATCTGAACTCGAGTGGTGTTCAGTTGCTGGACTTCTGTGCTCGTCACGGATTGTCCATAACGAACACCATGTTCAGGCATAAGGGTGTCCATATGTGCACTTGGCACCAGGACACTCTAGGCCGCAGTTCGATGATCGATTTTGTCATCGTTTCGTCGGATCTGCGGCCGTATGTCTTGGACACTCGGGTGAAGAGAGGTGTGGAGTTGTCCACTGACCACTATCTGGTGGTGAGTTGGCTCCGGTGGTGGGGGAGGATGCCGGTCAGACCTGGCAGGCCCAAACGTGTTGTGAGGGTCTGCAGGGAACGTCTGGCGGAGTCCCCTGTGAGACGGAGCTTTAACTCCCATCTCCGGCAGAGCTTCAAACACGTCCCGGGGGAGGCAGGGGACATCGAGTTCGAGTGGACCATGTTCCATGCCTCCATTGTCGAGGCGGCTCGTCGGAGCTGTGGTCGCAAGGTTGTTGGTGCCTGTCATGGTGGCAACCCTCGAACCCGTTGGTGGACACCGTTGGTGAGGGATGCTGTCAGGCTGAAGAAGGAGTCCTATCGGGCCTTTTTGGCCTGTGGGACTCCGGAAGCGGCTGATGGGTACCGGCGGGCGAAGCGGCGTGCGGCTCAGGTGGTTGCTGAGGCAAAAACTCGGGAGTGGGAGGAGTTCGGAGAGACCATGGAGAAAGACTTCCGTATGGCTTCGAGGCGATTCTGGTCCACCATCCGGCGTCTCAGGAGGGGGAAGCAATGTAGCACCAACACTGTTTACAGTGGGGGTGGTGTGCTGCTGACTTCGACTCGGGACGTTGTGGGTCGGTGGGCGGAGTACTTCGAAGACCTCCTCAATCCCACCAACATGCCTTCCATTGAGGAAGCTGAGCCTGAGGACTTTGGGTTGGGCTCTCCAATCTCTGGGGACGAGGTCGCCGAGGTAGTTAAAAAGCTCCTCGGTGGCCGGGCCCCGGGGGTGGATGAGATTCGCCCGGAGTATCTCAAGGCTCTGGATGTTGTAGGGTTGTGTTGGTTAACGCGACTCTGCAATATCGCATGGACATCGGGGGCAGTTCCCCTGGATTGGCAGACTGGGGTGGTGGTCCCCCTGTTTAAAAAGGGGGATCGGAGAGTGTGCTCCAACTATAGAGGGATCACACTCTTAAGCCTTCCTGGCAAGGTCTATTCAGGGGTACTGGAGAGGAGGGTCCGTCGGATAGTCGAACCTCGGATTTTGGAAGAGCAGTGTGGTTTTCGTCCTGGTCGTGGAACACTGGACCAGCTCTACACCCTCAGCAGGGATCCTGGAGGGTGCATGGGAGTTCGCCCAACCGGTCTACATGTGCTTTGTGGACTTGGAGAAGGCGTTCGACCGTGTCCCTCGGGGTGCCCTGTGGGGGGGGTTCTCCGGGAGTATGGGGGTACCGGGCCCTTTGATACGGGCTGTCAGGTCCCTGTATGACCGGTGTCAGAGTCTGGTCCGCATTGCTGGCAATAAGTCGGGCTCGTTCCCAGTGAGGGTTGGACTCCGCCAGGGCTGCCCTTTGTCACCGATTCTGTTCATTACTTTTATGGACAGAATGTCTAGGCGCAGCCAGGGTGTTGAGGGGATCCGTTTTGGTGGCCTTAGGATTGCATCTCTGCTTTTTGCGGATGATGTGGTCCTATTGGCTTCATCGGGACGTGATCTTCAGCTCTCACTGGAGCGGTTCGCAGCCGAGTGTGAAGCGGCCGGGATGAGGATCAGTGCCTCCAAGTCTGAGACCATGGTCTTGAGTCGGAAAAGGGTAGAGTGCCTTCTCCGGGTCGAGAGAGATGTCCTGCCCCAAGTGGAGGAGTTCAAGTATCTCGGGATCTTGTTCACGAATGAGGGAAGAAGGGAGCATGAGATCGACAGGTGGATTGGTGCAGCGTCCGCCGTGAAACGGGCGCTCTACCGGTCCGTCGTGGTGAAGAGAGAGCTGAGTCAAAAAGCGAAGCTCTCAATTTACCGGTCGATCTACGTTCCTACCCTCATCTATGGTCATGAGCTTTGGGTAATGACCGAAAGAACGAGATCGCGAATACAAGCGGCCGAAATGAGTTTTCTCCGTAGGGTGGCTGGGCTCTCCCTAAGAGATAGGGTGAGAAGCTTGGTCATCCGGGAGGGACTCAGAGTAGAGCCGCTGCTCCTCCACATCGAGAGGAGCCAGTTGAGATGGCTCGGGCATCTGGTCAGGATGCCTCCTGGACGCCTCCCTGGTGAGGTGTTTCGGGCACGTCCCACCGGGGGAGGCCCCGGGAAGACCCAGGACACGCTGGAGGGACTACGTCTCTCGGCTGGCTTGGGAACGCCTCGGGATTCCCCCGGAGGAGCTGGAGGAAGTGGCTGGGGAGAGGGAAGTCTGGGCCTCCCTTCTTAAGCTGCTGCCCCCGCGACCCGACCTCGGATAAGTGGCAGAAGATGGATGTATGGATGGATCAACAAGAAAACAAACATCAAATTATTCCTGCAGACTTGGAATAAGTCTTTAGAAGAGGCCTTAAAGGGGCTGTAGCCCAGGGCTGCAGGTTTTGGGGGAGGAGGGGTTAAAAATATGCTTCTTTTTGTATTGTGCATGTTTAATAAACTCAGCCTTATTTTGCATTTGGTATTTTTTTAAATGTTGGGTTTGTATTAACTCAAGCGGCACTCAAATATTAATAAATATTAATATGATAAAGTTAATTTTTTGGGGTCTAACATGGGGCAGTTTGTTAGGAGATTATAACCAAAACAAGCTCAACCCCAGTGCCTTTATTTTTCTACATGTGGCCCTGGCTGCAGAAGTTAGTTTCACAGACTTGTGTATCACGGGGTACTATTTAGTTTTAGAGAGAGGTTTTCTGTTTTGGCTTTATCTTATTTCAACACATACTAGCTCAGGATGTAATGGTACACAAATGGATCCAACATTTCTGGGACGGCAGATTTACTTATGGTGAATAGATTCAGACAGTAAAGAGGTAAAGAATTTATTTTATTATATAAAATAAATATAAAAGACTTGAATTGAAAAATTTTGTGCTTTATTTTACTTTTTTGTATTTTCAAACTGTGCGATTTATACGACAATGTTGATTCAATTACTGAGAGGTAAAAAAAAATAAAAATTGTTTTTTATGAGGAGAGGTTTTGCAATCAATAAATCAACTAGAGCTGAAACATTCAGGTTTATCTTTAGACACACAGGTATAAATAATGATAAATAACTGAACTGAGGAACAATAAAACCTGACCTTTCCAGACCTCTGAGTGGGCCGGCTGGCTCTCAGTTTTTCATACCTTCATATGTTTGATGATGCAACTGGAACAGAGCGATGCAGCGCACAGCACAATCTGTCTTTATAAAAGCACATTTTAGAACCGTGACATTTTTGGTGCATGGATACAAAATCTGCAGGCGCCACTCAAACCTTTCATTACAGCTGGGTGCGATAGACTGCGGAAACAAATATTTGCCACTTCACAGGTTTTTTTAGTTTGTTTTCTTGTTTTCTTTTTGTGAGATCATGGAACTTTATTTTTCTTGATCAAATACATTTTGGACAGTTTTTGACCTGTGAAGAAGATTACCTCATGTCCTTTAAGTACAGAGTGTGTTTGTGTGTACGTCTGTAAATTACACTTTTAACAGACTTATAAGCAGCTTATTCAGTACACTGCTGTCTTTTCGGACAAAAAAAAAAAAAAACTCCCATGAAAATCCTGTCTGCGTCGGCTTTCAGAGTGTGTGTGTAAATGTGCCTGCATCTGTTAACGTGCATGAGTGTGTGTGAGTGTAATGTCTTTATTTTGCTGACATTGGCAGTAAACAGAACCAGACATATTTGGAGCATCTTATTAGTCGCTGAAATCAGATGAAAGCAAAATACAAACAAGCTCTTCTTTAAAACATGTTCCAGCTCCACATTAATCATAAAAAAATGACTGGATTTGATTTTGTTAAACGCTCATCAAGATGAAGTGGATAATTATGAAAACTAACCACATGGGAAGTTGGCTTTTCGTTATGTTGCGATTAAATAAAACCACTTGATGAACTATAAAATGACACATGAATAATCATTTGGAACAAGCGAACAGCAGCAGAAGCGGCCATTATGAAGATCCACCGGTACCTTCTTTCTTCGGTTTCACTTGAAAAGACACAATTAAAGTTCTCTTGTCTTTATTAGATTCCAGAGGTTTGACATTTATCTTCAAGTATAAAAAAAACACATTCTAGTAGAGCTTCCAGCCACTGTTCCCAACAGCAGAAACGATTTAAAGAGGCAGTATTTTGTAAAGTCGACTTTTGGGGTCTTTCCATTATTTTGTAACATTATTCCCATATCAAAATTCTTTCATGCATGTTTGAGAAATCCTCTAATCTACCATGGCAACCATTCAGGGTGCTTTATCATACAAACTAGTTCTCAGTCCAACACTTGTTGAAAACAATGTTAAAGGTTTAATATTGTCAAATGGGCTGAAGGTGGAATTTCAGACAGAGCAGGACTTTTTAAAGAGACAGAGCCCCAATTTCAATATGTTAAACTACAAATTCATATTTCCTTTGAGTCATATTTGAGATTTATAGCATTCTTATAATACCTTCTTATAACAATCACTTGATTGTGTTATAAAATGGTTCTATGTCCCTGGAAAATACATAATATTGCCTCTGTAAACAATTCATAGTAACAAAATACACTCATAACAAAAGCTATTTGATAGTTGCTTTGTATTTTTTTCCCCTAATAAACAGAATTATTATTATGGTAATATAAGTGTAAAACCTGATTTTAAGCTGTCCTTAATAAAGGTAACAAAAATAAATGTCTGGAGCAGGAGTGAAACGTCGTGACATTGTAGGTTGGTGAAAAGCTTAGCAGAAAGTCTCAGAGGGGATGAAAAGGAAGCAGGTGAGCTCCGATATTAACAAGGACAAATGGAAATATTAAAGCAATTAATTCTTAATGAGATGGAATAAAGAAAAGAGAACTTAGAGTTGCTTTTAATAATGAAAATCCCCTTGTTCATCTTCACTGCATTATCTGCTGGGCTTATTGCTCTCAAAAGCAGCAGTCAAACAACAAATATTCACTGTGAGAGAAAGGTTCATGCACTTTGAGAGACACATAATTAGTGATGTTAGCTCGCGGCACACACACACGCACACACGCAATTAAAGGAGAGCAGTTAGCCTTCTGGTCTATATGTGTCAACATACTTAATCTCAGCCACCACCCTGACTTTACACGTAGAGTCCGTGTCAAGCGTTCACACGCACGCCTGCACATTAGTTGGACAGATGAGCAGCGGGCCTGCCACCCCACCGCCGCCTCATTTCATTGATGGAAGAAACTACAATAACTGCTCACTATCATTTTGTCCAATAGTCTTTACAATGGGCGAGTAAATTGCAAGACAATTAAACAGAATTTATCAAAGGTAACTTACACTACTCAGGCCTTTAAGCCACAATCATTTTTACTTCCAATGACAAATCTTCTGTCCTGGGGTTCATCATGTGCACAGAATGACTGCAATGTTCCTTCTTTTATGTACATTTCTTTTTGTGATTAATAAATTAGATAGTGAAGCTAAGCGTGCAGCTCAGCCAGAGAATGTCTCAAAGTCATATGGCTTTTATTTGGTGACATGTTAGACATAACCTCTATCTGTAAAGATCTTAATTAGCTAAACAGAAAAGCCATTTTCAGCTATTTTTCTGTGAACCGTAACTCCATGTTATTCACAGAAACTCCACATATTTTTGATTTTTCCTCGAGTACGTAAAAAAAAAACAAAAAAAAAAACACATACATAAATAAATAAGTTTCAGCTTGGGGAGCTGAAATACTAAGATGAAATGCTACTTGACATCTGGTGCTTGTAAAGCAGCCAATTCAGAAGTGTCATCTCATTGTCTTGGTACTGACTGGTTGTACCTTTGAGAGTGAAAATAAGAAAGAAATTAGATGTTAGGTTCTGCACTCGTACTAAAACTGATGTGTATTAATGGATATTAAGACGTCTTTGGTGTTTGAATAACCCCAGTGAATACCAGGATTCAGGTTAGGATCTCCTGCTGGAGCTGTGAACTCCTGTTTTCTGAAAAGTCAAAGCCTGACTTGTAATCCATCAGATGAATCATGCATCATTTAGCAGTTGCCAGGACAACTGTAAATTTCTGATAACATTTTGCCCAGTGTGAACTTTGGTTTAGGGTGGATTATCTTGTGAAGATACATCTCAAGAGTTAGATTTGGCCTCTGAGTTCCAGTGAAAGGACTGAAAACACACAGGCATCTGTTTCACCAGGATGGTTAAGAGAACATTATGTAGGTGTCACTGATTAATCTTATGCTTTCAGTTGGTTTAATGTGAAATAACGTAACCTGGGCAGAATCTCACAATCCCAGCAGTCACAAGAAGCTACCCAGTATGAGCAGCAGTCCAGGCAGAAAGCTAATTCAGCATCTAGTGAAGTCTACAGACTTAAGAGTTTTGCAGCAGCATAAAATATACCATAAAGAGAGAGCGAAATATGACAAGGTACGACTGTGGTTACACAGATGTCGGGTTTTCAGATTACATATAAGTCTGTAAATCATGTGAAGAGGAAAAGTCAGTTCTTCTTCTTGGGTTACCTCCCTTCTTTGGCTCACCAGAGTCATGTTTCATTCCCATTGTAAGCAAATCACACTGGGATTCACTGAGATCCGCGTTTAAGCTGGGTCAAAGTTCAAATGAGCTTCCCTGTCTGACCAAGCAAAGCAGTGTCTGAGGAAGTGAACTCTGGTCTGATCAAAGCTCACCAAAGAGATCTGGTGTGAAACCAAGTTTAAAGTGGACAACAGAAAGAACATAGAGGCCTAAACAATATATTTACGGTGCCTTTTTGAAACACTGGCACCCTTTGATACTTACCTAGCAGAGTCTTTGTTACAACTAACCTGTAAGAAGACACAAGCTTGAAGAAAGTGTGGCAATCTGCTAGCAACAAAATCAGTCAACCTGACAGATTTCCTGTCATAAAAAGGTAATTATTTGGAAAACTGCCTGGCAGATACTCTTCGGCAGACATTTGAAAGGTGGCCAAAGTGTACCCGAAAAGACAGACTGAAACCCTGCCAAACTCTCAGCTTCTTCCTTGTAGAAGCCAAGCGTACAGAAACCTAGTCAAGCTGTCAGCATTTCTTATAGCAAGGGGACCAAACTGGTTGGAATGAGACCCCTCAATCCCGCTCAGCTGAAGCCAATGGATCAATCTTACTTTAACAGCTCTGCTCACTCACACCACTGCACAGATGCCCATTCCTGCACACACACACACCACACACACACACCCCCCCCCACACACACACACACACACACACACCCCTACACACGCACACACACACGCACGCACACACACACGCACGTGTACTTAGAGAAAAAGTGGGGCTGATTTCACTCTAACAGCTCTGACTCTCCATCCAGAACGCTCCCACTGAGGGAAGAAAATTCAAAAAGAAGGCGAGCGAGCAAGGAGCACACATTTGACGGAGGGAGTCAAAGACAAAGCAAATGGAGGGAAGAAAAATTAAAGGAGATTAATTAATTAATTAAAGGTCTAGTCATATAAAAAACTATCAAAAATTTTGGGGGTATGGGTTGACACCATTTAAGAACAAGTCATACAATCACTTTTTGTGTCTGTTCTGGACTGTTTATTTAAACAGTTGAATCTAATTTAGGGCTTCTGTCTTTGGCATTCACTGTGGCACTGGATTCAAAAGGCCGGAACAAGAGGTGTGACTGCTTTATGAAACACACTATCTTTCATTTTCCTTAAATTTGTTAATGTGCAAGTTTTTTGCAAATAGACCTCCCTCTGAAGCATTCATCTTCGCCTAAGGTATATATTTGACAATGCATAAAAAAGAGAAACACTGTCGGTACAACAATAATAAGAGCATTATGTGTTATAACTGGATCGCACACTGTCAGCTTTCAGCAGGAAGGTGCTAAGAGCACAGAGATGTTCTCACCTCCTTGAAAACGTGTTGTCAATGAGAAATCGTTCTGTATGTGGCTTCAAAACCAAACCAGTAGGAGGGACTTTTTCTTACATTTGAGCAAATGTCACTTTGTGCTAAAAGATTCCAAACCAAAGTTTTTATTTTCAAAGCAGTTTGAACAGAGTCTTGCAACCATGTTCACTAGTTACAGCCCTGTGTCATTTTTTTTTTGGTTGTTTTTTTTCAGTGTGTTTGGACATGATGTGCATTATTAAAAGTATGCAGAACATGTTCTTGTTGCACCATAAGGCTCACTAAAAAAGTAAAGTATGAATGAATAGAGAAAAAGTTTGTTTAAAAAAAACTAAAGTTTGGGACAAGCATAAAGAATGTGGTACTTCAGTCAGAGGGATTCATGTGTGGAATTGTGACGACTTAAAACTCTTTAAATGATGAAATGTGTAAAAATCCTTTGCTAATAAAACACAGCAAAGTTTAATTATTGTTGAGCTTTTCCTTAGCAGAGGTTCTCAAGTCCAGTTCTCAAGAACTGACATCCTGCAACTTTTAGATGCATCCTCACTCCAACCAGTGGCGGAGCTAGACTTTTGTTCAAGGGGTGGCCATAGAGTGAGCAAGGCTTTATCAGAGGGGTCCATGTACAAATGATGAACGAAAGGAAACAAATATTTTCTCACACACTCAAATTAAAATGGTTTATTTAACAAAGATTTGCCATGACCAAACAAGACGTTAAACGGCTCTATGGAACAGTGAACATGTAAATGTAAACTCAGAGCCCAGAATATGACCAAAAATAAATTCTCAAAAATAAATAAATAAAACTGGCTCCAAATAGTAAATACCAGCATTACCCTGGTGGTATTTATAAAGGTTTGAGAAACACTGCTATGGTCAAATAAGCTTTGAATGGGAACAACATACTGCAAACTCAAAGCCAGGATTCACTCAAGAGAGCATAATTCTCTGATTTTGGTGGGAAAAAGCAAAATGTTTTACAAAGTCATCCATGTTGAGGGTATGTGCCTTCCTTGACTCAACACTGAGAATGCCAAGATGACTTAACCTGTTATCAGCCATAGTTGTTCTAAGGTGGTTTTTGATCAGCTTCACTGTCTTCCTCCCCAGAGTCTGACTCTGAATCTATATCCCCCTCATCTCTCTCTGGAGCTTAATTGTGTCAACAGACACAATAAAAAAAATGCAAAAAGCATCATGCTAACCTTTAGAATTAGGCTTATTGGATTTTACTACTTAATAACTCTCTGTCACAGCCTCTAACCTGCTGGTGATGCACTTTGGCCTGGTGTCTCCTGGCTGGCTTCTCTAGGTTGGTCACTGCTGCAGGGTTCTGTCTGGCCCTGGTCTGGCCCTGGTCTGGCCCTGGTCTGGCCCTGGTCTGGCCCTGGTCTGGCCCTGGTCTGGTCCTGGGTTTTGCCTCTTTAAGAAGAACTGGGAGATTTTCCCTTTTTTCTTCATTTGGGCTCTACACAAAATAAGAGCCTGGTATTTAGACTTCATGACTGTTTGGCAGAGACAACATTATTTTAACTATTATTTAAACTAGTTTTTAGTTTTCTGCAGCTAGCTAAAATAATACTAAATTAAAAAAACAGATTAATTATATTAATATAACTAGTTAGGTTTCATATGACATAGCCTACTTACATTTCAGTCATTATAAAACTTAATGGTTTTTCACAATTCTTACCACACATATTTCAAGTAAGAGCTGGGAGATATAAAACATTGCAGGGCAGCATGTGCACTAAAACATGTTAAAAGAATCTGTCTAAAACACTATCTATCAGCACTAGCATTGCTAATATCATAAACGAGGTACGACGCAGCGGTGTTTCTAGAAATGTATTACAAGAGCCGGCTCTCATTAGGAAGGTAACAGCGGTTACTGCTGAGGGGAAAATGTTGGAAATACCTGCAAAACTCCTCAACGGTGTAACTCTAAAGCCGCGGGTGTTTTGGATCAAGCAGGAACCAACATGTCAAAAGTTACTTAGTTTTGACTTATTTTAAGTATACCAAGATATTTGCATTAGAAACCAGACCAAAAGTACTTGGTAAGATTTTATGCTTTTGCAGTCTTGGACATAACCTTTTTAGTACTTGAGATGAAGGCAAAAAGATGATTTGTTGCTCTGTTTAGAGCAGAGAGAGGGGAAAAAAATTCTAGGATTTATGTCATTGCTCATTGTAGTGTCAAGAGTGTTTGCCAGCTGCTGAAGGAGACATCAGGTGGTTGCTGGAGAGGAAATTGGAACATTAGTGTATGATGGAGACGGAGCAGGCGGAAGAGATTGCTAGAAAGAGACAGAGGAAGGAATCCTTCCCCAGAGAGAAAACACTGCATTGCTTTTTCTGAGAGAGATATTGGCGCAGGAGAATGGGCTGCAGAGTTAGAATGTCCTTTGTTAAGGCAGTGAGGCCTGAAGGCACAAACGTCATAGTGTGTTTATGGAAGTGTGTGTGTGTGTGTGTGTGTGTGTGTGTGTGTGTGTGTGTGTGTGTGTGTGTGTGTGTGTGTGTGTGTGTGTGTGTGCGTGTGTGTGTGTGTGAGTTTTGTCTGCATACGTGGGCATTGTTTTGTCGAGCAGCTCAAACATCCAGAATCACATGCAAATTCCGCTATAGTTCGACGGATTTGAATAAAGACTTTAAAATGTGTGTGGGACGGCGCGTGCACCGCTTCTCTTGTGTTTTTCAAGGGCTGAGTTGGAGATTAAATCAAGTCAGTTCCCCTGGCTGTCTCTTTTTTTTCCTTTACACACAAACGCACACCCAGACACTGATTCTCTATCTGGAGTACCAGAATTTAATCTTCCCCAGGTCAGACAGATGTATATAGAGGTATGAGAAACAAGAGAGCTGTGTGTGTTTATGTGAGTATTGTATATGTTTTTCAGCCATGTTAACCCCGGTGTTATGATGGATGGAGAGGCATAGTCACAAACACACACGCTCATTTTATAAAACCAATAACCTGCTCCTAGATTTGCTGCAGAGTCTGGCTGCCACAGCTGAGTCAGTGGATGTTCAGAAAAAGTATTTCCTACCGATTGCTTATGAAAACATATATTCAAATTCCACGTTGCCCTTTGAGGTGTTACACTAACGCTGTCGGCTGTCTGTTATGCTCATGGCAGCAGCAATCATGTGAGGAGCCTTAAGGACAGCAGACATCCTACAGTTTTGCTAAATACTTGTGTTGTTGTTCTGAGCAGAACAACAACACATCCAGGTTGGGGGACAAGATGACACACTGGATTCACAAGAATGAAAATACATTTGAACAGATTTTAAAAATATCTCATTTTCAGTTTTGGGTTGATGTGTTCGCAGCACTATTAATGTCCATGTAATTTTTGACCAAGGTGGTCACCCTGTTGTTTTTGCCAGTTCCTTTGTTATTTATTCTGCACTGTCTGGACAAATTAAACTTGTGTTTACATGTTTGACCAATCTTCTGAAGCTGTTGTGCTGCACTGATCCAGAGTAATAAATTTGGAATTCAGTACATTTTTGTCAGGGTTTTATAAACAGTTTTAAGTCAATTCACCACTGTTTTTCTGTATTGGATTAACTAAAACTTCACCTCATTGAATTGAAAAAGTGAATCGGTGCATTCAGTCTCAATGATATGTTGAGGTCTTGACCAGTTGGTCCAAGATAATTTGTCATAATTTCACATTTAATTGAATCAGCTCAATTACATTCAGTTTACTTATATAGCACCAGTTCACAACAGGTCGTTTCAAGGTGCTTTACTAAAAAAGACATAATTTCAATTCAATCACACAAACATTCTTGTATTCTTGCAAGAATGTCTGCACTTACCTGACCATCCTTCATCATATGAATGCTTTCCTGTATCATGAGTCCTCATCCATACTCGTCTCAATCCCAGTTGTCATAAACCTTCCCATTCTTGTTCTGACTCAGCAGGTTTCTTTTGGACATTCCTTGACTCGGTTTCCATTTGGACCCGTGTTCTTTTTTTCAGTAAAGATATTTTCCTCTCTAATAGCAGCCATTGTACACAGCATTTACTTCCAGATGACCAGGGCGTAAGATGTGGATCGTGAAACAGTAGTGGAACTGTCTCCCTCCGGTCTTCGGTCTGACCATAACCTTATCGGGCATAAATCTTAATCTAATAATTTGAAGCCTCAGAAATGCATAAGCAAATGCATTTCTGAGGTTACCCATTGACCCAAAGACACCCATTAAGTTTAATTATCTGTAATCTAATACTGGTAGCCAGTCTGTTGTTTAAACGGCATCTTCTTGGCTGGAGTTGAACTCTGGGCCCTGAGCAACAGAAACCGCAGACATACCCAGCATTCCACTGAGGTCCAAAAGGACACGCTGCCTTCTTAAATAAACCTAACCTTTAGTCTTTATCCCCAGCTGAGGATCACATGACTGGAACACAGAGCCAGAGGTTAATGCATTATTTAGAATTTCAGTATGCGTAATCTTAAAACCTTTCAGCATCCATCGCCCACATTGTCAGAGTAATCCCAGCCGTTCTTAGTCCAGGTTACCAAACCATTTCAGAGCAAGTCACTTTGAAAGTTCAGCGTCTGTTCAGCCTCAGAACAGTAGGCAGTTTAAAGCGTGGTGTCTAAAAGGTAGTCTGGGTTTCCATGTGCTGCTTATTGTGTTTTGAATATGCTGCAGTTATTTGCATTTAGGTGTGCTTTTTTATCATCAGAAACAGAATCAAAGAGAGTGGTTTAAATGCAAAAACTATTTCAAAAATTACCCAGTAGAGTCAAATGAATCTGACCTCAAATGGGTCTTTTGGCTGAACTCAGTTCAGGATAATTATACGTCTTAAATAACTCTGTGTAAGAGGAATGATAAGGTCTTATTATAGCAGCACAAAGACATGCAGAAAATCTTCTAAGAAATAGTTTTTTTATGGATATGCTTTTCATTTTTTTTAAGTTTATGGTCTAGACATTTATGATAGTTCTGCTTTGTTGTCAAATCAACAACCACTGAAGTTAAAATAATGACTTAAGCCATTAAAGTCACAAAAACTATTCAGACAATAGTTCAGGATAGAGAGGGAGGGGTGAAAAGGTTGCCATGGGAATCTGACAAAACTTGAGGCTGAGAACAAAATGATGTGACTGCAACAATGAGAACCGATTCTGTCAGTTTGACCACGCAGAACCTTTAATTAAAGCCTGGACTTAAACCCAGTTATGACACCACCGTAAAACGGCCGTTCATGCTGGCAAAGCCTTTAATGTGGTACAAAGGGTGAAACACAAGACTCACTGCCAGTTGTAATAAGACTTAATGACAGCTGCTGCTACTAAGGGTGGTACAAGCAGTCTCAGTTTTAGGGGCAATTCATTTTTATACGAAGGGCCAGGTTGGCTTGGAGAAGCATTTTTCAAGTCATAACTGAGTCCTGCTTGTTGTACTTTTTTGTGTGATATTAATATTTCTTTCAAGATATCTGAAACATTTAAGTGCAACGGAAGAAACCTGCTCATTCTCACCTCAATATATTGTATTATCATCTTGCCTTTGTACAGTGCAGACAGTGTTGTTGTGCAAAGCAGAATATTATGTTTATCTGTCTGTCACTCAGGCCTTACTGTCCACCCATCTGTTTATTCAGCTGTCATCCGTCCATCAAGCCGCCTCAGCGCATACATGAAGGCATCAATGTGAGAGTGCGGAGGATTTTCCTGGCATCGTTTTCCCACCATTCCGTTTCCCACTTGCTTCTGTGCCAGCCGCACTCCACCTCCCGTTTCACAGTCATTCCGACCCGTCTCTTATCTAACGTCTCTCCCTTCATCCGAGTTCGTGTCTCATTTCCCAGTGTGTCGCATCCTTTCCGTCACCCTCCGTCTCCTCTTTTCTCTTTCATTGCATCACTTTTCTTTCCCCCCTTTCCAGTTCCTTTGACAGGTGCCACTCAATATTGTTCAGGGTGGTTACCATGACAATACATGTGTGAATATATGTTATTAGACTCTTCCTGACCCTTTATTTGTTAATAAATGATAAAGCTGTACAGGAGCCTCCACGTACGACAACATATTGGTGCAGATAACAAAGGTAGAAATAAAAAGACAGTAAATTCCCTCCAAAAAACTCTTAATTTTCAGAAATTTTCTACAGAAGAATAAAAAAATTTGTGAGTTTAAAAAACATGAAAATATCTGGTTTTCAAAGGTTAAAAATAACTTGACTATTGACTATTTGACTATTGGACATCTTCTGTAGTTGAATTTCTGTTTTATTTCTGTTGTTCTGAGTTTCTTTCACTTTTCAAAAATATTTCAATGAAATTTCCTCCTTTCTTTCCTTCTGCAATGGCTCTAAATCGTCATTGTACCAGTGACTAAGAATATGAAAAACTAAAGCTATTACAGTCAATTCAAAATATGACACTCAGTTATCATCTCGTTTATAGAATTAATTCTTGTTGATATATTTCAACCGTTCTTTATGTAAATTTTTATGAGCTATTGTCCTTCAACACATACAGCTGCAGCTGTTCCATTTTTCAAAATCCTTAGAAATGAAAACTCATATTTCATTGCCACATGACACTGTTGAAAAGCAGATAACAGATAATTCACAGGCAGACTTTAAAATGCAAACTCTAAAGTTCTGTCATGACTCTGTGGACGTTGCGCTTCCCCTTTTGACTGGCCATTATAGATCATTCCTCCAGAAAACTTTGAAAGTTTAACAACAAATCACGTTTTTATGCTTGACATCAAAAGTCACTTTGGTTTCACATGCATTTGTAATTAATGTTCTGTAGCATTCACCATCAGATGAGGGTGGCTTCTACTGAGGTGCTTGTAAATATTTATTTCTTTTTTGGGGGGGAAAAAAAAAGAAAGAAAAAGTTACTTCTAAAATCAGCATGCAAGCTCAGCAAACCTTCCTGGAATGCGTAGATCTTTAATAAGCAATGCTCTCTCCCACTAATCTTATATTTTAACAGAGTAATTAGTATTTCAGGAAGGTGCGCCGCATCTTTTTTAAATGTTAATCAGGTTGAGCAGTGGGAACATTCAGGGACTGAAAAGATGTGCTCTGCAAGACTGCTTATACACTAACTGATGAAAAAAAAAAAGAAAAAAAAAAGCTAAGCAGGCAGGAT
Organism: Poeciliopsis gracilis; assembly: GCA_911649635.1. Lineage (NCBI taxonomy): Eukaryota > Metazoa > Chordata > Actinopteri > Cyprinodontiformes > Poeciliidae > Poeciliopsis > Poeciliopsis gracilis. The sequence continues at coordinate 423,224 of CAJVRI010000452.1, read as the reverse complement.
GAATGATTCCATTTGAATTTAATTTAGTACACATGCACACCAGCGACTGGCATGCAAATGATTGCGCTTGTGAGGGACCTGGCATGTTTGGAACGGGACCAGGAGAGGAAGAAAGCCATGTCGTCACAGGGTGAATGATTAGTTCCAGAAAACCAAAGAAAATTGATTTATTACTGGTCGCTGCTGGAGACGAACTCCAGAGCTCCAGCCAGAGTCACTTTGAAAAAAAAATCTTCTCAAAGGCCTTCTTCCTTCTGAGTCATGAGAGTTGCATTTGTTTCAATGTCCAAAGTGGAGAGATGTGTAAAAACAGCCAGAAAGTTATTGAAACATGATGCACTTCATCACTCTTTGTGGTGTTACATATTTAATTACAAAAGAAAAGTAGATGGAAGTCATCAGAGTTACAACAATTAAACAATGCCTGTTTAACCATTTTGTTACTTTTAGAAATCAATTGTGATCAACAAAATCAATCTTTAGAAATGAAAACCCTCATATTGCTGCGTTTCTATTGGCCTTTTAATTGCGCAGTTTGACATTTTGGTTTCATGGAAACACACCAATTAAAACAGAAAAACACAAAATGTTGACGCTAACATGAGGTGGTTTCAATGCTCTTATCAAACCTGGTTTATTTAGCAAAACTGCAACGGAGAAACTTTCTTTTCACATGATCAACATGTGAATCGTGTCGTCCTTCTTTTTGGTTTCCCTGCTAAACATTTACACATCAGCAATTTGGAGTCAGATTTAATTTCTCTTTTAAACTCAGGTTAAACACTTCCTTCTCAGGTTCTCAGATTTTAAGAATTTGAGGAGGATTTACACTCCCTCTTAGAGTGTAATGTTGCTTTTCCTGAGCTTCACGCTGGACAGAAACCAGTCACAGCTTCCTCCAATGTCCATTGTAGCCTGCTAGATTGGAACCCGGTGGAGGACTTTTTGAAAAAGAAGGAATAAAAAAAAAATATATATATATATATACTGCTTCGTTTTTGAGAGCCAAGGCAGCGTTTTGAAATTTCATACTGATATATTTTCAGAGCATTTTCAAACATCAACTCAGTTGTGGTCTCGTTTCATGTGTTAACTCAACCAAACGGCCGCACATGAAAAGAGTGAGAGACGCTCGGATGTCGGATCACACAGACTTATTTGGCTTCAGAATGCAAGAGCCCTCTCATCTTTAAACGGCTATTTAGTGTTAATTAATCCTTTTGCCTGAAAGCTCCTGCCACAGCTCTTTGATTGTTCAGTCTTTTATGCTGAAACACCGTCCATGGCTGGGTGGCTGAGAACTCTTAATATCTGATTAGACTTTCAACACCGATTCCCTCCGAAATGAACAGACAACACAGACTAATATGAAACTAAGCTAACTCTCAGAGGGCTGGTGTCTATGCAGCTCTGCAGAACTACATTGTGTTTACAGACACGTTGCATCGTGGCACCAGTTTCCTGCTCACAATGACTATCATTGATTTAAAAAAAAAAAATTGTGATTTTTCTGGCCCAGATTTGACGTGTCTTTAAATGACTTTTATGCATTTACCTAATTCTAATGTGTTCTTCATATCAACATGTGAAACACTGGAAATTTCTATTTCTATTTCACAGAATCTCTCGTCGGTTTAGATGTGTCCACGTCGGGTTTGATGAATCGAAGCATTTCATAATTTGAGGTGATTAAAAACGTTCTTGATTTGATAAAAAGACAAAAAATAAAACAACCAATCATGTGACTCCCCACAGAACACATGTTCTCTGGCTAATGTAAAGTGAAAGATGTGATTCCTGACAGTTCCCATGCTTTGGGAGTCATATGGAAGTTAACCCACAGACCGACTGGCTGTAGCTCTGTCAGTCACACCACAGAAACACACACAACTGTTTGGTTCTTTCATCCCCACTGCTCACCTCCGGTCCTGTTACACATTCGGCTGTCCGTGTCCATCTGGCCAGATATCAGTCAGAGCTGTGTCAGTGTTCAACAGGAGAAACAAGTTTATCCTTCTGCTAAACATGCAGCAAGACAATTGATGGTGCAAAACTTTAGAATAAGAAGAGGAGTTTCTTAACAGGTAAGACATGATGCATTGGACAGAAAAAAAAACTGTGTAAGGGACCAAATTTAAACAGAGACAAAAGGTGAAAAAATAGGGGAAAATCTTTAATTTAATCATGTCAAAAAAAATACGTCAAACTCCAATGCAAAGTCAATCAAATGATAAGTGACAGATTTTATCCAACTCAACAAAGGCCAACTGAACTGAACTGAACAGAACTGAACTGAACTGAACTGAAATGTGTTCAAACAAATCTGACATGCAGACAAAGAGCAAAGGCTGCTTAAATAATGGTGGAATAACCTAAACCTGCCACATGAGGGTGGTACAATATAAAAACGAAACTAAATGTACAAAATTAACTAAAGCAACATGCAAAAAAAATAAAGCAAAATTATCTTTAACTTTCTTTAAAATAAATAAATATTAAAGTGACAACTGAATAATTAAAGTTAACTTTACCAAATAAATCCTCCTCCACCCCCTTCAGTTATTTGGATCTTAATGGGTTCAACACTCCAGCTGGTCTATGTTTGCAGATTCTCAAAGAAATAAAAACTAGTCTATGCTTAGCCAGACTGTGCACCTATTAGAAAATATATGTCTAATAAAATAAATGCCACTTAACTTATTATTGACTAGGGAAATAAAAATGTTAAAGATGCAATACAACTGTAGCCACAATGTTGCGGCTTGTCTGGAGATTATGGATTGCAGTAGTTTATGGCAATCCTTTACTTAATATACAATTTTTTACCTTTTTTTTCAACCCTTAAAAAATAGTTAAGAAATAGTTAAGTGAAAGTTTGCATCTCTTAAATGAAAGGATGATTTTTCATCTGTAATTTGTACCACATTTTTGGATGTGGAGACAAGATTTATTTCTCAGCCTTTGTTTCGGCTCACATCCCCAAAGCGAGTTGGGCGAACTCCCATGCACCCTCCAGGACCCTGCTGAGGGTGTAGAGCTGGTCCAGTGTTCCACGACCAGGACGAAAACCACACTGCTCTTCCAAAATCCGAGGTTCGACTATCCGACGGACCCTCCTCTCCAGTACCCCCGAATAGACCTTGCCAGGGAGGCTTAAGAGTGTGATCCCTCTACAGTTGGAGCACACTCTCCGATCCCCCTATTTAAACAGGGGGACCACCACCCCAGTCTGCCAATCCAGGGGAACTGCCCCCGATGTCCATGCGATACTGCAGAGTCGCGTTAACCAACACAACCCTACAACATCCAGAGCCTTAAGATACTCCGGGCGAATCTCATCCACCCCCGGGGCCCGGCCACCGAGGAGCTTTTTAACTACCTCGGCGACCTCGACCCCAGAGATTGGAGAGCCCAACCCAGAGTCCTCAGGCTCAGCTTCCTCAATGGAAGGCATGTTGGTGGGATTGAGGAGGTCTTCGAAGTACTCCGCCCACCGACCCACAACGTCCCAAGTCGAAGTCAGCAGCACACCACCCCCACTGTAAACAGTGTTGGTGCTACACTGCTTCCCCCTCCTGAGACGCCGGATGGTGGACCAGAATTGCCTCGAAGCCATACGGAAGTCTTTCTCCATGGTCTCTCCGAACTCCTCCCACGCCCGAAGTTTTTGCCTCAGCAACCACCTGAGCCGCACGCCGCTTCGCCCGCCGGTACCCATCAGCTGCTTCCGGAGTCCCACAGGCCAAAAGGCCCGATAGGACTCCTTCTTCAGCCTGACAGCATCCCTCACCGAAGGTGTCCACCAACGGGTTCGAGGGTTGCCACCATGACAGGCACCGACAACCTTGCGACCGCAGCTCCGATGAGCCGCCTCGACAATGGAGGCACGGAACATGGTCCACTTGGACTCAATGTCCCCCGCCTCCCCCGGGACGTGTTTGAAGCTCTGCCGGAGATGGGAGTTAAAGCTCCGTCTCACAGGGGACTCCGCCAGACGTTCCCAGCGGACCCTCACAACACGTTTGGGCCTGCCAGGTCTGACCGGCATCCTCCCCCACCACCGGAGCCAACTCACCACCAGGTAGTGGTCAGTGGACAACTCCGCACCTCTCTTCACCCAAGTGTCCAAGACATACGGCCGCAGATCCGACGAAACGATAACAAAATCGATCATCGAACTGCGGCCTAGGGTGTCCTGGGTGCCAAGTGCACATATGGACACCCTTATGCCTGAACATGGTGTTCGTTATGGACAATCCGTGACGAGCACAGAAGTCCAGAAACAGAACACCACTCGAGTTCAGATCGGAGGGAGCATTCCTCCCAACCACGCCCCTCCACGTCTCACTGTCATTGCCAACGTGAGCGTTGAAGTCCCCCAGCAAAACAAGGGAGTCCCCAGGAGGGGCACTCTCCAGTACCCCCTCCAAGGACTCCAAAAAGGGTGGGTAAGCTGAACTGTCATTCGGCCCGTAAGCACAAACAACAGTCAGAACCCGTCCCCCCACCCGTAGGCGGAGGGAGGCTACCCTCTCGTTTACCGGGGTGAACCCCAACGTACAGGCGCCAAGATGGGGAGCAACAAGTATGCCCACCCCTGCTCGACGCCTCTCACCGTGGGCAACTCCAGAGTGGAAGTACATCCAGCCCCTCTCAAGGAGACTGGTTCCAGAACCAGAGCCATGCGTGGAGGTGAGACCGACTATTTCTAGCCAGAACCTCTCAGCCTCACACACCAGCTCCGGCTCCTTCCCCACCAGAGAGGTGACATTCCACGTCCCAAGAGCTAGTTTCTGTAACCGAGGATCGGACCGCCAGGACCCCCTCCCTCGGCCACCACCCATCTCACAATGCACCCGACCCCTGCGGCCCTTCCCATAGGTGGTGAGCCTATTGGAAGAGGGTCCCATGTTTCTTCTTCGGGCTGAGCCCGCCCTGGCTCCATAGGTTAAAGCCCGGCCACCAGGCGCTCGCCAACGTGCCCCACCTCCAGGCCTGGCTTCAGAGTGGGGCCCCAGTGACCCGCGTCCGGGCGAGGGAACACGAGAACCAAAGTTTGTTTGCATCATAGGGGTCTTCGGGCTGCGCTTTGTCTGGTCCCTCCCCTAAGACCTGTCTGCCTTGGGAGACCCTACCAGGGGCATGAAGCCCCCGACAGCATAGCTCTTAGGATCATTGGGGCACTCAAACCCCTCCACCACGATAAGGTGGCAGCCCGAGGAGAGGGTGCCTAGGTATACCACAAGCAAATGGCAACCTCGATGAGGTCACAAGGAAAGGAGCCACAGCTAAATACCTCCAGCGAATAAGGCAAGTCCTGAGAAGCCAGCTCAATGGCAAGAACAAAATCCGTGCGATAAACAGCTACGCCCTGCCAGTAATCAGATACCCTGCTGGAATAATTAGCTGGCCAAAGGAGGAGATAAAAGCCACAGATATTAAGACTAGAAAGCTTCTAACAATGCATGGAGGGTTCCATCCCAAATCCAGCACCCTGAGACTGTACACGAGTCGCGAGGAAGGAGGCATAGGACTAGTGAGTGTGAGAACCACTGTCCAGGACGAAACAACTAAGATGCATAAATACATCAGGGACAAAGCCTCAACAGACAATGTGCTCAGTGAATGTCTCAGACAACAGGGAACGGAGGTTGTGGTGCCTTAGATACCATCATGGGTGGACAAGCCCCTACATGGGATGTACCACTAGCAAATAACCCAAGTGGCTGATATCAGTAAATCCTACCAATGGCTGGAAGAAGCTGGACTCAAGGACAGCACATAGGCCCTCATCATGGCCGCCCAGGAACAGGCCCTAAACACCAGAGCAATAGTGGCCCAGATCTACCACACCAGACAAGACCCAAGGTGTAGATTGTGCAAGGAGGCCCCTGAGACAGTCCAGCACATAACAGCAGGGTGCAAGATACTGGCAGGAAAAGCGTACATGGAACGACATAACCAAGTGGCAGGCATAGTGTACAGAAACATCTGTGCAGAATATGGACTGGAAACCCCGAGATCAAAGTGGGAAACACCCCCAAAGGTGGTGGAGAATGCCAGAGCTAAGATCCTGTGGGACTTCCAGATCCAGACAGACAGAATGGTAATGGCGAACCAACCAGACATTGTCGTAGTGGACAAACAACAGAGGAAAGCCGTTGTGGTAGATGTAGCAATACCAAGCGATTGCAACATCAGGAAAAAGGAGCACAAGAAACTGGAGAAATACCAGGGCCTTAGGGAGGAACTGGAGAGGGCCTGGAAGGTGAAGACCACAGTGGTGCCTGTGGTCATCGGGGCCCTCGGGGCAGTCACCCCCAAACTGGAGCAGTGGCTACAACAGATCCCAGGAACAACATCAGACATCTCAGTCCAGAAATGTGCAGTCCTTGGCACAGCCAAGATACTGCACAGGACCCTCAAGCTCCCAGGCCTCTGGTAGAGGACCCGAGCTCAGAGGATAAGAACCACCCGTGGTGGGTGAGAAGGGAAATTTTTTTTTTTTTTTTTATGTGGAATTTGTCTGTTTTGTAGATTTTGTTCAAATCCTGACCTCGGTTTGAGCAAAATAAGTCAAACAGAACACCTTAGGAGAAACATCATTTCCATGCTTTACTCTGTGAGTGATTCCCCTATAGAATGCATCCACAGTATAAGAAAACATTATTTGGATGTTGCTCTCAGTGCTCTCTGTGCCTTGACATCCTCTCTGCCATGAACTGACCTTTTCTTCCTACCAAGTTGCCAAAATACTGCCAGATGATCAATTTCATGATGGTGCAGTCTTCAGCCTGACAAGCGGTCTTCATTAGTCAACTCAAAACAACAGAGCAGCTCAGTAATTATTTCTGTTAAGAGTTTTAAATACAAATGTAAGATGACAAGCTTAAAGCACTTTCTCTTCTTATCTGGGTTCATAATTATACCTTCCGCCTATATTACTGAACACAGCAGTGATTGAATAGCGCCCCTGGTTTCTTTAAAATTTCAAAATGTCGTCTTGGTTTTCTAGCAAAGCTTCAGCCTAAGCTGTAGAGTTACTAAAGAACTTATGCCTTCACTGAAAAAAATTGGGACAATATTTCAAGAAATCTGTGGCTTTTTAGTGTGACAAGCTAGGAAGTTGTAAAGGAATAGAGTCCACTGTGACCCATGTTACCTGCTTATTATTGTCCTCCTTCAATCATGTCCTACTTTACGACTTAAGATTTTGACTCTGAATCAAAATCTTAAAAGAGGTTTTGCGTGTGAAGAACCCGTCAAACGCAGGAGATACATTGTTTAGATGGAAAGAAAGTCTTTCTATAACCCTGTTACGTAATTTCAAATTGCGCGATTGTAAGGACAACAAAAACACAGCTTGAGTTCCGGGTCTCGCTGGTACTTCATCTATTTCAAAGATTCTAACAGATCAACCTCACATACTGCAACATCCTCACGTTTGGAAAAAAAAAAATCTGGGGTTTTTCAAACTTCATACAGAAAGGAGAAAAAATTTAATGTTGGGTTCTCTTTAAAACATACCTTTCTTTAAAATTCCCTTTTTAAAGAAACCAAATTTCTTTAAGAAGTCAGAGTGCAAAGCCATAAGGGATGATGGCTCTAGTTACCTGTCACATTTATTAAAATATACACACCTTTGTATATCAGATGAAAAATGTGTTCCATGGTATTCTACAGGGTCCCTGACAGTCGTTATAGAGACAAGCTTTGTGTTCTTCCGCATTACGCTGTGGCGGAAAAGAAGCCGTTTTTAACAGGCAGTAAGAGCTTTCACAGCTGAACTCTGACGTATGGGAGCATAACTCGCCGCTTGTGTCTTCAGCAGAACGCAGTGAGAAATCCCAGATAGAGGACAGAAATGTGCCTCTAAATGTGGCACTCAGACACATACGGAGGACATATGGAGAGCATTACTGCTCAGACTGGCTCTCTCCAGCTCACTCTCCGCTGTCACTCAGTGTGTTTGTGGGTAGCCTCAGCGTTTATTACCCCAGCAGCTCCTATATAAGGGGTGCAGGTGAAGAAGAATGTCAGGCACAAGTCAAAGTGTCACAACTCGGCTTCTACTTCAGTCCCTTTTTCATAAAGACAATATGACTAAAGCTTATCTGACTTTAGAGAGCTGTGATAAAGAGCTGATCTGTCAGCATCGGCTTGTTTTTGGACTTTCTTTGATACCATGGAAATTTGATGAGATCTGTTTTTCAGCTCAACGCCTTGCCTTCCTCATGCTGTTGTTTTTTTTTTTTTTTTTTTGTTTTCTTATTTTCCGATGATGAAATCACAAAATTTTACCAAGTATTTTGGGTCTAATCTATATTGCTTTTGAAATGATTCAAAATTAACAAGTAACTTTCCAGCAAGAAATAGGAGCTTATTTTCACCCAAACATTTTCATGGATGCATAATTTATTAAAAAAAAGAAACTCTTTTTTTACGTATTTGTTGAAACTGTTGTGACAGCATAGCATGAGAATCTGTGCTAACTAGAAGCAACCGAGCAGAGCTAGGATCTTAGTGCTGTCAATCATGCCCATGTGAACTTGATCATTACAAGAGAAAAAAAAAGAATTTTACAAAAGTCATAAAATTTACTTTTAATCTTGATTGACTTACTGAATAAGTACTAGTTCCAGTGGAAGATTATTTAATGTATAACATGGTTAAAATGTCGTGCTGTAAGTGAAATAATCTACCAATAGCAGAAGTAATATTTTTTTATCAAACTTATTGACTTAAATTAAGCTCGTATATCTTTTTAAAAAGTTACTTGTAAGTTAGTTTTGTCTTATTTCAAGTGTCCTAAAATAACTGCACAAGAAAGCAGACCTAAGATGGTAATATTTTGTGTTTTTGTGAGACAGACATTAGTTTATGTTCTCCACTGCTCCTCCTTTCCAGTTGGCCCATCTTTAATCTTCCCTACATTCTCCTTCTCCTTTTCAGCCTCCCTCCACTTTTTTGATTTTAAAAGGGAGCCGAGGATTTTCCACAAGGCTTCAATCTTGCCTTTTCACAGAGCGGCACTGCATGAACACACACTACATGCTGCCAAACATGGCTTATAAAGTGTCCAGATAACAGTGAGAGTGTAAAAGGTCTGGGAGGAAACAAAACAGGAGGTTCAGGGAGAGACTGAGAGCATCACATCCAGTACTTTGCTAAATGAATAGCAGCCCTAGAACTTTTTCACATTTTTGGAAATTACATCAATAGACTTCAAAGGATTTTATTGAGAAGAAGCACAGAATTGTACATTTGAAGCGACAAAAACTTTGAATCAATACTTTATTGAAGCATCTTGACTCCATTAATAGCCATAAGTTGTTTGGCTTTGGATCAACCAGCTGTTTTTCTTCCTCTCTATACATTTTGTTTTTTTTCCACAATTTTTTATTTTATTTTATTTTTTTGCTAACCATCTCTAGACTTGACTTTCTATTCGCCAAAATCTTGTTTTACTTGAATAAATGTTTGAGCAACAATTTGCATTAAGAACATGACCTGGACAGAAAAACTGCAAGAAAAACAATTAATGAACAGTTGTGCAATACTCTTTCCATTTTTACTAGCATTTTCTTTCCATAACTGCTAAATAATTAGGTGACTTTTGAAAGCAAGTGTTTAAACCGGATGCTAATTAGAGATATAAAGTGGTTAAATTCAAAAGCACTCCACACTTTTTTGAGTTTTGTTCTTAAAATTTCAGAAAACTTTCTACAGTTTTCTTTCCCACTTTACAAATACTGTATAAGCCAAGTCACGTTGATATATCACACAAAATCTTGATTTATGCAACGCTGAAATGACAATAACCCTTTTGTAGTTACAATTCTAATGATTATGATGTCTAGCAGACTATATCATGACTCTGTCTTCACAAAGTGAACTCAGATGGTAATAATCATCAGAAAAAAAATGTTTAAAAAAACTGCAGAATAAAGCTGAACATGGAAGAGCCAAAGTCTCCCAAACACAGCTGAGCCAGAAACCACATGGCCTCGGTGACACCCCACTTTTCCAATGGTGAATCTGTGTGGATATGGATTTTAGCAAGATGTTATGGAGTCATGTCTGCTTTTACAATGTGTGCAGTTTTATTAGTTCAGTGATCATCTTTGTATGTGATAATGTGAATGTTGAATCCACTGTGGTTGCCAGTGCAGCTATGAGCTTGTAGCATATTTTATTTAATCTGTACCGTCATGAGACATCAACCGTAAGTCAGATTCTTTCTCTGATCTCACTGACTGACTCAATAAAACAATTTTTCAGTGTACAAAAAAGTATTTACAGTGCTTCACTTGTTCCACATTTTATGTTATAATTGCAGTGTTCTAATTCTACACATATACCACCATTATGGCAATGTGGAAAAACGTTTTAGATTTTTAAAAACTTATTAAAAGAATGAAGTTGTCATTTTTGATCAATAAAGTATTTTTGAGTTAAACTTGAAAACCAAGAAAACCAAGAAATTAAATCTGCTTAAGTTTTCACGATCTTTGCCAGTGAGACCCATGAAGGTCTCACTGGCAAACTTCATGTTTGAAGGACATGTCACAAAAAATGAAAACATACTTTGCATCTGTTCATTGAAAAAGATTAACTATTTTTGATATGTTAGAAGGAACCTCGAGTTTTGAAATATCTCCGTCAATAATAGCTTTATCTGTTGTTCTAGAAACACAATATTTTGCAGATTCTTCCAACGTCTTGCTTTGGTCTTCCTTTTAGGCCATTGAGTTCCTTTTTTTCCTTCATGGCCATGTCTTTACCCATTTCATTCCACTCGGTTTGAAATCAGCAGACAGCCTGTCACTCACTTGGGCGTATGGCCATCTGCATGCAGAAAGGTCAGCGCAGACTGCCAAAGTCCGCCCTGAAGGGTTTGGAGAGCTGACCCTTGTGACCTGTGTCACCGAACAGAGCAGGGAGGAAGTCAATATTCCTAACTGACGTGAAACTCTGTTTCATTTGCCACTTTTGGACACTTCTGTTCACAGAGCTGTGCAAAATATTTACACACTTTAAACATTTTCTTTTTTTTAAATTCCATTTCAGCAACAAATGTATTTTATCAGAATTTTATGTGACAGAGTAATTCAAGAAAACTGGGGTTTTGCTTGTGTACAATATTTGCATATGGTGGAATATTTAAAATGACCTCTTAATCATAATGGTAAAACTTGGACTCTTTCTCTATAAGAGATCCTTTTCCAATGGACTTTTTTTATAGAGTAATTGCAAAATATTTGAAAGAAAATGCCACTCAGGAAGATAAAATATCTTGGCACATGCTATTGGCTGATCCTTGTAAACAAGCCATTTGCTTTGGCTTTAGTAGAGCCTAAGAGACAAGATAAGTTCATTAGTAGATGTTAGCTTTTGCGCTAGTGTTAAGATAGTTTCCACTGTGTGTATTGCTGCATATTCAGGTTATATTTGCTATTTTAATGATTAAAATAGGCAGTTATAACTATTGTAGTTTCTCATCCCTGCAAACACCAGGAGGGGAGGGAATGTTCAGCCATCTTCTGCTGATGAGGCTGACCCTTTCAGCCTTCATTTCACACCTTTCCTAGTTAAACCTAATGGTCTTGACAGGTCTTTCAATCATACTAAAGATAAAACCCTTAGAACGAAAGTGTTAAAACCACAGTGGCTACTAAGTGTGTGTGTGTTCTGTACACACAAGACGTGAAGCCAACTGCTTGACTATGTTGCAAGACAGACAGTGAAGATTCCATGGCGTTACTTCCATTGATTTATTTCATACATATAAAGCAATGGAATTGTTGTAAACTCAATATAGAACAACAAAAACATACACAAAACATCACAAAATGTCAGCATAATGCTAAACACTGATGCTAACTAACTTGTAATCCCCAAGTGAGCCAAAAAGTAGTAGCCCAATCTGCTAGCAGGCAGCCTAATGCTAATTTCCAGGACATGCAATACAAACTTGCATGCACTAGTCCGTCTTTCTCTACTCAGCTCTACACTGCTTCATGATGCGTACTTGAACCATAGACTCGTGCTCATCGGGAATTAAATTGACCATCATTTTGTAACTTACAGAAAAACAGAAATCTACTATAGATTTCTGGTTTTCACTGACACCACCAGGGGGTGCTAAACATTCCAAATCAGAAATCTACAGTAAACATATTGCATCCATATACCAGCACAATTTGTAATAGGAAGAGTCATAAAACCATACATGCCTGTCAGCCTGAGCAAGCAGTAAGCAAAAGTCAAATCCACAGCCGGAGAATGCTTCTGCGTGAAAACAAATATGCTTCTTGTGTTTGTGTGCTGAATGAGTGATTAGATGTAAAATGAAACCAGCAACTCTGAGTCCAAGCGGCGATATGTGTTTTCTGGGAGAAGAAGTTATTGGAAAAGCATAATAGGGAGAGATGTACAGAGAGCCTTTGTCTGTTCAGTGACAGAAATAGCCTTCGCTTCAGTATGCAGCTGAGACGGCACTGAAAGTGGCAGGTAAATCCACAACCTGGGGTTTATAATTTGACTCAAAAGACTGAATTTAAGAGATAAATAATAAGTAGAGAGAGCTTGGCTTTCCAAATAGAGTGCCCCCCCCCCGGTATTCATGGGGATTAGGGACCACAGCTGCTCATGAATAGCTGAAATCCAACAGTGTTTGAGACTCCTTCTAAAAATTATTTTAATAGTTCAAGCACCAAATATACCTTAATATGGTTAAATACACACAGTGAAAACTGTCTTAGCATTACCTCAGAAGCTAACACCTATTAACTTCCTCATTTGCACTCTTGAAGGTACAGCCAATTAGCATCAAGGAAAATCAAATGGTTGGTTTGGACAAACCAGCTAATATATAAGCAGTGATGTGTCTCAGGATATCAGCTTCCCAAGTGCATTTTTTCTAATACTTTAGAAAAACTGGGGGTGAATTTTTGTGTGAATAATTTGTAGTTACATTCCACAGAAAAGTCCATGAATAGGCAGGAGACAAGTGTTGCATTGTTTTGCACTGTAAACAAAAGAGTCATGTCACTCTTAGAAGAATTTTCTTGGATAATTTCAATTAATTCAGTTCTGTTTCATGTATTGGACACTTTGTTATTTTATAGACCTATTCTATAACAGATTTGAGTACAGTTTTCTTTTTTTTTTTTATATATTCCAAACAAAGCATCCCAGATTACAAACATGTATTTTGATATTTTTTAAAATTTTGCCAAAATGAGTAAATTGTAAGAAAACCGACCTATCAATATTTACATCCATAGACCCTCTCCTACAAAGCTGTAAGAGCGATGTAGGCCTGTGTAGGAAGTGCTTCAGCAATGCTTGACCTTTTGGATGATTTGCCTATCTAGCAAACCGGACACCATATCAGCCATATCAGATATGAATATAGTAAATAGATTAACTGACGAGATGCTTTATATTTATTTTGTCCAGGTCATAACACAATATCACAGGAACAAGTCGCAACGTTATTCAAGAGTTGATTACTAGTGTTTTGTTTTAGACAGATCACCATTTGATATGTCGTTTTCCTGTTTCGTCTTCGGCTTTAAAACAGGACGCCACCAAATGTTGTTAATGAGCAACTAGTTTCTGGTTTTTGGTTCTATTTCAAAGGATTCCATGGATGCAGCAGCTGTCTTACTTTAAGTACTGATTCTCTTCAACACTGTGCTCCTTCCCCTTTGCTTTTCCAACATGTCCTCAAATAGCTGGCCGACCTCCCAGGTGAGCAGTAGCCATACATTTTCATCTCCTCTCTGATGTCACACCTTCAGATTCTCAGTGCCTTGCTCTTGGTTTGTAGAATTGTGGGAAGAGAACTATCATGAACTCAACACAGCAAGGTTGGTCATTGACGTGAGGATGAAAACTATTAGCACAGTGTTTCCATTACATGTGAATAACAGGTCCTAATTGTCAATTGTTATAAATACTTGGGGACAGATTTTGCTACAAAATCTCCCAACATACCACACAACTCAGAAAAATATTTTCCATTAGTGTCCTTCCAACTGATAGCAGCAACTCAACTTTATCAGGTAGGACACTCAAAACGCTTCTAACATGCAATACGCGCCGCAAGACTTGTCCGAGATGCTAGTACACATACAGTTGCAGATAAACCAGGTAATTCAGACGCTCAAATCACACTCAGTCTGAACGCAGCAGTAGAATTATGGCTGCTAAAACTAAGGCTCCTATAAGGACAGTCTGATTCAGCTGAAGTTGGGTGACAAATACTTGTTTGTGGTGTCTATTCCTGTCTTTTTTTTTTCTTTGTTCCCATACCTCGGCGCCTGTTTTTGTTCTCCTCACGACAGAGACATGGTAACCATTTCCAATGAAAGCCAATGGAAATTTCACCACTCAAAGCAGCACGGCTAAAAATTACATGCTTAATATGACTGTCATGTTCTGTGTTTTTCTGTTATGTTTATTTGAGTTTTCTGTGTCCCAAGTCTCCTCGTTGTCCTGTCTTCCCCTTGATTGTTCCCAGGTGTGTCTTGTTCCCTTGATTACCCTCAGTGTATTTAGTTCCTCCTGTGTCTTTGTTCCTCGTCGGGTCCTTGTCGTTATCACACGTTTGATGTATGTTAGCCGCCTGTATGACCAGTTGCTACCGGTGTTGAGCCCTGGCTTCCGCTCAGCCTTGCTGCCTGGCCCGAGCTCTTTTCTGTTTTGTTGACTGTTTTTTTTTGACTGCTTTTCATTAAATTACTCACCATTCACCTACCTGGGCCTCCAGCGTTTGCCTCACCACCACCCAACATATGACAGAAGGACCCGACCAAGAAAGAAAAGGTGAGGCCGCTACCATCTTGGCCCAGATGGATCAAGAGTACTGGATCCAGCAGCAGTTAGAGTTGGCACAGAGGGATCTCTACAGGGATGTAGAGATCCTGCCTTCTCCGCTGCTGCTGGAAGAGATGGGACTAAAATCGGACTATGAGCTGGTAACATCACAGACACACACCCCGACAGCAACCACCGAATTATCTCCAATTGTTTTCAAATAACCTCCGAAGAGGACTTCACACACCTGTTCAAACAGTTTCAAAGGGACTCTTTCATGCTGGAGATTGTTTTTGAACTGTATGATGAGTTCGTACAGAAGAAAAGATCCGCTCCAGTCGGCTCTCCGTTCGCCGCTCCAGTCGGCTCTCCGGTCGCCGCTCCAGTCGGCTCTCCGGTCGCCGCTCCAGTCGGCTCTCCTCCAGTCGGCTCTCCAGTCGCCGCTCTAGCTCCAGCCCCAGCTCCTCGTGTTGCTCCGCCGGTCCCATCGCCGGCCTCCGTGCCTGCTCCGCCGGTCCCAGCGCCGGCCTCCGTGCCTGCTCTGCCGGACTCCGTTCCGGCCTCCGTGAATCCTGCTCCTCGTGTTCCGCCGGACTCCGAGCCGGCCTCAGCTCCTGCTCCGCCGGACTCCGAGCCGGCCTCCGTGGACCCTGCTCTGCCGGATTCCCCTCCTTTTGAAAGTTTAAATAAAAGCTTTGTGGAAATTTACTTTAATTTGGAGCTCTTAGCAGAGTTTTATTTGATGTTTTATTGTCAGGCAATCTCTCCGTGCATTGCTGTGAGCAGCTGCTGAAAGACTTGTGAGCCTGGGCGTTCACGCGCCGAGCACGGGGGGTGTGTTTGAGCGTGGATGGCGGTGTGCTGTGTGCACACATGGCAGACGTTATTTCTATTTAAACACCACCAGTGGTTGAAACACCTGTGCTGGCTGGAAGCCTGGAGACCTATAATGGATTTTACTGCGAGTCTGTTCGCAATGTGGAATTCACACCAGATGTGGCCCCAATTATTACATCAACAGAAGTCAGCCTGTCTGTTCTACTTTCTCTGTGGAAAACAACTTGAATCGAGAGGGCTTCGGTTCCTCGCTTGCTTTGCAGGGGGTCTTTTGCTGCTCCGTCTTGTGTTTACCTGAATTTAAAAAATGGCACATTGGAGGGCATTTATTTCACAATGTGTGTTTAAAAGTAAATGCGCGGCTGCTGGGTGGCTCAGAGCATGTGCAAGGGGTGTGCAAGGGGTACTGTCCTTCGGTGGTCCTGGCTTCGATTCCTGGTCTCGGGTCATTTGCTGCATGTCTTTCTCATATTCCCTGTGTAATAAAGGCCGTTAGGGTCTCACAAATTGGCATTCCAAAAGACCACTCAACTCTTGAAAATGTTTTCATTTTTTTCACATTCCATCTGTCAGTTTCAATACTATTTATTAGGATTTCATGTGATTGACCAACAGAGTAGTTCTTAAAAGTAAAGTGGATGTAAAGAGGTTTACTAGTTTTTTCAATGTTAAAAAAATCTGGAAAGTCCAAAACGTATTCATATCCAGGCTGCTTCACTCTGTTCAAATTCAAAACTAACTTAGATTTCTACATCACTTACAAAAATATTATACCTCAAAACTCTTTGATCCATTATATGACCTATAGTATCATCTGTCCTCATGTAGATGCATTTTTGACTGCAAACACCAGAGTACGGCTTGTCACATATATTCATCCTGATGGTCGTTTTTATGCTAACCCGGCTTTAGAAAACAAGAGTCAAGTGTTGTTTGGAGCTGTGACCTTAAGAACTTTGTTCAAATACAGCTATTAAATGTGATCCCACCCAGCATTTATGTTGGTCAAGACAGGGATCAATAGTCTGACTGGCTGGACCCATGTATTGTTTAGCTTCAGATTAGAGAATCCTCAAAGGTCACTGAAAGCGGCTGTCTGTTTGCAAAGAGCATCGCTGCTGCAACGTGACTTTTATTTGATGGCAGTTCCTGAACAAGCTGCATAATATGAGGTAGGGTGACTGCAGGTCGACAAGCGAGTTGCTTTGGACGAGTTTCTGAAATAGTTTTCCCCCTTTCATGCAAATAGCTGCTTACTTTCAAGTGATTGGAGGAAACCCCGGGTATTTACCCTCTCGGGAGGAAATTAGCACCCTGAAAGAAGGTCGCCCATGCACCTGGCCTTCATTTAAATAATAAGGGTCACGAGAGTCTACATGTTTGGAGAAGGATATTAGGGCATGTGATAAGTGGTGCCAGAAGCCACATTCCTTATGGTTCCCACACAAAATGTTGAAAGAGTTCCAAAACAGAAGGGAAATGTTGCATCTAGTTGGAACTATCATCAGATCAGTCATGATCATCATATTATTAGACCAGATTAAAAATGCTGCCAAATAATGGCCATGTGCATCATCATTGGAGCATTACTAGCAAAAACCTTCACAACACCATGATTCTGCAGTGCAGATTAGGTAGAACTCTTTGGCATTATACATTAGTCACATTATTGATTTAAAAAAAAAAATCTAAACAGTATTGACATCCTATTGAGTGACAAATAAACAACTAAATATAAATATTTATTTATTTATTTATTTTACATTTCCTGTCCAGCAGTGGAGCTTAAATGCAATGGACATGGACACAAAAACGAAATATAAAATAAGAGAGGTTGGGTCAAAAGCAACAGGGAGAAAGGAAGAAGAAGAATACATAAAAAGACAATATGAATCTCCTTCCATAACTGCAGAAAGAGAGAAAACCAGAAAATGACAGTGACAAACAACATACACATACGTGTGAAAGCAAATGTCATCAAAAACTTTTCATTTCCATTTTTTGTGATTTTTAATTCATTCAAAAATCACTTGATCACTCCTCATTTATTGATCATTCATCATATCTATGTGGGTTTTCATTGATACATTTCAGTGTCGAGTATCAAAAAGAGCATGTCACTGTAATACCCTAAATTTATAGTTAGGAGCAAAATGTTTCCTGAAAGGTTGATCTTTTACAGAAACAAGATTTCTGCCCATCAACAGTAATAAACCATTGAATGAAATTATACATGAGAGTTGAGAATTTCATTCAAATATTGACTAATTTCTGCTGGGAAAATATACCATATTTAAATACTGTTACATCAAAATATGTCCAAATCTAAAAATCAATGTTATCTCAAAAATCAAAGTTATGGTTTCAATGTGTGTGTGGATTTACAGTCACAGACAATAAGAAGATTGTTGACAGTCAGAAGACTGGAAGGAAAAAACATCTCTGCTCTTCTTCCAGTGATGGAGATGGAGTGCAGAACAGACTAAAGTGATTAGCTTTTATTATTTTCTCCAGACTCTGGGCTTCTGGATGATTTAATTAAAGTGTGTTGCAACTTGTTTCAACACAGAAGAGGTCAAAGCAACAGAAAACAGAATGCCTCCAGGGGACCAGAGGCAATTTAATACTATAGAAAATGTGTTTTTCTAAAGATATTATGAAAGAGATCCGTTTATTTCTAACCTGTGTTAGAGTGAATGCAGAGTATTTGATGACTTGGTGTTTACAGCATGGTTAAATGTAAAACCCAAACATACAGCAGGTAAGATAATTGATTTTTGAACAAATGTGAAATAATGCCATTTTCTGTTTCATGTTTGTTTTTCTGAACAAAAATATGACAAAATATGTTGTAATACGTCCTTGAATGCATTTTCTGTCTCACACATTATAAACTGGCGTTGAATGAAATACACGTTAGATCTCAGATTCAGTGACTTTTCAAGAAATGAAAAAAGAGCCTTACCATAAATAAAATTTCCTAGCATGTGGGCAAAGTTGTAAAATATTTTAGATAACTTTTAACATCCAGAGACACATAAAGATGATTACAGGTTTGAAGAACATGTTTAGGGTTAAAGGACTAATGTCCCAATAACATTCTGAGAAACTGATTCATGTGTCCATCTCTAGTCGCACTGATTGTCTTCACAGCTCTGACTGAAAAACAATCCTCTAACTGCAGCTGATCCAGGAAGATAGAATTAGAATTAGAATTAGAATTCAACTTTATTGTCATTGCACTGTCACTTGTACAAGCAACGAAATGTAGTTTGCATCTATCCAGAAGTGCTATACATAATATAAATATTTATAAACAGGTGTATGAAGATATAAACAGAGAATAATATTGATGTGCTATAAATAAAATGTTTTGTACAAATATAAATATAGATGAGAGCTTATGTACATACTATACAAATTACACAGATTATACAGAATATACAGGGATATGAAGAATGGATTGTATATACATTAGTTGTTTTATGATACAGGTTAAATAATGGGAAATTAGATTTACAGATTATATAAAGATTGTATATAGATCATGTATGTGTGTGAGGGGTACAGTCCAGGGATGGGGGGGTACAGTCCTTATAGTTTGTGTCAGGAGGCGTTCAGGAGCGTGACAGCTGTGGGGAAGAAGCTGTTCCGGTGCCTGGTGGTTCTGGTCCGTAAGCTTCTGTAACGCCTCCCAGAGGGCAGGAGAGAGAAGAGTGTGTGTGCAGGGTGATTCAAGTCCTTGGTGATTTTGCCGGCCCTTTTCAGACACCGCTTCCTGTAGATGTCATTGATGGCAGGAAGCGATGCCCCTGCGATGTGCTGGGCAGTTTTCACCACCCTTTGCAGCGCCTTCCGGTCAGAGACAGAGCAGTTCCCGTACCAAACTGTGATGCAGTTGGTGAGCATATCACACCAGTTCTACAGTTCTTCCACTGAGAGAACAGACTTTAAAATGCGGTGGTTAGTTTATAAATCACTGAACGGCTCAGCACCAAAATACATATCAACCTCTCAGATCTTCTGGTTCTGGTTCTGCTCTGCATCAAGAACCAGAAACAAACATGGAGAAGCAGCATTCAGCTTCTATGCTCCACAAATCTGGATCAAAAACTTCCAGGGAAATGTAAAAGAGTGGAAACACTGAGTTCCTTTAAATCAAGGCTGAACTCCAGTCTCTGACTAATAATAACTGGAACATTGATCACTTTAATTAATGTGTATTTAATGATGATTGTCCTTAATGATTTTGACAAAACAGTATTTTTGACTAAGTGTAATGTTTATTTGTTATTTTTTCCTAATTTAGTCATGGAAAGAGAAGAAAATGCATGTCATGATTTTCACTGGGTAAAAAGGAACTAACAGAGTAAAACTATATCAAAAAAAGATATAGAAAAAAATACACAATAAATATATGGACAAAATATCTCTAAGTCCGGCATTTAATTTTGATGTAATACATACTGTATTTATTCATAAACAATACTCAGACAAAGTATGAGTCTTGTTTATGGACTCATAGTTTGTCATACAGCAAACATATTTACTTCCACTTCCTGTTCATACATAAATTGTCTGGTTGACCCAGGTATTTAAAGTTTGATCTTTTGTCTTTCTTCAACTAAAGCCATACATTTAGATACAACATATGTGTTATAAACAAATTATGCTAACATTGTAACTTTGAGTTGCCTTGTTGCTTAAATGGCCTATAAAGATGAACTTGATTTACCTTGACGCCAGCAGACATCAGTAGAGGTGATCTTCACAAGAAAACTAAAATGACAGAAAAATGGAGATACGGTGGTTTTGTATGGCAAAACTGAAATGCTGGAACCAAATTATATAAAAATGACAATAGATAAAAGGTTAGTGGTATGAAACAGATACAGGTTTATATTTATCTGTCTGAGGCATTTCAGTTGGTCTGTAATTTTTAACCTCACCAGTGACTTTAAAAAATACTAAATTTATTATATTGACTATCTGAAAGAGAGTTTTGTTTGTCATTAATTCATCAGCTTTCCTTTCTGGCAGCGCCATGAACTCAGAATATGATATATATTCTTTTAAAAAGGTTTTAGTTCTGCACTAACACATGCTGCTGTAGAAAGAAATACTCCAAGGTACAAATTCAAACGATTCCATAAACTTCCTTTGAGAAATGTATAATACGTGTTTCTAAAAAGGAATCTAGAGCCACGATGTCTTCTGACTCCAAAATGCCAAAGTAGCTTTTCACTTGAAAAGGACGATCTAGTTTCTGTCAGTCTGTGCCTTCTTCTGGTGATGGAAGTGGATGTTATTATAATGAGCTCTTGGGAAGGAAGATGAGTTTCCTATCCATAATTATGACTCTTATGCTGGAGTTCAAAAGAGATTGACTTTTTCTGCTATCATTGGAAACTTTTGCCGATGTGAACAAGGAGGTCTGAGTATCATTCTAACTCTCCTCAACAAGCAGCAGGTGCTGCTGGGATGTTTTCTGTCATTCACAATGAGCAAATCCCCAGTAAGACTGGAAATATATCCCACATGCACTATTTAACACCCATCGAGTGGGTGTGTTGTTGTTTAAAATACTAAATAATAACATTGTAATTATGATAATAACATAGCCCAGTTTATCAGATGAGACGAGGAAGAAAATTGACATTTCATTTAAAAATGTAATATTTGCCCTCTGGACCAAGATGTCAACAAAAAGTGAGCAGGTAACAAAATCTGGGCGAACGGGTGTTTGAATGGATGTCGTTCAGATCACTTTGAGTCACAGTTTTCTTCCTTTGTCCATTTAGTCTTTAGCTTGTATTAAAGAATGTTTATCAATCATTACAGTGATGGAAACATTTTTACAGATCAGATTAAGATACCTACAATATGCAGCCGTATTTACAGACTCCTGTCGAACACAATTATTGATTTTTGAAACCTTCACTTTATCTTTAAAAATGAAACAAGCAAAAATGTGATTTTTAGCTCTCATTTTACCAAGCAAGTAAAAATCATCAATTGATTTATCTTCAGTTCTTTTTTGTGATTCATGTTTGCCTTAAATGTGTATAATGAGGGTCTTTAAATGTTTAAAATGTCATCAGGTTGAATTACTGGAAACCTGAGACTTGGAGAAAGCCAGTATTGTGATTTGTTAACCAATGTTGTTTTAATTAATTATTATTATTATTATTATTATTATTATTATTATTATTATTATTATTTAATATTTTAAACAACAACACACCCACTTAATGAGGTGTTAAGTAAAGATGCAGTGCATATCTCGACCAATGCTAAAACCTCTGACAGTCTTTTAAAACTCATCATGTCATTCAGATCTTTTGAATCCTGTAAACAGGCCATTGTGATTTAAGAAAACAGCGTTCCATAAAGGCAGAGAGGCAATCTCTCACCAGCTTGTTCATAAAGATCAATGATCCATCCACCTTTTATGCACATTTCATCCAGAATGCTAAAAGGTCACAACAAGGTCAGTCCAGTGAGAAAGACAAAGGAGTATGCCTGTTTCACACCTACGGCCCTTTTAGAATAAAGCTCCAACTAAACAAGCAAAGTGTTAGACTGGAGAGAAAACTAGTGCAGGCTTTTGAAATAAACTATTCAAACTCCAATTTGTCCAGAAGGTGAAAAAACAATAATAAGAAAATAGAGAATTCTCTTCTGCAGCTGCAAGAAACATTTACATATGTTTACATAGGTGAATGTAAAAGTACATGCATGCCATCATGAGGAAAATAGTTTTATATATCGCAACATGATACAGCGTGTTTATAAGATTGAAATCATCTTCAGTCCTTAAAGTTCCAAGATGAACTTATTTAATGTCCAGCTTAATAGACCTTTGGACTTTGACTGCAAGAAGGCAAAGGAGTTTGATTATCTGTTATATTTTGTCCTGACTTAATGATAACTTTAAGAAATATGCAAAGCACATTTTTATAATTTTGATGTAACACGTGATTGATTGTTTTACACTGTTTTTTGCAACAAATATTGTATGCATATTGGATCTAAGAGTTTGTCCAACACTAAGATAATACGCAGAAATAAAGAATTAAAACACCCAGAATCATGCTCACCTTTGTTATGACCAATAAGGGATTTACTCCACAAAAATAACAATTATTAAGATATGTCATGTTGAGAACCCTGGAGTACAGTTATAATCTCACCACAGGACTTTCTGTGTTAAATAAGCACTAGTACATCATGGGGGACTTTTAACACAAGTACATGTCATCGTTCAACCAGAGTCCCCAGCTGATTAAAACAGAAACCCAACAGCTCGCCTGTGACCAATTCTGTTTGTCTTAATGGCATAGAGAAGCAAAACTGTTTTTAACACCGCAAAGAAAATCATTCATCAGTTAATTTTGAATACTAATATAAAAAGAAAACTCCCATTAGATACTGAAATTTGTTCTGTTTTTTTTTTTTTTGTTTGTTTTTTTTTTTGTTGCGGAATTATGAATCAGGCTCTATATTAGAATCAAGACTGTTTTCCTTTAGAAGCTAAAAATAAGACGTGTGGGTGTCTGTCAGCCCTTTTTAAGGCGATGTTTAACACAAAGAGCCCTTTTTGTAATGTTAATGCAATTAGCAACCTTAAACCTGTGACTGGTCATGGTACACTGCTGTGACTTCTTTTGTCTGGGCTTTTTTTGTCACACTTTAATGTTTCACATCAAATACGGTTTAATGTCAGACAAAAATAACCAGAGTAATTACAAAACAGCAGTTTTCAAATGATTATTTCACTCATTTCTCTCACCACTTTCCTTACAGCTGCTCCCTGGACTTTGTGACTGTTTGTGTCACCATTGCCATCAAGCATTTGCAGTAAACAGCCTTTTTAGATTGAAGGGTGAATTTTGTCCAACTCTTATTTGGAAAACTGTTTTAATAAACCACACTTGGGAAATTTTGCATATCATGGGCCTTGTTACGCAACTGCCAGATTGTGCTTGTGTTTCTTTCTCCCTGGTTTTTCTACAGATGAACTATGCAAGTTGGTGCCAATTTGAGATTTGATGGAGAATTTGGACGCAGGACTATATTTCTTTCTGTTAGTCACACTTGGTCAGTAGGCTGGTGCCGTTTAGCTTTTGGTAAGACAACAGTTAGATCGTTTGGTTCATTTGTTTGATTTGGCGCAGTACAATGTACATTAGGACCTAAGTGTGGACTTTAAATAGATCTCTTCAAAGCTTTGTTTCAGAGATTTTAGATCTTTCATAAACCAAAGTTTGAGGTCACAAACTGATCTTTGGGTTTCGTCTGATTGTCCGAGGCCCAACAGATGAACAAACTTTCACAAGCGGAGCATTATGGATTTTCTTATGATGCTTCATTTGATTTATACAGTAGAATTCATACAAATAAAAAGACACAAGGACATTCTTTTTCCCACTGTTGTAAGTTGCCTGGAATTCAAAAGTTTACATATATTTGAACAATATGAGGGATTTCAAAATGTATGACTAAAGTCAACCTTTTAGGCTTCCTGACACACGAAGCCTGTTGAATTGGACCAAACGAAAAGTTTGGTCCAATTCAGCAGTGAGCACAGTGTCTTTTTATTCAGTGTATGTAATCATCTGGTATGTAAAACTTCTTTTTTTAATTTTTTTGGACTTATTTCAAATGAAAACCAAGATGGAAAAGGCAGAGAGAAAGTGGGGACAAAAGTTTAAAGGGAAAGAAGGAAATAAGAGTGGAAGAGAGAAGGAAGGGTAGCGAGAATACAAGTGAACACCCTGGGAGTCTGCTCGTAGGAGCTTCTCATTCTGCTGGTTTACACCATAGAGAAACCACAACAACAAATATGACATCACAGAAACATATGCAGTACAAGTCAAAACAAATTGTATCTAGTGGCAGCCAGAGTCTACCGTAGAATGAATCAAATGGCTCCCCAGACAAGTTCTCCAAAGTCCTGCTAACAAAGCGATTATTTGACTCGGGTGTATTGAAGCAGACACACATCCTTTAGTTGTGGGACACCAGCCCTGGAGGCCAGGGGTTGAAAACCTTGAACTAGACCACGTCAGTCACACATAAACGGCCCTTCTACAACGCCGATGAGTCAAACTGTACGGATTGTGAGTGTAGAAGTGTAAGTGTGTTTTTTACTGTTTCAGTGGCTGGTTTTGGTTTACTGTCAGTGACCTCAGATGGCCGCTACAGCTCTCATTCCAAGTCTTAAGATATGTTACGCCACCGCATACTTATTCATATAAACACACTTACCCCAATTTGCGCGGCTGATATAAGGGGAGTAGCCTAGAAATACTCTAAATTAAAGACTCTTTCCTCTTCTCCTCATTTATTCATAGCTTTTCTTTTTTTTCTTTCTTTTTTTTGCTTCTTTGCTCCAAGCATTGACTGTAGCATTGGTGCAATATGAAGAAAAGCTCAAGGGTGTATGTGTGTGTGTATGCGTCATCTCCACTAAACTCTGAGTGCCATCTTTCAAACTCAGCACAACATAAAAGCAATCCCTAAAAAAATAAAATAAAACGTAAAGAGAAAAACTCTTGGGGTGACTGTCACAGCTTTTTCAAATTGTTAACACAATGACAGTCATATCAGTTTCCAGCAAAACTATCACAATCTACTGCATTTAGTGAATTAAGACAGTTACAAGCATCCATTTCCTGAGGGAAAAGCTTGAAACACACAGACATGCTTCTGACAGGAAGAAATTACATTAAGATGTTTTTTATTTTATTTGATTTTTCATGTCAAACAGACAATAAAAAGTAAAATACAGAATAATACCAATAAGACTAATAGCCATGACAACAAAGATGCAAATTTACATAATTTGTTTATATAAAAACTCTTTCTGGTTGTTTTGATGCATGTTTTATTTTTTTCTTCTAATTTCCTTCTCTTAATTATGCTCTTTCCATTACAAAAATATTTTTTTGTAAATTGACAGTTTCTCACTCTGAACATAAATTGTACATTTCTGAAGTCCTCATTGAGCCCTCATTGAGTTCTCATTGAGTCCTCATTGAGCCCTCATTGAGTTCTCATTGAGTCCTCATTGAGCCCTCATTGAGTTCTCATTGAGCCCTCATTGAGTCCTCATTGAGCCCTCATTGAGACCTCATTGAGCCCTGATTGAGTCCTCATTGAGCCCTCATTGTGTCCTCATTGAGCCCTTATTGAGCGTCCACATAGACTTTACATGCAAACCACTCGCTCCTGACGCTCAAATGGTGTTTGGTGTGAATGCACTATAATGACTGACTGTATCAAATGCTTTGTTGAGATCAAGAAATACACCAATTGCAACTTTTCATTTATCCATACTGTCTATGATTTCTTATGTTAAATGCGTTGATGTTAGTCTGTTTTCTCTGAAACCATACTGATATATTTTTGTTTGTGTTCCTCAGAAAATCTTCTCAGAGCATGAAAGTGTGAGATGAAGGTAGATTGCATCCGGCTGTGCTGGAAGTCCCTGGCTTAACTCTCCAGAGCCGTCATGATTGCCAGTAAGACTTCGCTCAACAGATTTGACTAAATTAAGAAAAAAATAAACACATCACATCTTGCTTCCTGCTGATCAATTTTAGTCGCAGCGATCAATTTTATCTTCCCCAGATGGACTCAGACCGAGTGCGCTTTATGAGTTAGTGCTGTGGAAAAGCGTCTGAAGGGCGAAACATGATGAGATTTTTTTCTGTTTGCTCCCAGCAAACAGAGAATAAGAGCCTGTAGAAGAACAGTTTATCACTCAACGGCTCTCTTCAATGACAAAATGTGGAGCGGAAATTACTGAGTGGGGCAATGCCGTTTCACAACTTGTTCAAAACAGAAAACAAAGTCGCGCAACATTTTGCTGACTGTCTTGCAGTGTATTCATTGAACATTCTGTAATCCACCTGTGATGCCATATTTAGAGTGAAATTTTAATTCATTTTTGGGATAAAGCTGTTTTGCCCAACTGCTCAGTGAAAAACGGAGGCAGGCCGGCGTGAAGTTCTCAGGTTTCCTTGGAAATAGTTCTGATTGATTTGGAGATTGTTACAAATGAGGATGATAGAGGCCTTTTATTGTAAATCATTAGGCACTAGTTGACAAAAAATTCTGGGACAATGGGTCAAATGTTGAGTTTATTACCCTGTATCTTATTTTAACACATTTTTTGGAGGGTAAAAAACTGCTTGCTAATGATGACTACTCTCTGTGTTAGCTGTCAAATTGTCAACATAGCATGCTATATCTTAAGTGTACACATGATACATAAAAGAAAAAAGGGACGCAATCCTTTGTCATTAGTTATCAGCATGATAACAGGTGGATAACAAGGTGAAAAAAAAGACCTTATCAAAAAAAAATAGTGAGGGAGAGGGAAGCAGGTCAGTCATGCTAACTTGACTTTTATAACCTTTATATGTAGATGTGATGCAGAATTCTGTGTTTAAGCTCAGTAAAAAAAAAAAAAAAAGATGACCCACACAACATATTTCTGACAGATTATCAGTAGAGCAGATCATTTATTAATAATTGCAAAATAAACATCATCATGAAAAGCAAAATTGTAACACACTCGATGTTTGGGCGGTCAAAATGGCAAGTTAACGTATTGTCTGTTTGCCCTGTGGTTTTGGGCAGAAACAATAACATGCAAAGTGTCTCTTGGAAAATCATTCGATCTCTTTTCCTTTTCTATCCTTTCGCCTGTTGTGTGTGAATGGTGGTGTGTGTCTTTAACCATTCCATCAGTGTGCTTTCTGACAATGAATGATCATAAACATGCTAATGTCTCTTCTGGGATTTCATTTTTATATTTCCCCACGTTTCCTTTTATTATATTGCTGGTCCCTGTTTGGGTCAGTCGGGGTAATCTTAATGAAGATTAATTAATTTGAAGCCGTGATCAAACCAAGATAACTGTGGGAGACTTTGCTGTTAGAAAATATTTATTTCAGTCACCCACACAGAAACCCAAAATTATTCATAGCTTCTCTCTTAACGGCAGAAAAAATATGTTCAAGGTAAAAAAAAAAAAAAAAAAAGATAAACTATGGATATGTGGACATATCTGTACAACAAACTGAATATTTATTGGGATTTCCTGATTTAGATAGAAGTCACATTTGTGTAGATTTAACTTCTCAGACCTTACTGGTCATTGTAAAATTGCAAACTATGAATTTAATGGATCATATCTTAACAGTGGGACACAAGAAATGAAGACAAGAAAGGTGTATACACAATGGCAAAGAGAGTTGAGAAATAAAGGACAGAAAAAGAGGGAGAAAAAAATGAATAAAAAACTGGAAGATACAAGCTGGAAAAGAATCGAAGGAGAGAAGCAAGAAAGACAAGAAGGTCTGAATGAGAATTCAAGGAAAAAAAGAATAAGGAATTATGTCAGGAAGGGCAATATTTTGACAATGAGATAATTTTACTGATCTTATTTTGTTTCTTCCATACATATCCAGATCTTAGAGCGACTGGAATTCATCCAGACGGTGTAGGATATTTGTGGTTGACGTAGCGATCGGGTCTCATCAAACCAGATTTATGACTCACTTCTGTGAAGTATGCAGACATCATGACCTCCACAAACAGTCTGAATTATCTCACTCTCTTGTTTTTTTTTTTTTGGACAGACTTCCAATTTCTGTATATTTTCGGTCTCTTTCCCTCATCTTCTGTTTCACCATCCATTTTAAGTCATTTTAACCACCATGCCTCCTTACTTCCAGGCAGTTATTACCACTCTAATTAATTCCACATGCTAACGCTGGTCAGATCCTGGTGTCGCTTACTCTCGCATGTTTCACCCAAACATCCAAGCTTTCGCTCTCTCTCTCTCTCTCTCTCCCCCTCCCCATTCCTCGGTAATTGCACCCAACTGCTCCCAGCCAGAACAATTAAGTTCCCATCAAAGTGAAGGCAGAAGCCTTGGAGCTGGAACACCGTAGACTAGCGGCGGTCCTGGAAAGGCTTGCAGAGCACAGATGTAGACATGACATAAAGGCTCCCTCTGACTGCATGGGAGCAGTAAACCAGTGCTGCAGGAAGTCTCTGAGGGACCTTTTGTTTCAAACGTGTCACTGGGGAGCGCAGCCATGTGGTGATGCATTGATTTACTGTTTGTGCTACAAAGTGCACATATGCTCACGTTTCCAACCAAAGAAATGGCACATTTGCTGAAATGCTGCATTGTTAGATGTTAGAAGGATCCAAAAACTTGACCTAGGCAGAATTAAATATTGCAACAAAAGATCTACTGACGGATGTTTAGTTTGACATTATCTTTTAAAGGATGCCAAGTTTGCAAAGACGGTGTTTTCTTTTATGGTTGATTTAAATGTATATGTTTTTTTTTGTTTTTTTTTTCAACAGATAGCTACATAAAATAAACAACGAAACCCCACCAGAAAATTTCATATTGCAGTTTTCTTTCTCTGTGTCACTTAATAGCTGAAAGTCTAGTTGTAGTTACTGAAAAAAAATACACTTATTTAAATAAAACCCACTTGCAAAAGAAGTACAGTTTGTTTCGTTTCCTTTACAAGCTAGATTTCTACATCCTTAGCTTTATAATTTTTCATACCACATAAAGTGCAATAGATGTACACATTAGTCCTATTCTATTAATTTCTTCTCCATTTGTAGTTGTTACTTTACAATGTCAGCTACCATTTCTAGACACAGAAATAGGATTTAAAAGGTTAGCTACTGAATTTTCAAACTATATTTATGTTTTTCACATTTTTTGTCCTATTTTTACAAGCAAGTATTCTAGGAAGAACATTCAAATGTACAATATTATCTGAGTGTATGTATGAGAAAGGTTTGCGTATCATTTATAAGAAAAAAACAGAAAACAAAATTTCCTAAGTACCAAGAACTTCCACTTTCCAAGTTCTCAATTTTGAGTAGTTCACGTAACCAAAGAATGACATTATTTGTTTGATTTCGAGTTGATATTATACGTCTTTTAAAGTGACTCAACTTTAAACTCTTGGTCAGGAATAATTTTTTTCAAAATTTTTATTACCTTAAAATACTGTTAATATGGGGGGGAAAAAATGAAGAAATAAAATATAAACAAAAAATGTTTCTTTGGCTGGATGAACAAACTACTGCCTGACATTAGTTGGCTGTTAGCAATCGATCAGCAGCAATTATTAAGTAAGGAACAGAAGAGACTTGCTGTCTGTCATGTAAGTCAAAGCAAAGCTATTATTTGCAAAGTGTATTCACGGACTGAATGGCTTTTTTTCAGTTCTTCCGCTGCCACTGCTAAAACTTACAGTTCTAAAATGGAAGAAAATCAATGTTATCGTTCACAACTTCTCCTTTTGTTCGTGGAAAATCCAAACACACGTGAGAAAAACCAGCCTGTCTGTGAAGATTTCAGTCAAGTGAAGTGCTCCGCTTTAGCATTGGCATTTTGAATCCTAGTTATTATCTTAAGTTTTATTTTGGAGTTTACTTTTTATTTATTTTGTAAAAGATGTTATTTTGGCAATAGTGGCCTTTACAAAATTTCAGATAGACAGGAAATAAGATGGATTGAGAAGGGGAAGGCAAACGGTCTGGACTGGGACGAGCTCATCCAGAGCCACGTTCTCAGCACACGGGGTGCGCTCACTGAGCCACCCAGCACCACACAATTTCACAACTTGATTGGAGCTTTTATGAGTGGGTTTTTAAACACACTGACTCATTTAGAGATTTTTCACATGAAGCAGCTACTACCAGTAACCCACCCCCACTAGTTTTAAAGATGTGGAAAGAAATGATATCATGGGATTTTTCTTTATTTCTTTACTTTGCCCTCCCCTAAAAGTCACATATCGACACTAACCTCACTTTCAGTCTGCGACAGTTGGCTGGAAATGACACAGTTTTAAGAGATTCAGTCATAAAAATAACTATGTATTTAAGAATTTAAGCCTATGAGAGAAGGTCTGTAAAGAGATCCTGCCCTGCCTTTTGGTAGCTCCAGCTCCACGAATAGATTTACAGGCTTTCATTAAAGTAGCTAGCGGTTATGCAGGGCAGAGCCTCTTGGACAGCCATCTGTGTGAGTCGGACTTTATGTGGCTCTAGGTGTGTGTGTGGGTGTGTGCTGTGTGTGTGTGTGTGAAAAGCTAGGCCCGAGATTGCTTCCAGAAACGGAGTTCCACAGCCTGCTGTTTCATTACAGCTACAAAGCAACCGCAATGCTGCACAGAGTGCAGAGTTGCATCCCCCCCTCCTTCAGCTCTCCTCTCTGCATTGTCCAACCTTTCTCTTCCTTCTACTTTTTCTTTCATGGTTAGAGTTCGATCACGAATCAACAGCTGTGTAAATTCATTTCTCTCCATTTTGGGATTTCAGTGGGAAGGGGAGCCAGACTGATCCAATTTCAAACAACTTTGAATTCAAACCAGTAGATATTCCCAGCTGAAACTTCAACTCCAGAGGTCAGCCTGTGAAACCCCAACATTTCCTCACTGCTACATTTCCTCCAGTTTTTCCTTCTTCTTCTTTTGCTTCTTCTTTTTCTTCTTTTCAACTAAAGACTTCTTCTTGATTCAATTAAATTTATTTTGTTTTTTATTTGAGTAATTTAGCTGAAAATACACATTTACTTAAACTGTCTGAGTTTGACATTAATTCAGTTTCAGTGTGAAACTTACATTCACTGAAAGAATTGACTTTTGGTGATAGATTAATGCAACATTTGAGGTTAATGCTTACTTGTGGATGTATTTTAAGACACACATTGCTACTCTGTGTGTCACCTCAATAAAAACTAAAGAAACAGGCCAGACGTTAGGTAGACAACTGAGCCCTCCACGTTTTAATTTCAATTTCCCGATCCTTGAAGGTTTCTGCAGTACAGTGGAGTCACAGATTTCCTATCCGTGTGTTTTTCAGTGGAAAGTGATGACAAATTATTTGAAGGAAATTCCCCCAATTTACTGACATTTTTTATAGAGCACAACTAAAATTTTGAAAGAAAACGTAGCTTGGAAATCTGAAACACACAGGCACAATCCTACTTGTCACAATGCTGGCCAGCTGTACCAAGCAGCTAAAGCAGCAGCTGCATTTATTGTACTGATTTGGCTCTACCGCTAGAATAGTAAATCATAGACTTTATCTGTAGTATTGCAGCAGATAGGTTCTATGAATCTGACCTTAGTATGTTAAGGTCTTGCTGAATCGTTTTCCACTGTGCAGATGAATGCATCCATCCATCCATTTTCTAACCACCCTTCTCCCTAACGGGGTCGGGCGTTGCTGGTGCCTATCTCCAGCTGCGTTCCGGGTGAGAGGCGGGGTACACCCTGGACAGGTCGCCAGTCTGTCGCAGGGCAACACAGAGACAAACAGGATAAACAACCACGCACACACACACTCACACCTAAGGAGAATTTGGAAAGACCAATTAACCTAACAGTCATGTTTTTGGACTGTGGGAGAAAGCCGGAGAACCCGGAGAGAACCCACGCACGCACAGGGAGAACATGCAAACTCCGCGCAGAAAGACCCCGGGCCGGGAATCGAACCCAGGACCTTCTTGCTGCAAGGCAACAGCGCTACCCACTGCGCCACTGTGCAGCCAGATGAATGCATGTTATGCTATATTTGCTGTTTGAACTACTAAAATAGGAAGTTCTATGTTTCTTTAGAGGTTCTGAAGCAATTGTTGCTCTTTATGGCTGTGGTCCATAACTCCTGTGAATAACCTCTGGGGTCCTGTTGAAGGACAGCTGCTTATTTGTCAGATGTCGTGACCAGTCAGATGAACATGTATCACGTAGATCCATAGATCCAACAGAACATGTTGTAGTTGACCAGCTGCTCTGTTCTTTACTTTGCAAGCAGAAAACAGGCCCTTTCATGATAACGACAGCAGAATGCGTGTGTGTGTGTGCGTGTGTGTGCGTGTGCTTGGCTGTTTACACCCCAGACATTCTGAGGCCTGACATTGATTCTGCACACTTCAGATTTCCAGATGTGGTTAATTCAAACCAGTACCTGGCAAGTTTTTAACAAACACACAAATACACACTGCAGGTTCTCGGTGCTGTTTATTGCGAGCTCTTCCTGCGCTGCCTAATTAATACCGTGTGTGTTACCGGATGTGGACGGGTGAATTACTTCACTGCTTGATTCTCTTCAGCTGAACATTCCCTGATGCTTCAACCGAAGCATTAAGGAATTGGGTAATTTGATTCACAGATTGGATGACAGGAGCAGAGGAAGATGAGGAAAAGGATGAGGAAGGAGGGAGAAAGAAAAAACGCAGTGAAAGTTGCGTGGGTGTCTCCTGAGAGTTTTTAGTAACAGGGTGAAAGTGAGCTTGAGACAATAACTGCAGGAAACTGAGATTCTGTCGGTCCAAAAGACTGAAGCTTGGATCGATCAGAACCCACTCAGGTACGCCTGGGCTCGGGGTAAGTGCTTGGTAACATTCCGTGTGCAGCGCCTACATGAGGCGTATTGACACATTATGCAAAGTGACATTGAACAGTCACAGCTTAAGTGCCTTGCCTCGAGATATATCAGTTATCAATGTTAACGCAGTGGCTAAACCTTAACCTCTTCCGACAAAAACATGACAACAAAAGTTTTAAAGGGACAGTGTAATGTAAAATCAACCTCTTTCAGCTTTACATCATGTTATAATGTTATTGCTCCATGAAAAACATGTTGCTTTGATACATGCATCTTTGAAGAATTCTTTAATCTCCCGCAGCAACCGTTCAACTATGCAAAATGCCTGGGTGGGTCTAGCCCTGCCTTCAAGGCGCATCTCCTCCTCATAGCTTCAGTTTTCAAGCTTCTGAGCTTCAGCCTCTGAGAGCAGCCCTCCCCTGTCCACTCCCCCACGCGGTTCTTTCTGTCTAGCCAGCAGCAATTAGCAAACAACAAGATACTTCTCAGTCCAATGCTGTTAAAAACGTTAAAAGGTTAACAGAAGTGATGCTGTGATGACTTCCTGAAGGTGAAGTCTCGGAAAGAGCAGGAGTTTTTAAAGAGACAGAGGCCCAATTTCAAGGTGATAATCACAAAGAACAATTTTGTTTAAGTCATAGTTGATATTGCAAATATCTAATATGATATTTACAAATATAATATAAATGTCATGTTTGGGTCTGTATTTCTAGCCCACATGCAGAACACGACACAGGAGAGAGGTCTGTCGGAGGGCAGACAGGTAAGTTCAGGCAGAGCGGAGACAGAGGAGCAGCGACAGCCAGTCGGAGAATCCAGGAGGAACTTGCAATCAAACGGAGGAGGTGAGTCTGGAAACTCGGCCAATCAATGGGTGCGTACCAAGGCATCACGAGGTTGACCGTCACAAGGAGGATCCAGGGCGTCTCAGGAGTGAAACACCTGAGGACAGGAGACAACAAGCGAATCACTCGGAGATCAAAACAACAATGAGAACAGAGACCAGCTCTAGGAGGCTCAGTGGTGCCGTTACTGGCTAACACTCAGGCATCCAAGTACCGGCAGTCAGCTCCTCTTGTACTCCTCCCCTGACAAGCAGATTGATCTCAAGTACGCAGGATGACGACACACCACTCCGGAGAAAGGCGAGTCTGGCGCAATCTGGTGGCTGAATGGTGAGTAGCAGTCGACAGAATCCCACAAGTAAAAAAAAGAACCCTGGAACACAGCAATGAAATGTTGTTATAAAATGGCTCGTATATGCTTGGAAAACACATTTTATTTTTCTTTATACAGCTAATACCTTCAACTGTACTAAATCTGCACACATAACGTTTGAAACATCCCAAAATCAGACTAATTTTCACAGAATTGACTAATAATTAAAAGTATTTAACATAACATGTCTAGTAAATACTGACCCAAGCACTAAAAAAGGGTAAAACATTCAAGTGGTCGAATACTTTCTGTAGGCTCGTGCAGCACCAAAAGGAAGCGTCAAAGTTTGTGGCTGTTTGCCAGTCAAAACTCATTTTTACATTTTCTGTCATCTGCCATTGTTTCTTTTTTTCCCCCCAAAAAAAATACTCTGAATCCTGGTGAATACATAATTCTTGCAAGAGTGTAGAACAGAGCGCCGACAGCTGAACTGACAAGCAGTCTTTAGGAAGCCGTCTCCTTCATTGTTCAGACTCAGAATCTCAAACACAGATACATGCTATCAAATTTAAAGTGCTGGCCTTCGTTGCCAGGCTCCATGATAATAGCTGACATCACACACTCAGAGCAAGCGGAATGGGATTTGAGAGACAGACGTCACTTTGACAGGAAATATTATGACGTATTATTACTTGACGGTCTTCAACATCTTTCTATTTGTGACTTGTCTTTCTCTCCATACAGTGAAGGACTCAAATAAAATCATCCTAAAATGAAAAATGTGAGGTAAACACAAAGTATTTCTCTGTTAATAACTAAGCTTTCAGCATTCTCTTTAAATTTATAGTAATCGCCTGTTACTTTGTTGTCGCAGCGCCGAAGTGACAGGCAATCAAAGCATGTACATCCACACAAAGACCGAAATATAAAATATGTACAAACTGAATTAAGAATGACATATTGATAAATCATGCATTTATTAAAAATGTTTCAAAAAATTCACATCCATCAGTCTGTCAGTCTTTCAAAGTTTCCCTACTTTCAAAGCTAATTAGCTTTTACCAACTTAATGCCACTGAAAAATTCAGATTATTTTCAGGACATTTTCAGTGAAAGATGAAAAGAAGACTGCTGATCCATCATGAAATCTTTGTGAAGTCTTGAATACAAGTTTGCATCTGCTGCTCCTGTACAGGTCCAGACCCCTGTGTCGCTTCAAAGGAGGGGTTCTTTGATGGAAGCCTCTTGTTCAACTAGACCCTCTTTCTAGACGTTAACATGTTTTGGCCGATTTTTTACACAGATCTACCTCAGACCATTGTTGTAGGATTATATATGGCTTCTGTGGAAAGAACTCTAAAATCAAATCAAATCAGATCAAATTTTATTTATATAGCACATTTCAGCAGCAAGGCATTTCAAATTGCTTTACAAAAGAAAAGAAGCTGGAAAATGAAAAACAGCATCAGATTGAAGTTCTGGTAGTAACGTAACGTCAGAGGAGGATTTGTGAGCCTGTCAACTGCCTCCAGACAGACGCAGTGGGTCCACGGTATTCACAAGGTTTAGGAACCACAAACAGCTAATATGCATAATATATACTTGAGACATCCTCTTATACTTGCCTACTTTTTATTACCCAGAGAACATGCTCTCAGTTGATTTCTACCTCCGTTGTCCATAAGTAGCGGAGGAGTTGATAAAAATGATGCTAGTCAAGGCCACTTCTTGAAGTCATCCTACCAATCTTTAAAAGATGGAGATGTCGATATGAATATATTACCACGCTGAATGTGTTTAAGCGGATATTCCTAGAGGTTTTCTTTCATGCAGTATTTACACTGTTTGATTCTAAGAAATAGGTCTGGGAAATCCAGTTTACGCAAAGCATCATGGGTTACAGCAATGAGATGGACACTGAAGATTATTAGAGAGTAATGCTTTTTGAAAACGTTGGTAGCTTTTAAAAAAAATGTTTTTGTACATATTGGTTACAATATTATATGAGTCAGATAATGTGTGGGGAAAAAAATTTAGTCTCTTTTCTGTGGTCCTACTGCCATCTGCAGAAATGTTTTTAGTTTATTAAATATTAAGTTATCAACATAACTTTAAAATACTATTACAGTAGATTACTGTTAAAGCAAACATAGGTTAGGACTGTGTGAATTTCCATTATCAGCAGCAGATATTATTTTTTTCTGGAGCTTAAGCAATTTTAACTAAGAAATAGGCATTATCTCTGTCTTTACAAAACAAACTGGTGTTGTCATGAGTGAATATTCATCTTCAGAATCAGAAAAGATATTAGTCAAAACACATTTAGTTTCTTTTCATTTATTCTTGGTGTATAATATATGTATTAAAGGAGATAAAACCATACATGCAAATCCTTTGTTGTCAGAAAGTTTAACAGAAATAAAATGATAATAAAGACTATGCCATTATTCCCCTAATTAATTAAACACTGTCTCTTTCACCGTGTTTCACTTTATCTCACATTTTAATTTGCATATGCGATTATGAAGTGGATTTGTTGAAAGTCTAAACTTAACACATAAACACTGTTGTTGCCAGAACTTCTCAACTGTAGGTGTTGAATTCATTATCTCCAGGTTAACCACCTGCAGATCTCTTCACATTGATTTTTATTGCATCATCTCACTTGGAGGAAAAGTAGAGCCACTTTTACAGCTTTAGAATTGCTTGTTATAAGTTTGACTGGCAAAGGAAATGGAGGTTTTCTCATTGGATTTTTTTCTTCACCACTTTAATTCACATCCTCATGTAAGTTTGGATCTGTGTACTCGTATAGACAGAACAACTTCTACAGCACTGCAGGTCTGGATATACACCTTGTCAGGCAACGTGTATCCAGTAACATTTACTTTAAAACCAACCAAAGCAACATTTTACCTAGGGCCTTTATTTCTCGTTACAAAAGAAGTTAACACTTGAAACCTGCATTTTGTTTTAACTTGGGTTATGTTTGATATATATTTTTTTAAGTCTTGTCATGGTCTGAAACACACAAATGCGACAAGAAAAAGAAACTTTTAAAGGCACCTGTGATATATTTATCTTCTTTATGAGCCAAACCAGCATCCAAGCTGTTCTCATTCAGGAAGGAGATGCCATTCAGTCATGATGAGGACCGCTGCTACTGCTGAAGCTGCATTTAACACTGAACCTCTGAAGGGTTACCTGCTGTCCAACATTGTATTTTTCTTTTTTCTGTATTTTTGCAGAAAGAAGCAGACACACACTCCTACACACACACACACACACACACACACACAGTTGGAATCATTGCTTTTGCAGGACTAGTTTTAGGTTTTGCCCTTAGGGAACCCACCAAAAATAAATAAAAAACTCAACTTAAATCTCTCAATCTTTAGCTTGAAACACACTCACACACACACGCGCTTGCATTCAGGCACACAACAATCCATCACCATGATCAAGCCGGGAACGAATTGGAGCTGGCCGGTCATACATCACCCTCTCTGAGCTTGTTAAAGACAGATGAAAACACACCCAAACACACACCTTTGTGGACACAGTGAAGCATGATGTCCCTTTAAAATGACAAGCAGGGGCAGCAAAGGCACCGCCTCACATGGTCAGGTGGAGGATTACAGACCTTTTAATCCCGCAGCAAGCATAGCTCCTCCTACATGGACGTCACGCCTTCAGTCACAAAGTGAATCTATGATTGGAGAGTTGTGTTTTGTAAGGTAGAGTTAGGTAAGTTATTAGTGAAAACATATTTTTGTCTGTGATGTGCTGATGTATTTGCCTTCTGTCAATTTTATCCTCTGTCTGTCTAAAAATATATCACCAATACCAAGAGTTTTTTTACTTTGCAATTAATTTCATTTTATCTAATCACTCTTCATGCCATAAAGACAAAAATAAACTAAATATCTGCCAGTGTTAAAACTCCTGGTAGTAGATGCATTCAAATATGTCTGAACTCTTGGACTCAACTGAGCGGATTGATCTCCAGTTTTCTACTTTTCTTCTTTGTTGTCTTAAATTTTCCAGTTTGGAAAGAAGCAGGTGGAGAGTTTAAACGCAGCTGCCTTAAATCACTAACCACATCCTCTTAAACACCCAGTAAAGCAGAACACGCTTAAGAACTAATCTGCGTTTTGGTCTCGTTTCATAATTTAGCCCAACGAAGCTATAGATCCCGACTTGGATTGACTGCTGCAGAGAACAGGTCTCGAAGCACCGCGAAACATGCCAAAAAACAAAAACAACAGTCCTGCATATGCAGCAGAAAGCAAATAAATAAGAGTGCCAAAAAAAACCCCCATCAATGGCCTTATAAGTTGAATCATTCAGCTCCGTAATTACAACTGAGCCGCGACCAGCCCACTGTGGCCTAGCAGAGCAGGGGACAGCCAGATGAGAGGAGGAGGAGAAAGATAGATTTCATGAGCGAGAGGCTCCCGAGGCACCTACGGGGATTGTGGTTACAATGTTGTGCAGTACAACTGTTTACAGCAGAGGGAAAGATAGATGCAGCGAGAGAGAGAGAGAGAGAGAAATCAGGGAGGAGGAGGAGGAAAAGAAGGAGGAGGAGCGTGGCCGGCTGCATGTTGTCATAATATGGACCTGATTCTGTTCAGCTACAATCCTCGTCTTCCACACAGGAACACATTTTCCCTGCTTTATGGCATTGTCTTCCTGACCCATTCTGAAAGCACCACATCAGCAGAGGGTTCGCCAGACAGGAGGATGAA
This sequence comes from Poeciliopsis gracilis, assembly GCA_911649635.1. Classification (NCBI taxonomy): domain Eukaryota; kingdom Metazoa; phylum Chordata; class Actinopteri; order Cyprinodontiformes; family Poeciliidae; genus Poeciliopsis; species Poeciliopsis gracilis. Next base: position 384,204 of record CAJVRI010000452.1, on the reverse strand, counting down.
AAGCAAATAACAAAAGAGAGAGAGAGGGAGACAAGCAATGTTGAGAACGAAGAAGGAAACTGAAGTTGTGTTCGGGGTGCTGAATGTTAATTAGTTTCTTTTTGTTTGTAGCACAGGGCAAAGATTTCCTCCTGACTCTCTGCTGCTGCTGGATGCCGGTTAGCAGAGATGCAGAGAGCAGTCAGGCGTCGTCACCAGGCTTTACATCACCAGAGAACGCGACTTCTCTTACTTTTGTCTCTTACAATCATTGTGTGTTCTCCATAGGTGCACTTGCTGCAAACTGAAGTCTTTTCAACTATTTTTTTTTTTACTTTTTCCTAAAGTAACAGAAACTCACTCATTGACACAAACACCGAAACAGAATAATTTGCCATGTTTTCGTTTTTGGTTTATTTTTGGTAGAGAGGAATAATAAAGGTGGAAGAAAATAACTGTTTAGAACAAAATCAGCTTTGATCTGTCATGCTGGTGACCGCAATAAGAGTGGAATTGAATATTTTTCTTATTTTTATTGCTACGTTTTCCCAACTAAGTTCTGATTTCTAACGTTCTCATCCACTACAGCCTACAATCCGAATGTTTGCTCAATGTAGGAACAAAGTTACTAAGATAGTGATAAAAAGACACAGTTCATACAGTGGCACTTATCCAGCAACACTATAGACACAATACAAACCAAACAACAGGCAACTTGGGATGAAATATGTTGCCTCAGGGTTCATTGCCAGGTGGAGAAACTGAAAAACAAAAATCCCACAGTTTGCAAATTTTCTAGGCACTCAGTCACTGACACCCTGGTTTTCTCCTACAGGTTGGAGTGCAGACATTAATGTCTTTTGTATGAAGTGTATTGTATTTGCATGAAATATATATATATGTATTGTGAAGTAGATTTTTCTTTAAAGAGAAAATGTTTTACATACAAGTGTTCTTGTATGTATTAAATAAATGTAATGTTATTGCATCATAGTCGAGATGTTTTTCCGTACAGCTGCACAGGGTGTGCAAACTATTGAAACAAGATGTGTCTGCTGAAGTTTCCCAGGTGGGTCGACTGGGAACTTGCTGTGTTTCCTGTGGCCTTCCCTGCATGGAGATAGAGTGTTTAGTTTTCGCATCCTGTAGACATGATAGTGAATGAGCATATAAGGTTGAACTGTTCTGTCCGTCTATTTTCCTTTGTTTGGGCCTTGAAGATCAAATCTCCACCTCTGTTAGCTGAGAGAGGTGAATAAAGCAACTATGTAACTCTCAGTTCGTTAGAGCAGATTTTTCCTCAGTCCATATATATATATATGGTCTCAGAAAAATAAATATCCTATAATTTTTCACACATGTAAAATAGACCTGCAGCCTTTGGTTATTCTAAAAATGACTCATACTCATAAGTATTCATAACACATAAAAGGAAAAAACATTAAACACACTCACTTGTTTACTTTCTCCTGTCTTTGTCTACAATTGCAATTTTCCCGACCACCTTCCTCCATTCATACGTCTCCTCCACTGTAACATCAAGCCAACCTTCGTCCATCTCATCGGCGTCTCATGCACGCCGCTGCAATCAATCCACTTAGAGGGGAATGCAAATCTGTAATTAGCCGAATCACGTTAACTGGAGATGAAACGGTTGACACTGCCCAAATTGGATTTTCTCCAACGCCTTCAATAATACCCCGTCTCAAGATAAACTCTTAATTAGCTACCATTGCTTCTCTCGAACAAGGCATGAATCTCTTCAGAAAAAATAAGGCAACTCAAGCAAAGCTGTTGTTGTTTGTAATGTTTTGTGTGCGGCTGTGTCTTTAGATGCTCTATGAAATTTAAAAGCATGAGAGAGAAAATTGTGTGTGAATATATTCAAATCCGAGCATACATTAGCAAGCATACTCTGTCCTTTAAAAGTTCTCTCATCAGGTTTCAAACACAAACCTGAATGTATTTAATTGGGATTCCTGCGACAGAACAATAAAAAGTAGAAATGAAGTGGAATGAAGATCCTTAGACATAAAAACCTCAACAGTGTAGATGCAAGATATAGTACAATAGATCATCTGTGATGTTGGGTTCATAAAAAGCTGGGAGTTTAGCATAATAGCAGGCAAAACCTGTGTTTTCACAAGTCATGTTTTAAAGAATCTGTTTTCTGTAATTATGAGTAATGAATGGAGGACACAAACCCAGAGATGTAGAGGAGCAAGAATTATTTAATGACTTAAAAATGAAAATAAAACATTACAGCAGGACGTGGGACGAAAACCAGGAAACAGGCACAGAAACACAGAAACAGCACAGACATATGTGACAGAGCGGAGCCAGAGAGGATTGATGCAACCTGAAGAACCTAAATACTGACGAATGAGCAGAAGTGACAAAATAACCAGAAGAGCTAATCACAGAGGAGTAGATGCAGCTTAAGACCAAGAAGAGATGATAGAGAAAATGCAGGGATAGCAGGGAAGAGAAGAATAATGGCAGCTGAGGAAAGAATACAAATAAAATTGCAAGAAAAGTTATAATAAAAAAAAAAAAAAAAAGAAAAACAGTATTGCTTTTAATGTCCCAGACTGGTAACAGTTCTTCACACTTCACCAGACATAGTCACATGCCGACATGAACTGGATCACGCCTCCTGAGACAGACTTCAACATGGTGACACATTCCACGGTATTTTAATATCTCAAAATCTACATCACACCTGTAACAGCCACACAACAGAGTGAAAATAGATGTAGAAAAAAATAAGTCTCTCCAGTGTCTGCCCACAACCAGCCCTTTTTGTCTCACAAACAATGAATGATTAAAAAAAATTAATAAAAAAAAAATAGAATTTAGAAAGAAAAATAGAAGTCTGGACTTGTGGGATGCGGATCAGTGATAACTGATAATTAGATGGCACCATCACTGCAAGACGACTAATTGTTATCATCAGATTAAAGGAATAATTGTGTGTGAACACATCATCAAAACATGGCGGTGGCAAATTTGATCAGAGCAGATGTTGAATTAATTGACTTTGAGGCTGATTGCATTAATTCTCTGAGTCTATTAGTGATACAGAGGAGTAATTAACACCCTGCCACTAACTTACATGTTGGCAACGGGACCCTCGACTCACACAAAGGAAGGTGATAAAGCTTCTTCCACACAGGCAATTTTTTGTTCCCGTTTTGGAGAAAATCAGTTTCCTTCTTTGCTTTGATTTCTTCAGAATGTTATCAGTTAGTTTCCAGCCACAAATTTGAAAGAAAAAAAAAAAAAGAATACAACGAGGTTTTCAATTTACATTGGTAATCATCCAAAAAACACACTCACCTAATTAGCAGCATATGTATTGTTTATGAGTCATTACTTGAAGCCAAATTGGCCTCCTTTGCTCTTCAGTCCGCCTATAGAAGTTATTTGTTTTCTTCTCGGTTCAGATACTGGCAAATGTTTTGCGATCATATTTCAAGTTTCTAAGTACAGTTTAATCTTTGTCTGAAAAGATTATATTCAACCTTTTATCTTAAACATGAAATTGCAATTACCACTTAAAGCATGTTGCGTAATCTAAAAATCAGACCAGCGATTTGGTTTGTCATGAAACGATGAAAATGCTTGAGAGCTCCATGTTTGGAGAAGGTTAAAGGAAGGGCTCACAAGTGATCCATTTTAATGACTTAATGGGAAGCTTATGATTCTGACATTTCTTTTTAAAAGTACTTTTTGCTGCATAGACCCAACAAAATTGGAGACCTCTGCTTCTAGTGTTAAAGTCCCATGCTTTTTACGCCCACTATCTATTTCAAACAGTGTATGTATTACATTAAAAGCCTTTTTTTTAACTACCAAAAATCCTTTTTGATTCAAAATATGTCCTCTAAAGACAAAGATGTAAAATATACAGCAAATGTTGTTTCTAAGAGACAAACTATTTGCTCAAGCAACAGATTTGATTCATACTATCAATGATGGTGGCCTCTTTGAAAGCAGATGGTTTTATACGGTGCATTAAAAGAAATGTTCTGATGTGATTTAATGAGGAAAAAAAGCTGATGTTTCAGTTTAGCTCACTGAGGATGCTCAGGGGGATCTCAATTGGCTAGATTCCAGAATAACTGAAGACAGAATTTTAGATTTTTTTTTCTCCACATCATACTGTGACTGTGTGATGTTTTTATGATGTGATTTTATAATTCTGATAATTGCATTTGACAAAATGTAATGCTTTTCGCCTGCTACTCCAGACTGTCAGTCCTCCAGTTCTCTGCTGGAGATCTGGACTGTGAAAATTACCAACGTTTTGTGGCTCTGGTAAGGCACCATTCATCCATTAGTGGGTGGGAGCATTAGCTACTTCAGGACTTCTTTGGCAAACTTCTTTCCATCTCTCCTTCAGTGCATTAACCTTTCTTGGAAACACACTTGGGTTTTATTCTTGTGACTTTAAGGAAGTTATCAACTCTTTCTAATGTGATATTTTAAAATGTACTATAAAACGCTTCAAACCACGCCACTGGTGACTGTCTGGTGTTTTTATGTTGTGAAACACTTTGAACTGTCTTGTTGCTGAAATGTATCATACAAGTAAACCTGAAGTTGTCATTCTTAATTCTTATGTGGCTTGGTGTGTTTACATTAACTGACCGCACCACCAGCATGTCCCGACTTCATGATTTCATTGTACCAGGTTTTCAGTGCATGGAACCTTCTCTGATCCTGCGAGTGAAACAATCCCCAGTAAATCAACCCTGTCGCTGGACAAACCAGCAGAATCCATCCATCAATCCATCCATTTTCTAACACCCTTGTACCTAGTGGTCAGGAGGTGCTGGTGCCTCTCCAGCTAACGTTCTGGGCGAGAGGCAGGGTCACCCTGGACAGGTCGCCAGTCAGTCACAACCAGTACAAGCATTTTAAAAAGTGAAAAAAATGTTGTTACTGTGTGGAGGGCTGGTTGATCTGTGATGACGTTTTTTTTTTTTTTTTTATAACTGCACAAGTTAAAAATGTTGCTACACAAACCAGCACAAATGTCGCACAGTTGATTGACAACATGCATTTATGTCTTTAAAATGATAGGGGCACAAATGAGCATTTTTTTTTCTGCACAAACCTTTGACCCCAATTTCATGCAATTTGAAGACTTCACTCAGGTGTATGTGTGTGTAGGCCTGTCACGATAACAGATTTTGCTGGGTGATAAATTGTCTCAAAAATTATTGCAATAAATGATAATATTGTTTGAAAACCTTTTTACGTAACGCAGCTGGAGATAGGCACCAGCACCTCCCGACCCCACTAGGGATAAGGGTGACCAGAAAACGGATGGATGGATGGATGGATGGATGGATGGATGGATGGATGGATGGATGGATGGATGGATGGATGGATGGATGGATGGACCTTTTTACGTTGATTTAATGGAAATTACGTAATAATACATGTGATTTCCTGCCAAAGATTACTTTTAAAAGAACACTTACCACTGGGACTGATACACAAAATAAATAAAACAACCAAAACCAAAAATAAAATAGGTTCTTAGTCTCCATTAACAATAAATGTACTTGGATAAAAAATAAACAAGATAAAGCCAAAGTGGAAATAAATACTGCATTCAACCAAAAGAGTGCAGATTATGAAGTCTGTATTGTATATTGCCCTGATGCAATAGTTCAAACTATAGGATTTTTTTACCCCGAACGACAATCTTAGAACGTTATTCGTTCTGAATAATGTAGATCGTTGTGGCCTCTCCGATCTAAATCAAGGATTTGCCCAGACTGGGAGCTAAACGCAGCCTGTTGAATGTGACCGGTAGCCAATCAGAAAGCGCGGATTTTCCTCCGTCCTTTCTGAGGGGAAACACTGAGATAATCCCGAACAGCTGACACGGCGCAACCCGAAGTCCAGCAGACATCGGAAATAACATGAATGTTTTTTCAGCAGTTCGTGCAAAGAAAATATAAATAACTAGGGGAGGACTTAATATTTTGTGTCCATTGTTGGACACAACACAGTTTCGATCGAACCGTTATACCGAGGATTTCTGTCAGCTAATGTGCCTCTCAGGTTTTGATAATGGGCCGACAGTCTGCGACATAAGATCATGCAGCGCGCTCTTGGCATTACACTAAGGATATAAGGAAGGGAGGGTCAGTGGAGAGCACCGGAGTTGAGCCTTTTTTCATTCAATGTCATCAACAGTAAGAGAAAAAGGCAGGAAGAAACAATATAACCAATAATTAAAATGAGGTCGATAGTTTTAATTTATCGTGCGATTAATTGATTTATAGTTTATCGCGACCGGCCTATGTGTGTGGCAGCATTGTGTTGTATTAGGATTTTGAATTTATGTAAAAGAAACAAAAACCTAACTGTTACGACCCGTCTAGGGGTGGCCAGGTCATAACACGAATGATCCATCCTCTTCACATCTCAAGCGGTTTGACAGACACGAAGTTGAACATTTTATAATATTTATTGTAAAAAAAAAAGTGTATTCTTGGACAGATGTTACAACCAAAGGAGCATGACATCAGAGTGAGCTAATGCCGAAAACAACAAACAAAAGGAAACTACCTAAATATTAACCAACTTACCTAATAAAAAGTAAAGAAACCAAATGACAAAAACTTACCTCCCTAACTAAGAAAAACAGGAGAAAACTAATGAAACATAAACGGCAGCTCACTCCTACAAACTCCAGGACTACATGATTTTACAAGCAAACAAAGAAACAAAAAGTGCGGCCGGTTGAGATGAGCTGAGGATGGATGACAGGAAGTGCGCGTCTTCAGCTTTTATATTCGTCACCTCCGGGAGGCCACCAATAGGACGTCCGTCGTCTTCCGTCAACCAATCAGCGACAGGCACCTGCACACTCACATTTGCATAATTACGACCCCAGTCGTAACACTAACCTATACCAAATGGAAATCACACTTTACTGTAACTGTTATCCCTCTTGGAAGGAAGAGGTGCTTTTATCTTCTAGGTGTTAAAATTCTGAACATGTTCTACTGACCCTGTGTCGATTTTCAAAAACCCACAATAGAAGCTTTGCACTCCAAGTTCATTGGAGTGCGAACTGATGTCAGCATTCTATTATTCTGGTCACTAATGCTAAATTAGGCAGGGTCAAAACATAAAACAATGTGACTTATTAAAGCAGTTGTTGCACTTTCCTTGGAAGTTGCTGATCTGACAGCAGCATTCATATCGTTTTCTTCCATGAGAAATTAAGACAAATTGCTCCATCTCAGATGTATTAAACTTTGAAAAGTCTTCAGCTCAGTGTCAGGGTTATTACATTTCAACATTTGGCCTCTGTCAGGGTAGTTACATTTTATGTATGGCAGACACACTCTGTCAAACAAGTCCATTCTTACCACTACTTGTCACAACGCTCAAACCACGTTCACATCACTGCCAGAGGCTCAATGTATTGGTACTGACTAAATATTTTCCATAATAGTATCAATGTAAACAGAAAGAGTCGCACCAACACCTATCATCTCAAGTATCTTACATTTTAATACTTTACAGACTGAAATTACTGACAAATATACAAATAAATGAATGGTAGGTGTTCATTCATCTTTTACTGAGATACATAGTAAAAGATCCCACACACTCACACATACTTCAATTCATAGGGAGTTAGTGCAAACCAGTCAGTAGGACTGCCACTTTACGTGCCTCTCTAATGTGTGAGGTAGAGCAGAGGCTAGGCTAGATGCGAGGCTAGAGAGGCTAGGCTAGAGAGACTAGGCTAGAGAGGCTAGGCTAGAGGCTAGGCACCAAACTAGCTCCTCATACGCTCTAGTACCAAAAGATTTTGGGAAATGAAGGAATGTATTATGAAAAATGTAGGCAATTGCTATGCTCGAGTATGACCTTTTACAAGCCTGGTCCAGACTAGTTTCCGCTGATGTTAGTGGTTGCTGCTTTTATACCACAGAGCGCTAAGGTAGAATAGGAGGCTGTAAGTCACACATTTACCACAACATGGGGATACTTCTAGATAAGAAGCTAACCAATATACAGCTTGTACATCCAGCTGCATTTAGAGACACTGTTTTGGATACAGTCAAAGACAAAAGCACAGCAGTCTTTCTTGCAGTTGTAAACTTTATGTTACCTAATACATTAGCATGAGAAAGTAGTGGCAGCTGCATCTTAGACAAAGTCAGGCCACATGCTCTGCTGCCCAGCCTCCTTCTGTGAGAACACCACAGAAGTGGTAGCTTGACAGCTACCATTATTTCCAGAATCTGAAAGCATTCCTTTTACAATGGAAAAAGGAACAGCTAAAAAATAAATAAATAAATAAACTGGAGTAAATTGGGACTTATGGCTCTTTGAACTGAACAGACCCTGAAGATTTGGTTCCCTCAAAGAACCTTTCAAATTATGCCCTTTTGAAAATATGCATTTTTCTGAGAGAAAGCCATTATATCCATCATGTAGTTTTATTTTAAATGTTTTCATGGGTTACATAAAAACAATTCATGTAAACTTTCTTTTACAAAGAAAGTTGAATAATCTGTATTAAGCAATTAACTGCAGCATGTTCTTGCAGAAAAAAATATGTATATATTTTCATAAAAGATAGAATTTCAAAATATAAGTGTAAAATACACAAAAGTGTTGTGTGTATTGATAAAATCTTAGTGTTATTTGTAAAGCAGAAACAAAAGGAAAATGTAACAAATAGTAGAAAAGTTGCTCAGTGTCTGTGTGTGTGCGTGTGCATGTGTGTGAGTGCTGCAAACAATCTGAAATCACACAGTCCCAGGAAAAAAATTAAACTATTTTTCAGGCTTGTGGGAATAAAGCATTCATTTCTTTCTTTTTTGCCAATCCACCTAAGTGGTTTCTAAACACAAAGAAAAACACAAAAAATGATCACGTTTTCATAAATCAATTAGCTTGAATTTGCAGTTGTGCTTCACTGTTTACTAATTAAAATTATGCTGCAATCACAGCAATCAGTAGTAAGCAGACGCTAATCACATCCCACCAAAACAGGAAGCCACTTCATGGGGTGAAAAAAAAAAAGCTGAGGACAGTGGCAGAGCGAGGAACCTACTGGTCATCTGGTTCTCATGTTCTGTCAAAGACACTTTTATCCATTATAACAATGTGTTGTTGTTTTTTGCTTTTCATGAAGAATTTAATGAGGAATTTAAGGAACTTTTCTACTTCTAAAATATTAATCCAATGTTTTCTGCTTTCATTGATGTGAAGAAGATTTTTGCCTCCTTATGGTAAAAGGAGGCAAAAACTCCTTTTGCTTAAGGGGCGCAGTTGGAAGCACTGTTGCCTTGCAGTTTGCATGTTCTCCTTGTGCATGTGTGGGTTTTCTCTGGGTACTCCGGCTTCCTCCCACACTCCAAAAACATGACTGCTAGGTAAATTGGTCTCTCTAAATTCTCCCTAGGTGACTGCGTGCATGGTTGCTTGTCCTGTTTGTTTCTGTGTTGCCCTGCGACAGACAGGCGATCCTGTCCTGGGTGAACCCCGCCTCTCGCCCGGAACGTAGAAACTACCAACCCCACTGGGGACAAGGGTGAACAGGTAACGGATGGATGTCACACTTAAATGTTTCAGATCATAAAGTGCATTATAATATTGAATAAAGATAACTCAGCTCAATTGGAAAATCAGTTTTCAAATTAAGGGAAAATAGTCTTTAGATTTAACAAAAAAGTAAAAACGGAAGAAATCAGTATGAGAACAAATTGCTAGCAAATAAAGTAATGGTAAAGGCTCCTGAGGCTGTCCAGTAGCTTCAGAGACTAGAACTGGATGATGTGTTCAATCCTCCTCTTTTTAGTGACAACACCAGCATTCTGGAGTTCAAGTGATGGAAGGCTGACTTTGTAATCATCTTTATGTGTCCTTGAATGTTCATTATTGGAGTGTATTCATTTGTATTTGTGAATAAATAGAGCTCAAACTCAAAGATTAAACTCATAGCATCAGATTGTTGCTATGGTAAAAAAATAATCTATGAATTATAATTATTTGACTATTATAATAATCAAAGAACTATGAACATTGTTCTTTGAACTTTTACAAAGTAACTTGCCAGCTCCTTAAAATATTACAAATAAGTGTTAAACAATGTAAAATTGTTAAATTTATGTCTACTGAAACCATTAAATCAAAATTAGCATAATTGATCATCTCAATAAACAGATGTTATTGTAATGTCTCTGACAAAGAAATCATGAAAAGGAAAATATTCTCTCTGTTAAGTGATTACTTACATAACATGAACCAGGTTCAACCTGTTCAGTTTCCTTAAATAGATCTAGCTCAACTTAACCTTACATTGAAAATTATGCTCAATAATAATAAGTTGCTTTATGAGTTTTGTAAATTAAGATCAACCACAATGAAGAGCAAAGCTGACTATGTTTACTTCTAAACATTGTCCAACAATGGCAGCTTTTCTTTCTAAATCCTTACATAACATACAAATAATTTAATCCAGTAGGTGTCGATGTTATAATTATTGAGCAACTGTGCAAGAGTATGAGGGTATGAACCTGAATATATGTATCTGTTTGGAGAGTTTGATGCAGAGAGTGCAGTTTTAATAAATGTGTCTTAACTGGGTTTAATCGTTTGGGGTTCTCATGTAGCCAACATCAAACGGCTTCATCAACTTCACCATAAATAATCTGATTCTCTTTTATTGCTTGAAGGGATCAATAAACGTTTTGAGAAGGATCTAATTTGTGCTGGATGGGACAAGTGGTCAAATTAGATTATTTGCTCTATTCGACAATTCAGCTTGACGCCTGTCTTATTATTGCTGAAACAGCCACCATCAAACAGAGTTGATGATGATGACACTTTGCCAGATTGCGGGTTTTTCTTAGACTTCCATTGTTTGATTTTTGAATGACTGCGCTCAAGATTTAACAGAGTCTGAAAATGTCCAGTGTTATCCTTAAATTGTCTCTATTCTAAACAGTGTTGGCTTGATTTGACACAAAGATCACTTTATCTCGTTGCCCGATGTTTAAACAAGAACAGTTACTGTGGACTTCCTGGACTTTCCTCTATGGAGCTAATTGGTCTCAAAACGATTCACAAAGTGTAAAACAATATGTGCAATCAGACCCACAAACACACAAGATTTGTTAGTGTACAACATAATTCACAAATGTGTACAACACAAAACATAAATGCATCCCTTGGACACACATGGGTAAGTGGTTTCTCAAATTTAACGGTTTCAAACTGCACAAATACACTACACATACAAATCAGCAAATATGTCTACATATTAGTCAACATGAGAGCATGGATCAGTTTGCCTGCACTTTTGAGTTTTGAGATTTTATCACTGCATGATATTGAAGCACAAGATGCATTCAAGGCAGAAGAAAAAATTAGGCATCTGAGCATTACCAGATTTATCACTTGTCCCATTGAGCTCAGTTTCTCAGCATTAGCTTCATCTAGCCAATCAGCAAACAGAAGCAGAAGTTGTGAACGGTGATGTTGAGTTTCTGCATTGCTCTGGTCTAAAAGATGCAGCTTTACCAGTGGCAGCACTGAATGAAACCATCCGGTGTAAGTTAGCAACTCGTCACAATACTGGATAAAATGAGGAATTATCTCTATTATTATTATTGCTGACAAATATTGTGTTCGGCTTGGCACTTCTCTTTTCTCAGTGGTGGATGGTTGTAATTACCGGCCAACCTGACGCATTGTACACACCATGACCAACCGTTAGCGACTGGGTAGAACCAGACATTTTAAACTCCTTTAAAACTTCGACAAGGTTCACACAAGAAATCGTTTCTCAGTAGCTGTGGGTAGTCGGCTGGTTTTTACCAGGGTACAACAAACACCACTTGTAATTTCACAGGTTTCACATGGAATCGTTGTACCATTCACATGAGCATCACACATAGGTTTGATATGGACACCACATCTAATCCTGCTGATCTCACTGTAGTATGTGTTGGCATATCACAAGAATTTCCAATAGTTTCACATGGGAATCACATGTAATCCTGTTGGATTCGAACAGGAGTTTCTGTTTTCCGTAGAATTTTGCACGTGAACATTTTTTGAGTAAATTTTTTTTACAATCTCCATGATTTTTTTTTAAATGTTGCAAAACACACACACACAAAAAACTGCTTCATGCACATCTATCACATAATATACATACAGCGCAATGTAAGTTTGGACATTAGAAGCAGGTTATTAAATGTATTCATATTAGAAATGTGGTAAATAGTTTAGGAGGTTAAAACAAGTCTGGTGGCTCTTACACGTTGCCATTGCTGCAGATGGTCAACATTAAGCCTGTATAACAATTCAGCATTCAGTAAAATGCTGTATTGTTATTCAGAGACTACAGAAATGAAATACTGCTGTGTTCTAAGCTGAGTTGTATTTGCATTCCTGGTTGTGCAGAAATGATGAAATAACAGCAACAGTGCAGTTACTCTTCCACAGCGCAGACATGCTTTTAAACGAATCCGATGGATATTTTCTCTGTACTGTGAAGTGATGACAAAATGGAGAGAATGAATGCAACAAACAGAACCTTGACAATTAGTCCTGAAAGGAGTTATGAGAATATTAGAAAGCTGCATAAAAGTGCAATATATCTTGCCAGTCAGAAAGCAAAAGTCATATCAGCAAGAATCATTACACGTATTGATATTTTCCAAGACTTTACTTTTTGTGATTTTGGTGATTATGACTTATGAGTAATGCAAACCCAAACTCCATGTAACAAACGTCAGAGTTTAAAATAACCACTTTGAACTTTTTGTAAAAATGCTTTCATTTGACCTTTGGCCTTGATTTCAAAACAATTACTCTAAAAAGAAAATAGCAGGAGCTTCCTGACATGGTAGGAAATGCTGCTTTTGGGAGGATAACTTTCTTATTTCAATGTATCAACAGCATCTAAATGACTTGATATACAAGATTAAATCTTTGATGAGGTGATGCTGAAAAGCTCTAACCTGATTTCCGGAGCTGTGGAGAGGTAAATGGAGGTGTGGTGCACATTTCAAGTCATTTCTGGGACGTATTTGTTTGAGTTCATTTAATGGAAAGCAGAGATAGCTGTAATATCTCTGCTGTGTCTTTCGAAGAGACAAATCTAAATAGCTGCATGTGCTCCAGAACCCTAGAGAATATAAAAATGTTGTGTTTAGTGAAGGCAGGTTGATTAATTCTGAGAGCCCCGGTGTTGGTAGAAACATCTAATGCAGCTATTATCGTCTGCAGCATCCTGATCCACCAGGGTGCAATATTTGTAATTCCTTTTCAGAATGAATGTAAGAATATGAAGGTGAAATCAGGAGCTTGAAATTCAAGACAAAAATCATGTCTCATGTTTTTGGACAGTTTTTTTTTTTTAAACCCAGCTGAACAGGGTTTTTTTTAACCATCTGCCCAAAAGAGCTTAGATGAAATTTTAGATATTAAAAATAGCTCCATCAGGACAAGGACTACAGAATAGCTTTCACATTCAGAGTGATTAGTTGATTAATGGAAACCCTAGTGGGCCTGGGGCCTGCTAAGTTTGCTCATGCTTTGGTCCAGCCCTTCCTGCAAGACTTTTCAGCCCTGCACAGATTTTCCTCAGGACTCAGATCAGACTTTGTTATTGTCATTCCAAAACAATGAGTTTGTCGTCCATAAACCGCAGCACTTTGGTGTTCTGCTGAGTCTCACTAGCTGTGTTTCCATTACAAATGTATGCAAAACTTTATTGATATTCTGCTGAAATAAAAAAAATAATTTCCCGTTGCCATGCCACCGTCCTCTAGTTACTTCCCGGTGTCTTCTTTGGCGTGATTTACGGCAGCAGTGATGCGGAAAAAAAGTGTTTCTATTGCAGTTTTGTGAAATAGTACCCAACAGACCCTATCTACACACACACACATCCTGGGTGTAGGAGATTTGCAACTGCGTATGCACACATTCATGTTGGAGTGTGAAGAAGAAGCTGTGATAAAGGCAAGAAGAAACTATTCAGAGTCTGGAGAAGCTTTTGTTTTGTTCCCCACAATGACTGGTGTCTTACCAAAGTAGGTAAAAACAGAAACACGCACGCAGTAGCCGCCATCCTTGTGTCGACGTGACGGAGCGTACGGGTGCGTGTGTGTGTTTGATAAGGAAGAGAAGAAAGCCTGCTATGATTTTGACAGGCATGAAAACTGATGGTATCGCTTGTTGAGCTGTATATACACAATCATTACTGACAGTATCAGCTCAGGCTACCAAGAAAAACTGATGGACACACACGCACACACACGCACACACACGCACACACCCAGAGCATGGCACATCAGAGACAGAGAGGCTGAATTCATGCGGTGAGAGGCCAAGATTCGACAGCAAACACAAATGTTCAACAAGCTCCTCCTGCCTGGTGTCGGAGTGTCCTTGAGACGTTCAATTGAACCCAAATTGTTCCCAGGGGTGAGGCTAGCGCCCTGGTTCCCCGCTGCCTTGCTTCTGTTTATCATTGTCCATGTGTTGTTAGATAGAAACAATAACTTGTTCTTCAATGTGACTGAGAGTTTGGAAAGGTTACAGACAAGAGAAGCTCCATCTCATTTCACCTTTTCCGTAAATGTCGAGAGATTTTATTTAATTTGTCAACATTTATTTGCTAATAAAAAGGTTGTGGCACAAATTTGTATTCAGCTCCTCTGAATCAAATGTTGTAGGATCCACTTCATGCTGCAGTTTCAGCTGAAGATCCTCCAGTTCTGGGTTTAGATGGAAACAAACGACGTGTCCTACCAATTCTCAACGTTTACGTGAAGAAATAGATTGGGTTGGTTTTAAACATGAAGCGTGAGAAAGAAAGGAATAAAAACAGAGATGTGAACTTTTCTTTGGTGTGTTACCTACCGTGCACCTCTCAGTGTTCTCCTGTTCACACGTTTTTCTGGAAAAAATGAAGAAACAAATTTTTGACAGAAAAAATTTGCTGATTCTTTTCACATGTAAAATATTCAAATTTGAACATTTTCGAACATTGCCTGTCTTCTGAAGATGACTGTAAACAGACAAATAGACCGTGTCACAAATGTAAAAAATAATGACAAGCTGGCCTCATGAATATTTCACACTTTAAAAAAACTACTTTTTAGACTCCTATTATTCTCCCAACCCAGAAAAGGAGTTAGACCAGAAGATACTTACTTATACCTATCAACCAACCCTGAATATCTAGTTTATTTACTTTGGAATAACATTATTATTATTTTTTTTTTCTTATTTTGCTCTTTCCTTTGGTTTGTTTTTTTTTTTTTTGTATTTCCTTTTATTTCATGTTGCTGAAAATGTGCTATATAAATAAAATTACCTTTACCTTTCGAGTGAATGGTGATTTATTGACTGAATTGCACAATTAAAATTTCTGCAGGAATGATGAAAAATCAGGTTTCAGTTGGCAAGAGCAGTATGTTTACAGCCTCCCCCATTAGAAGAGTCCTGGTCCTCCCCAAGGTCCTGGACGGGGGGTTCTGCTGCTCCAGCATTATTGGACAGAGACAAAGGTTTAATGCAAAGCAAGGCAAAGGTCCATTCCCAACCTCAGCCTTTAATTTTACAAAGTGCTCCTTCCCTGAAACTTTTTACTTTCATACCACAACACTGATTATAAAGTTAACCCAGAGCCATTGGGATTGGGTGAAAGGCTATCTGCTCTTTCAAATGCAGTGCCGTTGTTTCTTCTGTGGGGAACATCAGCCTTAAGAAGCAACTTTTTTGAAAAAAATTAATAAATAAAAAAATATTTTAGGAGTAGTTTTAATACACTGTACTTTTTAACTTTAACTTTACTCATATTTTTATGAAGTGTCGCTGCTCTTGATTAAAATTTCTGGGTCTTCTCTGGAGTGTGGAAAACTTCACTTAATGAAGAAAAAACTAAATGTGTCAGCTCCAGACACAGTTTAGGCTAAAGTGAGACTTATTGTTTATAGATGAGATTTGTGTTTCTAATGTTATTTCTACCTGCTGTCCCATTTGGCACTGGAAGCATTTTAACATGCAGTATATTTGCAACAAGCCAATGAGGCATCTATGTATTTATGTCTGACCACCAACCTCCCACCATGGAGGCAACGTCGGAGCTGACCTGACGGCCATCAGTCATGAAGTTCACCTCACTGGCAGTCGAGTCGTGGGAGCTGGAAGACAATTGGACCAGGGTTTCCGACCGTCCCGTGAAAAATAGAATCATCCTGTATTGTGAAACAAAATTGAGCTGCGAGATGGGACGCACTTTGTCCAAGAGTTTGTCAGTAGAGTTTGTAAATTCTCTGTGACCAGTGTTCCTCTTACACATGAGAATGAAACCACAGAATCAGGCTCATCTCATTGCTCAAGCTACTGTTGCTTATGACAACCACCGGAAGACAGGACAAGACGAGTTTAGCCGAAATACAAATGGAGGAAATAGATTGAGTCTCCGTGATGCACTTTTTAGTTTACCATTTTTTCTTTTTAACTAAAAGTGGGAAGTGATGGCCTTTTAGGTACAATGTGTTTGCTTACAAATTTCCTACACATTTTTATGTTTGCACTTAATGCAAACATTTTATGTTTGCACTTAATGCAAACATAAAAATGTGTTGGAAAATGTTCTTACTGTTTCCTGTTATTTAAAGTTGTTTTAAGCAGAACAGAGGAGTGTTTAAGAAAAGTTTTTTTTTTTCTAAAGATTTTTCTTCAGTAATTCTTTTTGCTCTCAGAATAAACAGTTTTTCACACATCAGGCTCTGACTCAGCATGAATTAAGACAGGTGTGACTGATGAGGTGAGATAGAAGTTAAATGTGCACCATAGGCCTTTCATTTTTAATCGTAGTGGTGCTGCATTGTGAGAAACTGGGGAAAAATATAACGTAATATAAAAGCTCCCTGTTTTATAGGTGCAGTGTGAATTTGACTTGTTGCTATTAAATGGACAATCTGAACGCATTGATCATTCTCTCAGTGCAGAAGAATCTAGTCAAACCATCCATGACTCCAACCACAGAGTTACTTAGAAATGTGCTTTTTCCTTATTATGAGGAATTAATCTGCCAGTGGAACCAGCAATTTTTTTAAAATCAATAATAATGAATTGTCTACTCCAAAACAAGCTCCTCTATCTTCTTGAAAAGCTACTTTTAAAATTAGCTTTGTCTTATTTAAACATATGAAGGTATTTGCACTAGAAGTACTTTTGAGGGGGGTTTTTTGCAGTGGGAATTCTTGGAGGTGACTGCACTGCACCCAAAACGCCGCCACGTTCTGGGCCGCAAAATTTATATTTAGTTGGAGCATTTATTGGTGGTTTATCTGTGTGACGCAAAACAGAAAATTACTGTGTGCTGATGGACGGCTGAGAGCAGCACACAGTGCTCGCCGGAGGACACCGCGTCCCATAACTGTCACTTAACCAAATAAGCAATAATCCCCTCAGTAGTTTAATGAGCCCGGACTTAATCAAACCTTAAACACGAAGGTGTCAGCGAAGGCGACGCTAATGAAGGTCAATTGCAAAACTGTGATGTGGGTCATTTTGGAGTCAACTCATTTCACTTTGCCTGTGTCCACTTGTGTACTCTTTCTATTATAATATCATAAAACAAAGCCATTAGTACCCATTACAGAGTTACTCTGTTGTTCTGAAAAACAAAACAAAACAAGAAAACTCAAAATACACACACACGCACACACACATTTGTCAGTGGCAAGCTAATGCAGTGTGACCCAATCTGTCTTTCAGTCTTATCTCCCCTGGAGAGTGTCTGGTGGGACTGACTGCGTGTCCATGCCTGTGTGTTGGCGTGTGTGCGCATGTGTGTTTGTGCGTGTGTGACAAAAGTAAGGGAGCAGGACAAAATGAAGGAAAGATATTGCTCTTTGTGTGTCCAGAGGCTTCTTCTCTCTCTCTCTGCTCCTTCTCTTCATCCCTTGTTTCCTCTTCTTCTTCTAAGCTCCCAAACTGTCATCCCCACACAAAACCCTGTGATTCATTGCCAACATACACACACTCACTAACACACACGGGGACTTCACCTCTACACAAGCAGTGTGAGAAGGTTCCAATTGTCGGAAGAGAAATCTGACAACTTGGGTATGAAAATGAAACCAGTTTTTTATTATTGTGTGTTTGTTTATTTTATTTATTGTATATATTTGACTTTTTGCACAGGAGTTGGAATAGAAATTTTGTTGAATCCTGTTCAATGAAAATAAATGCTATCTATCTATCTATCTATCTATCTATCTATCTATCTATCTATCTATCTATCTATCTATCTATCTATCTATCTATCTATCTATCTATCTATCTATCTATCTATCTATCTATATAATTGGTATTTGCAGCTTGACAATGGGAGAAACTCCACTAGGTTAGTGTCAGCAAGTCTCAGTCACTGCTGAGTCATTTTCTCATTGTCTTGGTGATAAACAGACATTTGGGGAATGAGAAACAACTTTCCAATTAAACATCCAATAAAAGGACTTTTCATTTGAATTACGTCGCTTCTCATCCACACCAGACTGAGTAAAGCAGCCAGCCACCCGCCTCATATTGTGAGGGGCCATTTTTTTCTCGCTGCACTTGAGTCTCACATCACTCAATCTCTGGTTCTCTTCACGTTTTTCATATTGAGGTTCAATATCTGGTGTCCCTGTGTGTAACTAGAATTTGATCCCCATTGTAAAACCTCCATAAGCAATAACTGTATGTGAGTATTAAAAATCTCTCAGGCCTGAAGTGAATATTCTTTCTTGTGTACGTGTCACAATGAAATGCCCAAAGTTATCCATTACCCTAATAAAGGAGACTCATTTCAGAAATAAAGTGTTTGACTATTTTAATGATTCTTAACAATACTGAATATGTACATATACACTAATACTCAGTTCAAGTTCTATGAAGAAATCTATGAAAACAAGACGTTCAACGTCTTATTGTTTTTTGTTTTTTCTGTCCTCAGAACAAATCAAGCAGCACAGTGAGGATCATGTTCTTTGATTTCTCCAGAACATTTAACACAATTCAGCCTGATATGCTTTATCAGAGTGACTGGACATCTTGAGAAACTAAAATTTTAATAACATATTAAAATAAGTCTCTTTTTTAAGCTATTTTATCAGAACATAGATATTCCTATCTATATAGCTATAAAAATCAACATTATAGCTTATATATAAGCTATAATATCTGTAGCTTATAGATTACCAGCTCCCCTCAGAATCCCAGTAGGGATAAGCGTGTAAGATAATGGTTGGATGGATGAATTCACCATTTAACTTGCTTATTCCGATCTCCAGTAGCTCACTGAAGGTACTGTAGAGCTCTAGCCACACCTAATTCAAAGCCTACCAGGATATGTGCAGAAAACATCCATGAAAAGGCAGGAAAGATATTATCAACAACAAAAAACACGGGCAGCACCAACATCTGGGTGATCAACATACTTGGCAAAATGTTACCAGCTGCTGCTGACGAACTGTCACACTGTGCATGTCAGGTCAGAAAGTACGTTTTCTTGAAAAAGTTCCATGTTTTGGGGATGAAGTGCACAGATGTTTACTGTCAGTTCCTACTGAGGACTTCATTCAATCTGCAGCTTGATAATGACAGAAAATGGGAAGACTGTGGACTACTTTAGCATAGGATAGTCAATGTTTCTACGCTAGAAAAGTGACGTAACCCTTCACAACTATTCTTCTTAATTTCAGAGTTCTTTCAAACTTTGCGATTTTAGTCAAATTCATCATCTTCATACTCAACTGTGAAGTTACAGTTAAAACCACAAGTTGACATATAAAGAATAAAACCACTTTCTCTCTCATTATGTAGTTAAATCAGAGCAAACGTCTCTTGTTTTAGATCAGTTGGAATTACAAAAAAATTTCCATTTCCTAAATGCAACAATAATGTAAGAACATTGTCAGAGATTTATTTATTAAAGTTTTCAAAGCGCAGACAGAACAAAAAGAAGTAATGATTGGAAAACAAAATATATATATATTTAATACATTCCAGGTGATGTAATCATCATATTTCTGATGATTAACATCATCAGAAATATCATCATATTTCTGATGATGTTAATCATCAGAAATATGAGTACATCAGTAGGAAGGTTCGTGGAGCTCCAGTTTTTCACTCTTGACAGTTTTTTTACCCAGTAGTTCAGCTTCATTCATAAGCCAGTCCTTCAATTATTTTTATTTTTTTATTTTTTGTCATTGATTTTAAAAATGTAGGTCCACATGTCGCTCCCGGCTGATGGAACCTCTCAGTTTCAGCTTCTTTCTCTTCAACTCTTGAGCATTTACAGGGAGGAGCTAAAAAGCAACACAGAAACATAATGAAAAGCACTCAAGGCAAGCTACTTCCTGCTGACACAGAAAACATGGCTGCACTTGACATTTTCCAGGTGAGACAATTTATAAAGTCTCGCAGCGCAGATAGCATCTCAGGACGGCATCACGTGGCTGAGGGATGCACTCGGCGGTTTGCTGACTAAGGGCCACGACAGTGAGAGGCATAAGCTGTTTCTGAAGATACATTAATTCTAATTCCTCCAGGAAACACCAGCATGCAGCCAGCATTTTAAACCCCAATTCACATCCTGCTTCAGGCGCTCCGCAGAATGTTCCAGAATTAGCCTTAGCCTAAAATTACAGATACCGCCATGCAAGCGCCGGCATTTAGTCAAAGAAGAATAATGGAAATGGCTACAAATGCAGTTCTTCAGTGTGGTGAAAAAGTATCTGCAGGTTTTCTGCTTTTTGCTTCTTAGTCACACTTACATGTTTGATCAAGCAAATTATTATTTGAAAACGATAACTTGAGAAAATATACAACTAAAAACATTTCCAGCTGCTTTCTTTTTAATTCTAGGTTGGTTTGAATGTTTGGTTTTTTTTCCATCATTGAATAAAAGTTTGATCTTAGAATTATATTTTGCATTTATTCTGGTGTTAATATTAGTCTAAAGTGCTGAGTGGCCCAGTTGGTAGGTCCAGGTGTAAGAGGCTATTTGCCACTGTCATGGACTCAGTTTACCATCTTGCTACATGTTTTCCTCCCTCTTTCCTGTCAAATTACTGTTCAATAAAGGTTAATGGAAAATGGTTAATTAATGGTTAATTGTTAATGCCAGGTAGGATTACGATTAACAACTATTTTAGGAGTGGCTTATTCCATCGATTAGTCTGAGGATGAATCCATTATTTCATTCAGACAAAAACAATGGCACAACCTGCTTCATTTAAGCATTTTAAATGCAATATTAGAAGAATTTATATATTTAAATATTTGTTAAAACTGTTACCATGTCATGACAGTGTGATATGAGACAGGTATCCTTTAAACATTGAGCTCTTCTACCTTCTCCCAGTTCTCCTAATGCTAAT
Source organism: Poeciliopsis gracilis (assembly GCA_911649635.1). NCBI lineage: Eukaryota > Metazoa > Chordata > Actinopteri > Cyprinodontiformes > Poeciliidae > Poeciliopsis > Poeciliopsis gracilis. Next base: position 362,770 of record CAJVRI010000452.1, on the reverse strand, counting down.
AACAAGCAACCACTCAGAGCCAGGAGTATATTAGTGCTGTCAATTATTCTCATGTATGTGCTTCTCACAACCTCATATGGTAACCTCATAAGTATAATATGAGAAAACACATAGAAATATATATATACTGCTCAAAAAAATAAAGGGAACACTCAAACAACACAATATAACTCCAAGTACATCAAACTTCTGTGAAATCAAACTGTCCACTTAGGAAGCAACACTGATTGACAATCAACAATGATTTTGTTGTCAGCACATTCAACTTTGTACAGGACAGAGTATTCAATGAGAATATTTCATTCATTCAGATCTAGGATGTGTTAATTTGAGTGTTCCCTTTATTTTATTGAGAAGTGTATATATATTTCATAAAACTGCATAGTTTCTATCCAATAGGGGAACATAAAGTTGTTACCAAACTGGGAAAAGGTCACAGCAAACATTGAATCCAAATTTAGCTTTAACATGTTTCCATCTGCGTGTGTATTATTCTTATTACCTCACCAGGTTTTACTCACACAGTCTCATATAGAGGTCATCGTTAGTGCTTGCAGACTGTTATCTAAGTTTCAATGTGATTCTCTCAGTCTCTCCTCCTACATTTATCCCCCCTCCCACCATCTGCTCTGATTTCCACCTCAAACTCCTCTGTTCTGTTTCCCACTAGCACCCACCCTGCTACAATCCTCCTCTGCCTCTCTTCCCTCTCCTCCTATTCCCTTTTCTTCACTACAGCCGTCACCTCTGTCATTCATAAGCACAATGCCATCCTGCTTGTTTTCAGTAATAGAGTAGTCCACTGTGTGACTGTCCCTTTTCATTGAGCTGCTCCCATTCTGCATTTTTTTTTTGCCTCCCCGCCTTCAGTTCACATGAGAGATGAGTAGAGAGAAAGGGAGATGATTAGAAGGAGGAGAGCAGCCTCAAGAAAGGACAGCTGGAGGTAGAGAAGGGCCACAGAGATAGGGGCGATGTGAGAAAATCAGAGTGGAAGTGGTCCTTCTTGCATCTCTCCATCTTTCTGCATGTTTCATCAGTTGATTGCCCCGTTCAGACAGATTGAAGGAGGCTCCACGTCTTGGCTGGTCTGTTTTAATAACACTGCTGCAATCTGATTAGCTTGTTATTAAGAAATACCACATCTTGTAGCTTCAAAATGATTTTTTTTTCAGCTCTTATTTTTCTTCGCTCCCAGCGTCCAAAGACAGAATTGTGTTATTCACAGCATTTTAGAGTGCCATGAAAATATATTTCCGGTTTTACTCTTCTTTTTGTGTTTTTGTTGATTAATCAATGTCCTATAATACTGCGTTGCTCCACCGTTTGCAACTACGGTATCGTAAAGTCTTTGCAAAGTGAGTGGGTCAAAATTCCTCAGCAAAATTGTGAAACGTTCACACCCCTTTCCAGTTTTTTCTAAGACGTTTCTGAGATTATTCTCAAACTTACTAAGTTTTTTAAGTGGACATTCTCTGCTTTTTCAAGGTAGCTATGTATGTTTGGTGAGTCCATGGCAAAAAAAAAAACATAAAACCAGATAAAATGGAAAATTATTTTAATTTAATATTTTCTTTTTTTTATTTAATAGTGAGGGTCAATCAGAAAATATGGTATGAGTTTATGTGGTAGGGGTTCATAATTTTTCTTACTTCTTCTACTCCTTTTCAAGCATGTTGAGCTTACTGTATTCCTTGTTTATGTCTGCTATTTTATACTACTAATGTGTTTGAAATAAATAAATAAAAATAAATAAAAAATCTAAATCTACAATGGCCCTTAATAATGACAATAATAATAATCTTAGACCAAAGACCTGGAAAGGCTAAACAAATTTTACTGATTAAAAAATATAACGCGTAAGATGGATAGCGACTTCGTTTCTGGTCAGACTCTGTTAAAAAGACAGGAATGTGAGTGACTGACAGACAGGAAGTATTGAACAATCTGGAAGTGCTCTTCTGATACTTGGACCTTAACTAACTTGAATTCTCAAAAGTGTAACAGTTGGATATTGTAATGTCCTTTTTCTGAGGGACATTACATGTGAAGGAAAACACTGAAAACAGGAAGTTAAGAGCCCAGAATCTCACACCAATTCAATGATTAGGTTTCACAATGGGGTAGTGAGAGACTACACCATTTATCCCAAACCCAGTGGTTAGGTGAATTCCACACAATGTGCTAACAATGGGCAAATTTGTCTATTCACACATTTTTCAAATAGAAAACGTGCGAAGCTGAAACACAGCGCTAAAGCGCTACTTGGGACGCTATTGACTGGCATTTGCAAAGCAGGCAATCCAGGAGTGTCATTTTTTTTTCCTGGCTGATGATTGACTGTGCTGTCAAAAGGAAGGAAATAAAGAAGATTACTGTGCGTATTAATGTATTTTTAGGTATATTTGGTGTTTACACTAATAAAATCAGCATTTTTACAGGGGGTTATTTGGTATTGACACATCAGCACCAATCTTTGAAAAACAACTATTGTTACCCTATCAGCCTAGAACGGGTTGTAGGATATATTAGCATGCGGTGGGAAGGAATATTTCTAAGTGGGAAAGTTCAGACAGTGAAATGAGACTGTAGGATCTTTGGGGAAATTAGAATAAACCCAACCACTCCATCTCAGATGCTTCATCTTTAAGTTATTATTTGTAAATGTTAAGGGTCACTGCAGTACAATAAGGAAAACAAGGACTCAGAGGAGCTTGCTTGGACCAGAGGAAACTCTGCTCTCTGGAAAAAAAAAAAACACTGCAGTTCTTCTCATATTTATTTAACTGCATCTTAATAAGGGTTTTAAAGCATGTCTGGATTAACCAAAGAAACTGGATGGGTTTGGTCACAATGGAACATATACCATGTTTTACAAAAACCTACGTTTCGCTATTTAATATCAACACAAATATAAATGAAGTGCAACGCAAAAATGAACAAATAAAAATTTTAATGAACTTCTATAATTTTATGCTATGATAAAAACCTGATGATTGTTAATGTGTCAAAATATGTCAAATCCCAGATTTCTTTGTTGTTTCTGTCCGTAGTAATATCTGGTTGCTGATCATGTGATTCACGTGATGCGAATAAAGTCTTTCCATTGCAGTTCTGCGAAATACACTAATTTTGATATGGCCAAACAAACCCAGCACAAAAACTTTTTTATCAAAAAAAGTTAGTTGTTTCTCAAACTTGCTTCATTGCCACTAAGCTAATTTATTTTCATAATTCCAATTTGCACAATTTTACCATCAATGGAAAGTGTTTGTGTTTGGTACCTCTTACACAAGAGTAAATACACTTTGTCAATACATGCCTTTGTGCGTGTACTGGTGTGTGCCGTTCACAGCAGCCACATCTATCACATAAGAGTCGTAGAGTGTGAAATCAACTTTGACATTCATGCTACTAACCTCCCAAGGCCGTCCTGAGGCAGAACACTTAGAGTCGAGTGTCACTTTCCACATGGAGAAGAATACTGAAGTCTTCTCTGCCCTTTGAAGGCGACTTTTCATTCTCCCACTGAATCTTATTCTCTGTGACCTCACCAGTGGAAATAATAGCCTTGATAATCTCTTTGCTTTCCTCTCATGCTAATACTGCAATTGCACTCATGTTTCCTATCTTTGTGTTGTTAACTCTCTGGTAGTTGGAAAAAATAAAAAATCACATCATAGAGTTTCTAAAATAATAAGAAGCCAGCCAATTAGACCTACTATGAGGTAGATGAGTGTGTAGAAAATACACAAGGCTCAGGGACTTCAGAGACAAAAGATTATTATAAAATAAGACCACCAGCTGAATCAATTTGTTGTTTATTGTAAAATATAAAGCTAAAAAAATCTTGGTGAGTCTAAAGGAACAAAAGCGCCATACTGCCCTAAATCCTGTGTGTTTTCTCAATGAATGCTTGTTATTCTTAATGATGTGACATGAATAAATGAACATTTGACGCCGGCTGCTCAAGGGGCAATTTTATGTTTCACCCTTCTGACCTCAATTCAAAACAAATAATGGCTTTCTCATTACTGCCCTTTTTATTCATGCCTTTTTCCACGTCCCTCATCAACTTCTTTGTTTGACTTCTCCCTTTCTGTGTCTCTTTCACACCAGTTTCCTCTGTCTTCAGTTGGCACCAAGAACTCGCAAGGAAAAGCTAAAAAAACAGCAGGATGATGCTTGACCTGGCAAAAGCTTTTATACTCCTGGAACTTTTTCATGTTTTGTTACTTTCCAGCTACAACCATTAACAAATTTTATTTGAGATCCATGTGCTAGATTAAAGCAGCGCTATTTATCACGAGCTGCATTTCCATTACAAATGCACACAAAATTTTGTTGAGATTTTGCAGGTATAGAAAAAGTACAATTTTACAATTTCAATGTTAGAAACCCAATTAAAATCACACATGAACAAGTGTGTTCATGCAGTGAGTCACTAAACAAACATAACCCTCTTACCACTTCTTGTCATCTTCTTCATCTTTTCCCCCAGTGGTAAGATCTGGTTCAGGATCACATGACATGTGTTTTCTACTGGAGTTTTGCAAAATACACTGAACAGCTGAAAAACCACCACAGCCTACAGCAAAAACATGTTTTTTTCTAAAGTAGTATGTTTCCATTAAGCAAATTTATCTTCAGAATTCCAATTTTGCGCAGTTCTATGGTCAGTGGAAACGCAGCTTGGTTAAAACTGATGAAAAGTGTTGTAGAGTTTTTCAAAAATAGAAACTTGTAAAACATTCCTCTTTACTCTGATGGATGCTCAACCAAATATTGGCTTTCATGTGAGACTCTGGAGATTGATTAACTGTGAGATCAAACAGGAAGTAAACCTCTTCAGAGACACAGACCTTAAATATATTGAATCCTCTGAGATTAAAACCTCATATCTGGGGTTTTTATTTGTACTACTTTTTGCTGGACTATTCCATCAGTTCTTCTCAAAATCCATTGAGGTTTGTGGCTGGAGTGTAACAAACTCGGATCATGACCTGTAGATGTGTCCTTTAAATCATACATATGTAAACAAAGACTATTTCTGCTGGACAAAATCCAACTCCGGGTTTTAGGCTTGAAAGTAACCAATCAAGATTTATTACCACTTTCATAATTCAGTCTTGTTTCAACATGGTTACCGGTGGAAAAATAAAATAGAAACACAATCATTCCTGTCACAGTTACCACACACACACATCTAGCTAGCATGAAACAGCACAATGGGTCTGAGGTTGTTGGTCAGGAAAATCCCAGCTCTCTCACCCACAGCTCTATGACTCTATTGTTCTTTGTCTTTCAGCCCAAAGCCCACTCATTTAATGAGACCTATGCAATATCAGGTTCGGTTCAGCTTCACAGAAGGCTGTGTTGTCCATACAGCACTGCCTTGGCTGCTTGGTAGAAAACATGTTGATAAAACGGGCTTCTACCTTTTTTTTTTGTTTGTTTTTTTAGGATCTTTAAAGTAAAAGAAAAATGCATGTTTTCTGGTAGGTGAGTTGTGTGGTTAACTGAGAAAAGTTTTAGGAAGTACATGTGAAGTAGTTGTTCCAGCACTGAATTGTTTTCATGTTAAAGTCAAGCAAATCATAAACGGGCCAAAAAGGGAGAGGTTTGATGTCCACAATCCACATCTAAGTCATTAAATCTCCAACAAACCACATTAGTCGTGTTTCCATCAACATTCTAAATAACTTTCTCAATTTTTCAAAATCTGCAAAAAAAAAGTTGCTAAAGTGTTGATAGAGGAGCAATGACCTGATGACTTCCTGAAGGCAGCAGTTCAGAAAGAGCATGAGTTTTTAAAGAGACAGAGGCCTAATTTCAAAGCATTGAGTTTTGAAGTCAAGTTTCTTTTAATGCATATTTAATACATACAAGATTTTCATGAAGGTACCATAGTTACTTGATTATGCTATAAGATGGCAGCAAAGATCTTTAAAATACATGATACTGCCCCTTTAAACTACTCAGCTGCTGGTGATACTTGATCTATATATTGATGTCTAAAATATTACTTCAGCTTCAGACTAATTTGATAAAACCTTTTCACCTTTTGCTTCAAAAGTGAGCAGTGCCATGGTTCAGCTGCAGTGGGTTTTGTAGGTTTCGGTTACCTTAGCGATACAGAGCCTTTGCTTTATGAACATCAGCACTCTCCACGACAGCATGAAGATGGAGATAAGAAGGGAGGCTCAGCAAGCAGGGGGGAAGATAAAATAAGAAACAAAGACCAAGAGAGAAGGTGACAGTTTGACGCTTCATTTTTTTGACATTTTGTTTTTGCTTTTTCACACTTCATTCCAACGAGATCATTACTTTCAATAGACTTTACTTGGCGTTAGGCAGTTTGATGCGTTTAACCAGCAGACCTGGAACTTGGTCCCTTTCAGTTGGATCAGCTTGGGATCCCACCGTGAGAATCTGCCATCTGACCAAAAGAAAATATCTACCCAGTTCCAGTCAGGTTTCTTTCATCGCTGAGTTGAAGTTTCTGGCTGCTGTGTTTTCTGCTGGCAGCAAATCAGAAGGGAAGAAAAGTTCAAAAATACAAAAAGAATTCTCAACTTTCACAATGTTTTCACCCATTTCCATTCTCCCACTTACTTTCTGTTAAAGTTCTTTCCCCCGCCCCAGTACACCTCATGATTTCTTGATAATGATCATGATTTGGAGAGATTTCATACCCTCAACACCTGTCTTTACTTTATAGCAAAAAACAAAAAAACAAGTTATCAAGGTCTAGTAGATTTGTTTTCACTTTTATCATGCAGGACCACAAGAGTGTTTTCCTCCTTTCACTCAGAAAAGAATATTGAAGATCTCTGGACTGCCCTCAGTCAATCAGCGTCCACCTTGATGCTATTCTTCGATGTTTGAGGAGTAATTAGTCGGACACTCACCGATACTGTGAAAACAAATTACACACTATATCTAAGCCTCATTTCCTCCCTGCAATAAGAATAATTGTAAATGCAAAAAGGTACTTTAAACTCTTTTAAATCATTTTTGCAAATCCGATTCAGTTTGTTTAGAAAACAAGTTTTCTTTACGAAACATACAGTCTTTAGTTTTTACACTCACCGGCCACTTTATTAGGTACACCTTGCCAGTACGGGTTGGACCCCCTTTTACCTTCAGAACTGCCTTAATCCTTTGTGGCATAGATTCAACAATGTACTGGAAACGTTCCTCTGAGAGTCTGGTCCATAGTGACATGATAACATCACGCAGTTGCTGCAGAATTGTCAGCTGCACATCCATGATGCGTATCTCCTGTTCTACAGGTTTTCTATTGGGCTGAGATCTGATGACATTCGAGTTCAGTGAACTCATTGCTATGTTCAATAGATCAGTGTGAGACAATTCACACTTTATAACATGGTGCATTGTCCTTTTGGAAGTAGCCATCAGAAGATGGGTACGCTGTGGTCATAAAGAGATGGACATGGTCAGCAACAATACTCAGGTAGGCTGTGGCATTGACACGGTGCTTAGTTGGTACTAATGTGCCCAAAGCGTGCAAGGAAAATATCCCCCACACCATTCCACCACCACCAGGCTGAACCATTGATTCAAGGCAGGATGGATCTGTGCTTTCATGTTGTTGATGCCAAATTCTGACCCGACCATCTAAATGTCGCAGCAGAAATCAAGACTCATCAGACCAGGCATCATTCATCTATTGTCTATTGTCTATTGTCGATGTTTGTTGTGAGCCTGTGTGAACTGCAACCTCAGTTTCCTGTTCTTAGCTGACAGGAGTGGTATCCGGTGTGGTCTTCTGCTGCTGTAGCCCAGCCTCCTCAAGGTTCAACATGTTGTGTGCTCAGGGATCCTCTTCTGCATACCTTGGTTGTAATGAGTCACTGTTGCTGTTTTATCATATTGAACCAGTCTGGCCATTCTCCTCTGACCTCTAGAATCATCAAGGCATTTGAGTCCACAGAACTGCCCCTCACTGGATATTTTCTCTTTTTCGAACCATTCTCTATAAACCCTAGAGATGGTTGTGCGTGAAAATCCCAGTAAATCGGCAGTTTCTGAAATATTCAGTCCAGCCCATCTGGCACCAACAACCATGCCACGTTCAAAGTCTCTTAAATCACCTTTCTTCCACATTCTGATGCTCAGTATATCGTCTTGGGCATGTTTACATGCCTAAAAGCATTGAGTTGCTACCTTGTGATTTGTTGATTTAACATTGGTGTTAATGAGCAGATGGGCAGGTGTACCTAATAAAGTGGCTAGTGAGTGAGTGTATGTACAAAAAGACATAACAATAGTTGAATTGAAATCAGTTGTATGCAATCAAGTCCAAGCTATAACCCTTTATGACTCAAGAGAGAGAGAGAGCTGGAACACTCTCTTTCACTGTGATAAAGAAACTATTTCAGCATTTTCTATATTGTACAAGAAAGCAAAATTCTGACCTTTAGAACAAATTCCCTTTGAGATAAAATGAGCCCATGTGTGTGAACTGTGAATACATTTCTATCAGGAGTTTAAATAGTGCTGCTTTTGGAGATCCAGTAGTCCTCTGCCCCTTCCACAGAGATTAAAGTGAACTCATCTTGAGTCGGGGTTTGACATTTTCAATTTCACACCTCTTGCAGTTTGTTTTTGTTAAATATTTCACATTGTAGCGAGTGATGATGTGCTTCATATTGAAACCTGCATGAAACCTAACCTATCATTTTACACATAGTCAACCTTCACTCATTCATGGAGCTGGTATTTCAAACCTCCAGAATTGAACTAAAGCATTATAATTGATTGGTTTCTGAGTGCAGACTCAGCTTTTAGACATCATTAGTTCTTGCTTTTTCAGGAGGAGTAAAGCCAGAGCCATTTCATATGTAATGCCAGCTTTTTCCATTTAAAGGTAGCTTTGGTGTGAATTAGGATCAATGCCCTCTTGGGAAAATCAGTAGTGTTCAACTTTCAGCCAGATAAACTGTGTGAAATCTGTCTTTGGTCGTTTTTCATTTGGGCAAAAGTTGCTTAATTTTCCAAACATCTCTACTAATACCAAGGCTTATTGGAAGAAATCTTAATCCAGACACTAACTGAGGTGATATTATGTCACCAGTGGCAATGCTATATCTTTGTTCAAATGGATCAAACTTCATCTTCCAACAGGTCAATGCTCAGTCCCATAGAGTGGGGTTTATTGTAAATGACCCAGAATGTAGGAAGAGAATTGATGGAGTCTGCAGTTCTGACATTAATCCCATTGATCACAATGTGATCACATTGTGGAGGCTGTTTGTGCTGAAGTGACAGTGGAACTCCTCTGATTCAGTATTTGCAGATTTTTCTGTGGAACCTAACTCATTCATTTTCCTTGGTGCTTATTTGATTTACAGTTTTGTGCACATAATGAAAATAAAAGGTAAAAATGGAGAGCTGAAAATTTGTTTGTGACTTAGTATTATCCTGGCACCAAACCTGCAGAATCAACATCACGTGCCATTAAAATGGATGGACAGCTCTCACCCTGGAAGCTTTTGAAATGGAGCCGCCTATTGTGGTCCCTGCTGGCTGTCTGGACCATTGTACTGGATGCATTAATTTCATTCCTGGGTAAGTTATACTTGAGTGAAGTATCTTTTCTACTGCAAAAGGGTAATAACTAAAACCACTTTCCTTGCGTCGGACATTTGGCACTGGCCTACAATTTGTTCTCCTCTACATCAAAACCGATGCATCATGGGCAGATACATTGAGTCTCTTCAACAACGCTTATCCTGACAAAGAAAGCAAGTCCTATGCTCTGTGTAGAAAATGTTTGAAACAAGCATTCAAGACAACAAAATAAGGACAAATTTATGAGACATTTCTGTCAAAAACTGTGAGAGATTTTGCATGTTAGGTAGGTATTGTTAGGTAAATTTCACAAGATGTTTACCCAGCTTTTGTTCCAGAATCCATTGGTTCCACTCATCTATTTTGTAAAACTGACCACTTTTTCTGATGAAGTGACTGTATGAATAAAAGAATGAATTCTGGGTATTTAAAAAAAACAGAAAAACTGTACTTCCTGTGGCATTTTTTCAGATGGTTGGTAATAAGCAATTTTCTATGAAAAAAGAAATAATTTTCTACAAACAGAATCAAGAAAACTGTTGAAAATAGCCATAAATAATCCAAAGCATTTCTGCAGCCTCATAAATCTTTTTTTTTTTTTTAACAGTCTCAGACCCAAAGAAAAACTAAGCTCATGAAAACAAATTTTGGGGCTTGGTTTCAACCTACCTTTTTAATATGGTATTCCAAAAATGCCATGTTTGCTGTTAGGGTCAATATTAAAATTTATTTTAATTTTTCATAATAAACCTTCATTTTAAAAGTATCAAATTGTAAAGCGCATTTTCCTTTGTAATATGCTGTAAATATTAACACATTTCATCAAAAATAAGTGTCAAATTGATTACATTTCTGAGTAATAGGCTTTCAAATACTCCATTGTTTTCAATTTAGAGGAGGTTTTGTTACAAAAAATCTCAAAAATTATTAGACAATGCGCTTAAATTTCCTCTGCTCTTTTCAGGTAAAACTCTTTATAGAAAAATACATTTAGAGTACGAAAAAAAAACTGACTTATGGTACCTACTGCAAAACCATTGGATTACATGATGGTCATCAACAATGATTTGATTTTTGACCCATTGTCTAACTACAAATGTCATGGTGAACTCCTTCATGGAGCCAAGTGAAATGACTATAATTCACTTGAATTGGAACAATTTAGAGGATCGTATGGGGTTCCTTAGGACAAGATGAGTCAGTGATTTTGACAGATAGCCAGGAGAATAAAATTATTCACTCTGAAGGAACCAGAGGAGTGTTTATGGTGTTGCAACTGTGGTTTAAGTGTATTTTCTTTTGATAAGACTTAGTGATGAAAAATAAATACGCTACATGAAATAAAAATAAAGAAAGAAACACACAAAGCACAAGAACCTCAGCTAGTGGCATAAAAAGAGGAGCTAACAAAGAGCTTTTTCTTCTTTTCTACGTTGCCGGGTTGCAAGCAACACACAGATGTGTATTATTGTACATTAGTATACCTGTAAGCCACAATCATTAAAATTCTAAAAAATAACAAATCTTTCCTAGACAATTTACAAGAAATATAGAACTTTTATGGAATATGAAATATTTTTTAGCTGTACTAGTGAATTCTAATAATACAATAACCCAAAACATAGTAGGATTTATTTTTTCCAATATTTTGTTTACAGGACTTCCTGTATTTATTCAGCTTTGTTATACACAAGGTAGCAAAGTGCAACAGTCACCTCAGATGTTTGAGGTTAGAATAAATTAAGCTCTGCTGACATTTTCCTCCCACTCCAAGAAATCTACTTCTGACTAATGTGCTTTTGGTACTAGTAATATCCCTTTTTTCTGTAGCCCTTTGTGTTTGACATTTTAATAAGGCACTGTATTGTTAGAGCACACTCCCACTCTTCCTCTGTTGCACCTCGCTCTTTCATGCTCATGCTCCGCTTTTATGTCGGGCTCCGCAGAGATTGTCGTCAGCCTATTGCTGTATACACAGTTCTCACTGACAGCGAGAAGCAAAGAGAGGAAAGTCAGACGAGGGTAGGCAGCAAGACACTTTGAAGAGGGTTACATACAGAGACGGGGAGGTATGAGGGGAAGCAAATCATGCGTGACTGATGAGAGCAGAGGTAGACAGGTGATAAAGCTGGAGTAGAGCGTGAGGCAGGCCAGAATAAACATGATAAAAGCTAATAACCCAAACAGATTCTATGTTAAACACAAGATGAGATGAATAAAATCAAATTAGCATCAATAAAACAGTGGGCAACTTGAAAAAAAATGTTCATAAAATCCAGAAGAAGAGAGAAGTATCACTGTGAGCGTGAAAAAAAGTAAATACATGCTGGGTTCAGTGGAAGGCTAATAAACTAGCCAGACATATGATTACTTCAATCGAACTAAGTTTGTTAGGCAGACCAGAGTTAGCTTTTATGGTCCACATCAGAATACCATTTGATGTACTCACCTCTCCAAATGAAGTGGACTTACTAGGCAGAAAAACTGGACTTTCTAAGCAAATGAACCAAACTTTCATAGTGAACGAAATGGACTTTCTCGGCAAACAAATAGAGTTGGATGAAAGCTAAACAGTCCACTTTTATCCAACTCATCCAAGCCATTGCTTGCTTGTGATTGCACCATAAATCTCCATGCTGTACAGTGGAGGTATCTCTTTACTTCTAGGTCCTTGTGCTCAAAAAGTCTTAGAAGTCAGTTGAGCTATCGCATGAAACAATAAAGTAAAAGGAAGTTTGTTAAAATGTGAAAAAATTCCAGTAATGGCCACTTTATAAGTGTTCCCAGAACCAGAATGAAGTGTAATAATGCAACCAGGAAGCATCTAGTTTGTGATTGTGAGTTTGTGCTTGTTTTCTGAACTTCTTTGACACACTCACCAGGCACTTGAGGCAGTCAGCAAGAAACTCTGCCCATCTTAGCAACAGCAGGAAGAGTAATTACCCCAGATAGGAGTAGTTCTGCTTAGCAGTTCATATTCCAGGTGTTCCTACTTGCCCAAGCTTTTTACTGTTATGGATACAGAGGACGTAATTAACAGATATACAGAGGGAATACGACTATATTAGATACTGGATGAGTGCTCCTCTGGGACAGTTTGTTCTCGTTCTTTCATTCTTTTTTTTCTTTTTCTACTGTGCAGTTCAGACAGCATTTTCCACCCAGTCTGTAGCTCTGGTTCTCGTCTGATTTGCTTTTTCTCATTTTCTAACCATCCTTATTGTATTGTCTCTTTCACATCCCCGCCTCAGGACATCCTCTATCTGCGATGATGACTTCATTTTCTGGGCCCAGAGAAAACCCTTTATTAGCACAGCTTAATGGTTCTATATGATGGCCTAAATACGGCACCCAGACTCGATAATGTGTTGCCTCTGTCAGACTAAACTCAACCTTTAGTCTGACAGTGAATTAAAAAATGACCAGTGTCCATTTGCTGGGGATGTTTTTGATCGATGTCTTTGTTTTGGTTGGTTCTTCTTAATCTGATCAAGGCCTCGTGTTTCTATTCAACATTGCTTTACTGCTGGACTAACTTCCTCGTTCACTGATTTTTTTAAGATTTTAAAGAACATATACTATGATGGACTACTGTGAGTAGCCCGTCATTATTCTCTTTTTCATCTATTACAGTAGAGGGATATTTGAGCCAAAATTAATATAAATTTAAATGCTAAAAATAAAAAAAGTCCCTAATAGTCGAGGTCTTAATAGGCCTTAGCGGAATATATTGAAAAGGAAATAAAACAATAAAACACAAAAAGATAAAGATATATTAAATTTGGGGAAATTAAAATATAATATTTCTACTGATAAGCTTCACAGTGAATTTTTGCAATATGAAATGGCATTAGAATGACTTTGGGGTAAGTGTCTTTTTCTCCATTAATCTTATTTTATACATCTTTTTTAATTAAATGCTTATGAGAGGTCAGCCTCAGAAGGAGATTTAGAAGAACAAATCCTTAAGATTATAGGAAATAAGTTTAAATTGGACATGATTATAAAATAGAATAGAATAGAATAGAATAGAATTCAACTTTATTGTCATTGCACTGTCACATGTACAAGCAACGAAATGTAGTTTGCATCTATCCAGAAGTGCTATACATGATATAAATATTTATAAACAGGTGTATGAAGGTATAAACAGAGAATAATATTGACGTGCTATAAAATGAAAAAAATAAAATGTTTTGTACAGATTTACAGGAATATGAAGAATGGATGGAATATATATATATAAATATATATATATATATATATATATATATATATATATATATATATATATATATATATATATATATATATATATATATATATATATATATATATATATATATATATATATATATATATTAGTTGTTTTATAATACAGGTTAAATAATGGGAAATTAGATTTACAGATTATATAAAGATTGTATATAGATCATGTATGTGTGTGAGGGGAACAGTCCAGGGATGGGGGGGTACAGTCCTTATAGTTTGTGTCAGGAGGCGTTCAGGAGCGTGACAGCTGTGGGGAAGAAGCTGTTCCGGTGTCTGGTGGTTCTGGTCCGTAAGCTTCTGTAACGCCTCCCAGAGGGCAGGAGAGAGAAGAGTGTGTATGCAGGGTGAGTCAAGTCCTTGGTAATTTTGCCGGCCCTTTTCAGACACCGCTTCCTGTAGATGTCATTGATGGCAGGGAGCGATGCCCCGGCGATGTGCCGGGCAGTTTTCACCACCCTTTGCATCGCTTTCCGGTCGGAGACAGAGCAGTTCCCTTACCAAACTGTGATGCAGTTGGTGAGGATGCTCTCAATGGTGCAGCGGTAAAAGTTGGTGAGGATCTCTGAGGACAGGTGGTTCTTCCTCAAGGTCCTCATGAAGAAGAGGCGCTGGTGCGCCTTCTTGATGAGTTTGGAGCAGTTGGTCGTCCAGGTCAGGTCCTCGGAGATGTGGACTCCCAGGAACTTAAAGCTGTTCACACGCTCCACCGCTATTCCCTTGATGTGGATGGGTGGGTGTAGGTCAGCGTTCCTCCTGAAGTCCACGATGAGCTCCTTGGTCTTCTCGGTGTTCAGCTGCAGGTAGTTCTTGTCGCACCACTCAGCCAGACGGTCCACCTCCCCCCTGTAGGCGGCCTCATCGTTGTCTCTGATGAGGCCGATCACCGTGATGCCATCAGCAAACTTGATGATGGCGTTAGAGCCATGGACAGGTCTGCAATCGTGGGTGAAGAGAGAGTAGAGGAAGGGACTCATCACACAGCCTTGTGGCACTCCGGTGTTTATGATGATGGTGGATGACAAGTGATTGTCCAGCCGGACGTGTTGGGGTCGACTGGTCAGGAAGTTGAGCAACCAGTTGCACATGAGTGAACTGATGCCAAGGTCTGTGAGTTTGGCAATGAGTTGTGATGGAATGACAGTGTTAAATGCTGAACCAAAGTCTAAGAACAGCATTCTGGCATAAGTGTTCTTGTTGTCTAGGTGAGAAAGGACAGAGTGCAGTGCTATGGAGACTGCATCCTCTGTGCTCCTATTCTGCCTGTATGCAAATTGGTGGGGGATCCAGTGTGGGGGGGGTAGACAGGATCTGAGGTGTGCTAGGACCAGCCGCTCCAAGCACTTGGTGATGATGGGAGTGAGGGCTACCGGACGATAGTCATTGAGTTTGGTCGGGTTGAAATTCTTAGGAATTGGGACGATGGAGGTAGACTTGAAGCAGGTCGGTACCACGGCGTGGGCCAGGGACAGGTTGAAAATGTCCGTCAGCACTCCTGCCAGCTCCCCAGAGCACGCTCTGAGGACACGACCAGGTATGCCATCAGGACCCGCAGCCTTGTTGGATTTAATCCTGCTCAGAGCCGCTTCTACATCAGTGGAGAGGAGAGTCAGTGGCTGTTGATCTGGGGTGGTGGCTGTCTTAATGGCTGTCTTAGTTGCAGTTGTAGTGTTCCCTCTCTCAAAACGAGCATAGAAGTTGTTAAGCTCGTTGAGGAAGGAGACATCAGCGGAGGCAGTGGAGGTGTTGGAGTTCTTGTAGTCTGTGAGAATCTGAAGGCCTTGCCACATGCGTCGGGGGTTGGAGCTGGAAAAGTGATCCTCCACCTTTCTTTTGTAGTGGTGTTTGGCCTTCTTGATTCTCCTCTTCCGCTCGGCCCTGGCTGCACGGTAGGTCTGTGCATCCCCTGTCCTGAAGGCGATGTTACGGGCCTTCCGCAGGAGACGAACATCTCGGTTCATCCAGGGTTTCTGGTTGGGGTACATGATGATGCGTTTGTGGATGGTGACCCAGTCTATGGTGGTGGAGATGTGGTCCAGTACAGCTGAGGCGTACTGATCCAAGTCTGTGTGGTGGAAAGTATTCCAATCTGTATTCCTGAACTGGTCCTGGAGCACAGTGTCTGAGCCCTCTGGCCACACCTTTACTGTCCTCACAGTGGGGTTCACACGTTGGATGAGTGGTGAGTACCGCGGTGTGAGGAACAGGGAGAAATGGTGTGATTGTCCAATGTGGGGGAGGGGTGTCGCCTTGTAAGCTCCAGCCAGATTGGAGTAGACATGGTCCAGGGTCTTGTCTCCTCTGGTGTGGCAGGAGACGTGTTGGTGGAATCTGGGGAGGACTGTCTTCAAGTTGGAGTGGTTGAAGTCACCCGCAACTATAAAAGCAGCCTCGGGGTATTTAGTTTGGTGTTTGCTAATGGCCGCATAGAGTTCTTTCATGGCTAGCTTGGCATTAGCATCCGGGGGGGTGTACACAGCAGTGACGATAATCGAAGTGAATTCCCTTGGAAGGTAATAAGGTCTGCATTTGATCATTAAAAACTCCACATTCTGTGAGCAGTGACTCTCGGTAATAGCAGAGTCTTTGCACCAAGCTTTGTTGATATAAATGCACAAACCTCCGCCTCTGGTCTTACCGGAGTCATCTGCTGTCCTGTTGGCTCGGTGTGTATGACGTCCAGTTAACTGGATAGCATTGTCCAGGCAGCTGTTGTTTAGCCATGTTTCGGTGAAAACCATGACATTTGAGTCCATAATCCGTCTGTCACTAGTGATAGACAGACGTAACTCGTCCATTTTATTGGTCAGAGAACGGACATTGGCTAGGAAAATGCTGGGTAAAGGGAGCCGGTGTGGTGTTAGCTTTAGCCTAGCTCGCACCCCTCCACGCTTACCCCACCTTTGTTTGCGTTCTCGTCTCCGCCTACGTGCACTTCCGCCCGGTCGGGAGAAGTGGGCCGCCTCCGGTGTTCTGGAGATCTCTGGGATAAATCTGAGATTGGCGATAAAAGTGTCAGGATTGTAGCTCCAAAGGTCCAAAAGTTCTCTGCTATAGCACTGCAACACGGTGCAGTTCTTGAAAAAAAGTCCGGTGAGGATTAAGTAAAAAACCACTAAATAGCAGGTCCTGGAGAGACACTGAGCCTCGCGTTGTTCACGCGCCGCCATCTTGAAACATGCGCAAACAACCTATTTTGTGGGAACCACTTAACTATGGCAACTCATAGCACCAGAAGTGCTTCGTACAAATATGCCTAAAGGAAATCACAGACCACAGAAACATTGACCTCAAAGATACTTTGTTATGCACCAATGTAAAGCCACGCTCACCCACAGTGTATTCATTTGACATTACTTTGAACTAAGAGTCTTTCATTCAGCATAGCATGCTCTTGAAATTGTCTGTGGCGAGCTTTTTTCTGTTGCAATGCTGCAAACGTTGAGGCTCAAACACACCTGCTGACCTCAGCAGAAAAAAACATGAAGTCATTTTAAGCTCCTGAACAGCAGAATGTTTTTTTTAATCTGACCCCCCACCCCTGCTCCACTCCCCGCTTTCTTCTATTTTTGTTTATTCATTTCATTTTTTCCTTTTTTAATGACTAAGATTTGCACCCAGTCCTGCCTGCTGCCGTTTTTACCGTATCTGTTTTTTTTATGACATCTGCCAACATTACAGGTGTTAAAACCAGCATAAATATACCCCAAATCCTTTACCTCTCCTTCTTTTTCTCACTTCACACTCTCTGCCCGTGTCTCTTCTTCATCCCCTAGGCTGCTTTTAATTTTTAATAAGTCCAAAAGAGCTACCTTTGACCAGTAGCACAGAAAGTAGATCCAGGTGGAAGCAAACGTAGCAGTGAGAGCCCTCTGCATACTGGTAGCATCTCCACGAGTATTCAGTAAATAATACAAAGAAATTAAAAGACAAAACAATGAAAACTTTTGGCCCCTTTGTAGATTTTCTAGAATATGTAAATCAAACAAAGATAAGAGTGACTTGGACTATGTCACATGAAAACCACTTTCTTCTTTTGAGCCATATTGATGATCAAAGCAGCCACACCCTAAAATATTCGGTAAAGTGATGACCATACATTTCCCTTTAGGATTTTTAAATCAACATAGCAGAAGTCATAGTTCCATAATATACTATCCAAATCTGTAAACACCCCCACGCCACGATGCTACTAACATCTAAAGGTAGGAAAGGCAGACCCCGGTTTAACATCTTCAAATACCTCAGACCACCTCTGAAAATAACTATTTCAATAGTTCATTCACAAAATATACTTTTACGCTATTGAAAGCTAATGTTTACTTTATTTATTTATTTTGGCTCTTGAGAGTACAGTTTTGCTGTTACACTTTCAAACACTGGAATATTTCTGAGACATTTTCCCAACCCAGGGGTTGCATGCAACTTATCTCCACTTATCAAAGATGGACTTGTATTTAGGATGCGTTCACTCTGGCCCTGTTTCTTCTACTTCAATTCAACTCTAGTTTGTTAGGGGAAGCAGAACAGGAAGCAATTTGCTGTTAAATGGCAGCTGCAAAGATGGCGTATGTGTCCCTTATCTTGACATAGTCATTAATGAGATGGATATATATATATATATATATATATATATATATATATATATATATATATATATATATATATATATATATATATATATATAGTCTTGATTTACTCCACATTGTACAAAGTTTTGCACTTATCTTTAAGCTCCTGCAAGAAATCCTGAAAACTGTTGTGTTTACATCCATTGATGCCACAATTTGTAATGACATGAAGAAGCTTATTCACGTGTGTTTTTAATATTTTTATTTTTTTTTTATCTAATGGAAACATTTGTGAAATATATTTTTCTGTTTGACAATGGCAAAACATTGACTCAA
Organism: Poeciliopsis gracilis; assembly: GCA_911649635.1. Lineage (NCBI taxonomy): Eukaryota > Metazoa > Chordata > Actinopteri > Cyprinodontiformes > Poeciliidae > Poeciliopsis > Poeciliopsis gracilis. The sequence continues at coordinate 343,997 of CAJVRI010000452.1, read as the reverse complement.
ATTAGCGCTAACATACTGTAACAGTGAAAAATCTGGCCTTCACAAAAGAAATCTCCATGTACTCAATTACTATTGAAGAGCCTTTAAATAGAGTTTTCTTAGTTGATGATAATGCAAATAATAAATATAATTATGCGTACCAAAGTGACCTCGCCTGTAGATATGATCGCTGAAAAGAGAGAAAAATGTCTGTAAAAGCAGCAAATTGTTTTGACCTCGTGTTTCCTTGAGCGGTGGCTTTCCTTCTATTCATCCTGGCGAGCATGATGCCTTCTACTGAGCAGGTTTTAGTCATTTTATGATTGCTTTGGCCTGCTCAGTTGGCCTGTTGTGTTATTCACGAGGCCTTTCTTAGTTCAGCAATAAAAGTATTACACAGTAGCACACTGCACTGCTTGTGAAGATCAATAAAATTCTACAATATTCATTTCCGGCGCTGATAGAACAATAAGGCTTCCCTAAAAAATTTGTGAATTTAATCAATTTTAAACACTAGTTTTCCCACATGAAGTATTTTGAGTTGAGGATTTAAAAGGCAGCTAGTAAAAATGACTTCAGTAGCTCTAGTTGCAACATGTTATTTTTCTTCCAGTAGGTCTCTTACTTGAGCTTTTAATTACTGGGTGATAAAATGATAGCTAGTAAACATTTAATTAGCTCAACTGCATTGTAAAATGCAACAGATTGGGGATAGAAATGTAGCAATCATCTCTTCCTCTGTCAGCGGAGGATGTTCCAGAACCAACAAGCCGCGAGTTCTGCCAGAATCTCAGGGCAAAGGAAGATGAACAAGAAGATTTTTTAACTTTCCTTTTGCCTTTTGAGCTCTTCTGAAGGAAGATGTCCGTGTGAAATCAAGTGTTGAGTCAAACTTTATTTGTGAGCCCAGTAAAAAGATCTCACAGAGAGTGCTGGTACTTTATGAGGAAATGTACTTTGAGAAATTAAAATCTAAGCAGTATTTATAGGCAATACTGCTTCTGTGTGGGTTTTCAGGTCAAAACAATAAAGACGACAACAGCTCAGACGGTGATGGCGCAGCATGTTTTTTTGAATGATATATTTGAGAACAATCTTATTCACAAGTTATTTTCATTTACTGTTTTATTAAATGGAACATAATTGTGAAACTGCGTTTTCCGACATCAGCAAAATATGATCACTTTTGCTCACATTTATGCAAATGCAACAACTCACTCAGATTCTTACAGTAATTATTTTTTTTGTAGCTGTCGGAATAAAAAACAATGTTGCTTTTCAGTTTTGAGCTAACGAGATTGGATTATGCTTAAACTATTCTGATGATTCTGTAATGCAGGATTTTTTTTTGTTTTTTATTGAAGGTAATCGTACTTTAAAAATAATACTGCTTTCTATGCCTGATGTGCAAATAATTAAGTACATTTAATCTTTAGCAACTAACAAAGTGCTTATCTCACTTAATTTGTAAAACCACCTTCAGGTTAAAATTGATCTTTCAGCTCTTTCCGTGTCTGAAAGCTGCTTTCAAGTAGAGTCCAGCCTACATACTCAATCTGCTCATAATATGGTTTGTGTTTGTAAAAGCAGTACAAATAAGTCCAACACTGAACAAAGACCGAAGTGGGGAAAAATAAAAATCATAAATTGTAAATATTTAATATAGTTAATAGAAAAATACCCTTCCGTGTCATGTACCTTTAGTTGATGTTGTTTACATGCTGTGCAGCGCAGCAGGAGCTCAGCAGGTGCTATAGGAGTAAAAGAAACACATCTAGCATCAAAGCTGCTTCTTTTACAGGTACCAACAATCTATTTACTGTTATGCTGCTCTCCTCCACCCCATCTACATGTGGATTAAATATTGTTTCATTCCATTTACCATGGCATTTTATCTCCAATAATTAAAAACTGAAAGCCCATAAACTTAACTGTGCCCCATTTCATCATGTTATCAGTTGGCAGTATTACAGCCAAGATGTCCGAAGGCTTCTCTTACTGTGAGTTAATTAATCAAGTGATGAAAGCCAAAAAAAAAATGTGGCTCTTACAGCTATTCATAGCGATATCCAACTAGCCAAAGCCAGGGATTCTAACTACAGACCTCTGGCTTTATGAGTCAATAACGAACCAGGGCAAAGGACAAGAAAAAATAATGACCGGACAAACGGGTCTGAATGACGACCAGTAAACAGATGAGGAGGGGAGAAGATGAAAGACAAATAGACGGTAGCATGGGATTACCTAAACAAGAAGAGGGGAAGAGAAAGAGCTACTCTTTCCTCATTTTCTTTTCTCTGAAAAATCTAAGTGGTCCGTGACTCAGATGCTTTGATGACTGTCATGTGGTGAAAAGCCAAGGGAACAAATCACCAGGAGGGTGAGTGCATTACAAGGCTGCCGTCACAGAATTTTTAAGTAATTAGTTTCAATTGAAAAGCTCAAGGGCAACAAGGCTCATTCTTATCTCTCTTCCTCCTTCTTTTTTCCAGCTAATTGGTAATAGAGAGGAACTACAGGCTGAGAAAATCCTTAAACACAGAAGAAAAACATGTCATTTTGTTATGAGAAGTGAATTTATGGTGTATTAAAACCCACATGATGTTATAAGGACAGTTGCAACAGTGAAGTGCCTACTGTATGCAGATAATGATTTGTTTTCATGTAAGACAGTGTGGAACTCTTAGATCCTTAAAATAACCTCCACTGACTTAATTGGATCAGTACAAATAATAAACAGCATTATGATTGCACCTTTAAGAACTTTAAGTGGCATCTTTATGGTCCGTGTTTATCCCGTTCAAACCAAGAAAGTCCTTTGGTCTTGTGTTTCTTTTTGGTCTGGACCAAAAGCAGATTTTTATCTATTGGTGCACTTTGCTTTCACAATATGCTGCTTTACCAAGTAGACTACCACTTACAAAAACAAAGCCACGCAGGTGACGGTCGTCGCTCCCATTGGACAGTGTCCACAAATAACAGGGCAAAGCACAGGCACCGAAGTTCTGCTTGCTTCATTTGTGATGTTCTTACAACTGCAACACCATTTTGATCACAGAGCAGGTCCTGCAATGCAGGTTTTGCGATGTGATATTTCCAATTTTGGAACTGCGATGACAAATGTTGCTGCAACCTGATGGAGAAAAGTTGCTCTGGGTGTTTTAACACAGATCTACAAGTTATGTCCTTTAAAACATTTACCAAACTCTGTTTGAAGGGATTCAACTGAAATGCTTGTTCACTTTTCTCATCAGCACACCTCCATACTCTGAACCCTAAGAGATATTTATCAGTCAATTATCAGCCCAGTAGGACGTTTTACACTGAATTTAATTTTCAGTTCAGTTTTGAGGTGTTGCTTCCTAAAATTTGATGTCTAATTTTGCAATGGAGGCCTTGCACTTTTTCCTGTTTGACAACTGTTGGTCCTCCATAATATTTAATCTTCTCCCATTCATTAAGAACAATACAAATCCTCCCCTTTAACAGTAATAACAGTCAGTTAGCTTAACTGACTAATTAAGTTCAAAAAGTGGCTTAGATCAGCTTTCGTCATCTTAAAAATGAGAATTAGTTAAATATGAATAATACTATTTTACAAAGTTTGAAGAAAAAAAACTTTTGTTATTATCTTTTTGATATTAATATTATTTCTCTCTGCATGAGGCCACATTCAAAAGGAAATATACATATTTGGGTTTGAACCCATGAAAAACCTGTTATGTTTTCATCTATCCAAAAACATATTTTAAATATGACGGTGCATCTTCCCAAAATTTCCATTTTGTTTTCCATGTCCACAATATTTATGAATAAAAACCAAAGATTTAAAACCTTTTCACTCCATATCGGTTGCATTGAGTGTGCAGTGTTGGACTCTCAAACAGTCTGTAAACTCAAACGAACAGCTTCTGTCTGTTTTCTCACTGTTATCTGATGATGACACAACAACAGGGAGAGGGATTCTCTATCAGATTGACTGTCCTTTATCTGGCTCATGGATTAAAAGATTACACCCAGCACAAATACATAATCTGATTAGTTTTTTGCTCCCATTATTTAATTTACACTCATGTTGTGCTTGTATTGTTATGACATTGTACATCAAAAATAACATTTTATGTGTGGAGAAAAAGGCCACTTGGCTTCATTTGGAGTTTCAACTTTCCAAAGTGTTTTTGAGTATTTGATACATTTTAGAGGTTTTCTGACAGTTTTAATAACCTTACATAAGCATGGATGGGATTATTGAAAGTCATCATCTGGACCATAATAAATAAGATCTGGATCTCATCTAAAGAAATTGAAATTCTCACCCAACTTTCAGAAGCTTGCAACCTCCTTCTGCTTTATTTTCATTTTCCTGTTGTCCTCTCTCTCTGTGCGTTCTGCGCCTGAGTTTTACTTTCTGTAGTCTTTATTTTTCCTCTTCTCGGCCCCTGCTGTCTTCACTTCACCTTTTTTATTGGATTTCATGTACACTGTGTACAACACCCATCTCTGTTTCAGAGTCTTTTTGCTTAAAGCAGTTGGTGCATGTTGCACATGGTCTGCACCCACAACAGTCCGGACTCCCTGGTGTCACCAATCGATGCAGATGGTACATTTATTGTCAGCTTGCAACAAACTAGGTAAAGAGTAAACCTGGAAGATGGAAGCCACTGACTGATTGCTTCTGTAACATTAAATTTTCAACCCTGTCAAGATATTTGACTAGTTCTGGTTAAGAATTAGTCAAATAGATTTAGATTGAACTGAAATGTCCCAGTAACCAGATGTTGAAAGAGGAAGTGAATCTTTAGGTTAATAATAAAAAATAAAAGACCATTCAAAGAGAAAGACTAATTTAACTTTGTATAAGTATTCACTCCTCTGAACTTTGTTGCACTTTGTTGCAATACAATATTTCATTTATTTTATTTTTGATTCAAGGTAAAAGACCTACAGAAAGTAGAATATTATTTTAAACTAAAAGAAGATTGTGCATGATTTTCCTTGAAAACCAATGTGAATGTACGTTTATGTATCCCCACCCCTTACATTCTGCATAATGTTTGTGACACCAGTTATTATCTAGCAGATGGAGTTGTTTTCTGCTTGTTTTAAATATGAACCTGGGCAGGATGCATTAATGTTAACTTAATTTATCTTCTTTCTTTTTTTTTTCTCCACAACTAAAGGTTGTAACCAGAACCTTTTTAATTTGCGTGTTTCTGATGCAGGTATCAATGGGGATGGACAGCAACTCCACTGGGTGTCAATTTTTGCTTCAAAAACGATTTTGCTGGGATGCTGGGATGCTGGAAAGTTGTGCTGAAAGGACTTAGCCTGTCAGTGAAACTATTCAAGCCTAAATCTACAGTAGACATTGAGAGACAGCAGTTGCCTGTTGCAGGAGAGACGTCCGCTATATTTCAGACTAAAATTACAGTCACTGAACGTTAGAATAATGAGAAAGATTATTTTCTTATTTACATAGAAATGTGGACAGAATGTATTCTTCATACTGTTTCGGGAAACTCTGTGTCCCAGAGAGGATAATAGTTTGCTCTGAAATGTTCTGAAAAGAAGGAGAGGACACTGGCTGAAGCTAGGAAGAGAGCGTATCCATAGTGAAGCAAGTCCTGTGCGACTGGGGTGAAAGGTCAGTCTGTAAAAGACAAGTCAGAACTCCGAAAATAACATTAAAATGTCACAGTTTGTAAATGTTTTGACAAAAGACCCATTTGTTGTGGTCTGATGAAACTAAATTGGTCATAATTTAATTTTCTATTTTCTCTTACTTCCTGTCTCTTACTTCCTACTAGGAAGTAAGAGACAATTCCTAACAGGAAGTAAGAGAAAATAGGTTGAAATACAAAGTTTTCAGAAAGTTACTTCCACCATTTTCCTCTGATGCATGAAGTTCTGTGTGAAGATTAGTTGCAACTTTCTGACCACTAATCTCATAAAAAACTAAAGAATAAGTGTAGGTAAAACATTTTTTTCCCAAATATTCCAAAACGAAACATTTTTTTTATTTTAATGAGACAAAATAATCCAGGCTGCATCTTTGTATTTGGGGGATTGACCTGGCGAAATGCCTCTATTTGCACAAGCTAACATACGTAGGTGCTTCACAAATTCCACTGCTACAAGGCGAAGAAATAAGATAAAAATACAAAATAATTTGATACAAACCTAACATTTTATACTTTCATTTCAGAGCTGTTCATTTGACCAATTTGAAACTACAGGCAGGGAATCCCCAGTACATATTCACTGTGGGGTTTTTGCTGACAAAGCAAAAAGATGAAAATGATTGGGTTTTTAGTTGTTACCTTTGCTTTAGAGTTTAGACAATGGTGTTGTTGGTACACAGTAATGGATACTATCGCTTGCTTAAAACATGGATTTAGTCTAAATAATGATAAATAAACAGCAACATTGAAAGCATAGACCCAGGGATATAAAGACTTTAGTTTATTTTTTTTCAGTTTTTGAACATCTGATGCCTAAAAAGCAAAACAGAACAGAGACCTGACCAAATACCAGTTGTGGTTTGCTGATAACTCAGCTAGCCAGTGTTTGTCTTCAGTACTGCATAAGCAGATAAGTGACATGAGATTTACAAAAAGCCTGAACTACTTACTCGAGTTATTGTTCCTCCAGCCTCACTGGCAGCACAAGACCACTATCATTAGCTCCAAGTGTAATTTTTGTGTACCTCATACATCATGCTAAGAGGCTCTTTCCATAGATTGGGCCTCGCTGTGGCACCATGTCTAACCCTAATCACCTACTGTCTCTGACTGTCTGTCTCTGAATGTCCTTCTTGCCCTGTTTTCCACTGCCTACCTCAGGTTTTCCCTCTCAAATAATGGCACCAGCCTCGTGCCTTTTGTCTGCTGAAATTGCCTCACCACCCATTACACATCCCAGCATCCTCGTAGCCAACTATTTCAGTAACCCAAAGCCTTGTGGTACTGCAATAAAAAAGTTCTTTGTACACAATCATTGGCAGAGCTTTAGCTCAATCCTCAAATAATCATTACGCTAACACTCTGTCATTAAAGATGTTGTTCAATGTTATTGATCTCGGAGGAGCATTAAAAAGCTTTTACTGGAAAGGAAAGCGAGGCAACTGTCATTTTTTTTTTCTGATGTGACAGTCTGCATGTTCATATCAGGATGAGTGTGATGCAGAATACAAAGAGCAAAAAGCACACCATATGGCGCCGTTACACAGTCAAAAGGTAACTTGGGTTCTTTGGCATGTCATAGGAGCAACAAAAATGGGGATTCAATTTTGAAAGTTTTGACTGTCTTGTGCACAACCTCCGACAAACGGAATTACAACACATGGAAGAGACATTATAGAACTCATTCATTGTCCTCGAGGACAACGGAGAGACACTGAAGGACAGCAGTCCGCATGGCAACGGCATCGTCGGTCTCCAAGTAGAGAAAACAATAAAAGTAAGCTCAAGGAATTTAGCTTGCTAAATGTGTTGCAAATATTTAACAAGCTAACATGAAGTTTAATATTTAGCAAGCCAAGTATTATTGGAGAATCGTAAGGCGCAAATCTCTCAAATATATGAATAAACAATAAACTCAGAGACGAGTTCTTACTGCCAGCCACGACGGGTTGGGAGATTTATTAACACGTCTACCACGGATACATCAGAAGCTCAATTCTCACAAGTTCTTCATATCTCTGTAAAATCTCCGTGAAATCTCTCCGTTCTTTGTCCGCTCGGCCTAGTTATAGTTCTCAGTGACGTCGGTTTTGCATCAAGACTTCTGGCTGCCCATTGACTGAGTGTGTATTGGAGTTTCTCTGGAATTCTTACTGACCTCTCATCTGAACATCTGCTCCATCTCAGAACTGCAAAATAGTCCAATTAATCACATTTGTTGTTCTTACCTATCTAAACAGCTTTCTTCCCAACCATGTTTTGTTCCAACATTTTGTACTTGCCAAGCAAGACTTAGGTCAGATCGACCTTACTGGCGCCAAAAGTCTTTCTGCAAAAACAACTCCTTAAAAGTATTTCCGCGCTAACATAATCCCCCCTATTCCGCTTTCAAGTGGAATCCTAATTAACCTTAGCAGTTGTTTTTGTTTATTGCTATATCAAGTTCCATGACTATATGTCAATATGATTCTCAAATGTAAACTCCTTAAAATGTATAAATGCTACTTAAAAGCGGATAGGAATCAAATGGGAGGATAAGTATTGTTACCAATATAATGATTTCAACATATTGATTAAACACCAATGTCCATTGCTTCCATGATTGTTCTTCCATTTGTATAAGGTCGAAAAACCCTGTCGGCCCTTCTGCCGGCTCGGCTGACTAAAGTTCTTCCAGGGAAAAAACTACCTTATGGTCCCCGCCCGTCTCGGGTGACCGCCAATGACTGATGGAATCGTTGGCACAAATGTAACACAATCATGGATCTACAGTGGACCAGTCACAGATATTCATGATAATGTTTTATACATCAGCATTGATACATAATCTTGATGATAATTCATGTAAGATGTTCATAGCACATATATAATCCAGTGTGATTGAGTAATTAAAATATTAACTCATCATAAGTGAATCTTCGCTGGAATAACTTGTTGCTTAATACTTGGGCTCATCCATGCACTCTCATACGTTCACATTCTCACTCATACTGTCTTACTTATTCATGCTCACTCACGTTCACACGTGTTCCTAGTGTGTTAACTATGTGTAGGCCACCCGTGTTGTATTGTATATAAATTGCATATAGTTGTGTAACAAATGTGTGTAATGTGTATTCGAACAGTGTATTTCCCATGAGTCAATTTTATTCCACCCCAAGTTCTGTTTCCGTTCCTTAGATCCTTAGTCCATCAACCAAACCATAAGTGCCTTTAGTTCAAGCATCCAAGTGTCCTTGAGCTTAGCAGTCCTCTGAATCGGTCAGGGGTTCATCGGTCCAGGCGGCCTTATGCGTTAGTCCGTGTGTTGTTCTCCGTCCTTGGTCATCCATCTGTATACAGTCTTCAAGATCCATTTTTTCATGATAGGGATCACACAACACACAAGCATAAAAATAACAATTAGTGCTATTACCAGGGTTATTCCGATTTTGGCCGCAAAGGCTCCCCATTTTCCTAAAATTTCCTCCAGGCTTTGCAATGGCCAGTTGTTCTTTCCCGCGTTCTCTTGAACTTCCACTCTTAATTTGTTTAACTTTGCCATTGCTGCTCTAAATGTTCCCTTTGGTGCGGTGTTCATAGGAATATACGTACAGCATTCATTAGCAAACATATGACAGACTCCTCCCATTTTGGCCAAGATCCAATCTAATGCTTGTCTGTTTTGTTTCGCCATCCTACTTGTTTCATGAAGTTGTTCTCCTAGGGCCATAAATCCTTCAACTGTAAAATTGATCATTCTCTGTTGGTTGTAATAAACATAGTTAATCCATTCAACATTTTTATTAATCGTAATCCAAGGAATAGTAGATTCAAATCCTGCAAGAAGTTCATATCGTGTTTTGAATTCATGTGGAATTCCTCTTGGTTGACCTATAAGATCCAAATATACTCCTTCATTTAATCCATAATCCCCCAGGCTTCTACGAAGCCTAGTTTTATTGTTGTGCATTCCTACTATGTCTTTTACTCCTTCATACACTAGGGTTACTGGTACTTTCATTCGAACAAGGGCGCAAAGACCTACCCACTTTAGGGGCAATGTGTTGATTAAAATGTCACCACCACACATCCAGTAAGTGTCTGCCACTGGATATGTCTGATCACCCAAAAAAGATAGTGGGGGAATAGTTCTCGTCACATTTGCACAATCTTCTTCTGTAAATTCTGGATTTTGATACCATATAGGTTTTGTAACAAATATTGGCGTTACCTTAGAATGTTTAAACCAAGATAGGACCCAAATAACATTACATTGCACTGTCGTGTTCCCTACATGTACTCCTCCATTATTTTCAAATCCTCCACTTACAAAACATTCATATTCTGCATCATAATCTACCTCATAATTTACTGGAGGATCAGACTGTGTAGTGGTAATATTAAAATTGGCACAAACAGATTCGAACTTGTAACCTTTCCATTTATCTAAATAACGGTGTGAATTACATGAACCGTATAATAATCTGCAATTCAATCCGCACATTGGTCTCTTAAAGAAAGAAACTACATTTACATCTGGAACAAATTTACCTTCCTTGCATTTTTGTCGTTGTTTAATTGCACACTCTTCAGATGTGTATTTTTCCGGAATAACAATTGGTGCTGCTCCAGGAGCAACAGTACAAACTATGCAGTCATTTTGTGTTAATTCTTTTGCTGTATACCCAAGTATACCATGAATTCTGAATTGCTCTTTGCCAAAGTGGATCTCCTCTTGGTCGAAAGGAGGTCCATTTAATGTCTTGTAGTTTATGCATGACTCTTGGAGTTACTGTGTTTTCCTGTCTTTCATCATCACGTCGGGGTCACCATATTATATTGGAAAATCGTAAGGCGCAAATCTCTCAAATATATGAATAAACAATAAACTCAGAGACGAGTTCTTACTGCCAGCCACGACGGGTTGGGAGATTTATTTGGGATGCTAACATTTAGGTTAGCATCCCAATCTAAATATTTGGCACAGGATTTAGCTTGCTGATGTGATTTGGCAACCTATGTGCCAAAATGGATGTGATTTTGGCTGTTTAGTTAGCAGACGCTAACACTTGCCCAACTAAATGTTAGCTTGCCCAACATTTAGTTAGTAAGCTACATATTTATCTCCCTGTTAGCTTATTAAATATTAACTCTGTATTTAGCTTGCTGAATATTTAGTTTTGTGAACTGTAGTTTGGCTATTTATTGAGCTAAATATTGAGTTTCAAACTATGACATTTATAAATAAATGAATAACATGGTGAAAATTTAACTTTCAAAAATGTATAGACTAAATAACCCAGATTGCTGCTGTTAATGTTTTACTTTGTAACTTTATAAATAGCATCCCATAAACCAGAACCTGCTGTCAGTGACTGCCAATAAACATCATGATCACAAACATAATACTAATAATATAATAATATTCACTGCTGAAGTTGTTTATTCTGGCTGTAGCTATAACTGGCGCTTATTAAACTGATTTTCTTTTTCAAACGTTATGTAAGTTTATACTTTCTTGATGAAACATCACAATGCATTCTGGAAGGCATGTCAGAATCGGAAACGCATCTGAAAAGCTCTAGAGGAACATTGATGTTTTAAATGTGACTCCTGTATAAAAACTGAGACGTTTCTTTGACTCGCATGTGTACCAGCGCCTGACACCACCGAAGGGATTCTTCTTCTCTGACACATTAGGAATGTCTCTGTCTCTGCTAGCTCTGCTATCAACCTGTTGATATAAACACTGGGTTGTGTTCAAGGTCCACCCCCACCTCCAGGAGGAACGGGATGGAGATGAGACCACAGGTTCATAGGGCCAAGGCGATATTGACCATATCAGTTAATAACAACAGCCTGTCTTGTACTTCTGCTTATATGGACAGTAACAAATACCCAACATGACACCATGGAATGTAAATTAAAGATTGATAAACTGTATAAGTAACAAAGAGGGAGAAACATCCAAGGGGATGAATCTGTTCTAGAGGCATTGCAGCAGTGACAGCAGGTTTCGCCATGATCTTGAATTGGTTGTGTGTGCAGAACGTTTTCCTTTTTTCTTGCCTGCCATGTGATCTCCACAAAAAGTTGGGCTGAATGGGTCCAGCTGTTTTCCACCAGCTTATCTCTGTGTAGTGTAGGAGGACCAGCCAGGCCTGTGACAGTTTGCCAGATTGTTCTTCTCCCATCGCACTAATCAGGCTCACTTTCTGCTACAATGTGTGTTTTCACGTATAATATCTTGAAATCCTACTTAGCCTTTTGCAGATTTTTTTTTTTCTTTTTTGTGGCAGTTATATGCCAGAGATGATAAAAATATAATAAAACAATCATGTTTCATTGTTAAGGGGGAAAATAACTAAACACACCTGCTTACGTTGAATATTGTGAACCTCAACATGTCAAACGTAGTTTAGTGTAAAAGTTCTTGGCCAATGAATTAGATTTTCACTCCATTTGAATATGTTAATTGTATCTCTTCTATCTAGGATTTTTTTTCCCCCCTTACAGATTAAAACAATCGTCTGAACGAGGTCAGAATTATTTTTATGATGGCCAGTGGAGGAAAAATGGAAGACAGTGCATTTGCTCTCATGACCGTTTCTCTTTGGAGTTGCAAGAAAATAAACGGTGCACAAAACATGTGCAACGGTTTGAAAATGCATAACCTTGAGATTTAATAGAGCCACCGTCAAATTTAATGTGACTCCGGTCAGCTGAAAGTCCTTGCTTATCAAACGGCGTAGTCAGTTTGATGTGGAAGGTCAATAAAAAAAGACAGTTTCGATCATGAGCTGTGGATTCTTTTTGTTTCCCTTTAGTTGAATCTAAAATAAACTTTAAAAGGAGATTCCTTAAACAGATGGAACTCTGATCTTTTCTCGTGTACCAGTTCAGGAGAGAAACAAAGAATTGGGTTTGGAAAAACAAGACATGTACCTAAAAACATGGTTTTGTTTGTCTGTTTTTTGTATTATTAACCTCCTCTTGGAATCCTTTGTGCTTTTGTCATCAAAGTTAAAAGAAAAAAAAAATTACTCAAAAAAGTTTCTAAATCTCAACAAGTGTCAAAATTTAAATTTACAATATGCGGTTATGCCCACCAGGCTCTTTCGATGGGGTAACATTAAGGGAGAACACACAAGGATCCTCTGATTAAATGAAAATTTTATTTATTCAATTCTATTGAAACTAAACCTGAAAAAAGGAATACCTGAAATTAGAAACCAAAATAGATTAATGCAAAAAACCCATAGATAAGCAGAAATAAGCAAATGTAAAACAAACCCAACAAAACCCAATCATAAGATACAAACCAAACCAAACGGAGTTCTGAGGGGGGGAGAGGGAAAAGCCTCCTGACTGCTGCATGCATGGGAGCTTTAAAGCAGCAGAGCACCAATCAGGGCAAAATATAACACTTGCAGGAGGCCTGACTACAGACCCTGCAAGGAAAAAGATCCACTGCAGTCATGATAATATCAATTGATCACTTGTTCATGATACAGTAAATTACAGCGCGTTACTAAAGGATGTATTACATATGTTCTGTCACATGGCAATTTGAGACATTAATATATTGTATTGCAATATTGGTCCAAGTCCTTTTGCATATTTGGATGATTAATTATGGGTCTGTGCAGCTCTTACTTTTTTTACTTTGGGACAACTGCTACGACGCCGTGGAAACAGGGTCTTGTTTTCACAGCGGGTCAGCATCTCAGAGCTCTGATAAAACCTGATGAATGACCCCAAACTTTTCAGCATGAGATATTCAGATGAAATGTGTTTTGAAAATATATAATTTCCCTTTGGGATAAATCTTTTTTTTTTTATTATTGAATTGAACTTCCAGTCTTGCAGGCTTTTTTCCAATTTTTTCATGTTCAAATAGTGAGACTTTCACTGATTTGTAAGATTTAATTTCAATCAGATAATTTTTTTATATATATTTTGGTAGCTTTTAGGGACAGTAGCTGGACTCTGTGTTATTTTAAAGAATCATTCTGCTAGATGGGATGGCAGTGTTCGGTCCTGCCAGGCTGTGCACCGCTCTTCTCTTTATCTCCTCAGCTGTCCTAAAATAAACCTCCATAGTCTCTGTTTGGGTTTATTTGTTTAATCATATCTGCTTTTGACTTTTTTTTTTCTTTTTTGTTGCATTGCAAATACTCACTGCTTGTGGCAAAATGCCATTGAATATAAAATAAAGATTAAAATCGAGTGTCTGACCTTTTAGATTCCTGCTGCTCTGAAAGGCAGCGGACAGCAATAAAAAAAAGAATGTTAGACGTTATGTTGGCAAAGAGCGTGTTCTACTTGGACACTTCCCTTTAACATTTCAACACAGAGTCAACATTAGATTGAAACAGTCTGTGGGGGTCCGACAGGCCAATTCGTCAAAGTAAACATGTCCATGCTTTCCTTTCGCTCCCTTTTTCTCTCTCTGTTTTTACTTATTTTTCTTCTGCGTTTTCCTTTTTTTTGTTGTTGTCTACATTCAGTTTTGGAGAAGACAGTCCCCCTCATGGAAGATTCCAAACAAACCATGAAATTGGGCCAGACACTTTAAAAAAGAAAAGCAAAATCGATTATTCATTTCTATTTTTCCCCCTTACAGCCAACAATCCTTTCAGACCTTCTCTGATTCTTTACTTAGAACTTGATGTTTCCAGCTCATCCTTATCACCAGCAGTGATGTCTTCCCACCATGAGCTTTTTGCAACTCCAACATTTTTCTCTGATACTCCCTAACTCACTTTCCCTCCCCAAACCTTGGACCTTTAACCCTGACTTCAAAACATATAATTCATTTACTCTCTGAATTCCTAACAGATTAACATGGTGTTTATCTTTGACTAGACATGAATATTATGGTAAAGAGGAAAAATTATGTAATTTTAAGCACATAGTATCATTTTATAACACAATCAACCAACTAAGTTAACTTCAATTGTTATAAAAATTCTTCATATATAAAATACAAAAATTTCACTTCCCAATTTAACTCCTTGGAATCGGGCCTCTGTCTCTTTAAAAATGTGTGCTAATAATAAGTATCTGTTCTTAACACTTTGACATTTAATATAAACAATTGGGAACCAATAGAACCCTTACACACAGTGCTTAACTCTCCACCCTGAGGCGCTCCTTCATGAGCAAGAACAGAGCTCAAAGATCTGCTTTCCTAAATTTGGCAAACTCTGTTCCTGGACTTGTCTCTAGCTTCGCTTCCAATGAAAATGTGTGCGTGATTAAAATCACACATGTATGAGTTTGTTCATGCATGAAATCATTAAAAAAAACACTTCCACTTCCTGTCTTCTTCTTCATTGTTTCTGCCAGTAGTAAGAATTAGTCATTGGTCACATGACTAGTGTGACGGGATAAAAGTGTTTCCATCTGAGTTTTGTGAAGTAAGTTAATTTTGACACAACTAAAAACTACCTTATCCTAGTGCAAAAACTTTCAATATTTGTTTTTTATTTATGTTTTCATTAAGCAAAATTATTTTTGTAATTCTGCACAATTTTATGGTCAGTGGAAGCTACGGACATTATGTTTCTGTAAGATGGTAAGATGGCTAGTTAAGGGATTCTAACTTCACTCAGTTCTACCTGCAGTCCATCTATATTCTAACTCTTGGAGCCAAACTTGTACGTTTTGTGTTTGGTCTCTGTAGACTGTAGAGCTTTGAAGACCTTCACCCTTAGGCATATTTGCAATAAGCCATCACGCTTCTGCAAACAGTAAATTTAGCAAACCACACTGTGTGCTCAGTTACAGACATTTTTAATGCATACAAAACCTCTTTTGACACGTCAACACACAGTCGGTGAGAAATTTTACAAAACTCTTTCTGTGGAAGGCAACAAGGCAGCGGGGCGGATGTGAGAGGGAGAGGCAGATACCTAGATGCCGACACAGAGAACTGAGGGTGATGAGTAAAGGCAAAGACAGCTGGGGAATTGCAACGTAAAAATGTGATAAAAAAAAATGTATAAAAAAAATTTAAAAAAACAGAAAACCGTCAATCATTCTGTGACTGCAGAGAAGAATTGAAATTCTAATGGTATTACCAGACACTCAACCAGAATAGAAATCAGCACACAGTCTGAATGAACATGTGTGTGGCTTGTTTTTGCAAACAAATCTGTCTCATAAATATGTGTTTAATGTGCTTCAATGGTTTTATTTTTAGCGTCTGTGCTGAGAAGACGTTCAAGAAAACTGAATGTTTCTAGCAGTTATCAGCCAGTGTTGGAACTCTTTTGTTTTTAAAGGTATAGCGTAGGTTTTGTCTATAGGCAGCTAATATGTTACGTAACTGTTAGTTCCAGTGTTTTGTGAAAATGCAAATTTGTTGTTTCCAAAGGCTGCAGGTCACAGAGAGGCCAAAATGAAAGCAGATTAAACCATTTTCTTTGACGAATTTGAGAGTGTGTTGCAATAAGTTTTACTCATATTTCTGTATTTTGAAAATTGGATACTGATTTATAAACATCTATAGCAATATGATGCAAATAACATCATATTGCTAAATATGATGACATTTACTTTACTAATTGCATAGTAAGTTTGCAGAACAATGAATGAGAATTCAGACTGCGTGCTGATTTCTATTCTGCAGGTTGGCATGCAAAGCATTTCAGATTAGATAAACTCTGATGTAAAATATGGTAAAGTAACAAACTACCTGACAGCAGTATAATGGAACTTTACTGAGTATATTTCTATGATGCTTTCTCTTTGTGTAGGACAACAAATTTCAAGTAAAATTCTACAAATGTTTTCATTTTCTTCTAGTTGTGAACTGGAATATTCTTCTGGCCCTTTCGTCAGTGCTGGGATCTGCTGCTTGAGTTTCTGTGTGTACATGTAAGACCTCCTGTTCCTTTTAGAATCTTTGCTGCTGAGAGCTGCCAGCTGCATACAGTTGTTCTTTATCATGCTGCTGGATATAAGGAAGGGTCAACGTCTCACGATTTACCAACACTGGCACTCTCAAGCTTTCTGACCCTGAAGAGTTTCTCAGTGTTTTTCCTGAAGCTATTTTACCCTTTAGCTTCTGTGCCACCAATGCAACTGTAATACTATAAAGCCTTATAAAACAGTGGTCACCTAAACCTGGGAAGGAAAATCCATGGTACTCAAACCTTAAGCGATCATCACATATATTTTTTTTTTTTTTTTCTTATAAATTGCTGCTACATAAATAAGTTGAATTGACAGCACATTACTCCCTTACTTGGCTGAAAATGTCAGTTCTTACTTCTAACACAATCAGTAAGCCATCCTACAATAAACCAGAGGGGAGTGGAGGTCAGTGTTGAAATTATAATGCTGGCATTTGTAGATGGCATTTCCTTCACATAGAAGAGATAAGAAAAGAGATCGTATGAAGGGAGGATAGTCAGGGCAGTGTAGTGAGTTGCTATGCATCTTTAATTGAGTTAAATAAGTACATAGAATGATGAGGTAACACAAACAATACTAAAAGTCAAGTAATTACTTAAAAGTCAAGTAATTACTATAAACACCTAATTTTTTGTCCAATAAAAACACACAAATTTTCATAGAAAGTGGACACTTTGGTTGTTATACAGGTCTTCTTGTTGGAAGGGGGTTTAGTAGGACAGGGTTCCTCACATATCAGTGGATGATGTGAGAGCAGACAGTGGGAGACCCCTACAGTTATCCAAATGAACATGAATTTTACATGAGTCACTTCAAACGCTTGTCTCTCTGAATAAACACAGAAATAAGTTTGTGGAACATTCATTTTTGCCAGAGGCATCACAAGTCATATTTGCGAGGAGCTCACCTGAGGAAGACGAGCTGGAATTTTCTCTTAATGGAATCTTACATTTTGTTACAACATTTTCTGAAATGTAGAAAATAGCATGACATTTTTTTTGTTTCCTTAAAGTATGAGCACACTTCTGTCTAAAAAGCTGACTCAACTCTTTCTTTACCAAAGCAGACTAGATCAGTGCTGTAATTACTGCAGCTAAGAATGAAATTCCTTCAGACTTCATATTCTCTTTATACTTACAAACAAGGAAGGAATGGTGCTGTTCGACTAGGGGATTACTAGTTGAATAGTCTAACGTATTCGACTAGTAATACGTTACTAGTATAACATTGTACTAGTATAACGTTTACTATACTAGAATAGTAAACACACATATACTGTATGTCCTAGTCAGACATATCTGACTAGTGACAAATATGTCACCAGTCATATTTTCTCCTTGCAAATATGACTGGTGACACAAATACTACTTGCATTGACGTAAGCAGTATATGAAGAGGTGAAGAGAGATGAACCAGTCAGTCAAGGTTCTACAAGCTCCAGATATTGACCAGAGACTGAGGGTTAAGATACCAATGATTTCCTCAACCTACACATTTTTATTGTGATCCAGTTTCCACATCTCCAGTGACTGGAGTCTCTCTTACCTTCACTTTTTGGAAGAAGGTCTCAGAGTGAAACTTTTCCGTAACTCCCTGAAGTGTGAAGCATCAGAACATGTGCAGAACGCCCACCTGTAAGGTGTATTCTATGCATGAACCTCTAGCATTGATGCTAGAGTCAAGTAACACAACAAGGTGTGTCAAGTAACACCTTGTTGTGTTACTTGACTGGTTCAGTTTAGCACAATTCCGGACATGGATTACATGAGAACTTTGTTCATGAAGACGTAGATGAGTTACTGTTTTCAATGAAGTGGAAGTTAAGGGTCAAAAGGTCATCTTGTTCCCTGACGTGACAACTACACCCGACTCAAAGTATGTTGGCAGTGTCGCCTAAATGTGGAACTATTTTCCAATCAACATCTGAAAATACCTGCAGCTTCCAGGGAGCGTTTTCATGTAAACATGACCATAGAAATACTATAAAACATTTGGTCGTTCGCGAGGGATGACATCACGTAGCTTCTCCACATCAATAGACCCACAGAAGGGCAATGTTTCTTGTTTGGCCCCAGAGCGCTTTGGGGTTCCCCTGTATTTGAGGTAGGTCAGACATCTGATCAAGAACTCGACTGGGTCCTTCAGTTTGGAGGTTTTCTAGCCAAATGGACTAGAATCAAAATGGCACGGGACCCTTAAACAAGCTCCAGCCACAGAATGCTTCAATAAATGTAACTCCCCTCTTGACTCACTTCGAGTGATTCCAGAGAATTTTTATGGCAATGATTCAGTATCAGCTCAGCAAATGGTTTGAACTGATACAGTCATATATTACCGTGAGTGGAAGCAGTGTCCATGGTTTGATTCTTGTAAAACTCATGCCACTTAAAGAGTTTTTGAACCATTCTACTCCAAAAGTAGTGAAGTCATGGCAAATAATTTTGTCAAACTTTCATGCTGGGCTTGTTGAATGATGCATATTTACTTGTGACTGGAAAGAAGAAATTGCAAATGACTCGAAAGTAAATCAGACAAATTATATCTGCATATCTATCTGCCATGCCACTGCGTTGAGCTTTTGATTTGATTTTCACAGCCCACTCCCTCTGAGGTGCGGCTTCTCTGGGTCTCGAGCTTATTTGAATACATTTGAATCATCCTCCATGCATTTTCCCTCCTTGTCTTTCTGCCTGCATTCTTTGAAGCAGATAAAGCACAGTGCTTTCAGCTGGAGCACAGTAAATGACTTTTTAGAGTGAAAAATGATATGTTATTTCCTTGAAGTCTTACATGGTATGGGGCAGTAACGTTTTCCTGAGCCAGCAGGGGCTCGGTTGAAAGGAGGGGGATCTTGGATGACTTTGTCTTTTGTTTTTCATATGACAATGAGGATGAATGAAGTTTGATTTCTGGGTGTTTTTGCTAGTGCTCTGTAATTTGTGTGTAGAGCTTTTCTTCACACATTTTTCATGCCCAAGGTTCCTATTTTTGTTTGGGTTGTTTAATGGGATAACATTGCTTTAAAACTGAAGTTATCATCTGTGGAACGAAGGAAGAAAGATTCAGTCAGCTCACAGCTTTGGTTTTTACAGCTAGAGCCCAGTGATCAGGCCTGAAATCTGAGTCTAGTGATGAACTCAGACCTGAACCTGGAGAGATTTTAGTCTGCTCAGTTCTGCCTTTTTTGTTTTTGGGCCTCTTGTCACTTTAAATCCAAATAAGCTAATGCTGGTCTCACCATGCCCCAACTCAGCATTTACACTTGCATGTGAAAATGGCTGCAGACAGCTGTCCAATGTACATTTTTGAAAAGCAGAAGTGGAGCCTTCTGCACAACCAACACAAATGCAGCAACCGGTTTCTGGATGGTAAATAAACAATGTAAGACTTGTCTTTTCCAGTAGACATTTTACAGCACATGCAACAGCTGACCAAACATGCTGGAGCTTGACTTGTGTTGCTAGGAGATGGGCTGGGCTTCCCCTCAGGTTGTGAGGTGAGCGGCAGTTTCTGCTGATCTATGATGTTCCTGACGCTTTTTCCAGACACCAAAAAAACATGAACTTATTGCCAAATACCAGCTGAATTATTTAGTAGAAGCTGTAGAAAGCAAAGTGGAAGTACAAAAATATCCAACATGTGAATTTTGGGTAAAACATCAGTGTCCTCCCTTGTCTGAAAAACAATGATTACAAGCGCAAAATTTGTCCAACATTCATACTCATAATGAATATGAAAACATCTGACTAACTGTCTACAGAAACATTCTCAGCACTAAACAAGTGAAATACATTCTTGCTCAGGTTAATGGCATTGCATGGATTCACATTTAAATCAGACCTCAAAGAGCAGATCCAGAACAAACTCCAGTCAAACATGCCGGGGCCAGCTGCTCTGTTCAGTTTGCTGCTGTCAAAACCCGGAGCCGGCTACGCAGGCAGACTTTGACGGATCGGAAAGGCCTTCTTCCCCACAACATAAATCACACAGCAAACTGTCACTCTGGCAGGAGAAGAGACATTTATTTTCTTCCAAGTTTGTTTTTTCAGCATAAGGTCATACCTGCCAAGCATCTGTCAGCTGTTTTGAAAATTGCAATTGTGATTTACAAGTCATTTGCCAGCTTGTTGGTAAGTTGAGTGGATACATCTAGAATGTTTTCTGGCTTCCTTCACTTTATAATATTCAAGCGGATTTATTTAGGAAGCAAGAACAACGTTGGGTAAATTTGTTGTTCAGATTTTCTGCAGTAATGTCAGTAAATTATATCACTGGATGGAGGTGGTTGATTATTTAAAACCTATGAATTGTGCAGGATCTTAAAGATATTCTGAAGTAAAGTAGAGGTCACAGCCACTTAGGCTTCTTGTAATGTCATTTTACAGGTGTCTTAAATTTTAAAAGAATCCATAATGTTTTGATATATTTAAAGGTGACTTCTACATAAAATTCAAGTGAACGGATGATGTCAAACTGAGGATGAGGTAAAGGTCCTGACTGTTTATCTGAACCTCAATTTGCTTTTTCGTTTGAAGACGAAGGCCTGACTATTTCTCTACAATTCAGCTTGAATGGAGGACCCAGTGCAGCAGGGCAGATTCTTTGATGACCAGGAGTAGGCGGCTGATAAATCAGACGATCTGGTTTTCAGATTAAAAGCCCCCCTAGCTTTCTCTCTGCTGCACTGCAGCTTCTTCCTCATAGTGGAGCCTGCAAGAAAGCTAAGGCTAGTTAGCATGGACACCAATGATCGTGGATAAACAATTTTCCAGTACGTTGTTTTCTTTAGCATCGAGTACACAATCCTGACTGACAGCACTAAAACCCTCCTTGGCTGTGATTGCAAGTGATGCATTTTTGTAGTTAGTAGTGGGGAAAAACTGGGAGAAAAGGTAAAACGTTTGGTCATCTGGGAGGGATTCACAAGAATCTATGTCCCAGGTGGGGAAAGCGTGACATATATTTAACTTTTGTAGGATTTTCACAAACACTTCAGTGTCGACTGAAAGCCTTGAAAGCCTTTCTGTGAAACAGCTGTCAAGCTGAAATGATTGGGTACAAACTGGTGAATCATTGAAATCCACCTGCTCTTTCCTCAAAGTACCAGCATAATGTACCTCCTACAAGACACATATCAATTATCTGACTGGAGAGTGGATGGATTGACAGAAGACCTTATGAAAACGTCTGGTGTCATGAAAACGTCCAGTACACAGACTATTCATGATATAATCTACCAGGGGTTGAAAAAACATCTTACGTTATTATATATATGAATAGACTCTTGAAAATTTGAAATGGCTGCTCTGTTGTTCAAGCCTCTTGGCTGCAGTCTTTTTCTTTCTTTGAGTACTAGTCGCCTTGAAACAATATACAGAATCTGATATATTCCATGAAGATTTAAATGGATATTAAAAGACATGTTTTATAAGTTCAAGGAGTCTGACTAGCTCAAAGCTTTAGGGTCAACCATTTAGAATTACTACTTGACATCAGAACGTTTTTAACATCCTACAGCCAACGCCGAGGTTTTTATTATCCAGGCACTAAAAGCTGACCTCTACATCTAGTTCAGAAACAGACAACAGGGGATTATGTAATATATTGATGTGCAATTATTTGGAAAACTCACATAAATTTGAACACAATGAAAAAGTAAAAGTCGGTAAAAGACATGAACAAAATGTGCCAACACACAACCAATATATTATAAATGCTTTACTCTGCATTTTTAATAGCATGAATATATATATATATATATATATATATATAGATAGATAGATAGATAGATAGATAGATAGATAGATAGATAGATAGATAGATAGATAGATAGATAGATAGATAGATAGATAGATAGATAGATAGATAGATAGATATAGATATATTCTCCATAATCACGTTCATCTACAGACTCATGCTGCGTTATGCAACTCTTAAAAAAAGTACTTTTTCTCATATTTGATAAAATTGAGAAAAAAAAATGAGTGGATGAATTGATTCTGTCAATCCATCCACTCTCCAGTCAGATAATTGATATGTGTCTTGTAGGAGGTACATTATCTGCGACAAACTGGCGACCTGTCCAGGGTGTACCCCGCCTCTCGCCCGGAACGCAGCTGGAGATAGGCACCAGCACCTCCCGACCCCGTTAGGGAGAAGGGTGACGGAAAATGGATGGATGGATGGAAGGAGGTACATTATGCTGATTCTTTAAGGAAAGAGCAAACTGGTGAACTTCAATGATTCACCAGTTTGTACCCAATCATTTCAGCTTGACAGCTTTTTCACAGAAAGGCTTTCAGTTGACGCTGAAGTGTTTGTGAAAATCTTACAAAAGTTAAATATGTGTCACGCTTTCCCTACCTGGAACATAGATCCTTTTTTTACACTCTAGGTAATCTGCATATGTATAAAATAAGGTACAATGTTCACATTTTATGAATTACAAAGGGCACTGTAATGTAGTTTCAGGCATAGAGTGCTGTTTTATTGCATAATCCAGTAAAGAACTTAATGTCAGTTTTTAATGAAATGTTGTACATATTAAATATGACTTAAAATAAATATGGTTTTGTAATTTAGAGCCCTAAAATTGGGTCTCTGTCTCAAGATATTCCTTCTCTTTCTAAAACTCCGCCTTCAATAAGTCATCACATCATGGATCCTCAATTAACCCTTTAACAATTATTTTACCAGCATTTTACTGAGACGTATCTCCTTTAATGAGCTCAACAGATGTTCAGTTCCATCAGGTGTTTGCTAATTGTTGCTGACTAGTCTTAAGGAGCAAATGAAAACACCTTACTGATGAGAGTGGAATCTTATTTGGTGAAAAGAATATCAAAAGTGAAGAGACCGAGGACAGATAAGTTGTGAAATAATTAAAGATACCTTGCAGTGCCAACATAAAGTTATTGGAAAGGTCAGTTTAATAATCATTTCACCTTCACATTGGTTTATGTTGGTCTCCTATAGAATACATCTCTCTGGATAATCATTTGTCAATATCACAGCTGATACAACTTTCTCTTGTTGAAAATAGTTCAGTTAAACTCTGCTACTGACAAATTATTTTCTATGTTCATGAGGCTCTAATAACATTAACAAGCAGAAACCCATCAGGCTTCACGTCATATAAAGAAAAATTAAAATAAAACAAGTCAAATGGAGTATACTGAACTTTAAATAGTGTCTGACTATGTCATCTTATTTCCTTCAAACCCTGAAGTTTACATTTTTACTTTTTGTCAGATTAGTTTAGATGCTGTTTGGGCCTGCTAAGCTTCCTCATTGGATGGATAAATACTTTTGGTGTTATCAGCTGTGCTTTAACAGTTCAGGATGTCAAAGTGGCTAAAAGCGAGGTGTAACCCCTGAAAAATGATCAGACAGTTCATAAAAAAAATATATATATAGACCTTCCATCCTTGGTTTCTAAAGCAACACTTTCCTGATTTATTGGCATCTCTAATGTACTTTCTTCCTCCTGTGTTACAAACCAACAACTAATTCCTTCTCTCTGTGTGTCTTCATCTTGAAGTCATCTCCCCTGCTGCTGCCACTCTCCCTTCTCTCCCCACTTCTCCTCCCCTTCCTCTCTACATTAATTTTTAAAACCAAGAATAGAGGGCTCAGTCAGGATGTGTAATCTCCATGTTTTAATAATGGCCTTGCTCACAATGTACATTAATCCAAAGTGCAGTCGGACACACAGTTGCATCAACGTGGGACAAAATTAGATGAAGAATTTCAGCTATTTTCTGCAGCATTTCTCGAGTTGAACACAACAGACCATTTTCCTTTGGTTATATGGTCGTTAAAAGGCAAAGCAATTATTTTCTTTGTACAGATTATTAAGTAACGCCATGTATTTGCATTTTTACAACTTTGACTTTGGAAGCCTTTTCAACTCAGGATAGTTTTATTCCTTTCAGAGTCTGAAATCCAAAAACATACACTAAGTAGTACTCAGAAAAACTTTCCAGAAGAACCAAAGCATGACGCATCATAGAATTCATATATCAATACAACAGGCATCCAAGACAAAATGGTAATAGTAAAATATTTTCAGCAGGAAAATTTGTCCGGTGATGAGGAGGAAGTCAGGGAGACGCTGTCTGGATGAAGAAGGTTGGAAAACTAACAAACTGGCAAAGGGTTTCTGTAGAAATCAGTAATCAAATGTAATGTTTGTAATGTTTGTGAAACACAAAACTAAAACAATGTTTAAAAAAAAAATGTAATGCTTTTCAATGCCAACTGAATGTGAGTCTATGTCACTAACAGTAAACACATAAACTATTACACATTTCTGTGTTTCAACAAAATCATTTCACTCAGCATTTTTCAGTGTTACTGTAATTACAGATCCAGACTTAAACTGTCTTGACACCTAATGTTGCAGTAGACTCTGTCAGATCGTGGACCAAACAGTTGTTAAAATTCCATGGTTTACTTTCACACTGCACTGTACCAAATGAGCCAACACCTTTAAAAAACTTGTTCTCCACCTTTCCTGTGGTGGCGCTGCACTAACAACCACTACTAACAACCACTAAAGGAGGTAACATCTTGAAGAAGACAACTTCCTTTGTCTCAAAAAGCAAACAAAAGTGGCATCAAATTTGATCAATTGTAGATTATGTCTTCATCTTTGGTGAAAGACCTAGAGAAGTTTCTCCTATTAGCATTGAACTTACACATTTGTTTTGGTTGTATTTACCCAGAATGTCCTGCACTGCTGATCCCATCCTGCTTGGTGTTTACATAAGTATTCAAGCAGCATCAGAGTTCACTAGGCCTGGGTTTTCAGGTGGATCAGAGTGTGATTGAAAACGAACCAGACTTTCTGGGCAAACAAAGAGTTGTATGAAAGTGGCTTAAACAGGGCTGGTGTGAATGCACACTCAACCAGAGCCACTGTTGAAAGTGGTGGTGTCAGAATTCTTTAACTACAAACCACTGACCACTGAGTTTCCATAAATAAACCAGCCTCTGTGTGTGTAGGGTTTTCACATGGTTCTGGTCAAATGCTGAATCAGTGTAAATCATTTAGTGGCGACGAGGTGTGGGTGATGTAGTAATACCAGATCCTGAACGGGAAGGTTGCTTGGTTTTCTGGCCGATGCCCCCCCCCCATCAAACACGGACCCTCAGCAGCCCATCAACAATGATGGTAGCAATTATCATCTCAGCGGTCTGGCTTTAATCCTGCTCCCTCTCTCTGCTGGTCTTTATCCTCACATCGGGTTTCTGCTCTCCCCATCTTCACCCTCATCTCTCTGTCCCATGTTTGTCTCCACTACAAGTGTCTCTGCGCAGACCCCCTGCTACAGCAGATAGGCTCTGTGTGACTTTGCTCTCAGCTGGACACAGGCACATCGCTGCTTCAGCTAGCTTAAAGAAAGCCTCGCTCCTCCAGGTCTCCTCCCACACATCCCCTCATCTCTCTTGCAGGTTTTCTCAGTGAGAGACAGCAAATGAGTGTCCCTGCTGTGGTTACGATCCTCACCAAGTCCGCTTTTATTTTCTCCCACTCTGTGTGGCTGGCTTATCCTTGCCAGGAGAGTGCGACGTGCAAGCGGCAGCGACGAGGAGGAATATCACATTTTTAGGCTCATAAAATAAAACCCTAAACCCAGCGACTGCATATGTGCACTTGTGGGTTTTATTTGCACAGGTATTGAGATATCAATCTCTTTGATTTCCTGGGTCACAATCATACAACGGCAGTGCATGGATTTGTTCTTTCCATTTTCCTTTTGGTGTTTACCACACTGACACAACTGTGATATTGCAGGAAAAGCAGAATCTATGTTGATAATCAGAAAAGAATACATTTTTATATTGGCAATTTCTTCAGAGCACAGAGGAGAAGAAAGATTTTTATTGGATTATACATACGCGCATGATGCCCATGTCTACATTGTATATTTGCAGTAAATCTTTTTTCTGGATCATATTCAGTGCTTTGTACAATATTTGCCCCGTTATAAATGTCTCAGTTTTTGTAATTTGGTCATACTTAAATGTTTCTGATCATCAAACTAATTGTATTACTTGACAGCTATGAATCAAATAAATGCAAATTGCAGTTTTCAATGCCTGCTTTCATGTTTGAAGGGTGAAAGCTGTCAAAACCAACCTGGCCCTAATTGAAAAAGTAATTGCGCCATAAACCTGACCAGACGACCAAGGGGAGCCAGGAGGGTGGATTTATGCTAAAGCTAGTTAGCATGGAGACCAAGGACAACAGATGAACAGTTTTCCTGGAACAGGAAGTTGATTCGCCACCATTAGCACATTTACCACCGAGTGCATGAGGTTGATTGACGGTGCTTATAAACTCCTCCTGCCTCTGACTGATTGTTTGTCGTCACCGTGCATTTCATCAGAAGGTGATAGCAGCTTAGAGAAGAGCTTGATGTTTTCACAGATTATCTGTTTCATAACACGCTGTCATGACATGGTGACAGTTTTAACAAATATGTTAAATACATTTTTTCATGAAAGTTTCATACTGCCACTGTAAAGGTTTACAACTGACAATAAGTCTTTCACCCTGCTGATAAGGAATCCAACTCTTCTTAGATGTTGGAGTTCAATCAGGGGTTGATGTTTGAGTTTTGGGACCTAAACCATTACGTCATGGAACAATGAACACAGAGGGAGAGAAACATTTTCTGAAATGCTGTTGGCTTCAGACGGGATGCACATCTTCCAAAAAGTTTATCTCTTGTCTGGTCAGTCCAAAAACTTTTTTCCAGGGCAGGAGTGTTCAAATTCAGGCACTGAAGTGAGATGAGAATTAAGGGAAATATTGGGCTAATTCACCTGCAGACTTTCTGTAAAGTTTTTTGCTTCGCCATGTTTCTGTTCATTGGAGCGGCTAGCTGTCTTTCAAGTAGGACAGTTGAGCGTAATGTGAACTGAGCTGCTATTGATCTTTTAGCCTCCTTCATGCTGTCAGATGCTTGAGTGTGCAGGTCTGGCAGTGTGTGTTGTTGGGGAAACTGAACTTGTTCTACTAAAAATGTCAATGTCAAAATACACTATTTTTAATAAAAGCAGAACTTAACATTAGCTAAAAGACGAAAATGAAAAAAACAACAACTCCGAACTCACTTGTTTATCCAGCGATGAATGGCCGTCAGTGACAGCGCCAAGGTTTTGTACAACTGTGTGGTGAAATGCAGATCAGGTATCAAGAATAGTTTCAGGGCCAGCATGAAAATGATTTTGTCCAAATAAAATTACCTCCATTTTATGTTTTGTTTGAATTAGGAATGTGAATAAACACAGTTAATTTATGATTTTTAAAAGAGGGAAACTGTATAGCATTGAGATGGGGATCTCTCCCTCTGTGCAGAGAAAAAAAGACCCTCGCTCGTTCGCTGCTTGGAATGATGCTGCATAGCCTAAGTCTGGATATACCGTGTTTATTAACGTCCTCAGAAAAACAGAATCATTAACCTAAATGGAAATACATTTTTTTTAGAAATACCTTGATGAAATTCTGTGTCGTAGAGCTCAGTTCCTATTCCTATTCCACACATTATGTGAAACTTTCCTCTTCTTTGTCCTGATTTCCCTCCATCAGGTTGCATCAGTTGCCGGCTCTCCTCCCACTGTCTCCAAGATCCACATTAGTCACAGTGTGAGTGGAAAGATGAAGGTGTGAAAGCCAGATTGGCGCTCAGAGGCCGGAGTGACCGCCGAGGAAAGGCAGCGGAGGAGATGGAAAAAGTTAAAGTGGGCATCCCATTGTGACAGTTAATATATATTCCAATATTCATTACACATCCCTCCCCCGGCCTTGACTACTCAACCTGGGTGAGATTCAAATTAAACGGCCTGTGCAGGTATGCATGAGCGGGTGAGGAAGAGGCGAGCGAGTGAGTCAGACCTCTGCCTTGTGAAGCCCTTATTAAACTTTCTGCTTCATTACGCTGCCGCGTCTCAGATCCCGACACGGGTTCTGTTGAGATGAGAGGTTGCGGAAATCGGAGCGGCGTACCTGTGTTTCTGCGTGAACAAACGTAGTGCTGGCGTTTGGCAGCTGCCAGCTCTGCTTATTGTTGCTGTTGATTTCGGAGCACATCTGACGCTCCTCCAGTTGAGGAACCTGACAGGAGAGACAGATTACTGTTGGACAGTGTCAAGATGCTTAATAAACACTTCCTCAGAAATATAAACACGTCTTGCATTTTTTATGGAACCCACATAGGCTTTCTACGACCGCGTTCTGTGAAAGGGAGGATTAACAGTAGGGAAACTGTACAGCAGCTGTGTAATCATTGCCTCTTCAGTCAATCAGGCCGACTTTGATCCTTGATTTGTCTGGGCATCTTACTGTATATCTGAATAACCCTCAGTGTTTCTGTTGGGGTTTATTTTCCTGGAAAGGTTTAAGTCTACTTCATCAGCGCTCATAAAAGACAAGAAGTTAAAATAGGCTTGCAATCAAAATGAAATACAACCGTCAAGCAAGGCAGGTTCTCAGAAAAATAAGGCGACAACACACACCACTTATGCAAAAAGCATATTTCACATCTGATTCAGGTGTGCTGGGAATAAGTCTTTCTTACTATCACTTTCTTTCATTTTTGTTATCACATATTTGGAAATACTTCATGATCAGCATGAGGATTTGATCTGGATTAATGTAAAATGAAGCTTCCAACTGATGCGATTTAGTGAGTTAGTCAAATTTATTTGTTGCGCATTTCAGCATGAAGGCCGTTCAAAGTGCCTTACATCATGACACAGTCACCAAGTATGAAACAAGCAACAAACATGACTTTTTCTCATAATGTCATCATCAAAATCACCAAAACACATCAAATACATTAATCAGTTTATCAATATTCAATTTATTTCTATTCAAATACAACTCTGAATACGTGGGGTTTTAGTCTAGACTTTGAGAAATTCAGTGTTTTGTCTGTTTTGTAGTTTTCTGGAAGTTTGTTCCAGATTTGTGGTGCATAGAAACTGAATTCTGCTTCTCCATGTTTGGTTCTGGTTCGGAATGCAAAGCACAACCAAAACCAGAAGACCTGAGAGGTCTGGACGGTTGATACAACAGCAGTAGATCTTTAGTATATTGTGGAGCTAAACTGACAGTAGGATTTTACAGTCTATTCTCTGATCTCCAGTCAGCCATTAGTGATTTGTCTTCCTGGTTTTAGTCAGAACACCAGCAGCAGCAACAGCTGGAGGATTGATATTGTAGGCAGACCTATTAAGACACTTTTGTAGTAACAAATGCAACTAAAGATAAACTCATGGATGATCTTCTCTACATGTTGCTGAGACATTAGCAACATGTAACATAACTTTTTAAAAACATTTAAATGTGATTATTAGTATCTTGGGGGGTGGCAGCAGAAAGGGGCATCGGCGTGACAATCTCATACCAACCTACCAATATTTTAATAACTGGCTAGTTTTATTTCTTGGATCATTTTCCACAAATAAACAAAAACAAAAAGCTCTTCTTTAGGAATGAGCCTTCGGCTTACAGGCCTTTTAAATATAAACATTTCTGATTACGCAAAAATTGTATGTCTGAATTTTAATGGCTTGCTTCATGATCAGCAACCACAGCTATAATTAACATGCTTCTACCCACAGCTTTTTTCCTCACAGCTAATTACACACGGAGACGTTTGATAATTAATTTGTTGTTCTGTCTTTAGAGGGAAACACGGAGCGCTCAACCTGATTCCATCACAAGGCTCAGAGCAGGGATTGAAGAAAAGATGAAAACGCTCACGTTCACATCAAGTCTGTTTTTCAACAAAAATGTTTTCATTGAAAGTTTTAGTTTGTCATTAACCGCCACTCTCACATGACTTTGAAATAGCTTGTTATGATCATGAACACTGGTTACAGTTAAAGCGTAATGTACAAACTTAAAGAAGGTTTTAGTGATTAAGTCAAACTAAGTGTAATTGATTTCTACGCGGTTCTTCGTTCAGACTGTTTCTCTGGCTGGTAGAAAGAAATGCAGAAAAAGACAAACTGCTGATCAGCAGGTCCTCCAGTTAAGAGGTGTGTTTGTTTTATGAACCAGGGATGTTCACAGCCCATTGAGCAATGATGATAGGATTTTTGGGGGGCATTTCCTGAGATATTTTCATGTTATTGGGTTGTTTCAGAACAAACTTAATCTCCTTCTAAACTCATTATCTTATTGGCATAATTACAGAGACTTCCAGATTGGTCGAAATGAAAACAGTTGCAACATTTATTTATCAGTTCTTAATTACTTTCCGTGCTCCTCTCTTTCACTGGTAACGTGGAGCATTGCGCTTGATTATCTGCACTGTTTGGACTTGAGAAAGCTTTTGAATGCAAATATGGAATGTGGCTTCAAAATCGCTGTACGTTTTGTCTTATTTTAAGTATACTAAGATGTTTGCACTGGAAGCTAGACAAGAAATTCTTTGTAAAATTTTGTGTTGTTACAATGTTGTAACTGAATGTTTTGAATGAGCTGAAGATGTTAAATTCTCAAGTTTTAGACCAAATGATTACGATCTAGTTTCATAGGAAGCTAAGCGAGATAACAGATTTCAAAATGTTAATCTATGTTTTAACACAACTTATACCATCCAGAGCCTTCCACACAATGTTTATAGCTCTTTAGGGATTTCTGTCCCAGACCTGTTTCCTCTCTTACTGTCTTGTATTAGCAGAAGACAGTGGGTGGAAAAGTGGGATAGCGTCATACCACAACCACAGTGTCAGCGGTTTAATCACCAAGATAACTGCAGTAGTTATATATAAGCATGAAACCAATTAAAATTACATAAGACAAGTTACTTTCATAATGGAAGAAATCAAGCTTTGGGTTTCACGTTCATAAATATACATGTGCTCATTATGATATGAAGTTTTCTATGACTTACTTTTTGTTATGCAGTAAAATAAAAAATAACCAACATGGTGGCAAAGTGCCAGTTGTTTAAGGACATTCCACAGCATTAAGCTACGTTCACTTAAGAGCTGGAGCTCCGAACTGATTAATTACTTCCACTCCCAGAGTTAAACCCACCATCTGGTTATTACATGATATTCCAGGCTTGAGGTCGGTCATTTAGCCAATGTATCTCAGGTATTGTTAGCAATGCACACACCTGATGTTGTTCTACAGTTAGCAGGTTGGACAATGACTTTCAGGACTTATTTACTCACAGCTGCTTGCGACACTCTTCTGGTTTGATGAGAGGATGGGACCAATGAGCCCTGAGTGGATGATTTTCTTTTGAGAAGTAAGTTGCATGGACAAGTAGGCGTTCCTTCTGTGGATGGATTCACAGGCGCAGGTTGATGTGCATAGAGTTCCTCTCAAACCCCAAACTCAGCCTTTGTGGGTTCTCACTGTATTATGTCATGCCTGACAACATATGAATAAAGTTTAGATGACAAGTTCGGAAGCAGTTTCATTTTGTCAATGAAACGGCTCCCTAATCACATACTGTGATTGCAGTCGATGTCATTAAAAACATGTAACACATGAGCCATGAAGTGTTACAAGGAGAACAAGTTCAACAAACGATAAAGAGTCTTTCTATTGCCTGTGAAGTGCTGTTCAATCTCTTACCGCACTCCTCCTCTATGCTGGTAAATTATTTAGAGCTGCTGATTTATCACCCTCCCAACAACACGGATGTAATCGTTGTCTTAATGGGCGGCTGTGCTGCACGAGAACTTTCTTAGCCATGCAGACTTTTAAAGCAGGAAGCTTTCAATGCAGCTCAGCAGAGGAGCTGCCAAGGCACCCGGTGACCCCACTGCCCTGATGCAACTGCACGAATACTCTGAGCAAAAGTCTGCAGAATGGAAGCTGTGAGCTTCTGTTGGACTTTAATCTATACTGAAAAAGAAGCGAAACACAATTTCCAGCAGGATCATCTTAGTTAATTTGGGGAACTTGCGGCAACAGTTGGCTTTGGTGATTGTTTTTAATTGCTGACTGCAGTGTTTTGGCCTGGATGCTGAAGAAAAGAGTCCTGCAGAGTCTCAGAGCAATATGAGAGAATGATAGTTCAATATGAAACCCTTGTGTCCCTACAGGGAGAGAAAAAAGGGTTTCAAATTTTGCCTCAACCTATAAATACTAGGATGTTGAAACGGTTCAGTAGATTGTAGGAATAACTGAAAAACTCAAACTTCATAAATGTGAAGCTCTTCTAGAAGATTCTTTACATTTTTACCACCTCTCAAATTTATACTCATTGTTATTATGATTGTCAGCTCAGTTTGACGCAGAAAATTAAAACTACAAGGCTTTTTGCCTGAAGCATTTAGACAAGCATCTATTTCTTCGTATCTATACACACCAACTTTATGCACAAACTTGTTTAAATCTTATCAATATTAGACTGTAGCAAATACTGCTCTGAGCATTAGTTGACATCAATTAGAACAGCTAGCAATTTAAATTTATAGTACCACAGTGGGGCCAAAATTGACTAAAAATGACCACAAAACTGTCTCTGATTCCTGACACTGATAACAGTAAAGAAAAATAAAATGGCGGAAAATGTGTATTTTTTGTATTTGTATCTCATTCAATGGGTTTGGGTTAGTAAATGTTGAAAATGTGTAATCCTCCTCTTTAAACATGTCCTGGTTATTATTTTATTCATTGTATAGAATCCTGTTTGCCATCATTCCAGAGTTTGCTTTTTATATTGGGGCCAAAATGTGAGGGGAGCCACAGGAACAGTGAGGAGCCTCCTTTTCATAAAACTCAGTCACAGGCTAACGGCACACTGAAGGTCTGAGAGCAGGGAGCAGACGGGCATCTCTGAGGGGAAGCAGGCAGAGGTTTGAAGGAACGCAGAAATCCAGCCAGGATAAACAAACTGGAATAAAACCATGCGGCTACTATTCTGTTCCAAATTTTCCTACATCTGTAGGATTTTTTTTAGCCAGATGGGTGGGCAGTAGCGCTGCTGCAGGGGTGGCCATTTTGACAAGAGGATTATCCACAAACCACAGGCAACTTTTAAGCCTATTTCCCTTTCTTATCTAGGCTCTGTCGTGAAAAAAAAACAAAAAAAAAAACAGATAATCATTTAATTAAATATTGATGATCTTTTTATTTATTTATTTTTTCAGAAGCAGACAGTGGCAATCTGACACGAGTGAATAAACTGGTGTTTTCTGAATCATAACCCCAGCATAAAACGGGAATCGGGGCGAGAATAAGCTGAACAAACAGCAGCGCAAAACACTGGGAGAGAAACGCCGGGGCCTTGCAACAACATTCACGCTAATTGGATTTCTCTTCACTTATCGTCTCGTTACAACCACATTTCCATGTGATTGTTTTCTTTTCTCTTTTCTCTTCCTACCAACAAACAGTAGCACATCATTGTGAAATGGAACAGAAATTTGCTGTAATTTTCAAAATGATTTTAAAAAAAGAAAATCTTCCAATTGCATTGCGTTTTTCTGATTCAGCCCGTTTAATATCTGCAATTTGGATGCAGTGCAGCCAATCACCTTCAGAAGTCATCAAATCAGTAATCAGAGTATATCAGTCTGTAATTTATTTAAGTGTATAAATAGTTTGTTGCTAGCAATCATTACCGAACAAACAGCATCATGAAAATAGGACGAGGCAGACAGAATCATTCAGTGCTCTACAAACAAACCCCCAGTATTGATCTGACACCAAGAAAATAGAGGATCGATATCTGTATCGCATGTGTTGGCGATACTGATATTTTTTGTTGCTTTTGTGGTTTTTGCTGTGAAGAATTTGGTTCAGCAAAGTCTGTAGGCATCTACAAAACACTTACTTCAGTGACATAAAAAGATGACTCGTGAGCATTTTGTCAAAATAACACAGTGCAAAGATGATCATTTGAGAACAAATGAAAACTAACGATTTTTGAGGCAGAGTTGATAAACGTGGTTGGCCACAAAACATTCCAGAAAATTAAATTAAAGTTTTGGGCTGTGATATGAAAGGAGAATGAATTATTTTGCACACTAAATAAATAGGAGAGGTCAAAAGGATCAAAAAACGTAATTAAAAGTTACTGAATGCTCATAAAAGCACATGATTAATTCATTGCATTTTTTTATGTCAGCTCTATATCATATCCTATCATCCATTTTTTAGCCAGGAGCAAAACCACAAAGGGACAATTTTCTCCCCCCTAACCCCAGCCCCCCTCTCCATCCACCGAGAACATCCAAGGCTTTTTGGACCATTAAAGTGTTTTAAAGGTTTTTTTTCTTTTTTTTTTTTTTACATTTGTGTGTGTGAGAGACAGATAGAGCTGTTTTTAGAAGAAAATTCAATGAAGAGTCTTGTAGACGCAGAACAGAAAATAAAAATAAATCCCCCCTCTACACACAGAGAAGATGGTGGCTTACAGTGCGCACACCTCTAATACACATTCACAATAAGTCCACTTCCATCTGGTGATGTTTACTTTAGCAAGTGGGAGTGTTTGCGTCTGCCGGGAGCCAAGGCAGAAGACGGGAGTAATGGACGACAGAAGAACAGCGATAACCAGAGCATGGAGCAACAGATTGATGGGAAAGTGAATATTCCTCTGGTGGAAATCTTCAGATTACATGCCTTGTTAGATCTCATCGCCCCCATAGGTATTTATGCACAGTGAGACCGTCTGCGCGGCTTCCTATCTCCGTTTGCATGTACTCAGCTGACGTGAGCAACAGACAGCTACCACTTGGGGATGCGGGGAAGTAAAATATGTGGCGCATAAACATTTTGGGTAATCGTCAATAAGTTCATTGCAACATCAAACTGTTACGATATCTTCTTTTTCTCCACACTGGGAGAGATAGATTCTCAAACAGGAATTGTAAACACCGGAATATTTTTCACAAACTGTGTCAAGTAAACGCAGGTCCAAAAAAATACATAAATAAATAAAATAGTTCCAATCCCGGATGTAGCAACACATTCTGGCTCCCCGACAGGGATTCAAATGTCATGAGGATGGTGCTACATTTTAAAACACATCTGGGCTTTTCTGACTTGGCATGTGTTCATGTTTACTTCCCTAATATCTGTGGATTCCCTAAACATGTCTGGATGCTGTTAGTTTTTAAAAACATTCAGAAAATATACAGTTGAAACCAGATATTTACATACACTGAACAGAAGGACACGAACACACCAAGCAGTTTAAAAGACTGCCACTCCGGACCTGGAACAAACATACACTAACTATACCGGCAGAAGTATTTGCTCATCCATCCAAATGATCAGAATCAGGTGTCATTGTCACTTCCATGGCCACAGGTGTATAAAGAGAAGCACCTCGGCATGCAGATTGTTTTTACAAACATTTGTGACAGAATGACTCGCTCTGAGGAGCTCAGTGAATTCCAGCGTGGAACTGATGGGATGTCACTTACGCTCATATATGAGTCAAAGCAGGGGGGCCAATATGTAAACGATAGTGTGTGTAAACTTCCATCCATTTTCTGAGCACCCTTCTCCCTAACGGGGTCGGGAGGTGCTGGTGCTTATCTCCAGCTGCGTTCCGGGCGAGAGGTGGGGTACACCCTGGACAGGTCGCCAGTCTGTCGCAGGGCAACACAAAGACAAACAGCCATACACACACACCTAAGGAGAATCTGGAAAGCCTAATCAACCTGACAGTCATGTTTTTGGACTGTGGGAGGAAACCGGAGAACCCGGAGAGAACCCACGCATGCACAGGGAGAACATGCAAACTCCGTGCAGAAAGGCCGGGAATCGAACCCAGGACCTTCTTGCTGCAAGGCAACAGCGCTACCCACTGCGCCACTGTGCAGCCCAGTGTGTAAACTTGGATTAGAGAAAAGAAAAGAAAAAACACAAATTGAAATTTAAAGTTTTCTAGCATTTAGCAAACTAAAATAAATTTGGTCATTCTAACTCAGCTAAAGTAAGAAAAGTTTGGTCTGATTTCACTTCAGACAGCGAGAAAAAAAATTGCATAAGTATCAGCTGTAACTATTACCATTTTAAGTTGCCAGATTTATTTAGACATTTTACTTTGTCCACTAACAACACTGTAAATTGAATCGTTTTACTTGATTGAAAAGCATGAGTCATGAGTGAATATAACTTGACTTCCTTTTGTTATTTGGTTATGTCAAGCGCTTCATTCAAATGTGGCGTCCCCCATGGATCAGTACTGGGACATAAATGATATGGAGGGTTTCACAAATAAAATATTTTCCTATTGTTTGTAAGATTTTAATTAGTGATGGAAAATTATTGTATTTATATTTACTTGTGTATTTGTATTTATGTCTTCATGTACATATGTATTTATGTGTATTTATTTATTGTATAAGAAATATGACGGTAATATTCATGGCACACATGACTGTTAAGCTTTATGGGAGACAGAACTACACATACAACCATAAGACAGCTGATCCACGTTTCGTTATTGTTTTCTACAGAGCAAATAAATCCATAGGAAACCATAGACAACTTGTCAAACCTCAAGTTGCTGTAAGCTGGTCCATTACAGAGAGTTACTGAATTTAGGTTTTTGAGAGAATCGATTGATAATATTGCCTGGAAAACTCATTAAATATGTATGATCTGAAAATAGCTTTTCTTTTTTAATATTTTGGTATGTATAAGGATTTTCACCTTCATTGTTAGCTAAAAATGCAATTTCCAAACAAGGTTTTTGTTGAAGTGTGATTAAAATTTTTAGAAGTGTTTGTTTGATTTGCTTTGTCCCTTTATTGTAACCAGTATTGCCTGGTCTGGACCCAAAACAATAAGTCTATTTTTGAATTAGTTCAGAACATTTTTTTTTCTATTGCAAGTGAAGTTTTATAAAACTTCCCAACTAGTTTTGGGTGATTATTTTTCTAAGGTAGACAGTTAGGTTTACCCATTCATTTGCATTGTCACATTGTAGCAAATTCCACTTTGGCTCCTCTGAAAACTACTGAATTTAGCAGCATTGTGATATTTACTATATCACCCTGAGAGATATGACCAAAGACATACAAAACACTACCACTGCAAATCCCAGCACTGCTGTGCAAATGCACCAGACTACAAACAAATCAGAACCATTCCTGCTGGGAGCTTAACTTTTTCTGGCCACTGAGTGGAAACACTGACTAAATGTTTTATGCTCAGTTTTGTAGCTTTGAGCCGTTATTTCCAGAAGACTGCAATGAAGATGTTTAATTAACCACTGTGCAATGCTTATACAGATTAAAAGCTAAGCTTTTAGAAAAGCAGCAGACACACACACACACGCACCCCCCCCCCCACACACACACACACACACACACACACAAAAAGAAGAAGTCGGCACCCTTATATGCTCGTTCCAAAGAGCTCTGAAAGAAAACAGTGCAAGTTGCACCAAAAGGAACATGATAATAACAAGGGATGAGTTTACAGGGGCTAACAAGACAAGGTCTCGTAAAACGAACAGAGTAAAGCATTCCTCTGTGTCAGATGGGGACGAGCTAATTGTAAAATCACATTACAGGCTTTAGTGTGTTACAGCTAAGATATATGCTGTTCCAAACACTGGCTGGAAGTTAATGGAAACCTTGGTTTAAATGTAAGATGATCTTTTTTTTTTTGTTACAGGAATGCGAGGGTCATAAGTAAAAACCCTCACACAGATACTCCATCTTATCCTCAAGACAAGGCTGAGAGCAAAACACTGAGTAAAACCTGGTTTCTACGAAGATAAGGGAACCGACTGAAAGCAAAGCAAGATAAAAAGCCTTTGGAAGATATCGTGTACGACTGTTTAGTAAAGGGAGCCATGATTCTTCAGAGTTTGAGGATTTTGGGGAATATAATTTAACAGGATTACCCTCTTAGTTACTAACATCCACACAGATTCCTGATGCCTGAGGTCTTGGATAACATACAGTGAAAATATACTAGTCACTGTCTGGTATCAGGACAGGGAAAGATGTGACAGGGTAGAAATACTCTCACAAAGCAGCTTTAATAATACATGCTTTGCATTTTTGAGGCACAACAGCAACTTGCTACCTGCTTTAATGTTGGATTACAGAAGGCATACGTACAGCGCCTCAAAAGCATTGCAATTTTCCACGTTTTTCTCCAACCCCAAGATTAAATATATTTAAGTGGGATTTTATGTAATAGACCAATAAAAAGTACTGCAGAGCTGTGTTGTATAGGTTTCCAATCCATCATGCACTAAGAAGACAGGTGGACTTTTACACAGGGTTTCTGCAGGTTTACCGACAGAAATGTGAGACTTTTTAAGACCATTAACAATGAAATTCAGGAGCTCTATCACAACAGAAATGAAGAAAATGGCATATTTTATTCATATGTAGCGTAGCAGAATGAATGCATCATCGTACAGGTTTGCAACAAAAAATGAGCCAATGGTGAAGATGAATGTTGTCCAGGCAACAAGAAATAAATTTATCTGTAATGCAAAAATGCTAGCTAGTTAGAAAAGATATGTTAGCAGATAGTTAGAAGTGGCTGCAAACACCTCGTGCAGATGAAATGATTCTGTTTGCAGGCGACTCAAAAGTTTGCCTAACAGAAAAGTCCCACGAGAAAAAAAATTAAAAAACTACATATGAGAATAAATCATCCTGCCATGATGAAGTATAAGACCTGTCATTAAGCCAACTTACAATCTGAATGAATTTGTAAGGCCTTACTTTTAGATATATGAATGTTAAACTTCATAAGACTTTTTAAGGATGCATGGATAACATGGTACATTATGAAAAGGATGGCCAAAGCTTTTTAAATTAAATACTTTTTATTGATTTGTAGTAATATAAAATACTCATTGTATTTCCATTGGTATTCCAATTTGCCAAATACCAAACTCAAAATTTTAGTTTTCCACACTGCAAACTGAAAGGACTGAAAGGCAAAGGAAAGGTATTATCTCTGATTCATCTCCGTATTCTGCCTGTTTCAGATTTCTGTCATATAATATAGTAAATATATGTCTCCAGAGATCCCTATGGTCTAAGACAGGAGCCTCAGAGTTGGTGATATTATATGCAGTCTGCATATAATTCCTAACGGACAGGATATGACAATAATCTTGAAAAGCTGGTGACAGTGTTTATAATAGCGCTAGTTATCATGCAAGTGGACCATGAAAGTAGCAGCCCAAGTGACGGCGTTCATCTGACAGCAAACAAATCGAGAGAGAAAACAATAACAGCGTGAGAAAAACAACTATATCTCCTCTAATATGCTGCAGACAAGAAAGGGAGGGAAAAAAAACAGGATAATGATAACTCAGAGGTATTCTGCTGCACTTAATCCCAATCATGCGTTAATGTCTTTGTGGTGGTGTGGAGAACACGTTCACCTCCCCCTCATACACCGAGCAGACAGACGCGGATGTGAGCAGATGCCGCTGCTATGAAGACGGATCACTGTGAACTCCTGGTTCTGTGACGGTGGACTGGGCCGGACTTGCAGAAAATTGAAACTCATCACCCAGATTGTGACGTTGGGTTTGTATTATTTTGCAATTACCTTCCAAGAGTTGATGTATGTGGAAAAAATGTCCAGAGAAATAGCATTTATCCCTGTAAAGATTTATTATGTTTTTATTTTTTCCAGACTACCAGGCTTTAGATCATTAAAATGAATCTCTAAGATGCCACAAAGTGCTGTGTTGAAGCAGTTCTGTGGTCTCAATCCAGGTCAAACATTTTTGCCTGGACTGCAGGTTCTTAGAAATCTTCGTAGGTCAATCTATATTTACCTTTGGTGAATATAGATTGACCAAAGGTAAATATAGATTTACCTTTAAATCTAAGCATACCATGTTTTTACATGGTATGCTTAGAAATGACATCCTGGCCTCAAGATATTGACAATGTATTTTGGATGGATTTTTGTTTTGAAATTAGTCAAACAAAATTAATCAAAAACCCTGTTAACCAACTGCCAGCTAAATAATACTAGGTGGCTTAATGGGGAGCAGTGCAATGACATAAATGCTGGCAAGCCTTAAAGCTTATCTCAAGACACAATACCACATCAAACCAGACATAATAATGCTGCGAAATGCAGATAATATTTTAGAGCTTAGTTTGTGTTTTATATTCACAGTAAATTTAATGGTGAATACTGAGGAAATATCAAGAGAAATTATTTTCAAAGACTAATACTAAATAGGATGAAAGGATTTATTTTTTCATCGTATAAAAACGTTGTTTAGTTGCCATCCATGCTTTGATTTCTTCAAACACAGAATGTCATCTTTTCTTTTTGTCACCCTTTGCCTGAGTCTACACTCTGTCTGGCTCTCCGTCATTTGACCATTTAATCCTCCCACTTACTTCTATCACACCATTCACACCTCTTGGGGTATTATTATGTAACATTTCATCTTGGCTTTCCAGAATTATTTATTGCCTACACATCTTCTTTTTTTCAGTTTTTTTTTTTGTTTGTTTGGGGTTTTTTTTACCACCAAGCATCCAGTACCTTCAATACTTTTAGCTAAAAGACATTAAAATGTTCTGTTTCCACAAATAAGGTCAAGACTTCAAAAATAACAACCTGTCTAAGTAATCTGTATTCAGTGCACGATAATCCACTTTGTGTTTCAATGCTAGTTGAAACACAACTAGCATTTACTTTTTTAAAGTAAATGCTAGTTGTGTTAAAGTAAAGCTGGTGGAAATGTTATTTTTACAGAAAAAGACAACACAAATCTAATCTGTGCTTTAAATAAGATCTGCTCTGATTGAAACATATTCAGTTCATGATTGACCCCCCTGTTATTTTGTGGGTCAAATTGATGGATTATGGATTAAACTTTTTCTATTTGTTTTAATAATTACTCTCTGCGCATAAATTGAAAATGGTTCATTTTACACATTTGCAACACGCCCCCCTCTTCCTCCACTTCCGCCCCGGATCAACATATTACATAGACACTGTTGGGTCAATTTGACCCACCAGTCATATTGAAGGTTAAAAAGAAATTTAAAAATATCCAATTCTATATGTTTTCTTGGAACTATGAGACATATTTCACCACACACACACACCACATGCATACATGTACGTACACAAGCCCACTTTCTCACTATTCTCTTTACTTCACCAGGAAACTGCGAGAAAGCAGGTGTTCATACAACTTTTGACGGGAACCTTTTCTGTTCCTGTGGACAAACTTCACCCACACTGAGTGACACTCAGCAGAAGTGGGGGAAAACATGTACACTCTCTGCATAATTAGAGGAAATAGTGGGAAAGGATCAACAATGAGACAAAAAAACACAGGTTTTCATTTTACCAAGATACAGCTCCTAAATTTATTTGCTATTTCTGGCAGGTAAGCAATGTTTGGTGTGTGCTGTGTTGACATTTACAACATCTGCTTAATTTTGACCGTAAGTTGGTACATCTTTCTTCTTTTTGCGGAAAGGAAAAGTCCTTGTTATGTGACGCTGTTTTGGGAGCCCAGGAGCTGGGGAAATAATCAGGAGCATGTATAAGGCCTAGACTCTTTTCAGAATCTGTTATCGTGATTGAAATGTAAAAAGGCAATGTTTTGGTGTCCACAGACTTTGACTGAATGGGCAGCATAAAACCAGATAGCCTCCAGAGCTCGTAGCATGTCACACTGCATGACACAGGCAAACAGCAATAGCATTAACCCTATTGGCCCAGCAACACAATTTATGTAATTATCTTTCCTTATCTGTGATGAAACCGATAACCACAAAGCATGCTATCGCAGTAACTTCTTATTTCACTCTGCTGAAAAACAATCTAACTAATAACGTCGCAGCCAACATGGTCTCCCACAGGTCTTATTACCTTGTCGGAAAACACATTATTCAGACGCACCATTATAGGATCTAATGAAAGGACGTTATTCAATATTGTGTGAAGCCATCCTGAGCCATAAACAAATAAGACAATGAAAGCTCGAAATGACAATAAGAGTCCATGAACGTTCTGATATACGGATCCGGCAAAAAGTTATCTGTCTAACCTGGGGAAAAAAAACAACAATGAACTGTGACCGCAGTAGAGACCGACTCCGTCTCCTGCTTTAATGGACCTGACTTTTTACTGAAACTGCAGCGTCTTGGTAGCACTTTGAAAAGGATGACTGCTTCATTTTGGATTACTGCCACAACACCAAAGATTAGTGAATGTTGCATATTAAATGCATTACATGAATATTAGAGAAAGTTTATGGAAATGTCTGGCAGCCAGAAGGTAACAGGAGAAATTAGGCAAAGTTATTAACTTGTGAACTTAAGACAGATGTTAAGATGAATGAATGTGTCCAGAACTAGCCTGGTGAAAACCAAGCCTTTGTTCTATGCTTCACTTTCTGCAGAGAGTCTGGATCTTGGCAGAGGTGAGGACTGTTTAAAATTTAGCGATTCAAACAGATTTTACCAAATGACTAAAAACAGTTGGAAGCAATCTGGTGAGGAGACGTCTTATCCAGCTATAAAATGTCTTTATCATTCCTCTTACTACAACTTTCATTGCTCAATATTTGGAAGCCTGGCCAACAAGGACTCAACTGCTTTGTTCACTTGCCCCCTCGCCATTGCAATAATTCACAAATGTGGCACATCAAAGGCAAACGGAAATAACAAATATTTTTGCTGTTTTCACATTTATGGTACATGATGGGAAGCTTTCTTTTTTTAATTCAAAAACCTCACTGATAAGCATTGGCATATTTCACAAAGATGCATAATCCAGTTTGGGATCAATAAGGTATTTTTGAATTAACTGGATTCTTTGTCTCAAAGGGGAATTATATGTATCTAATTATTTCAAAATTCTTTAAGACTTATTGTAAGTTATGAAGTCGTTTAAACAAGGCGAAACGCTTCTTGCTGCCAACTTAAAAAAAATACTCTAATTGATGAGCTGGTTGTACTTTGATGTTTACGTTGTCTATAGACAACAATAAAACAATGATTAAAATGAGTGGTTGGAATTTTACAGGAAACAATTTGCCTGTTATTGTCTGTTGTGTGCCTTAAAATTGCTATTGTGAATCAATACCACACAAAGCAAACTGAATTGCAAATTAAAGTAAATATTACTGTACATAGAAAAACGCAGACTTGTGGGTTTGCTGTCTTTTCCTCACACAGTGGTGAGAGGATGAACATGCTGAGGTTGACTTGAGACTTTAGAGAACAGGAGTGATAAATCACCATGGTCAGACATATTAACTTGACTTTTTCATTTTTTTGTAGAAAGAAAAAGGGCTAAAGATAACTGGAGGAGCAGATTCTGATGTAGTTTGAGTAGATTTAAAACTGAGGACAAACACAGTGAGATTGGACTTTGCATGTTGAGATTGAAAAAAAAAAAGAGATTGGAACAATTTTGTAAATTCCTTTGTTGTATAACTAGATCTATATTGTCACTCCTCATCCAGTCCTCTTTGTTCCAGGTTCCAGCTTTTCCTTGCTTGTGAATCGCTCACTATGCAAAGTTCCAGACTGGCTTCCTCTTTCGTCTTTGGTGACTTTTAATATTGTAAAGAAAACTCTTTTATTTAACACACCTTCTACTTTTTCTGCTTTTTGCATGTTGCTTAATCTATTATTGACCGCGGTGCTTTCCTTTGAGTGATCTCGGTCTAACGCATATGCCCAGGTGTTTGGGCCAGGGATATGGATCTAATGCCACTCAGCCAATAAATAATAAACTCTGAATTCTTCCCTTTCAAAACACAAAGAGCCACTTTGGTTGAGAAAGTCAGAGACTGAGAGGGAAGAAAGATTTGCTTTGTATTTGGTGACAAATCCGACCTCAAGAGATACTTTGAAGCAAACAGTCAATATGAGTCAGGTAAAGCTGTGGTTTAGAAAAGAGAATATGTTGCAGTGGATCTACTGCAACCAAAGCAAATGTTTGAATGAATAAAGAACTGTTTCAAGTCAACTGATATGTTCAAACCACTGCAATAT
Organism: Poeciliopsis gracilis; assembly: GCA_911649635.1. Taxonomy (NCBI): domain Eukaryota; kingdom Metazoa; phylum Chordata; class Actinopteri; order Cyprinodontiformes; family Poeciliidae; genus Poeciliopsis; species Poeciliopsis gracilis. The sequence continues at coordinate 299,460 of CAJVRI010000452.1, read as the reverse complement.
ATTGGAAATTCATCAGAAAGGATGTTGAATGATAAAGCCCATATCTAAAATAAAAAGGGTTTTAAAACTAAGCTTTTTGGGGGTGATATTTGTTGTACAATCCATTATTGTTAAATTATGATAAAAATTTTATTAAAATACTCTGATGTTTTTGTCACTCCCAAATCAGGCCTGTATTAAGGAATCAGTGAAAATTAGTTGATTCACACCACAGTATAAACAGATGGTGACACCTTGGATGTCTTAACATTTTTTTTTTGTTTCTGGAATATTTTTGCCATAATTAGAAAGACAATTTCTATTCATGAGTTATTTGGAATGTTGGAAATTAATCTGAGAAAAGTTTTAGTAAAACCTTAGTTTCAAAAGTAGGAAATTTGCTTTGGCTATTTTAGAATAAAATAGAGAAGAACCTATACCATATAACTTTGTGTCACAACTATAATTTATGAGAGTCGCAGATAGGGAAAAAAGGAGTAAATTTCTGATAAATTGAGAAAAAAGGAGATTCAGAGTTTCAAAATGTCTAAATTTTGCTAGAAAAAAAATATAACATTTTATAGTAAGAACTTGAGTATTTATGAGTCAAAATTTCTAAAATTTTCTTTCTGGGAAATATTTGACTTTTCAAACTTGTAAATTTCCAGGTTGTTTCTAGAAACTTTCTGAGATTAGTCTCAACATTTCCAAGTCAATTACCTTGTTTTAGCTAAAAAATTGTTTTGTTTTTTTGGTGGAAATTTATTCATTCTTTCTTTTTTTTCATCTACAATTTAGATGGCGTTTATGTTTAGGGTATCCAATCTTCTGATGGGTATCAAGTTTCATTCTGAACAGATTAAAAACACCTTGAACTATTTCCATTCACATTGTGCAACTGTAAATCAGAAGCACAATGGAAACCAGACGACTGATGTAAACAGAAATAAAAGTCCAAGCGCAGTGCAGAGAAGGACAACAGAGTGGAAGGCATTCCCAGTGGTGCCCGGCATGTTGAGGCTTAGATTAGTGAAAACACACTCATACACACACTCACTGAGCTAACAACTGGAAACCATCTGAGCAGAAAAACTGTGTAGTCTCTTGTGGCAGTTTGCAAAAAGCTTTCTCTTTGCCTGTGCCTCGTCTTCCCTCTCTACTCCACAGCTTTCCAAAGTCCTTAAAGCCCCTCTCCACTGCGCACTGCCCGCCATGTGCTTTCCATCCCTCCATTCATCCATCCATAATCCTTAGCACATGTCCCTCTTTCCCTTAATCATCTCTTGTATCCAGTTTGCTCTCTTCTATATTTCCATCCATGTAATCATTAGTGTGGTCAAAATAACTGAGCTGTCAGAGTTACTTTGCTGCTGCAGGCGAACACTGACCTCCATATTTACCAGATGGTATCAGCAGTAACCACGTCTGCTGCTCATTCATTGTGATTAGTTAACTCCTGCGTGTCTCATTGGCTGCATTTCCATTATAAATCTGCACAAATCAATGTTTGTGCAGATTTATAAAAATTTTCTGTGAAAAATACAGACATTTGCAATTGCGATGTTTCCATTAAACTAAACAATCATTTAAAATCACACATGGATAACTTAGTTCACATGACCAGTGAACTTTGACATCCGTAAATGACGGATGAAAACAGTTACATGAGATACACTGTTTTGCCAACAGTATTTGCTCATCCATTCAAAGAATCAGAATCAGGTGAGCCGATCACTTCCATGCCACAGGAGCATGAAGTGAAGAACCTCGGCATGCAGACTGCTCCCACAAACATTTGTTACAGAATGGGTCACACTCTAGATTGAGCTCAGTGAATTCCTGCGTGGAGTTGTGAGAAGACGCCACCTGTGCAACAAATCCAGTCATGAAATTTCCTCACTCCTAAATATTCCACAGCCAACCGTCAGCTGTGTTTGGGAACACGTCTACATTCACGACATGTTGGGGAAATTGTAGTCCGCCATTTTACAGAACAGAATCAACATTATAATTTATCCTGAAACGTGTGATGCTGTGAGAGCTCTGGTGCAGCCAGCTGGACTTTGACAGAGAAACCAAAAACAAACCATCATCCCCCTACCACTTCCTGTCGTCTTTTTAAACCAATAGTAACATCTGGCTGTTGATCCCGTGATGCGAGGAAAGTGTTTCCATTGCAGTTTTGTCAATATCGCCTATATTGCTATACGGAGGGTTATAGGTGAAAAAACATCTCTGTACTCTAATTAGCAACAGAGACTGGAGTGAATAGGTCTGCAGATGTTTTATCTGAACCCAAGAGACATTAACACTGTGTGTGGGCAATTACTATCAATGCTATACTAGGATGACAATGAAAACTATGAAGTTATCCAGTCCCTACCTCAGCAGTGTGATGTGAGCAGCGGTGATCAGTAGCAGTTTTTGAAATAAATCTAGATGTAGTGTTGCTCTGTTCTGAAGAACCTTTTTTTATTTAAATAGAACCATTGTTCACAGTTTTTATTGTCTTTATTTTCTGTGCCTGTGGCTATGAATGTAATCAAAAAAGCTGAATTTAGCGTTTGACATATGAGTTAGTACAAGAGCATGAAAAAAAATTCTGAACAGGTGAAGCAGTCTAATATTGAGTCAACGTTCATGTAATCTTGAAATTCCTTATTTGTTGTTTATTGTTTTTCATCCACACTGAAACTCTGGTTGGCATGTTTTCAGTAATTATCATACTCACGCTGATGAATCAGAAACATTTATTTCCTTCTATGTTGGATCGTTTATTACACTGGTATTAATTTGTCTCCAAACAACCCCTGAATCACGTCTTCTATCCGTATGACACACAAAACCGGGTGTTGCCTTGATTAGTGTGTAAAACTGGCTTTAAAATTCTCAACTCCACTATGACAACAATTCTCGATACCTTCATAAAGCATCCATCCAGGAATAAAAATAACATTAGATTTTAAATGGCAACGTCTCTAATAATGGTGACAGCATGAGCAGTATGTTCACTAGCCTCCTCTTCTCTTCCTCTAACACACTGTCATGTCCTTGATGTGAACTAAAAGAAATGGAGCAGGATTCAAATCCCTCTGCCAGAAGAAAGTGAGTCAATGAAAGAAGACATTTTTGTTATGCAAAGTCATGGCAGGTCGACACCATCCGATTATTAAAATATCTGACCTAATTTTGATCTAAGTTTCTGAAAGGAATGAATGCATGCACTCATATTGTTAGTATACACTTATAAAAACCTCAATTTGTGTCTAAGGACTTCTCACTTAAGTGCATTTTGACTCCAAAACACACACACACACACACACACACACACACACCCCCCCCACACACACACACACACACACACGCACACACAGAGGGAGTTTAAAGTGTCTGCATCTACTGGCTGATGTTAAGATTTTCTTGTCTCATCCCAGTGATTTGTGCCGGGGCTATCATAAAGGGGAAAACAACTGAGGACTACAGTAGATAATTTAATTAAATTGCATTTCCCCTGACAGATCACTGTGCTATTACTTTTTATTATCAGGGACAAGTGTATCTAGATTTAACTAGATGAATGGTTGTACTCGAAGAAATTTGTCCGATGGTAAATGAGACAGGTGTCCCCATATGTTTGACTGGGGCCACAGAACACCAGGAAGTGATGAGATCACCACAGTGGAAGTGCAACTGCCTTTTTGAAACTAAACCTGACTGAAAGTTAATACTGCAGAGAAGGGCCGAAGAATATCTATGGTGACAAGAGACATCCTGACAAAATGAGAAAACAAACAGGCGAAAATCATGCTTCCAGTCCAGAATGTCTCTGTCTGGTTTTGTTTTTCACTCAATCTCCGTCTACTGGGATCAGACTGAGTGGAGCGGCATGGCAAGAAATACAGACTTTATGCAGCGCAGGTAAAGTTGCGAAGTCTTTTTTTATTAAAATGCTCTAATGACTTTTCCACAAAAGCCATTTAATGGCTTTTGTGGAAAACTTGTCACAAAAGACAAATTACCAAAATGGCAGTTAAATATACCAAAATGAGAAACATTTCCTTGATATTATTACACAAATTATTGAGTGTGTGGGAGAGAGGGATTTATTTTGACATGTTCTTTTAAGATGTAAATACAGTGGTAATTTTTCCATAATTAAAACTTATTTCACAATATTTTGACAGCAGAAACAAACTAACAATCTTACCTCTGAATTTCTTAGGTATATGAATAATTTTGAGAAAACTGCCAATAGCTAAGAAGAACAATATATAGCGATAGACATATGATCAATATCAATAGAGAATATATCTGGTGTAATATTCAATATAGCTGAACAGTGATGGATGTGGAAACAACAGCGATGGATGACGAAGACACTTCAAAAAACTGATCTGATGAGATATTGGAAAACAGTAATCCTGTGTTCAAGTTGTTGAGTTAGCCTCTTAGAGAAGCTAATGTAACCCAGGGTAAAAACTGCCCTTAATCCCGCCGTTGCTGCTCCATTGGTTAGAGTGATAGTCAGTCACACAGAGTAAGTAGTCAGCCAATCATTGCACCTGGAGTGGTTTTTTAGGCCTGCTCCAGCTTTTCCCAATCAGGTGTAAGGGGGAGAGCTGGAGACAAAAGGAGCTGTAGGTTTGTGCTTCCAAACAATTAGTTAATCTCTTTGTTTGTTATGTACTTTTAAAATCTGAGTATCCAGTGAGATTGGAGCCAGGAAGTTCTCATACAGTGATCTATAAATGGAATTGTTGAGTAGTGAACACAATGTTTTGGTTGTTTAGCATGTTGGTGGTGATAGCCAATGCTAATTGTTATCAAACATACAATCTAACTTTTTAAATTCAATACATGTATTAAAGATAATGAAATGAATGCTGATATCTTTATTTTTGTTTTAAAGATTTGATTGTGGATATGATTGTATTTATTTCTGGATATAACTGAAAAAACAGTCTAGTTAACTAGCAGGATGGTAATTTACTGGACCTGTTTATTTCTTTACAGGCCAGGTGACCCTTTTTGGGTTAAAGGATGGTGAGCTTCTGATAACTGGCTGGAGCCAGGAGAACCTGAAATTGACTCCATACTGGTCTGGTAGGAGGCTGATGGTCCAAATATTTCCCCCTCCATCTCACTACATAGACACACTTCATTATTCATCTCTTCATCAGACGCGAATTGCGCTTGGACATTTTCCTCTTAAATATCTGGATAAACACACCATGGACTTTTAAATGTGTGTTGGTCAGACATTGTGCTGACCAGGCAGGGAAAAGTGAAGGACTCTTTGTGCACAACTATATAGAAGATCTACTGCAGTACTGTGTGTATATATTTATTGTATTTTTGTTTTTTTGTATGTTTTGTCTTGTAATGTTTACTTATTGTCCCCTTTAAAATACATAGTATTGAAAGCAGCTATTCTTTTGTTGTTTTATTATTTACTGACAATGGCTCCACTAGATGAATTTAGTCTTCTGATCTCAGATGCTACCTAGTCTTTTGCTACCTTAAATACTGCTACACTAATCACAGCATCTCAATGCTAAACATGTATCACCAGCACAGACGTCCCCGACGCTAATGTCAGACTCCACCGTCCACATTTCTAAAGAAGCTCCATTAATGATCAGAACTGACTGAAACACTGGAAAGTTGAATCGGTAGAATAACACTTTGCACCAACGTGTTAGCTGGAAAACCTAAATAACAGATAAAAAAAATATAAATATATATTTTTGTTGAGCTCATATGTCAATAATTTAGCAACAAAGACTTTTTGAATTGAGAATGTAACTTATCTTGTCAATATGTAACATGATTAAAATGTGATCGATTATTAATTATAAACCCTGGAATAACTTAACCATTTTAATTGAGTCCTGCCACTGAAAAGGATGTGAAAACTCATTCTTGTGCGTGTAACGTCCTTTTCAAACATCAAAAGTAAATTAGATCCATTGATTAAAAGTTCTACATGGAAGCTGCTCATCCATGATGGAACAGGGACACTGTGCTCCCAGTGTGATCTCTGGAGAACACGCTGTGCTTCCGACACATCCAGGGTGGCTCCGCTAGTGTTAAAATCTGACCCATGGCTTGAGCTCTGAATGATTCTTCAAACATCCCCCGTGGCAGAGCAGAGATTTAGCATTTAAATAGATGAACACCTTGAAGTCCACCAAACGACTGAGGGATTCTTTAATATTTGAGTGTCACACACACACAACAGTCCTGGCTTTCGGCCCAGACTGCTAAAAAAACACTTTCATTCAGAGCTTGTTCTGGGAGACGGGAGGAATGAGGGATGGATAGAGTGACTGAGCGAGAGAGAGAAGAGGGAGGAACAGAGGATGAGGAATGGAGAAAGGTGAGACACTGAGGAAAAGCATGTTTATATTGCTGCAAGGACAAGAGATATTAGCTACAAATTATTAATGCTGCTGCTCCGCCGCACATCTCATGAGCAGGGTCCATTTGTACCTTGAAGACATCAAGTTGGAGAAAAGCCCTTCAGAGTGATGGGAGCGCTGAGCAAAATTAGATAATGGAAAGAAGACAATAAATGCTCAATGAGTTGAAGGGACCATGTTACTGGTCCTGAAAATAAAGTGCAATAAAAAAATAAAAAAAACCTGATTGCAAATCCAGCTGACACAATTAGGTCTGTGATGTTAAAGTGAACTCCTCATCAGAATATTTGGAGCACAAATAGTTTTTTAAAAGTTGCTTGATGAAATGTGACTACAATGCAGTTACTGATGTCACATTTTTACCTCTTGCCTACAAGCCACGAAACATATTTGTGTCCAGACACAAGAACTTCAGGGGTGTGGAGGACATTCAGGGTGTTTTATTTCATGAAATGTTTCTATGAATCAGGTTTCATTTAGGCAACTGATGCTTGATAGATGGGTAATCAGTGATTGGCCAGAAAACTGCAATTGGTGCACCAGTGTTATGGGCTACAAGTTAGCATGTAGACCCTGACCTCCTCTTAACCTGAACAACCTGTGATCTACTGCCCCTAAAAATGAACAAACCCAATATTTAGAGGTTCTAGCTCTCAACCCGACGTCCCGCCTGGTGATGGAATAGTGCTTGGAGACATGCTGGTTTACTTGACAGACATAAAACTGAGACCATGTTTACACCAGTAAAAGCAGAGGTGCAGAGATGGAGGGACGGAGACGGATGGAAAATCTAAGTTAAGCTGGCGTTGAAGGGCAAATGCAGCAGGCAGCTGATCATTGGAGATGAGTAATAAAGACTCTGATTGCACACTGTGTGTGTGTTTTTGGATAATGTAACCTGACACATGGATGCATTTCTATCTAATGAAGAGTGAGCAGTTGTTTCTGGAGGTCACTAACTGCATACCACAAACTCATTGAGATAAGTAGAAAAATGCACCAAAACATGGAAAAAAAAGACCATCAGTGTGATATTCATGCGATATCACCGCACTAGTAAAGCATAAGTGTTCCTGGCATTTAGTAGCACTAAAGCCAAAACATGTTGCAATGACATGAATTATGATTTGGCGTGTTATTCTGATGGTTTTTGATGAGACAGGCCTGCATATACATACTGAATGAACATTAAAGTAGCACACGCTCTTAACCACTTATCTTCCATTCACTCGGTTTTGCACACACACAGCAGAAGTGCTCAAGTGGTCCTCACACTCTAGAGTCAGCTGAATAATTCAAGACAATTAATGCGAAGGCGAAGGCTCATCTCCATTTGTTCCGTGTCAGAGTTCTGCTTTCTTGTTTTCAGCGATTCTCTTGATGCTCAAGCCCTCTACAATAGGTCCTCCGTCTGTCTTCAGCTTCATTTGTTCAAAGGAAAATTTGTGCTACTACTACACTACTTTTTTCTCTTTCTTTTTTTGCTTAGATACATATAAAATTTAACATTATGTGTTTTTCTTTGATGCACTTGCAGTGCAGTGGTTCAGATTCCAAGAAGATGCTGAAGGCCACATTAGCTTCGCCAAATTTTATCCTTGAAAATTAAAGCAGCAACAAATTATATTGCCGCTTTCTTAGAAAACAAAGATTCTGCAAATGGTGTTATAAGGAGTCACTCTAATAAATTAACTGCTAGAACTGTTTGAACTGTCAGTGTGTCATGAAGTTTGTTCAGGATCTGAAAGATTATTAGTATTTTTTTTTTCTGTTATTGAACATGCATTTAAAACATTTGTACGTTTGTTTAAAAATGATAAAGCTAATAGATAATTCATCCTGTGCAGGCAGTGGTAAGCCCTGGCAGAAATTCTTCTGGTCATGTCCATCATGTCCTGAAGTTAGGGATCTCCACACAGTGTGATTGATACAAATGTCTATTTCTGAACATTTTCTTCATTGGCTTGACATGGTTCAGAGGTCTCGAGTTTCATTTTGTACAGGTGAGAGTAAAGGGCAGCCATCAGACTAAAATTTCAAATTGGAGATACAAGCGACGTGTGGGTATCAGTGGAATCCGACCTGTGTGCATTCACGGTGACTCACCGTCGTCTTCCATCGCCTCGTCCCGCCACGCTTTGTCTCTATATATATGATGGCACTGAAAGGTCGAACTCTTCCAGACTGTAGCGGCTGGCTGACTGCTAAAGTGTAATCAAGCATGCCATACCACTTCCCCAAACTCACTCTGACAACAAGCCACCCCCCACACACACACACGTCCAGCTAGGGCTATTTTCTGTTGATGACCCTTTGTCATTTGCTGCACATCTATTCTCCTTCAGCACATCCTTCTCCTTTTGGACTGTAACCAAAATTTCTGAGTGTGTGCACCACCTAAACACAATATCAATATTAGAAGAACGATAGATAACCAAAACAACGCTTAGAATGTTTCCCATCCAGTGGTGACTTTTTCAGTAGGAAACCAGAATTCACCAACGAAGATTCATTTTCAAACTTATCAGAACCATTAAGGTTCACCCAACTGAAGTTCAGTCGGACTTGATGGAGAACATCTGTGAAGATCAAAGTCATTCCACAGATTAGAAATTGGATTCAAGTGCAGATTTTAATTCCAGGCTCTCTATGGTTGAGCACATAACTCTTTTCAATAAAAAGTTTTAATGTCAGGATCAAGTGGTTTGTCATTTGTATTGAAATAGATGTATTTCACTAAACTACAATGGAACTTTTTCTTCACACGAGTCACGTGATCAACAGCCAAATGTTACTACTGGCGCAAACCACAAAGAAGACAACAGGAAGTGGTAGAAGGAGGATGTTTTTATTTTTTTGTTTTTATTTTTTTCAGTGTGCAGCTGCCTCCACCACCAGTACAAACAAAGTTATTTTAAGACGTCAAAGTTATCTTTGTAAAATCACCAACCACAATTCCCCCAAAATGCTGCACATACAGCTGCTCTGAAGTAGGCGGGGCGTGTTGCTCCGACGCCTGAATAAGATGCTAATATCTCCTCTGATGGCTGATAGATGATGAGTGCTAGCAAAGTGGCTGAATAATGAATATCTCATGTAACTCCAAATTGTTGCCATGACTTTAATGACATATCATGTGAGTGACCTCACATGACCTCACATTACACAAGTGTAATGTTAATTTCATGCCAGCAGTAGCGAAATTGTGATTTTGGGCTTGATAAGAATATCAATAAATATTTGCACATCTTTTTAAAGGTAAGCTCTAACAGTAAGACAGGAAGGTCAACAAAATGCAGAAGACCAAAACATAAGCTATGCTAAACAAAAATTCATTCTAAAATGGAAGATATGATGAATTTGGCAGTATGACTTCTGTTGTATATTTTTGCTGTTTTGTTTTTGGGTTTTGCATTTTTTTTTTCAAAACCTTTTGGGTTAGTGTACTCTCCTCTACAGAAGACCAGCATATCCGATGCTAACACTAGCCTAGCCATGCTAATGGATGGCAGAGAAAGAAGGCAATCCAACGGGTATTCAGCCTAGGCATGCTGGTCACCAGCCTGTCTCCTCCTCATTTTCCAATGCTGGTTACTCAGTTACTGGTGTTGGCCTTTATGAGAACTCTTCATTAGCTCATCTGGCCACCCTCCTAGAGCAAACCGGATCACTTCAAACAACCCACTGCTCACTCATCTGAATGACAAGCCCTCCACTTCCACAACTCCAACCTGAAAAGAAGGACAAATGGAAACAATCAGCACACCAACATTCACCACCACCTGCCAACCCTTAGCTTCGGTGGAAATACTCGCGGTCCCCTGGAACGGCCCCCTGACCGCGTCTGTCAGCACTAAGGATTCATCTCCGTCCATTTAACAGCACGTTTTATTCATTCCAGCCTCGGATAATAACCACTTACCTCTCCTCTCCAGTTCTGTCCTCTGTCTCCTGTGAAACCCGGAATAGTCATCTCTTTGTCCATTATCGTCAATGAACCTTTCAAACCTTTCTTGTCTCTGTAATTGTTCCTTGCACAAGAATCTTATTTTTAACCAACATCACAGAACGCCTGACAACAACTCCTGGATTCAGCCAATGTCTCTAAAATGTATCCCATTTTCTTCTTCTTCAGAGTCAGACTCGACTTTGTGTTGTTGATCTGTCACATAAAATGAAAAGTTTAGCTTTGACAAAATGGTGAAAAATCTCTTAATCCAACTGCAACATTACAAATGTTACAGTTGGGTTATGACTAGCTAAGATCATTTTATTTAAAATATTTCCCACCTTACAGCTGACTTAAGGTCATAGTTGTTTGCATGAAACACAGTTTTGAGAGAAGGAAGCTAGACTTTTGCTGGATCTTTCTTTTGACTCTGAATCCCAATATTTTTGTTGACATGTTTGAAGCCTGCTCAGCTTGTGTGGAACGCTAATGGTTCGAGACTGTTGCAAGCTCTCACAAATTCTCATAGCAACTGGTTGCTTTTACTCTCTCATTATGTGGTTCTGTTGTTTTGTGAGAATGGATGAGCAGTGGGAAAGATGTGACAAGTGAGTGATAAGGGAAACAAAGAAAATGGAAGAGGGAACTAATTGCCTCAAATTTTGATCTCATTACAAACCCAGTAAGAAGGAGAAGAGGAAAAAGAATGGGAGGGTGGGGAGAGGACTGGGGGTTAATAGGCAGAAAAGCTCTGCTTAGATGGTCATCGCATCAGCCTCTTTTCACCAAGGAAAAGAGGCTGAGATTAAAAGATCTAAATGAGAAAAATGACAATAAATGCGATTTCAGTGAGAAAAATGGAGAAGTGATGTAAACTTGAATGATGCATGGTCAGAATAAAAAAGAATTGAAGTCTTATCAAGTGTAGGACTGCAAAAGAAAAAAAAAGATACAGTCCATCATCCACTATAGTTTCACTGTGAAAAGAGGAAGGACGAACTTTAAGCAGGATTTATCACCATTGTTTTGTCGGCGGAATAAAGCTTGCGGTATAGATCATTATGGAGGACACACAGAAATACACACACCTGAACGGCGCGGGGTCATCTTACCTTCGTCTTCCCTCCAGTTCCTAACGTCCAGCCCTGAAACTGAGCGGACAGGCTGACAACCGAAAAGATCACCATCAAAACGCCGAGAGGGAATCAGCAGCATGGTGGGATGGACAACACAGTTCACTAAGCAAGAAGTGAACAAAATGATTTTTTTTTTTATGAATTGTCTTGGTTAAGTGCACTTGCAAAAGTTTATTTTATGCATGCAAATTACAATGGATTTCATAACAGGAGAAAATTAGCGGCTGCACAGTGGCGCAGTGGGTAGCGCTGTTGCCTTGCAGCAAGAAGGTCCTGGGTTCGATTCCCGGCCTGGGGTCTTTCCACAAGGAGTTTGCATGTTCTCCCTGTGCATGCGTGGGTTCTCTCCGGGTACTCCGGCTTCCTCCCACAGTCCAAAAACATGACTGTCAGGTTGATTGGGCTTTCCAGATTCTCCGTGTGTGTGTGTGGTTGTTTGTCCTGTTTGTCTTTGTGTTGCCCTGCGACAGACTGGCGACCTGTCCAGGGTGTACCCCGCCTCTCGCCCGGAACGCAGCTGGAGATAGGCACCAGCACCTCCGGACCCCGTTAGGGAGAAGGGTGACGGAAAATGGATGGATGGAGAAAATTAGCGTCCAGATTTTCAAACGATCACATGACAATAAAATTTTTCCAAAACAGATGAAATGTATGTTCAATGCATGTGATGAAAAAAATTTGATAGCAACTGTGCCTGGATGGCTTGATGTCATAAGATTGCCCATTATGCTTAAAATATATTATGTGTTTTTCTTTGAAAATTTTTTAATCTTTTAATATACACTGTTTGCAAAATTGAAATAATTAATAAATATATTTTTTGGAACACAAGGATGTAAGTTTGTCCCCAGGGTGGAAGAAATGCATTTAGCTTTTGATATCAAAATGATGATAATAGGTTAAATATTTTGCATTGTAATATTCCTAGATCTGAAAAAATATATATAAATAAAAAATCCTGCCCATTAAATAAGATTTTTCATAGAACCTCTTTTCAATAATCAGCATTTCAGGTTTAATAAGCACAAGCTGATCAGTTTTCATATGTATGTTATACTTGGGCAGCTCAAATAAAAGCGAAAAAAAAAATAGAAATCAATAAAAGTGGCTGAACTCAAAACTTTCTTCTTTTAACTTGAAATGTTTTATTTAAAAATTCTGCATTGTAGCTGGGGCTTCAATAAAAGCATAAACTTAATACACCTCACAAAGTTAAACCCTGACAGCAACTAGAGACTTTGTAAGACAGTTCACTTTGACAAGAAGCAGAGTGGCATTTTAATATCAGAGCGTTTTATTTCATACCTCTTACGTTCCCAGGAGCCCACTTCCCTCAGCAAATAAAACTACAATATTAGTTATCCTACTTCACTAATCTGGGAGAGCTGAAGTTCAGTTTCAACAGTCAGCACAGACGTCAAGCTGCCATCTTGTTGGAGAACGTCGTTAACTTTCCATTACAGGCTGAACCCAGCAATTTCTAATTCAAATTCTTGTGGCAAAGTACTTTTTAAAGTTTAGAAGGATTTCTATTCTAGTGAAATAACTTCATGTACAACATAATAACAACAAACACATACCATACAGTATCAGTTAAATCTGATAGTTCATGTATAACCATAGCAACTTCAATGGTTTGTAAAATCACGAGCGCAGTTCAGAGCAAAGAAGAGGCTAAAGCTTATATTTCATAGGAAACTCAGACTGCACAAAGACCGAAACATGGCAATGGCAGTAGTATGCTGATGGAAAAATCCCATTATTCATAACAAAAGATTTGTATTTGAATCAAAACAAGATTTTCAAGAGAGCAAAAAACAAATTCAGACATGTTTCCAGATGTGATTCATAAACAGTGGTATGATTAACAAAAATAAATAATTAATTTGGTTTCCTGTTCACAGATGCACCACTTTTGTATTGTATGCCATTGAAAATGTCTAATAAAACACACAGCAGATTGTGGTTGGTGTCAAAGAAGTGAAAGTTGTTCAAAAGGCAGGGATGCTTTTACAAAATACTATTGTATACAGCTAAAGGTTCATTATTAAGTATTTATCAGCTCAGTCAAGTAATTGTGTTACCTTCAATTGTTATAAAAAAAAATGATGTGTATTTCAAATATGACATAAAGTAAATTTGACTTTGATATTTTAGCCCTTGAAATTGGGCCTCTGTCTCCTTAAGAAACTCCAGCTCTTTCTGAGGCACCGCCTTCAGGACGTACTCACCACATCACTCCTCTATTTTACGTTTACCAAAGTTTTTATCAGCGATTCACTGAGAAGTAGCTTGAAGGCAGGGCTAGGTCCACCTGGGTGTTTTGCTCAGCTGAATGATTGCCATGTGAGATGAAAGGATTTATCAAATATCTCAATGCAACACTCAAAGTATGTTTTTTATGAGGAAATAACATAATAGTATGGTATAAAGCTATAAAAAAGTTTATATTGCCCCTTTAAGAACAACTTAAACACATGTGAAAAGTCAAAGATCCACAAAGTTGGGCCACTTTTAGCAATTTCCATTCAACTGAGCATGAATTAATTTCTGAATTCAGTCCTGTTTTGGGATGATTGTCTACTTCCACAACCCCAATTTTGCAAGAAACTAGTTTTTATGAGATCAGTCAATAGAAAATGGCTGTACATTTACAGTAAGATGTTCAGAATCACAGCCAGTGGGAGTTGTTGCAAAACAACAAAACCTCAGACGACGTTGCAGTTTTTAATTAAAAGGAAGAAACAAACGGCTGAGGCAGAGTTCAGTGTGTAAGGGAGATTACAGCAGACTTATCAAGACGAAAAGCACCTTTGATTGGAGAGAAAGATTCACGCTTTGGAGCTTCAGGAGTTAAAAAAACAGGAGGTAAAAAGAATAAGAGCGTTGGAGGTAAAGATGATGTCTAGACGGCAGAGAATATGTCGGCACTGTGGGAGCGTTTCTGATTGTGAGCACTGTGGCGAGGTTACAGGTCTAATTACAACAATCATGCACCATAACCGTGATAACACTTCAGATAAAGTTAGCAAGGATCAAACGTTTTGTGTCTGGTTTTAAGATCTGCCTTATTTTAGGTCCTACGCGGTGATGACATCAGCCATAAATAACGAGAAAGCAGCAATGTCCAAAGAGCGGGCCAATTTTCTGCGGAGTTCAAATTTGGCCGTCCAGCAAACAGAGCGGACGCATACGGATAGTTTGTAATTTTTTAGAATGAGACTTAAATAGAAAATGTTAGTTACCTTCATTGGCCTGGCTTTTTCAGCTTTCATTTTAGTAATTACAGCCAAAAACCTTCAGGGACATTTTACCCAAAGTCAGACTTGGGTGCAGCTATTTATTTAACCTGGCCAAGTGCAGCAGGGATTCTCTGTTAGTCAAAGAAATTTGACAAGGGAAATTTTTTTGTCAAAATCAAAAAAAATTCTTGCAGTTTGTTTTTGATGGGAACAGACTTTGTGTGACTGAGATGAAGCTTTTTGGACATACAATAAATTTCACGCTTAATTTATTGCCAAGTATGTGACTAGATAAGAATTCACAAGTCTTCTACCATACTGCTCAGACTGTATAGTAGAAGACAGATAATCCAGCTCCTCTGCTGTCTCCCAGTGCTCCCATTACAAACTGCAAAAATACACCAGTCAGAAACAACCAATCAGAGCCAGAAGAATTAAGCACAGCCAATCAGCATAGCCACTGATGACAGCAGAGAAATGCTTTTCCTTGAACTATATGTTGCTTCTCTGCCATTAGCACATTACATGAAGTTGATTGACAGCGCTAAGACCCGCCTCCTGGCTCCCATTGGTTGTTTTCGGTCATGTGCTCAGGGAGCAGATGGGAGATTTTTCAGATTGTCTGTTTCATGACATGCTGTCAACAAATGTGGAAAAAACAATAGTTTTGTAAAAATTGCATGAAGCAGCTTTAAGGTTATATAGGGATCACAGACTTAAAACAGTACTTTATTACAAGAATGTTAACGTTTTACGAAGCGAAGTCCTGAGTAAAACCCGGTCCAGAGCTTCTCTTTGTACATATCCCTCCTCTTTTGTTTTCCCTCTCCAGTAACATTTGTTTAATGAAGCAAAGTTTGTTTTTTGGGGAAAAAAACAAAACAAACTTGTTTTTTCATAAACTGAGTGCTGTAGTGGCAAAGGGGTGAAGCTCAACCCATGTATGGAGGCCTCAGTCCTTGATGTCACAGGATTGAGTCCCAGGCTGATGACCTTTGCCACGTGTCTTCTTCCTCACTCATTATCCACTTTTCTGTCTGACCACTCTCAAATAAAGGCCATCAGAGCCAATAAAACCTTTTAAAAAAAGTTTAGGCTCTGGGAACATGGAGCAGCAGAGAACAGGTGAGCATAATTAGCAATCAGCCAGAGGGGCAGGGAGAACTGAAATCTGTTCCTTCACAATGTTTTAGTTAATTTTCGAAATGCCTGGTCTAGTTTCATTTAGCTATAGTTTTTTTCCCCATCAGTTACGTTTTTTTTAATTCTTATTATTTCAGTAAACAATTTCAATTTATGTCATTTAGTTAGTTTTAGTTAAATGTAATATCCTTGGTGTCTGGTCCTCATTGTCCGTCCAGCCTAAGGGAGCGAACTGAGGTGCAGAACCCAGAGAGGGTCTGTCAATACAACCGTATGGTTTTAGTTAGACAAGGTTAAGCACAGTACAAGTGCTGCCCGGCGCCGACATGTCAGCAGGTGCAGAAAACAATACGGAAGTGTTTGATGTAACGCAAGACGGCAGAGGGACGACAGATATTGCTCAACGCGACCCAGTTCTATTTAATGTTGTCAGACCAGACCTGCAGAGAGGTTACTCAGGATTAATGCCACTTTACATTCAGACCGCCCTCTCTTTATGGCCTAAACTGATTATGAATGAAAGAGACAGACTCCAGTGCAGATGGGAGCGAGAGAGAGCAAGGCGTGATTCAATATACCCATTTGCTGATGATGTAATACGATGTCAGTGAAGATGAGGGAATAAAACTTGCTCAATCTCAGCACATTCCATATTCTCTCATTTCATAATTTTACTCTCAGAACCCAGCAATCCGCTTTTCAATTTAAAGCCACTAGCTGTTTTTTTTATTATTATTATCATTTTTTATTTTCTCTCTTCCTGTTTCATTTCTTACGTAGAGATCTAGTCAGTTGACCTTTCAGAATTCTAGTGAAATTTCTATTTTTTAACGTGTTTCTAAGTTTATTTTCAAATGAAGTCTTTGAGTCGGGGCAAACTGATCTATGATCTACAGGAGCTTTCGAACTATCGACTGGCCTTGAACTTCTCCACATGTAGCCCCATTGCAAAAGCACAATCTTGTTTAATTGGGATTTTTATGTCAACAGCAATTATGAAGTGAACGAGGAGAAAACATCAATGATTGTTTTTCTTTTTTTTTTTAAGAAATATGAAAAAAATGTGGTGTGATTTATTATTATTATTATTTTGCCTCTCTGAGTTAACAGAAGCAGGTTTGTTTAGACGACAACGCCAGGACAGCAAGACGGAAACATTTTACTTCTCGTTTACATGGCGACAGCATTTTGGACAAGGAAAAACACGACGGCACAAAGTGAAACCTTTTAGAATTATGGCCGAAAATGACGGCGTCCTTCACGCCATGTTGTGTTTGAGTGCTCAGTCCCAGATTTCACCATGACAGGTCTCTGTGTTCTGTCTGTGCTGCTTCACCTCTCCAGGTTATTTGCCTTTAAAGTAAAACATATGGAACGATTTTGCCCTATGTGAACTCTGCCCAGCAACAAACCTTCACCAACAGTCAGAGCAGAGGAGACCCATTCCACTCCCCGTCCACATTGCAAATAAATCACACATTTGTAAATCATCAATACTTGCTAGTTGCCATGGCAATGTTCACTAAATCAAGTCATACAAAGCCTATTGCAACCAACAGGAAACTGTAGCTTTCTAAGAACAGCTTGAGTGTGAGAGTTATTAGTCTCACACTGATAAGGACTTTAGTGATTTTGTATTCATATATTCTGATGGTTCTGATGATTCATTGTGATGACAGGTAGGAGGAAAAACTTGGTTCATGCCAAATCCTAAAAAATAGTGATCAGCTAACCTAACTTCAGTTTTTTACAAACAAAATAAGATCTATAATTACTGTGAATGAACTAGTTCAGTTTTGACAGCAATACGTGACTGACCCAACATTTAAAATAGTGATGCAGCTCTTGCTGAATCAGAAACAATGATTGTTTTATAATCTGAGAAACATGCAAATGATAAAACCCAGATGCTACATGTTTTGTGTGAAATTTTGAAGCGCTTAAGACTGAACTGGAACATTTTTGTAAATCCTGTTGTTTGCCTTTTGGCTACAAATGTTTAAATGGATGCAACACAGAGACAATCATCTGCTGTCTTATTTGGGTGACAAAGAAGAAGAAGAGAGTGGAGACGGTTTGCTGATCATCAGAGTTGATCAGGGTCAGGTTTCTGTTAAATGTGATCCACTTTATCAACCACCTGCCAGTTCATTCGTCGTCTTTCCATCAAGTTCAAATAATGAACCTGCAAGCGTAAAATAGGAGAAGAAAACTAACAATTCTGCCAGTGAACACACACTAGTAGCCAATTCTGTGTATCTGAAACATCATCTGGATGGAGTGAAGAGTTTAAAACAGCAGTGATGTGAAGTTTAATCAGTGGCATCCTTCAAATCTCCATTAAAGTAGGTGGCAAACAGAAAATGCTCTACAATCAAATGAGTTGGCCTCGACAGGTTTTTAGGAGAATAGTTGATTAAAAGCAGACTAACTCTAAAACAAAGTCAGAATAATAATGCAAGGACCAACTGACAGGATGAAAGGTCAGCGCTCTGTGGCTGCCCTCCAATTAGTTAGATAACTAATAGCCAAATGAAACAGAAAGTAATTTGAGTCGCAGTTGCATCGACTGGGTGGCAGTGCTGCATCCATCGTGGGTCAGCCACTTCACTTATGCAGCGGAATCTTTCAACATGTCCATAAAATCGATGGCAGCCTGATTACCTGGTGGTCAGCGTGTGTGTGCTAAAAGACGAGAGGCTAACTTTCCTAGAGCGTAAAGTTTTTCTACACCAATGAAACAAAAAGCAAGATTTCAATAATATAACAGGGGTTCATAAGTGCATTTTATATCTTTGCATGCCTGTTTTCAAACTGCCTACAAACTCTAAGCAGCTGCATAGAGAAGATCTGAGGAGTCAGAAGCACTACAGAAGGTGTGAATACAGACATGCAGTCACGTCACCATCATGTAAAATTAACCTATAGGAAAAAATATCATATGATTTTTTCCTTAAAGCCAGTTGGCATTTGACCTGCTGAGAAGTGACGACAGTCGGAACCAGACAAGGTGTCTCCTTAAGGTTGAAATGACCTGCCAGATCAAACTATCAATTATCTAAACCCATTTGTCCTTGATGGGTAATAGAAGGTCTGGTCCCAATCTCTATTGGTCAATTGGGGGACAGGCAACAGAAAGAAACAGCCGTGCAAGTACACACTGCGACCTACAAGGGCAAATTAGATCAACCAACAAACATTACAGTCACACATTTTCATAGTGGGAGGACAGGCATTTTCCTCTTTAAATCTAATATAATCAAGATAAAGTCAGCGTAACCAATCGCACAATTTCACAAATCTTTATCTCACATTGCACCAATGAATTCATCACCTAAAGATTAACGGGCAACTTGGAGCCTAAACAGCCAGACTGAGCGAGCACAGCATGACTCACAGATGCAGTGAACAGACACATAATAACTCTGAAGGAGTTATCAGTAGAAAGAGTGGGAAAAAAATTAACTTCTTAAGAGGAGGTCATGTAAAGTTCTGGAAGTGGTTAGGAAACCAACGTTCACATTATACCAACTTTGAATGTTTGAACCGACATGCTAAACATTGTGTGTTGGGATAAAACGTATCCGTCACATCACACACACCTTAAATCTACCTTAAATCAGGCTTTTCTTTAGCAGAGGCAGGAACCCTGGTCAAGAGGGTCAGAGGTAAACACTGGAATCAGGAAGAGAAACTGAACTGAAGAAAAAGGAAAAGTCTTGAGGACAGGTTTGAGGTTCACCGTTCACCAAAGGCCGTTGGTGAAAAAAAAAAAAAGAGTTTGATCACAGCACATTAATGTGTTATAACGGTCCAGGCAAAAGTCCAGACATAAATACCTTTGAGAATATGTGGAGAGACACGAAAGTTGCTGTTCACATTCGCCCTTCTTTCAATCTGAGCTTTTTAGAAACTGGAACATGGGACTGAATACAAATACACAAAACCCTTCCCAGATTACTGAGGGTAAAAAAAAAAAAGAAAAAAGATTGATATGAGAGCTGGAAATGGATGGGTTGATGGTTGGCTGAATTTGTAGAAGGTTAGCCTCAGCAGAGGCTAAAATCGTGCAATTTTTATGATTATATCAAAGTTTCTCTATAGGCTAATCTATATTTAATAATATGTGGGGCAAGAAAGTATATTTGTTTTTGCATATTTGACAGAGATCGAGTAAAACCCAGATTAACACAGCTGCAAGTAAAAAGAGAATGCTGAATCACCAGTAAACACACAAACACACACACACGCCCACACACACGCACACACCCATGCTTTCCTACTGCTGCTCCCATTAAAAACACAGACAATAGAACTATAGTATGAATTCTTACCCAGCTCTGCTACCTAAGCCATTAACCATCATCAGGACCCCAGAGATGATTCTGCACTTCATCAGGACCGGACAGTAGTCTCCAATAATGACCTCTGCTCCCAACAAGGTCACTGGTTAGACTACAAAAATCTTAATTAGGTTCCACAGAGGGCAATGAAAATAGATCAAACTAAAGTTTCACAAACACTGTTCTACAGTGGGGGGAATAACATTATAATATAATGTGAAGTTTAAAAAAATTTCCATTTTATATCGTACTGCCACTTTAACACAGTCAGACCCAGTAAAAAAAAGGTTCAGCCACAATCATGAATAGATTAATTAGTGTAAATTTGTCTACCTAAAGAAAATAGCACCGGATTTTCACTTGGTGAGACGCATCTTGAAGAAGTACAGGGCGACAGTAGAGAGAAAACTGTCTTTAGCAGGAGATGGAGAATAAATACTGACACTATTAACAATACCTTACTGGAAAGAGAAAACGGGAAAATCCCTGCTTACACTGACGTGTCTGAAAATCTTTACGCTTTTGTAACAATTTCACAGAGAAAGAAGAGAAAAAAAACAGAAAAAAACCTTCCTACCTGCTTTAAAAACAGGCAAAAATGAAGGGAGACTCTGACTCAAACACACACAATCACTCTAAGCCACATGCGCAGTGAGTGTGGTGCGCACCTCTTTGATAACAGTCGTTGTTGTAGCATGAATTATTAACCAATCGTCCTGGTTATGAGGGGCGTGTGAAGCAGCATGTGTTGAGCTTATTGTCTGCCTCATGTTTCTGCTTCAAAGCGGCTCAGAAATGTAGTAACAAGCTCGCATGCCCTCTGTAGCTCCTCAGCTGGGTAATATCTGCTCATCTGAAAAACCGTGTTTTTCTGTACAATGTATGTGTTTCAGGTCAGAAACAGTTGCATCCTGCAGTAGATGAAAAGAGTAACACTATGAAAGCAATGAACAGAAAATGTGGGTGTGATGCTTTTAATACAGATAGTAAGGCAGCCTCAGCAGAGGCTAAAATCGTGCAATTTTCTTTATTTTTCCCCAAAAGAGCAAAATGCAGCCGAATTGAACGCTAAATCTCTCTCTCAATATTGGTTCTGGTTGTCTGATAGGTAAATTGTGCATTAAGAAACCTTATGTTCTAAGAAAAAATACTGGTATTTACATAAAGTTTTCTAACTTTGACCTTTCTATTTGGAAAAATCAAAAAATCAAGCAGTGTGCTCTTCAAACAATTAATCAATTAATCAATCAATCAATTAATCAATCAATAATTTATTTGTAAAACACAACACATTTCAGCAATAAGGCAGTTAAAGAGGCTTTACATCATAAAACATAAAATTAAAGTCATAAAATCAACAAAAAGTCACCAATTTGAGAAAACCAGTAATAAGCATCACATTTCATCAAAATTCTCAATACACACCAAATATTTATGATGTGTCAGTGTTTCATTTAATGAGATTGAAAAGCAACCTTGAACACACTGAAAAAAAAAAGAAAATGGTTGAGCCAACTTAATTAAATTGCTTCAATTGGGTATTATTTATTCATTGGGTTATTTTATTTATTTATTTTTTTGGCAGAGGTGGCCATAAAGTAAGTGGTCATTACCAAACCAAAAGAATTGAGATTAATGTAATGAAGTCCATGAACTGCAGCTCAAATGCACTTTTTTGAGTGCAGGTGGGGTTTTAGCTCTAATTTAAAGGAACTCGGTGTTTCAGCTGTTTTGCAGTTTCCTGGAAGTTTGTTCCAGCGAATTGGAACAAACTTCCAGCACAGCTGGACTGGTGACGTTTTCCTCTGTCCTGGTGAAGACCCAACACTCTGCTAATGCAGAAACCTTCCCTGGATTGATTTTGCGCTGCCGCTTCCTTCAAAGTAGCCGTCCTCTCACTTTGACTTCACTGGAAGACGAGCTTCAAAGGTTCCAACTTTATTCTGGGAAAAAATGTTTTCAATCTAAAAAAAAAAAAATGCTAAATTCAACTCACTATATTTGAAGAATGAGGTCGCGAGGAAGAGATGAAAAACGTTTCTTAAACCTGCAGCCTTGTGACGGCGTTCCAACAGCGGTCCCAGACTGACCGACCCAAGAGCTGAAACAAAAGTCGGGGCTGGATTATAATGTGTGCAGCTCTGTACAAACCAGCACAACTCCACCACTGCATAAGTATATGATGTTTTCAGTCAAAAATTGATAAAGTACATTAGATTTCCTGTAGTGTGTTTTTTTTTTTTTCGTGTTTGAAATGCAGTTTGCATGTTCCACATCAGTCCATGGGTTTCTTCTCCCTGTGACTCTGCAGCTGCAGATCAATCCATCATTTTCTTTTGACACAAAACAGGTACAAATTGTACAAAAACAGATGTTTACCAGATCTGTCATAACCTGCAGAGGCTTCTCTACATGAGTCAACTTGTATCATTTATCACAGCAAGCGCTTTTATTTTGAAGATAAAATTAGACAAATGTCTTTTTTTTATCTTTATCTTGGTGGCTGCTGTCTTCCTGAGCAAAGGTTTAGGCCACACGAGGGATTTCTTAGATAGAAGAGTTTGCTGAAAAAAAATCACAATTAAGATTAGAATAGGATTTTGCATCCTCTGTTATTCCGCACTTAGTGCTGATTTGAAGTATTCACTCCTTTGGATGTTAAACTCTTATTATTAGGGATGAACCAATCCACTTTTTTCACTTCTGATACCAACATCTGAGATTTAGTATCACCCGATGATGATCCAATGCAGAAAAGCGGCGTTGAATCGACTTAAAATGTTTCTTTTATAAAAAACATACACAGACATGTATTGATTGTAAAAATGTATTTGATATCTCTGCCCTCATCTATTGGCCGCAATTTCGCCAGTACCCGACCTAGAATTTCTTTCAATTTCTGGACTGACACAGATGTTCACATTGGATTAGTGCATCTATGTTTATTTTGCTTGCAAATCAGTTAGAAAATCAACAAAATTTGGCTTTTTGACCCCAAAAATGGAACAAAATTACTCTTCAGTGTCAAAACAAAAATAACAACTAAATGAAATATATAAAATAATAAAGTGATTTAATAAATATTTACTACCTAAACAGTATCTGACCTGATTCAACAGAGATTCAGCCAATTGCAGCTAACAGTCTCACAATGAATGGAATGGAGTGCAGTGAGTGTCTGAAGTGATTGAAGAGATCTGAGTCTGGAAGGTCCATCGACTGCTTGTTTAGTGTTCTTGGCTTTTACAGTACAGAATGAAGGCTAAAGAACTTTACAAGAAAATCAGAGAAAAAGCGATTGGAACGTATCAGTCAGGGCATGGTGACAAAAATCTCTCCAAGTCCCTGAACATCCCGTGGACTTCATTTAAATCATCATCAAGAAATGGAATTAATGTGAAAACTGATAAGCTGGAAGTGTTGAAAGGAAAAAATGATTTTCTCTGATTGGTTCCCACCAAACAGTCACCTGCTTAAACGTTCCTCTATGTTGACTGTTTCCCTCCCGGTTCGAAAGGCTCGCGCTGTCTCTTTTATCAGAGCGTTTATTCAGACGTGATGAAGAAATAAGGTGTGTATATGAAAATGTTTACTCTTTCTGAACTGACAGCATTAAAGAACACCGCTATTGCTTTCCTCCTCTACGCCGCTCTCTGTTCTCTCCGCTTTCCCGTCTCCTCAGCCTGCCAGACTTTTCATGCATAAAAATGAGCGTCAACTTCTCCGTTTCCACCAGGAGCCCCCTTTTCCTGAAATTTATTCAACCTCTAGTTTTTTTTCTTCTTTTCCTGCTTCGTCTTCTTCTTCTTTGCTGCTCATTCACCAAATCCCCACAAGGCAGCAGCATGTTGGTTGCAAGTTGCAGCAGCGTGACAGGGAGAGTCTGCAAAACAAAAAGGGTGAATGATTATAATTGTGTGTAAAAGAGGTGCATGTGTGTGCCAAAGAGACAGGATGGTGAAGCGGAGGAGGAAGACTCAAACCAAACTCAGTCCTCCTTCACTAGCTTGTTAATCTCTCCAGACCTGACATTTCCAAACCTCCGCTCCTCGAACTCCTCCTCATCCTCTCATTCCACCACCCGACCCCCACCCCTCATCCCCGTCTTCAAGTGAGGCGTGTGTAAAGCCAGAGCTGCAGCCGAATAAAACCCAAATTCTCATTGCTTTAAAAATCCCCTCTGAAACGTAGTGGGACGCTCAAGTCCCTGTAGTTAAATTCATCTCCAACAACTTTAGTTTCACGTTGAGCCTATAATACTCTAATAGAGCAAAAAATGCGCTCAGCAACATGTAGGTAATTTTTGGTTGGCAGCACCGTTGCCCCTGAGAATTGCATTCATATTGCAGATTGGGCAGGACAAAGTGTGCCATTTAAGTAGCCAAGCAGAAAGTGTGTGGAGGACAGAGGACTTTAAAGGGGTAGTATTATGTGTTTTCCAGCCACACAGTGGCATTTTATAGCTTAATCAACTATGTTACCAGTTGTTTTAAAATAATTGCTGTATGTATCAAACATGACTTTAAAATATTCACATTGTTTTTCAATTGACTGAAATCTCTTTAAGAAACTCACTCTCTCTGAAGCTCCACCTTCAGGAAGTCACACAACATGGCTCCTCTACTAACCTTTAACAATGTTTTTACCAGACCTTCACTGAGAAGTAGCTCAGCAGATCTCCACCAGGTGTATGCTAATTGCTGCTGGCTAGTCTGAAGGGGCTGAGTGGGGGAATCACGGGGAAGAGCTGCACAGAACCGGAAGTTCCAAAACTGCAACGCCAAGCAGGCGGTGCTGGCTAACACCCTGCAGGGTGCAGGGGTTCTGCGCAGATTATTGGTTGAAAAAAAAGAATGAAGGCAACAGTCCAGGTATGATTTAGATGAAGGAATATAATTACAACTTGATGTAAATCTCAGATAACTTTTTTACACAAATAAAGAAAATATATTGACCTTCACATAGTTTCTGTTACCTTCATACATTTAAATTCACTATAAGGATCCCCACCAAATCAGTTCATCTTCATTCTCGGCTTCTCTAAACCAAAAGAACCAAAATTGACTCTAAAGTGTCAATTTTGATTAAATAATTTATAATTAATAACCCTTTTAAAAAACAGACCACTGCAGTGCCTCTCACTAACACTAGGGATAGCATATTCATTAAATGTGATTTTACATCTTTCCCTTTACTAATAAACAAACACGAGTTATTTTTTGACATAGGATAGCTTCTTTCAACACACGTTTAAGAACATAAACATATTTTCTTAAAATGATATTTTACAGAAGTTTTCTTATGATTTTGACATGATTATTGTCATGTTCTGTGTTTTTTTGTTATGTTTATTTGAGTTTTCTGTGTCCCAAGTCTCCTCATTGTCCTGTCTTCCCCTTGATTGTTCCCAGGTGTGTCTTGTTCCCTTGATTACCCTCAGTGTATTTAGTTCCTCCTGTGTCTTTGTTCCTCGTCGGATCCTTGTCGTAGTCGTACGCGGTCGTAAGTTGTCTCTGTCAGTTCTTTATTTGTCTTTTGAGCCGCCTGTATGACCAGATTTTACCGGTGTGAGCCCTGGCTTCCGCTCAGCCAGGGCTCACACCTGTAGCCGTGCTGCCTGGCCGCGCTGCCTGGCCGCGGACTGTTGTTGTTTTTCGGACTGCTTTTTGTCATTAAATTACTCACCATTCATCTTACCTGGGACTCCAGCGTTTGCCTCACCGCCTCCAACCACCACCACCACATGACAATTATAATTTGCTTTGGTGTTTTTCTTTGAATATATCAGCACTATAATTTGCTTTAAAAGGTTGTCATGTAATGTTTTCTGGTTCCTAGCAGATTTGTTTATATTTACATGACAGACTTTTGATTGGCTCTCACTTAAAAGAAAATAAAACAAAACAAAATTTAAAAAAAATTCATAAAACCCGACACAATAGCGGTGCATTAGAATTCACTCAGAATACATTTTTGTGTAACATGTAAAATAAAAGCATCCGGTACTGAAGTGAAACCAAGGCAACTTTATTTATATGCCACCATTCACACACAAGACAATCCAGAGTGCAGCACATGATAACAAAACCTTCAGGCTCTGAATAGCTTTGAATAATAATAAAAAGAAGAAGTTAAAACGCAAATTGAATCTTCAGTCTTGTCTCAAACACTCATCAGTGACAAAGCAAATGTGTCGTCAGTCGGACGGATTGGAAAAATAATGTTCTCGGTTTCCACCTCAGGTTTTCAGGGAGTTGGTTCTGGAGCAGAGCGGCGTAGAAACTCTTGGACGTTTGTGTTATGCTGAACTTCAAAACTCATTTTGTTCATATATTATGACTTAAAGACAGACTTTATGAACCTGAGCTGCTCTTACATGTTTGACTTTGTTTGGGGAAAATTAAGCATTTTTCAGTGTCTGTGTGGAGGACAGTATTGGTCATCTGAAGCTAATACAAATACAAATATTGGCATACAGAATTGTGCGTGTGAACTTTGTGCAGAACTTGTCCCTCACAAGATGAATTTTCAAGTCGTCTGTAGAGGGAAAGCATGAAGGGGTTTTTGGTGTGAGAGGAATTTAAAGCACCGCTGATCAGAATCCCGCTGTAGATTCAATCAGCTTAAAGCTGGGATGTGTTAGCAGAAGAGGCAAGTCAGGCTGAATTCATTTCAAATGGTGTGTCTGTGTGTTTCAGCGTGATTGTGTGTATGTGAGCGTCATCCTCAGCATGCTAACACCTGCTTATGTAATAAGAGTAATGATGGTGGTGCATATAGAGCAGAGACTGATGAAGTATATAATATAATCTGATTGCAATTTTGACCTGGCATCTTCACAGTGTACACACCGGTCAGATGTGAGGCCGGCAGATATCACAGTCACTGAGTTTTAGGATTTATTCTAAAAAAATTAATAAAATAAAATAAAACTACATTAATACTTATGGAGCTAGTTCAATATGCCTCTCCTTCTAAAAGCCTTTTACAAACAAGTATCTTATTGATTACTCAATAAATGAGGACATCACTGAAAACACCCCACTGAGACAGTCAACATTTAAATTAATCATATGAACCTAAAATGAAAAAAAAGAGTATTTGGCTGATTGCAAAATAAACCAAATGTGTGAGGTTTTAGCTCCGATGCCTAAAATGAAGGGAAGCACACCTTTTCTATTCTATTTATAATCAGAAGCAAACTCAGTTGGTTGACAAAAAATAAATAAATTATTCTAAAAATCTGGCGGAGAAGCAGAACATTTTAAAGAAGAATTTGCATACAAGGATGTCACACTGGTTACTCCGATTGAGAGTCTGCATGCGTCCGCCTGTCTCGCTCCACGCCTGGTTTTTATCTCCAGCAGCTGGATGCCAGCTGCCAGTCATTCAGATAACCAGCCTGTCTACAAACACTCACTCTACCTCCCAGGGCCAATCTCCCAGTGTGTGAGTGTGTGTGCGTGTGTGTGTGTGTGTGTGTGAGAGAGAGAGAGGGAGAGACGGAGAAAAGCCAGTTGTTTTCCATCCAGCACAAGTCAGTGGCCCTCACCCCCAGCCATCCATCACTTGACAGATAAAGATAGTGATCTGGCCAAACATATAAAGAGACCGCCAGAGTCAAGGGCTACTAACTGCTTAGATAGAGAGAGGCTGAGAAAGAGAGGCAGACATTGGGGAGAAGGCACAAAGCCAAACACTGGCTAAAGTTCCTCACTGGAGGAAAACAATGAAAGAGGCGACCGAGGGAAGCTAAACTGTTTATACTGTCCTCCTTGAATTTACAGTCGGACATTCCTTCCCGCAAACAACAACTTTTTCACTGTAAGGAAGACAAATGCTAAGATTCTCATCGGGGCCAAGTGGTGAATACATTCTCAGTTGGGAGTCATTTTCCAGCTGGTGTCTGCAAAGAGACAGGGCGATGAGTTCCCTTTGTTAGACTGATCTCCAAGATTTGGCTGACCGTGTGTGTGATTTTACAGCTGGCCAGCAGGAAAACATTTACGTTTCTAAAAGCCAGTTTGTGGGTCAAAGAAAAAAAAAATATGTTCATGAATAAAAATGTAACATTAGCCCAGAAAGAGACTGCTTCTACCTGTGTTTTCATTGCAAATATGTGCAAATCTTTGTCGTTGTTCTACTCAAGTCGAAGAAATACAATTTAGAAATGATGAGGTAAGAAATGACTGGTCACTAGTTCACTTGGGAAGTCATGAACAGTGATTGGCAGTGACAGATTTAAATGTTCACATAAGCTCATAATTCAGCCATGGCGCTGGATCTCAGGGTCTATCAGGTGTCAAAGGAGATGTCTTCATCATTTTCTCCAGCAGTAACATCGGGTGTTGATCAGGTGACTCGTGATGTGAAACACTTATTTCCATTGTAGTCTTGCTAAATACATCTTAGCAAAAATGTGTTGGGTTTTTTTGTCAAGATTGCTGCTTTTCCATTGAAAAAATTCATCTTTGACATTTCAATTTGTGCAGTTTTATGGTTAATGGAAATGCACTCAATATCTTAAAATTTTAGATACATGAAAAACTCATTTTCAAATAGTTAAATTTAAATAAGACTTTAAACCTCAATTCACCTCAAGGCCAGTTCATATCTCCATTTTTGTGTCACATAAAATATGCTGGTAAATAGACATGACGTAATAGTCATGACGTAATAGTTATGACGTAAATAGTCATAAAATGGTCAAATCACACTTTCATTGAAATGTCCAATATTTACTAAAAAAAAATTGTATGAAACCCCTCTTCTTTAAATTATTTGTACATTTTAAATCTCAGACATTTAAAAGAGGCAGATGTTACAACATAAAACATCAACTTCTTACATAAGGCTGAGTATATATTAGAAAATAATGTTAATCAACTCTGAAAGCAAGAATGAGATCTTGCAAAAAAAACTTCATAATTTTGAAAAAAAAAATTATCAAAAATAAAACACTGAAAATTATTTTACATGAATAATCATTCTGTAGAAGGCCCAACACCTACCAGCAATGACTGCTGGGAAAGCAGATGAATGCTAACCCACCTTTTGTTAAAGCAACCTGCAGAGAATACTGACACAAAAACGATTTCTTTAAATATTTAAAAATGCCAGATTTTCTCCTGCAGTCAGTGTTTTCTGTCTCTAGGTTCCGGCCTCACACTCAGAGGAAACTCTATTGGTTTTACATCGACCTGTCATCTGACCAGTGGCCGGTGACAGGCCCGTCCAACCGTTGCCGACTTTATTTATGTGCTCATTTGTGCCACTGTTAGTGTCAAAGGACAGAAAAAGTGTGAGTCCTTAAGAGAATCTACATGGCAGCTTCATAACTCAACCAATTCCACAGTGGGTGGCTGTTTTATGCTATTGTGTGACAAACATGACAAATCGCCAACTTGCTGTACGCTAATTGTCCCTCGAGCAACCAGTACAAGTGCTTGTTGTGAGCTAATTGTCACCCACAGGAAAAAGCGCAGCTCTGCTGACGTGGGCTGAAACATTATGCACATGCTCAGAACCCCGTTATCAAAAGCTAATTCATCCTAAATTACTTATCACCTGAAAATAAATGTTAATCCATGAGAGATCTCATTGACTTTCCACAACTCTTGATGAAATGTGCTAGAGTTGGAATTACTCACCCTCAAAAATTAATTGAGGCTGAAGTCAACAAACCCTTTCATCTAATTTGCACTCTCATTCTAGTCATCTGGAGTGGCAATTAGGTGGCGCCCATCGAGTAGGTGCCTCATGAGAAGAAAGAGCAGCAGGCTTTTGTCTTTAAAACTGAGTATATGAGCCAAACTGCTTTCCAAGTCTAAGTTGATAAAAAAAAAAAGTCACACCAACTTTAGTTATACTACCTGTATTTTTGGATCTGTTGCACAAGTGTTTGTTGATAGAAATCTTCTATCTAGCACAAAATTCCTCCAGGATTTTGTGCCTTGAAATTCCAGGAGCTGGTCCAGCACTGACTGCATTCTCGTTTCAAATGTGTGCAAAACTTTGTCAATATTTCGCCAATGTCAAGAGAAAACAACTAAATTTGGCAATTGCAGTGTTTCTATTAAATAACAAAGACAATTCAACAAACACAAACATAAATAAGTTTGTTCATGCAATAAGGCATTAAAAAACACGTGCATGGTTTTGTTCTTCATGGTTTCTGCTTCAGGTTGTTGGTCACGTGACTTGTGTGATGCAAAAAAAAAAAAACGTGTTTCGTGAAATAAACAAATATTGATGCAATCAATAACAAAAAGAACACCTCATCTTAGCGCCAAAACTTTTTATCAAAAATCTTTGAAAGTGGAATTTTTATTAAGCAAATTTCCTCTCCAAATGTAAATTGTGCACTTATATAGCCAGTGGAAATGCAACTATTTATTAATTGAATGCCTTACAATACATCCACAGGTGCACCATGCTTCCTTAATTGAAGAAAATATAAGAAAAACTCTTTCATTGTCCTTGGATTTGATAAATACTCTTGTTCATGCTAAAAGCATGACTTCAATGTATTTTGCATTCTTAATTTCATGACATTTTTGTTGCTCTTTCAACAAAGAACAATCCTTCATTTCTAGTTTTTTATCCCGAATGAGTTCCTGCGTTTCTTTTAAACGCGTGTGTAAACTGTCGCTGGTGTTTGCTCTACATGTGAACCTCACAGCGTCCATCTGATTCATCATCTCATTGAAAATTCTTTGGCATCCCGTCCAGAATCCCCTCTTGGTAGGACAGTAATTCCCTACTCAGAGAACAAACAAACCACAAGA
Organism: Poeciliopsis gracilis; assembly: GCA_911649635.1. Lineage (NCBI taxonomy): Eukaryota > Metazoa > Chordata > Actinopteri > Cyprinodontiformes > Poeciliidae > Poeciliopsis > Poeciliopsis gracilis. The sequence continues at coordinate 268,459 of CAJVRI010000452.1, read as the reverse complement.
TTCAGTCCAGAGATACTTTAATGTTTATGTCAAGTTTGCCACAAGGGCACCGCTGACGAAGAGATGAGAGAACGCCTTGATATTTCTCCATCAAAATAAAGTCAGTTTGTTCCTTTAGTCTGTAAGCTATTATTATGAACCCCAGATATGATGAGGGCTTTAAGCCATCTTGTGTTGACAGAGTTGGCAAATAAATCCTGTCATGCTAGTTCCATCAACTAGCATGATGGTCATGCTAGTTGATGACTATCAAATCACACATAAATAAGTTTGTTCATGCAATAACAAACTTATTTATGCCATGCTAGTTGATGACTATCAACTAGCATGACATCAACTGTTGCTTGTTGATGGAAGCAACTAGCAACTGCTTCCATCAGTTGCTAGTGATAGTTCCATCACTAGCATGATGGTCATGCTATTTGATGGAACTCTGTTACATACATGGATTGTATCATTTTAAAACAAATAATTGCTAACAAAGAGGCAGACAAGATATAAATGACTGTAGGAATCTCACTATCCATTACGACTACAAATGCTAACGTTAGCATCTGCTTCGGAGCTTTCTGATTGCAATGACTGCTAATCATTTCATGCTACCAGAGCTAAATCTAGCATTAGCTTTATGGCTTCCCTGTAAGGCTGTTTTCACACCTGACAGTCTGGTTGACTGTTGGTTTGCGATAAAAACTCAGAGAATCCAGGACTAATTAAGAGGTGGAGACATTTACATCTCCAGATAGGAAAACACATCTGTACTAGACTATGTTCCTAAAAAAAAATAATTACACAATTACAATTAATTAACTTAACAACAAAACCAATCTGGGCCCACACAAAATCCAAAATCATCTCCCTTCCCTCTTAAACAATGGATTTTCCCAGTGAGGCTGACTGAAAACACCAAGTCCTTGTTAGCGCTGCTCATGGGCGCGCTTCCATGGCAACACATGCTTCACAGACAATGCTTCACAACACCTGAAAAATTTGTTCTCTTTTGTCTTTGGCAAAAGACCATAAGCGATTTCTCCTGCTGGTACTAGACTAGGCTGTTTGCTTTGACTGGAGACCAGTTTCATACCAGATCATCTGGTATGAAAGCATCCTTAAGCAGAACATGAGGCAGATCTGGAAAGCGTATAGCTGAAGTGGCTTTGGTTACATTGAGCTATCTCTGTTGTCATGTTTCTATGGCTGCTGGAGATCATACTGACCACCTTCTCTTATTCTGCTATATTCTCCTACTACTCTCCAATTTTACAGCGTTGCTGTTATTTCTGCTTTTAGCTTTATGTTTCCCTTTCTCTTCATAGAAGCTAATCACAGGAGGTTGAGGAAGAAGGGGATGCTGTTGAGAGGAGATTCAGGAATAACATCAGTATCAGATAGAGTGTTTGTGCGTGTGTGCGTGTGTGTGCGCGTGCGTCTGTGTCCTGTTTGGCCTGAGCTCAGCGGGGGGTTATGCCTAAAGAAAACAGAGGTGGTTTTCCCACATTACCAAGTAACATGAAGCCCACAGAGGAAAAATGTATACCCTTTCACATGTTAACTCAAGCTTTAAAAAAGAGAGCCTGTGTGCCATCACAGAACAAAACACAGCCTCAAGTTTAAGCTTTAAAAGTACAGGAACATTTATCATTTAAAATAAAGTCTAGGAATTATCAAAAAAAGGTAACATATTACTGGAAGGTCCCTCTGCAGCTAAAGAGAGCTTTAATTTGCCTGAAGTAATTATAGTTAAGCCTCAAAATCATTGCAGTGGTGCATATTAGCGTATAAGCCAGAGGAACATTGATTGCATCTTCATTAGTTTTGCTGTGTGTGTATAGAAGGAATCTATAATCTCAACATAAACAAAATTCTACACCCCCTGCTGCAAACCCAAACACACCTTTTTAACAGCCCTGAACTGATTGTCTGACGGCTTAAAGCAAGGCGTGGGGGGTTTGTGTGACAGAGTTGGCATATTCTGTAAAGTTTCATCCTGCCACCTCGTTATTTATTAATGAACGAGGAAGAATATTCTTTCCTGAAGAAAGAGGTGTCGCAACACAAACCCATTTGTCTGCGGGCTGTTTGTTACAGTGGTATTCATAAACACCGAGTTGCACTTATACCCAAATGTTAAACGGTATTAGCAAAATGCAGAGGAGGAGTAAATCTGCTCACTCAATAACAGCACAAATTGGTGTGGCTGGGGCGCTCTGCGCCTGAAATGTCTTTTTTTTTTTTTTAAATACATGGAGCATTATTTAGTAATGTAGCGCTGCAGACTGAGAGAAGGTTCCAGAAATGTGTTGGAGCAAGTGGCACCCACCTGAAAGCCTCCAGACAACAAACAGAAATAAGGGTAAGACTAGGCTGGTGTGTTTTATTAAGGCTACTGTTACACAGAGTTTACAGGAAAGTCCACAGCATTACATTAAAACATGAAGTCCTTCTGAGCATCACATGGGAATAGGATGCACTTTGAAGGTTTTGCACATCTTAGGTTTTCAGGGAGTTTGTTCCAGAGCTGAGGAGTGTAGACATTAATGCCAAACATATTTAGACCATATACTCAACATTTCTAAGAATGTTTTCACACCTGATAGTCCGGTAGACTCAGTTCGATTGGGCACCAAAGTTGCATTTTCAGCTGGTGCAGTTTACTTTCACACTGCACTGTGTCAAGCAAACCAAACCCTTTGAAAAACCTCTTCCTCTCCTCACCTATGGTGGCGCTGCACCATGAACCACTGGAGGAAACAACAAGAAAACTTCAAAAGTAAACTTCAGTGAAGAGGCATCAGATTTTAGCAAATGTAGGATTTCTCTTTTGTCTTTGTTGAAAGACCTCAAGATCTATTTTCCTTTTATTTCCCCAGACTCTTGCAGAAGCCAGCCGCAACTTTTTTATAGACACCCATTTTACGTCTAAGCTGTTAAAAATGAAAATAAAAAGTTTTTTATGTCTCCTGTTTTGATTGAAAACCATTAATTTTGTACATCAGGCTGTTGAGGACTGATTTTGTAATAGAGCTGGAAGTATCCATGACAACACCAACTTTTTTTTATTGCTTATCAAGCAAAGTAGAGCGACGCTCTCTAATTATGCAATTAATTGCCTTAACATTTTAAACACATCTAAATCTTTGGAATGAATGATACATCCCGCCCCAAGTCAAAAATGAATAATATGAAACCCTTCTTATAGTCTCTAACCAAATTTGTGATGTTTCCATTGGTTCTTCAACAATGTATCACTGTTGAGCTCGTTGAGGTCAGGACTCTAACCGGGTCATTGCAGACCAGAACATTAATATTATTATCACTTTCAGCCATCAGAAACATGTTGGTCGAATTATAGAAATACTTTAAACCTAAATATCCCAGAGGAACGAATGATGTCTGACTTTAACTGGAACTATTTTACGGTTTGCATGTCTACAAAATTACATCCAGATCAGGCTTGTCTGTCTCAGTACTCAACTCTTTTTCTTTCCTATTTTCTGGCTGTTCTGCTGTATTATGGGATCAAGTTAATTCAAATTCAGTTCATTGTTTTATGGGGGGGGTTCCATCAAGGATAAGAATGGTAAATTCCTCAGCTTTTCTCCCTGCGAATAACTATTTTGCAAACCAGAAGAAACGTGTCCCTCGTGTGTTCATCATCCATCCAACCAGCTTTCTGTTGAGGTCAATGAGAAGTACCGGCAGGAACAAGCGCTCTAACAAGAATCGGGAGACGTCAGTCATGATTCACGTCATTGGAGAAAAATTTATATCTACTTTGTTTCTGAATACCTACTGATTTCTTCTTGAAAAACGTGCTAATATGCCATGGAGGGCTCTCTAAGTACGGCCACACTTGTTAAAGAGCAAAAATACACAAAAACAATCTAAACGGTTTGCATGATTATTATTAAATAACAAAGCATTTTGATTCCCCAGGAATTCATCTCTCAAGCACATCTTCTCAGAGAACAATATACTTAGATATATTGTCTTGCTCAGGGATCATTTTAAAAAGGCCTCCAACCAATTCCTTAACAGCGGTGCGTAGCAACGGCAACAATTTAATATTTTGTGATCACAAAGAACCGATGTGATTAATGATTGGTGCTGGGTGGAGGCAGAAAGAGAAACAATGACAAGGGAAGAAAAGGTAAGTTTAAAAAGAGAAATGCTGGTAATCTGCAAAACATCTAGAAGTCGATATATTATCAGCTGGCCAAGCAATGTTTTATGTTGTTGCAAAAGCAATTTCTGTGATGTGTTATCCTCGCCTGATGTGACCATTAATTTCTGTACACTTCGCCTGCCTGTCAGACTCCAGCTTTACGTTGTAACGGGGTCTTCTTTCACACCGTGTCATTTTATATGCTTTAATTACCCATCAAGCACAACTCAGAAGTTTGTTCTTTAAAACACTTGGATGTGTGTTAAACACCAAAATTCAACACTTTGCCATAACATTATGACAAATGACAGACTTGATAGCGAACACTGCTCATCTTGTTTTTTATAAAAAACAAGTTTTTATATGAAAATGCTCTTTTTCATTAAAAAAGAGCATTTTAACCATTTCCAACTGTTATTAACATCTTAATTTAGAATTTAATATATTAGCATTTGTAACATAAGAATCGATTTTCATGTGTATTCCAAATAGCAGGCTTGTCAGACTTTTTCGCTTTAAATATTCTGTCAATTTAAGGTCAGAACAATGAGCAGATTTCTTGTTTAAAAATTAAATTAACTGCACTTTATGTCTAAAATTGCTTGCTTGTTCTGCACTTCACTTCTCACAGAGAACACATCGACAATCAAGAAACAGTCACTTGCTGGAGGTGTGGACTCAGTTTACGTTTGAAACTATTCGACCTAATAGTGAACCATGAACCAGTCATTCATGCTTGTAATGTACGCGATGCGTCAGCTTGACGAAGCTTAACCAGAATTTGTGTGTAAAGCAGCCCGTTGGAAGCAGGACCACAACATTTTTGCCAGGAATAAAACATCTTAAACATTCCTCTTGCTCTGACTTTAATTGCTTAATATTTGGAAATGTGATCAATATGGACTGAATGCCTTTCCCTACTTCTTCCGTTGCTATTGACATTCTACAACTACAGTTCCCAAGCTCTACAGAAAGTCAATAGTAATCAATCAAAAGCAATCAATCAATGAAAATCTAGCAGAAGTCAATAGGAAGGCCAGGCTACCTAAGCTACTCAAAGGTTTGATGTCAAACAGTAGAATATAGTAGATTAAGACTAAACTATGTGTACTACATAGTAGTACACAAAGTACTACAGCAATAAATACAGATTAAATGCATGTCAACAGCTAAAACCGCAGACTACAAACATAACCATTAAAACCATTTTAAAAAATCGTATTCATTGAATCAATAAAATTACACAGCCCTCGTTGTATTGGGGCTGCACAGTGGCGCGGTGGGTAGCGCTGTTGCCTTGCAGCAAGAAGGTCCTGGGTTCGATTCCCGGCCTTTCTGCACGGAGTTTGCATGTTCTCCCTGTGCATGCGTGGGTTCTCTCTGGGTTCTCCGGCTTCCCCCCACAGTCCAAAAACATGACTGTCAGGTTGATTGGGCTTTCCAGATTCTCCTTAGGTGTGTGTGTGTATGGTTGTTTGTCCTGTTTGTCTTTGTGTTGCCCTGCGACAGACTGGCGACCTGTCCAGGGTGAACCCCGCCTCTCGCCCGGAACGCAGCTGGAGATAGGCACCAGCACCTCCCGACCCCGTTAGGGAGAAGGGTGACGGAAAATGGATGGATGGATGAAGAAAAAAAGACAAACTAACTTCCACAAAACTGAAGAACATTTCAACTAAAACATGTGTGGCCTTAACCTTTCATCTAAAAGACTGTTTTACTCCACAAGACAGGCTAACGTTAGCTTGTTTCCTGTCTGTGTTGACATGCGATGGTAAATAATTCAGCTCATTACGTTTTCTCTTTGCGGTTTCAGATCCTGCACTTTAGAGATGTCCTGCTACATGAAACAAGCACTTTGCTTTACACCCAGCTAATTAGAAGCGTTATTCTGCTTTGTCAACTCCTATAAAGTTTATTCAAAATCTATTCTAAGTTTGAACAAAATAATTCAGAGGAAAAACCATCATCTGGGAATGGTGCATTCACAGATCAGAAAAAGATGTGATTTTTGACAAATCCATGACAAATCTTGATTCTATTTTTTAGTTTTATTTATTTATTTATTTATTTATTTTTATGCTTACACTTATGATGCGAAATACTTGCAGAACATTTGGTCAACTATTGTTTTAAAGGCACGATAAAAATGAGCTTTGGCTTGACTTGTGCAGAACCCAACAATCTGCAAAGCAGGAAGTCAATGATGACTAGAAATCCTGTAAGACTTATTTGTCTTTAAAAAGTTTAGTTCGAACAAGTTATGACAGTAGGCAAATGCATACTGCCTTATTAAACACAAATAATGAATTCTCTAATTTTTAGATGCTCGTTATTTTGAGATTTTTTTCCTTGTTTTCCCTTGTTTTTTTCTAGGAGTTTGTCAGATTCCCTGTCAGTGTGAGTCTTTTTGTTTACAGCAGACCAATTATATATTTCTTTTGTTGTCTTTGAGGTTTCAAAGTCCTTTTCAGTATTGCAGAGTATTGCTGCCACAGACACCCACTCACACACAGACTTTAACATTGTGTCTGAATGCAGCTATTACAGCTTTAGTGGCTGAAAGGGTTTTCTGATGGACTCAAAGCTGTGATTATGAATGTTGATATCATTTTGAAATGATCATTTAATTAAATTATTTGTCTTTTTACTATTTTTACTTTCTGCTGACACAGTGTCATACATTTCCATACATGTTAGCATGTTGAAAAAAAGTCGAAACATGAGAAAAAGTTTATTTTGTGAAACATCACATACTTGTTGGGGTGTCACTTTTGCAATAAAGAGAATATGCAATAGAAGGATTTGTATCATTTTTGCTCTTTCTTTCTGAATAAGTCTGCAAGCCACTGGATTGTTGATCATCAGAATATTTGTCAAACTAATTAAATTGTTTTACTCTTTATTGTTGTAGTCCCTCTTTTCTGTCGCGCCGTCTGCATCTCTAACCCTCACAAACAAATTTTCTGTCTTGTTCATGTTCTACCTCATTCACTTTCAAACACGGGTTGACAGGTTCAAAAGTCGGGTCTCTCATGCGTCTCATCCGAGTCCCTCGGAAGCTGCCGTCCCTTTTATTTCTGCAGACACCTTGTATTTATTCATAAGAGTCTAATGCAACAAGTTAGCGCCCTGATTAAATGAGTCTAGAGTGCATGAGGTGAGCTAATGTTTAGTGTTGTCTGGCTGATTAAAGCTTAGCAAACAAGTGATTGCTATGCAGCTCTGCTCCTTACTGCCAGCTCATGCACAAGGCTGCTCTCTGTTCCCTCTGTGCATCCTTCCATCTCAAGATCTCTCCATTTAACTGCCCCTCTTTGCCCCTCTGCCTCAATAATCCTCTGTCACTCTGATTTGCACTGTCTAGTAAGCACGCTTTATATCCATCCTTCCATCCTAGCTTGAGTTTGGGCAAACCCTTCTGTTTCCAGCATAGGAAAAGGAAAAAAAAAGGCATCGCATTGAACAAAGAAAAGAAACAGTTTTAACAAATGGATCGATGCGTCTCTCCGACGTCTGGGTTAATATCTGTGGCTTTTACATTTTTCTGTTTCTTTGTGTCGGAATCAAACTCTAACCATCTGCCACCCTCGGTCCCCTTCATACGGCTCCAGTTCCCTCGACTTTCCCAGCTCAGTTACCGTGCCAACAGCCTAAATTCAATTACTGCAAACTGTGAGAAAATCCCAGGCCACCGATTGGTCACTGCAGGCATCTATTAAGTGAACGCAACAGGGCACACAGATGGTTTGGGACAAGAAGAGTGAACAAAAGTACAATATCTGAAAAGTAGCAAGTGGCAAAATGGTAAAACATGACAAAAAGAGGAAGTGAAAGTAGGATAAGTGAGATGTAGGTTAAATGGATAAAGTGAAACATATACCCTTCTCTCGTTATCCCCCTCAAGCCCCTCGTATCCTTCAGGCTCAAGTTAAAACAAACATGTCTGCCCTAAAAAGCCCTGTCCATAATCCCTGTATAATCACTCAGGCTGCCTCGGCAAACACAACCAAAACATAAGGAAATGAGACTTTTAGAAATGTGTGTTTGTACTTTTGTTTCAGATGAACTTCAAAGAACAAACGGAGGTTAAAGTTACTTATCATCCTCCGCTGTCAGTGGGAATGTGAAGTTTAGTGTTTCTCTGCTGTGTCTAGAGAGAAATTGAAGGGGAACAGATTGGAAAACAGTTAAACTACGGAAGAAATTACAACTGTCTTTACTAAAGAGAAAAACCAGGGAGCAAGGTCCGAGATCACGCAAGCTTAGTTTTAAAACTCGGAGCCTGTCAGTAATTTCCCTGCTAGATTCAGTTACAATGAACCAAAGGACCTTAGTTTGAGGGGAATCATAGTTCAGTCAAAACGATGTAAACTAGGTACATGTCTACTGAAGAACCCCTTTTTTTTCATTTCCTTTGAACTTTGTATATAGTTATATTGTTTTTGAGGAATGAGAATGTGAACCATGTTAAAATGAGTGAATTTTTTCAACATTATGATGGGGTCATTTTGGTGTATGATGGTTTACAGCTCATCGCTAAGTCTTACTGTTACCAATTTTAAATAATTCTCTGGTCTGAAAGAGTAAAAGTAAATTGTTCACTTTGATTAAAGGGGTTTTAAATGGTTATTCTGATTGATAAAAATGCTCCCACAAACTCCAGATTTGAGGAGCCTTTCTTTCAATATGCTCAAAATGCTTCTGATGAATTAGTACTAATGGAAAGTCTTGCAAAGAGATATGTTTTGTAGATCAGATGACATATTCAAAATTGCCTTCCATTATTTTTTTTAAGATTCTCAATGGCCTCCATAATGCAGGATATCAGGGTAGCTATGCTCCCTGACAACGAATGAATAAGCTTTATGTTGAAGGATATGTTTCACAACACCAGAACCTTCAAAATAACAATATTTGAACAGTGATAATCACAGTTTGAACTGTCTGATTTGGGTCAAACATTTAGGGTAAAAGTCAAGATTGAACTGTGAACAGCTGCTTTGAGGACTGCAGCCTCTGTACATGGCACCCCACTCTGCCACTGAGCCATGCAGCGCCCCCTACTGCTGACTTTCTCAGGGATCACGTTAACACTTCCGTAATTCTGCAACAGATTCGGCCAAAGTACCAAACCAACTTTGTGCTCTTCAGATATACTTAACCTATTGCTTTTTGTTTGTATTTTTTTTCTTTTTTTTGGGGCCTTTTTTTCTCAGGCCAAATAGCACTTGTGAACATACACATTAAACCACAACTATGGAAACACAGTGGAAATTAATCACTGCAGAAATAATGTTATGCATTGAGTTTTACTGGTAAAACATGTAAACACACACACCCACACACACCTACCATCAATAGGTGGCCTCCATAATGCAGGATGTTCAACCATGGGAACATTTCCTAATCTGTTTTATCACTCCAACACACACATACAAACCTACATGTCTTCTAAACTACATTGCTTTTTCCTTCCCCTAAGTTTAATACCAAACAGTGAAGTCACTGATCAACTCACCCTGAGGATGAGAAGATATTTTTGCTAAGTTGTCAGCCCACAGACTCTTACTTTGCTCACTCCAACAATATTCCATTGTGTTTACATAGATTTTTGGCTTGCATGTCTCTTATTTTCAATAGGTTCTCGTGTCCGTGTGTTTGTATATGCATGTGTGTCCTTACGTGTGTGTGTGTGTGTGTGTGTGTGTGTGTGTGTGTGTGTGTGTGTGTGTGTGTGTGTGTGTGTGTGTGTGTGTGTGTGTGTGTGTGTGTGTGTGTGTGTGTGTGCAGTCTGCGGATGGCTTTGCCAACAGCGAATATTTCCTTACTGTCTGAGGCTCGTGGGTCAGCATGTACAACAGCAGGCTTGTGTTTCGGCTACAGACCTCGTTCAACTGCAGCCTCAGCTGAATGTTTACAACTTCAGACTGTGACTCCAGCTGCCATAGAAAACTTCCACCTACTGAGCAAAGCGAATCCATCGAACGCTCCTCCTTAATTTGGCTAAATAAAGAGGAAGTAGAGGTTGGACCGCACACCTCTATAGAAGAAAAATATGAAAAAAAAACATGATATAAAAGGTTTTAAATCATTCAGCAAGTATACGTTAACTAGCCAGTTAACTTGACTATGCATTGTATCTTCCTTTTTGATGTTTTTATGTGTTTTAATCACTCTGGAAGGCATTTGATCATTTCCAAATCTAAAATACTTGATCAAACTACTTGATCAAATCTTCAAAGGATAATACTACACAGAGTAGAAATTCTTTAAACATCATTTGAGATTCATGAAGCCTTTATTACATTTGGGAAAACATAAAAAGACGCACACTAAAGTATGTCTTTGTCACCGGAACATTTTGGCTTTGATTTGTCCTAAAATTAAATATTTTACCACCAATTACCGTGAGCTCTAGTCTGTAGTTGATTTTTATTGAAGTTTTGCTTTGACTCTTCCAAACACCCATCAGGCGGATTGCTCCACAAACCGTCTGAATAAATATTAAAATGATCATTGTTGACATGTAGCGGCTGACTGAGTCTAAACTCTCCAAACTCTGATGATAAGCTATAAGCCTGTGTGTGTGTGTGTGTGTGGGGGGTGTGCGTGTGTGTGTGTGTGTGTGTGTGTGTGTGTGTGTGTGTGTGTGTGTGTGTGTGTGTGTGTGTGTGTGTGTGTGTGTGTGTGTGTGTGTGTGTGTGCATGTCCAGTTGTTTATCAGTTTCTCTTCATCATCACCAGGGTAAATGGCTTTTCTTTGATGACCTGATTGACACAGCAGTCAAGCTGCAGCCTGAAAACAGAAACCAATAAATAGCTGAGCCAAAAAGAGGAAATGTGCCCGACTCCCTTTGCTTAAAGCCCGACTCCCAGCAGAGAAGGCAACCCAGTGCCCCTAAATCAATAAAAGGTGATAATCTAGACAAATATGTTAATATTTTCTAACACTGGTGTCTTCAGACGTGGGCTTGTGGTAGTGAATCCCCATTAGAATTTTACATGTTTGCTTCTTTGCATTATTTCTATATACACCATACTCTACGTCCAGTACACAATCCACTCATTATAGATGATTACATGCACATGCGGCTGGTGATTATTCTCAAAGTGTCCCAGGTCTGTAGTCATGTGGTTATTAAAAGGTTTTTCTCAGTCTGAGAGGTGCAGCGGGGACCGATGGAGCAGAAACAGTTTCTCCTTCGGTTGCTTCAGTCACCGTACAGCAGCTCTACTTCCTCAACAAAATGACTTTAGACAGATTTTATCCACATCGGTTTATTCCAGTGGACTGAAATGTTTTAGTTATGCGTCAAGACGGAGAAAATCTCCTCTGTTAAAGGAAAGAAAACAAATTAAGTACAGCAGCTTCAGAAATTTAAATAGAACAATTTTAAGCATCTTAAAAATTGTTTGATTTTCTGGCAATCTTTCTTCTTGCTGCTTTACCCTGTTTTCTATTTAGTCCTAGCAAAGTTATGTCTCTTAATATGTCTGCCTTAGATCATAAAATTATTTTAATTAACTTGCACTTAAGCTGTGACAGCACTGATAGCATAGTTGTCTCTGAGTGCTTTAAGTGTGACTGAAGCAGAGTCGGTGCTGTCAGGTAGATTTTCATCTTTAAGGTTCAAACCTGTGGATGAACTTTGACTACACAGCTGGCACTCAAAATACATGTTCTTGATTTTGAATTGGTAGGAAATGTATAAGAAAACCAATCAGAAAAAAAATATATTTCAGATGTTTTATAGCATTGATTTTCATCGTTTCTCCGCCTTAATTTTGCGTTTTGGAAATAGCCTTGGATCGCATGGAGGACAGAATTTTAAAACCTGTGTTATGCCCCCAAAATATCGTTAGAATTCTACATGTTCACATTTCTGCATTTAAAAGTGAATTCCCAGTGTTTCCTGGGTTAATATTTGGCAGAACAGTTCAATCCGTTCTAATCAGGGGAGAATAAGGAGAAAAAAAACATTCTCTTTAGAAAAAAGTGAAGAAAAAAAATAATTCTTTCTTTTTCGCACTTTCGAACGTAAGACAGAGAAGATGCCAGACTAGAAGACTGTGTGAATTATCTTAATGAATATACTCACTTATTTATTGGAGCTAATTTAAATCTGTCTGCAGAACAGAAAGACTGCAATGAAGAGATTATGAGCAAAAAGACTGCAGCTGTCTGCATGTTCATTCATTACCACCAAATGTACCCTCCTAATTACTTCCGACAATCCACCCTTTATTTGAATCCAATTATGTCATTTTGCATTTGGTGTAATAAAGGCCGAGTGAATGCTGTAATAAAAATATGTATTATCATCTATGGCTGCCATCTGAATAAAAGTCCCCATGAGTACCTTGTGCAAATCAGCTCTATTGCAGGGCCTTCCAGGCATCTGCCATTAGAGCCTAAAATTTGAGCCCAGCAATTTTCAGCTCGGGGTTTTGTCTTCTTACGTCTTCATATTTCAAAGAGCTGTAGTTTGCGTATCAGCTTCTTTTTTTCTTTTTAAGGAAACCAGCAGAAGAGGTTTCTTAGAAATATGTACAACTGCAGAAGTGACGTTACGTCATGTCAGTGATTCTAAAAGACTCACAAATTCACCAGTTACAGGTTCCCACATGTTCTATTTCACCAGAAACAACATCTGTACATTGTTTTTCATGCATTAGCTGTTGAAATACTTTGCATTGAAGGACAAAAACGAGGTTTGGTTGTAAGCAGAACATGATGCATTTAGTTTTTACTGCACAGCTGTTAAAACATTTTTACTCTTACCCTTACAGATTTCTAAAGCAACGTATCAGAGACTTTATAGATGGAAAAAAGAGGAGAGAATTTTCACCAAAAAAAAAAAAAAACCTCAGAAATTTTGATATTTGGGTTCTCAGAAATGTTCCAAGGAAAGAAAATAGAACATTTCTGTGCTTGGAGATGGAAAATTTGAGAGAAAAGTACTCCATAATTTTGAGGTTAATATAAAACTTTTTTGAGGGTTTTTTTTTGTCTGAAATGTACTCTTCCTCGTTTTCTGAAACTACAATAGCCCTTACACAACATCATAGATTTATCCTGTTTTTGCACTTTGCCATTAATTTTAATGTTAGACAGAGGGAAGAACATGCCGATCCTTGAGATCTTAGTTTGGACACTCCTGCCGGAATATGACTTAGCCTGTTATGCTATGAGGATAACAATTTTGTTTTCTTTGCCTGTCTTTGTTTGATAATCTGAAATATTTAAATTGTAACTAACCTCCCTCTGTAAGCTTAACCCCGCCCACAGACAATTTTTAAAAATTCCACCAAAGTGGGCAGAGCCAAGAGATCCTGAAGGGTGTGATCCAGTTTGGGTCTGAGTGGAGGGGGTTAAGCTAGGCCATGGTCAGGACGAGGGATAGGACTATTGCTAACTTAGAACTTTGTTTCTAAATTAACAACTTTTCAGACATTATCCTTCCAGCGACTTCTTTTCAAAAAAGTAACTAACGATAAAACTCTATTTACCTTATTAGTGGCAACACCTTAAAGCACCAATTGCACTGCAGCAACTGTCCTGAGGGAGAAATTGCCACCGTGAAGCCCAAAGAGGGCAGCACTGAGCCAGTTTTAGGCTATTTATGTGCATGAAGATGTCACAGTTTGCATTAAGGCCACATTTATAGTTTATCTGCAAAAAAAAAAAAAGTTTATTTGATGTTTAGCTTTTCTTTAAATGGACAAAACTGAGTAACTTTGGAAGGAGCAAAAACCTTCCCACAGTGCTGTACATTTAAAGATTTGTCCATATTCTGTTCCCCCAATACAATTTATCCGCTACTGACAGTGGAGTGAAAAAGTGCTGCAGTTAGAATGAGAGGCCAACTATTTTGAATAGCACAATTAACACCAAATGCCTATTGGTTCAAGAACCATTAATTATCCTAATCTAGAACCTTGGAGCAGCTCTACTTTAAGTCCTAACCTCTGTTACGTATCAGGCTGTTTTAATTAGTGCAGCCAGGTAATTACAGGGCGGAAATGTGAATTTCTAAAATAAATTGTAGGCTATTTGACTACAATTTGACTGAAGCAGGCCGCACCAAGAAATCAAGACAGCGAAAGCCTGATTAATATATTTATCTTTAAAGGATATGTACCTGTGGTGTCAAAAATGTGTTGAACATTTTAACGCAAAGTATATCAGTGAATAGATGGAGAAGCTAAAGCCTTAATCACCTTAGTGAAAAGAGAGTTGGTCAGTATTTACAGTCACAGCCAAAAAGAGTTAAGTGCTCTTTCATTGTGCTGATCACCCACAATGAATAATCCGATTTGGATGTAATGTGCTGCACATGCAGGCCAACGAAGGGTAAGTAAATTATTCAGTTACCAAGGACCAGGCACCAGAGGGCATGGAGTTGCAACACTGACTTCAGTGTTATCAGGCAGTCATCAGATCATCTGGCAGTCAGTCAAAAGGCTGATTGAAGTCACCAGGGAACAGGCAGGACTGGAGTAGATGGGCTTTATCAGCCGCTGACCAAGTTTGATGGGATTTGGGTTCTTGGTTTACAGCAGGCTCGCTGGTGAAGCTGGTGGTGAGCCTCTTGTCCAGCCTGAGGCTTTAGCAGCCAGTTTTCTTATGTTCAGCCCTGTATGTAACATTAGTTTGTTGCTGATGAATAAAAAGTAAAGTTTACAGAGTGTCCTGTTGACTTTCTTTTGACACTTTTGCTGTCTCTCCACATGTTCATAGAGGTCAGATATGCAAAGTACCAATAAATAATTGACTCATTGCACAGCCATTTTCTATGGATGGAAGCGTTTTCTTGGTCTTCATGACAATGTTTTTCGCTAAACCCCCACAACCATCACAAAACAACTACATTTATACAATGGATATCTGTCCATATATGTTCACTGATTTACTTATTTACTTATTTTCAGATTGTGGAACATAACTCCAAATTATTGTCAGAAAATATGTCAATTCACTGACTTTGTCTTATGGGGAATATTTGAAATGTTTGAAAAAAAAAAATGCATTTTGCGAAGCTGAAACTGAGAAAAATGTCAAAATTTAGAAATGGAAGTCAAAACTTAGATAAAAGACAGAATTCTGAAATTAAAGTGAGAATGGGAAAAAGACAGAATTCTGTGGATAAAAGTCAGAATTTAAATTAAAGTCAGAGTTCTGGGGGGTGGAAAAGTCAGACTTCAAAGATTAAAGTCATAAAGACTTCAAATTTTTTGGGGGGGAAAAATTATTAAGTCAGAATTCTGCAAATTAAAAGGGAAGAATTCCGAAAGTGGAAAAGTCAGAATTCTTAGTTTACACGTCTAAATTTTCAATCAAAGTCAGAATTCAAAAAGAAGATAGTCAGAACTGTAAGATTAAGGTTATAATTTCTAGATTAAAACTCAGAAATCTTGGATGAAAATCTGAAATTTTGGATGAAAATCAGAATTTTAATTAAAATCATAATCATGAAAATTTAAAAGACAGAAGTTTGTTGAAAAACCTTAGATGTTTTTTTTTTTTTCCCCAGTAGTGTTAACCCTTCTCAGCAGGTGAGAGCCTCTATTATCTCTCTGAAGTAAGAATCACATTTGACTCTTCTTGTGTCTCTGTTTTCATTGGCTGAGAGACAAATTAGAGCTTGTTTTCCATGCAGCCAATAGCTACTCAGTCTGCCGCTGCTCCTCTCCTCTCATTGGCTGCATGGCAGGCCATCAGTATCTTCTGCAGCAGTTTGGAGTCGCTTCCATCCTATTAGGACAAGCAACTGTTGCATCAATGACACTCTTGCCGGGGTTCCCCGTGTCGCAGAACTCCACACTGGACCGGGCCGTTGAGTTGGTTTGCTCATAAAGAAAAGCGAGTTTCATTTTTAATGAGAAAAGAAACATTAAAATACGTAGCAACACTTTTTTTTTCGAGGGAAAAGCGTACGTGTTAGGCGTAGAGAACTAATCCAGAGTGAAGGTTGCCCTCCACCGGCTGGCAGCGCGGCTCACTCTCCTCCCTCCTCCCCAGCTTCCCGCGCCTCCCTCCCGCCTCCCTCTCTCGGTGCAGCCGCTCTGCCGCTCCGCTCCGGCTCCCTCACATCGCTGCTGACTCTCTGGGAGAGAGGACGGAGACAGGACGGAGGAACGCCGCGGACTGGATTTTCATACCCGAAGGAGGGAGGAATGCTCCGGTGATTCCCTCCACCACTCCCACCCCGCCTCTCTCTCTCCCTCCCACACCCACCGCCTCCGCTCCCGGTCTCCCTCCTCCTCGCCACCGCTACCTTCGCTCCTCTCCATCATTTCAGTTTCGGGACCTTATCCAGACGCACGGCTGCTCCGGCTGCATTTTCTTTTGTAAAAAAATAAAATAAAAGAAAAAAATAAATAAATAATTTCAGAACCTGCTGGGGTTTTTTTAAGGTTCTGTTTGTATCTTGTTGGCCCCTGCGCTCTGATTTTTCACCTTTCCCGTCCAAAAAGCAACAGAACAGTTAACCCAGGGCTTACAGTAAGTGGACGTGTTGGACATCTGGTAACAGAAGCAATACCACTTGTATGTTTTGGAGGGGAAAAAAATCCCTTGAAGACTCGCGGGAATCTTTCATTTTCAAGGTAAGAAGCAGCTTGATTTTTTTTTTCGGGATGTTTTATTATTATTATTATTATTATTATTATTATTATTATTATTATTATTATTATTATTATTATTATTATTATTATTATGACTGTATTTTATGTATTTATTTATTTTTGATTGTGTGCATATATCTTCGTGCCACTCAGCTGTTTCATCCTCTCCTCTGGGGGGGTCATTGCGCAAACCCAGTTGAAAGACTTTGGTTCCCGGGACGCCAGGGAGATTCTGGTTCCACTCTGGATCAGCACTGCAGATGTAATCTTCTGGATTCGTGATGGGATCCGGTTAAGACATTTCATCTGAATCCCAACAGTCGCCTTGATTCATCAGCGGCTGGTTTCAGCCACCGGGTGTCGGTCGGATCTCACAGCCAGGGATCGTCGCTTGACTCCCGGCTTCGTGCGTTGCTGTTGGACTAACTTTGTGAGCGCGTCCGTCCTCCCTGCCGGAGCCTCTACGCGGCTCCGACGTGCAAGTGTGATTCAATGCGGGCCTCTAGTAATCAAAATAAACAAACCTATTCGGCTTGGATGCATTGAAGCGAAAATAGTGATTATTTGTAGGGGAGAAAATATCGACCTTTATGGTTTTTACTCAACTTATATCGCAAAACACCTCTTTAAAAATATACATTGTTTCCCTGATGTTTGGTGTGAAAATCGACTTCAATAAACGGAGCTTCGTCTTCGCTCGGAACTCAGGAGAGTCTCGTGCGCTACGTCTGGCTCGCGGATCATTGGACGGTCGTTTCGTTTCCACTCCGACTCCCTCCGTTGCTGTTGAGCGATTTGAATTTTGTATCTGCTCTGGACATTTAGGAAACAGGGACGCTGCCAGAAAGTTTTGAACAGGGGCTCACCGGATGGGGACAACCACACTGTCATGCAGGTTGAGGGTGGTCAAGCTTTAAGAGCAAAAAAAAAAAAAGAAACTAAACAAAACTTGCCCTCTGCTAAGTTTATATTTCTATATTATATTATATTATATTATATTATATTATATTATATTATATTATATTATATTATATTATATTTGCCCTTTGTCCCCCATTGTCCCCCACGGTGATGTAGTAGCAAAAGGTTTACAGTTCTCCATCTTTGTGTAGTTTCAATATCTGTCACCGTCTTTGTTTTCAGCGTTTTTCCACAAACACAAACAAACAAAAAGGTCCTTTGTCCTTTTTTCTCTCAAACATAGTTGCAGTTTGAAAATTATCCCCCTCCCATTCTGCCACCAGCCCCAGAGCAGCCCCCCCTCCCGCAACCACCACATTTTTACCACCCATCCTTTTTCCTGTCCCTCTGTTCTACCCCCTTCTTTTCTCCCCTCTGCCGGCTCTGCCTTGCGCTCCGGTCTGGTGGGAGCCATTGAGAAAATCATTTGCTGCTGTTGTATTTTATTCGAGCGAGAAGGTTCTCACACCAGCAAGCCCTTTTTTTCTCTCTCTCTCTCTTGGAAATAAAAAATAAAGTCTTTGGCCAACAGTTGAGACACAGAAACAAGGAGACACTTAGAAAAATAATGTAGGAAAAAAAATTTGACTGAATTCTTCAACAATAGACATCTTTTAATACTTTGTTCAGAGTGGCTGATTTATGCTCCATGTTTCCTTTAGAACTGAAGACTAAAGTAAAATTATAATGTACCAAACCTTTCTAATTCTCTAGGTACTCATCCAAATACAACACAATGACAGTATGACCTGTGGTTCAAATCTGTGGTTAGCAAATTGTCTCCCATTTCAGCGACCAGTCTTCTTGTGGACTTCGTTTCTACGCTATGAATAACATCATTTAGATTTAGCTAAGATGGAATAAATAGGTAATCTCTTCTTCGTCTTTCCATAACTTGTTGCATCCTGTTGCTTTGGAAAAAAGCTTTTCTGAGTGTTATCCATTGGCCGGACGTGTTGTGGATTTCTCCCACACTGATGTCATTTTTCCAGCACAGTGTGAACGGAAAACATCCATTGGACAGCAAAATTAGGCTTGACATTTGCGATTCTCTGAAATTTGGCCGCCAGATGAACTCACAAAGTTAACGACCAAAGAGGCTTGATTTTCTTTTACTAACAGATAGCTTCAAAGAATTTGGAGTTTAGGTCACTTCATAAATTCCAACTCATGTGTAATTGAATCTATTTATATATGTACATACAATTTTTAATGATTGGGGTTCTGATACCCATTCGGGTCAACTGAGATATTAAAAATTTGGCACAAAGTAAAGCCAAAACTAATACTGGTGAATAATATTTTATGGTGATGTGTAGCCACCGGTTCTTAAAGATAGCTGTGAGTAGATTATAGAAAATGATTTGTTTGTAATAGGGTATGAAACTTCCCCAAGGTGAGTTTGGGTTAATGGAAGGTTGTAAACACTATGATGTAACGCCCATGTTCAATGGCACCTATTGTCACATTCATCAAACCTGAAAGTCTGTTCGTATGGCAAAACAAAACTGTAAAAGTTCCAGACTGCAAATCCTTCTGGACTTACTCAAAGCCACTTTTAAGGATGGTCAAGTATAAAATGTTGCACTGGTCAGGATGAAAAACACATTGAGTCTCTGAAAAAGTCTCCACTACAAAATGTACAGAGACTGTTTTAACCTGTTGGTACTTGAGTTGTTTATGGCTAAAAAAAACCAAAAAAAAAAAACCCAAGATTTAAATATCAAGCATTAGTAGACAGAAAGGGTGAAAATAAATCTGACCTGAATAGTAAATCAGCTAAATTTGCAATTTTCCACCAGGGAAAAACCCAGATTAGTCAGCTTCTTTGACTTATTTTCCTTCTTGCGGTTTTACTCCCAAAATGACTTTGTTTGGAGTAATTTGGTAAGCATCTGGAGGCCAGAAAACAGAAACAGGACATGTGATGAATTTTATAGGATGTGGTGCGCTGAGTAGAAACAACAAGGTACGGGATCAGAGAAACAGATTTAGGTTTTAAAAACCAGAGCGTGACTCCCATCAGGATGTTAGGAGAAGACGAGGGCAGCGTGACTTCTGTCAGTAACGTCTGTCGTTCAGTTCTCCAGTATGGGAGTCGTTTCTGTCTGAGCCGGACGGAAAAAAAAAAAAAAAGAAAAAACACAATGAGAATCTGCCTGTCTCCACTTAGGTATCCAGCTCCAGCAGAAGTTGGTTTTCTTTTTTATATCTGCAAAGTGATCGTCTGGAGGCAAGACAGACGCTTCAGTATCCTAACCACAAATCTTAACGCCGTGTTTAAGCTGAACCGAACGTAGAAATGTTCTTTGGATGACAGAAGAAAGCAGGGTGGGGGAGACGTATCAGATTCTTAGCCGACATTCATTTGGGAAAGGCACACAGTGTAACACAGAAATGTCATCAGATTTGCTATTTTTTTAGAAGAGCTGTTTCAAGAACCTGGTAAGGCAAATACTCTGCAGTTTTCCTACCAGTTAGCAAAGAGCTGATGTGTCAGTCTGTATTCCTGCTGTAATATTGACTGAGGCGCTGCACAAAAAAAGGTATTTTGTGAAAAAAGAAACAGTTCTCAGCTTCACTTTCTATTTCTGTTTCTTGTTGCTTTGCTGTGCGATTCTGACATTTATCACCAGTTTAAAATTTAGGGGTTTTTTTTAACTTGGCTCTGACATTCAAAGGGGTTCACAAACCAAATTAGCGAGGTCTTAAACCGACTGAGACTAAATGTCTGAAAGGGAAAGGAAAGTCAACAACCTTTTCCTTTTCCAATCATTTGAAAGTCTGGAAACTTACTAATGAGAGTAAGAAAGCGGATGGAGAGAGAGCAGACAGTAAAGACGGCTGGAAGTGTTAAACCTTGCCCAGGTGCCGATAGAGGGAGCTGTTGAGCTGCAGGCTGCTCTGGTTGTTTTCCTTCTTTCTGCTCTTTCTTTCTAATTCTTTACCAATCTCCCTCTCTCAGAGCGCTGGTCAGGGAGATGGAGAGGTAGTTAGGCTCCCCAGGGATACAGGATTCAATCTGCACGAACTGCCCTGAACTCTCTCTCTCTCACACACACACATACACACACACTTGCGCACAAATCCAACCTGTCTGGATAAGCATGTCCACTGTGAATGGTTTCTGTTACCTTCTCATTCACATTACCTCCCAGTGAGAGGTGATAGGAGGTGTGTGTGTGTGTGTGTGTGTGTGTGTGTGTGTGTGTGGGGGGGGGGGGGGTTCAAGGGAATTGAGTTCTGCTGCTGCAGTTCTTTATTTTGTTTTCCTGCCATATCTGAGTCCACGGCTCTGACAGAAAGCAGAGTCACAGTTACACAGCAGCTTCTGTTTTTCTTTTATTTCTAACTATTTAGAGCCGAATAGGCCAGTTAGTGGTAAGCTTTTTCAAAAAGTTACTGTTTCAAAACCACGGACATTTTTCATTCTGCTAACAGGCCGACTTAAGACTCTGCCAAAACTAAACATTTTTTCTCTTTTCCCACTTCCAATGCGATTGGCATTTTTTTTTTTACCTCATATTCACACACATCATATAGGCATAATCTTTTTTTCCCATATGCTGTTTGATTACTGTGTAACTGTTCAAAAATGTGAAGTTTTCAAGCTTTATATGGAATAACAGAAATGCCATTAGTCCTATCAAAAGAAACATTCTTGATCTTGCAAAAAGACACATTTCTTTCTTTGTGTTAAGTATTGGACAGGCCTTAAAGTTCTTGAAATAAAATCCCAGACTGATAAGTAAAAGCAATTAACCCCTCCCCCACATGTTGATGCGAAGTGGTTGCCAGGTAGTTGGAAAAAAAAGAAACTGCTCTTTTTCCACTGTATGTAAACTAAAGGAGTACAACAGAGTATTGGGGACGGCTAAGAAAAAAAAAGATTTTCATTTTGCTAGTGATAATGTTATGAGAACATAGTCAAATATGAGAAAATTAATAAAGTTATAGTGTACATGAATAGTCATTATGAGAATAGTCATATATTAAAATAAAAATAATACAAGAAGTCATGATTATACATGAACAAAGTTGAAATATGAGAATAAAGGTACAGCGTTACGCATATAGTCATGATGAAAATAGTTGTTTTAATTATATGTGAATAAACTCATAAAAATACTAGAATAAAGTAGAAATAATTTGAGACGTAAATTATAGTGTTATGTGAATAGTCATTCTGAGAATAGCTGTATGTTAATCAAAATAGTACAAAAAAGTCATAATTATGAATAAAGTTGTAATACCAGAATAAAGTTATATGTGAATAATCTTGTACGTCAAAGTCAGTAACCTGAGAGTAAAATTACAGTAATGAGAGTAAAGTTGTAATTATACATGACTGAATTTGTAATAATACAAGAGTAGTCGTAATAAGATGAAAATAAAGTTGTAATAATATGAGATTAAAGTAATAAAATTACAACAGTGATATTACCAGAATAAAGTCATAATAAATTGGGATTATCGTCAAAATAATGCAAGTATATATTGATAATATTACCAGAATAAGACTGTGTATGAGATTAGGAGAATCAAATATTTATTCCTTCAGGAACATCAACTATGCCCCACTGCCAAATACCAATATGTTAAACTGACAAATTTTTGTTACATGTAGTATCAAATATTTCATTTTATCTTAGCAGCAGTAGGAATAATTGTTACATGTTTGCACAATGTTGCATTTTTTCTTTAAAATTGCATTAAACCATAAAACCAGATTTTTCTTCAAGGTCATACAGAGAGAATTTCATTCGTAGAACTGAACCGGTCAAAATCTCGGTAGACGTAACACTGATTTATAACATCCAGAGTGCAGTGCAGTGGGATTATATCTCTAATCTTTGGTCTCAGCCAGATTAAATGACAGTCGCTAATTAGTGTTCGTGACCTTTACTCTTGGGTAAAAGGGAGAAAACGAAGACGTATTTGTCTCCAGCTAAAAAGAGCAAGGAAATGATTTTCTGCGGATTCTTTTTTGTCAACACAACTCTCTCAGCATTGTTGCCACGTTGCCATACTTCCCTTTCTGTGACGCCTACAAATTCTGTGGCATCTAGCATGAAGTTTGTATGTTTTTCTTTCTTTTCTGGTGCTCATGTGGTTTCAATTATTCCCTCAGTGTTCTTCGTGAGAGCAACCTGAAATCACTGCCCGCGAGTTGAAGTTCATGCACTCCTGCATTTTCCTTCCTTACTTTCTTTTTTTCCCTTCCCTTCTTCACAGCCGGGAACGAGTCCAACTTATGAGAGCACAGAAAGGACAAGAAATGAATCAGACACGAAGCAAAACTCAGCAAATGGGGAAACGTATCAAATTTGCTGGACTCGATCGGCTAAAGCGTGATATTTTCATGAAGCCGCCCCACGCCTGCGTGAAGCAATAAGCAAAGTCACAACAAAGTTGCACAGAGTCAGGGGACTGTGGGGGGTCGGGTGCATGGGCAGGAAGAGCAACGGAGTGACACTGTCACTGGAGACGAAGCGTGTGGGTTCTCTGTTTTTCAAAAGGTGTCGGTTCTTCTGAAGCGGGCCTCGATTGCTCCTCTGACCTTTTCGGCGTGAGGAACGACTTTGGGCCAGCTTGTGTGGATTTATCGCCAGGGGGACGGCGGCCGTGGCACGATCGATGTTAATTCAGAATTAACGAGTGATTTTTATTGACTGGCGGTATTGATGATCAGAATACAGCTTGGACAGGTTATTGATCTCAGTACAATGAAAATTGATTACTTGGGATAGAGAAGCGATATAGACCAGAGTAGAAGGTGTGCAAGCCTCTACCTAAAAGCCTGAGTATTTGTGTATTTCTCATGCGAAAAAGGTGTTTGTATTTATTTATTTATTTTGGGAATGTGTGTGTGGCGCAGATCTGTTATCAAGGGTAATTTGTTTTCCGTGACAGTCGCTTGGTGCTGACAGGTGGTGGCTGATCTCATGACACCAGTCACATGAGGGGAAAAGAAAAGAAAGGTTGTTTTTAACCACACTTGTGCTTCGGTATGCTGTTTTCAGTGAGGAGGGACGATGAGAAACGATGAGAGAAGGACCAAGTGTGAGATGAAGGTCAAGAAGAAAGTTCAATTCTCAATTATGAATTTTAGAAGGTCTTTTATTGTTTTTTTTATTTTTTTATTTTTTTCCTTTAGCTTTCCCTCATCATTGCGATTACTCCGGATTGGGGTCACTAAGATTTTCCTTTTTTTTATAATTTTTTCTTAAAGACCAATTAATATTTCACAGCTGAAAAGCCATGTGCTTTGACAAGCTTGTCTGAAGAACAGCAGAGTGAGCGCAAAAGAGAGAAAGACAGAGAGGAAAAGAGGCGAGTTTCTGCGTGCGGGTCAAGGAGAGATTTAATGAGTCATTTTCTTCTCATTATTCTGTACAGTAATTAACTGTGTGCGAGCATGTGGCTGTGTGTTCATTTTTGTCTTTTCCAGCCACCAGCGGAGCGGTCATTCGTAATGGTCTCAGCTTCTCAATCTCTTGCTCATTATTAGGCTAAATATTTTAGGGTATTATAATCCAAATTGCTGAGTTTGCGTTTGTGTTCTAGGACGAAGCAGCAACAATAAAACAAACTAGTATGTTCATGTTCAGCCTTCCCAAGAACCAGCTGGCGTTTTTGTTTGCTCATATGTTCAAAAAGTTCACCATGTAAAACTAATGAGCTAATTTCACACAGAATCATACACGCTTTACTCCGTTCTTGGGGTTACAGCCAACCAAAGAAAATGATTGGCTATTTTGTAAACACCAGCAAGTATTTCCCAAACTTTACTTTGGAAATAATTTATGAAACACTAGCGCGTGGGCAAATTTGGGGTTACATTATAGGGAAAAATACTAACAGGTGCCCACTGTACCGATTGTTTATCCTTAAACACCAGAATAGAATGCCATTGGTTCGCCTGTAGACTCTCCACTGCGAACACTTACTTTATAAATAACTATTTCATGTCATACTTAGCAGTTTGACTTTGGAGATGTAACCTATTTGTAGAGAGGTGACCGGTACAGAAACACAGCAAACGCCTCACACTGTTCAGTGTGTGGTGGCAGCTGACAGATCTGCTCCAAACAGGTGTGTGCCCTGCTGTACAAGGAATTTAATTTCACACTGCACATGCTGACACAAGCACACAGGGTGAAACTAGATGTTAAATGCATAGAGAGGAGAAAAAAAGCAAATGCTGCCTAGCTCTTATCTGATTATGATATAGAGGGTGCAGCATCAGAGGAGTGAATAAAGAAACATGCAGATAAACAGGCTGATAGGTAGTCTTCCTTTGTGGGAAAATTCAGAGACTAAAAGCATCGCAGTCATGACCTCTGTGTGGTCAGGAGCGTGCGTTATCTGACCATTATTTTTCTATTTTTGCGGCTGAAACTGGGGGAAAAACAAAAGTGGGTGACAGTGTACAGACATAGCCGCATAATGAGCACTCTGAACATGAAGCTGGAAGGCAGAACGCGCAACACATTGTCGCCGAGCCCCTTCCCATGTCATGTTTAGAGGAGGAGCTCGGGAAAATAAGTGGCTTAATCGCCAGATTACACGGCTCCATTCCTCCATTATCTATGCTATTATCAACGGCATTTTTAAGCTTGTGATCTGCACATAAGACTCCTCTGCTGCTTGTTGCGGGATGAAGAGTGAGATGAAAAGTGAGTCATAGCACCAAATTTTCCAAGCAGCAGGACAGTTGTCTTAAGAGGAGTGAATCTTTAGACGTCTTTGGATGAGAAAAAACTATTCAGTCGTTTCACCCTAAAATTAAGAAAGGTGTGGAATATGTTTGCATTTGCAAAAGCAACTGTTGTATCTACTGAAGATATAATACTAGACTCCCAATATTCATAGGAATCATAGCTGAAATCCATGAATACTCCAGGTCCCATCTGAAAACGTTTATAATTGGCTACTTTAATAGTTCAGGCCCCAAATAATAAATAAGCTCAGTGAAATCATCTCAGCGCTTCTGTAGAAGCTAACATCTACGGTCTTTCTGTAGATGGTACAGCCAATCAGCGCCAAGGAAAATGCTAGCTAAAGTCGTATTAAGTGGTATTGTGTTCAGGTTTTTAAATTCCCAAAGTTGTGTTTTCTTTCAAAATGTCATACCATGAGCTTAGTGAATCAAATACGTTGTCAGAGTATGGAAAGTTAGGGAGAGAGTCTACTATAGAAGCGACTCCTAACTCATCAGTCATCATGTGTATTTAGTCCTAAACTTTGAACTTTGGAGTTTGTTGTTGCATTTTGTCTACAAATCTAAAAGGTATAAGCTGAGATTGATTATTGTTTTTCTTTGTTCCTTACAACAAGACTGAATGGAGCAACTGAAAACCAGCTTAAGCAATAAGATAGCTGCTAGCCTGTTAGCCGGAGAGTTCAGAGCACTGCATGATGTGCTTGTCTCTGTCCATGTTTTTCATTTGTTCCTGTTCGTTTCTTCTTGTGTTGTGATAAAACAGAAAATAGCTGGAAGGAAGAAGACCCTTAAAGGACTTTAATCCAGACAGCCGAACATTTCAGTGGCTTTGAAACCTTAACCCTTTTCTATCTGTAAGCAGCCTAGGCGTGTGAAGGCTCGGGGACATTGTCCTTATACTTCCTTTACGCGCGTTAGACTGAAATGAAAGCATCACATGCAGATGCTTCGCATGTTTCAGCTGCAAACAAAAAAGTGATTCATTTTCCAAAATGGGTTTTCTGAATACAGTCCACCTTTGCCAACTTTATCAGTGTCACAGAGAAAAATTCAAGATGAAGCCTCTTACCATCTCATATTCTAATATTTCAAAGTGAGAGTGTGTGTGTTTCTAACATTAACCAGTCAGCCTGCTGGCGAGGCTCGCTCTGGCTGTCAAAGTAATGCTTTGATCACACTGGGACTTATCTACCAGTTCTCATCCACTCCTGTCTCTTTCTCTCTCTCTCTGTCTTGTTCTCTCTCATCCCTCCATCCCTGCTGCACTTTTAGTTTTTTTTTTCTGCGCTGCTCTCCCCTCCCCTCTGATCTGTGCTCATCCTGACTGTGACGTGGATGAACCCAGCAATATGTTCCCAGAAACAAACCTGGCTGCAGCACAGATGCATTGCGAGCCAGTGTCCCTCATGAATATGCAATGTGACGTAAACACTAATAGAGACCTGCTGCGTTGTCATTAAACACGTTTGCTAAATTAGCCAGACGTTAAACGGTCGCAAATTACAGACGTCTCTTCTCTTGTCTCATAAGTATGAATGAACCAGCCTCCTTCTATAAAACTTCCCTGTGACTCACAGGTTCAGTTTGGCAAATTACAGAGGTGTTATCCTTAATCCGTGTGCTTTTCTTTAGGCTTCTTACACACTCAGACACACACTGCTCTTGTAAATCCGAGTCTGTTTTCTTACATTCAAGACAGAGCTTCACAGCAAGCTTGACCTATTCACAATAATTACTTCTTTTGCTTCCAACTGCCTCATTCTGTTAGTTTCTCTCTCTCTTTGTTTGTATGTCATTTTTTCTCCTTATATTTATTTTTCTTATTAGTTTTTCCTATTATCTTCCCATCATCTCCTGCCTCTCCTCCCTCTCTCTAACCATGTCTTGTCAACCATGATGCTAATCATGAGTAAAGGCGTTTTCCAGGAGGCTAAGCTTCCCTATTGTGCCGCTGTTTTGGAAGGAAACTGGATTCCAACCATTTTTAATGTTCATTTTTATTTTACTTCTTATATCCATGTATATCTGGTCTCGATCTCCTGTGTCCATTGGGTAAGAGGCTGGGTACACCCTGGACGGGTCACCAGGTCGTCACACGGCTTGTTTAAAGTAAATATTGGAAATAATTAGGGGTGCATTTTTGTGGCCGATCACCAATCTTTACAAAGCCTGACCTGCCAATTCTGATTTCTATTATTTATATCTGAAAAGTTGCTAAATACAGCATCAGTGTTGTAAGTTGGCAAACGTGTTGACCATGCACATTTTAGCAACAAGGCAGTTTGGTTTAGTTTCAAATTTGATTTACCTTCTAGTGCAGATGTTTTAGGACACTTGAAATAAAATTGCTGACTGATTTGTTGGTGCACTGGTCGATGTAATTTCAACAATTTTTGCCCCTCTGTTCCTTCCTTCTATTCGGCTGATTTGAATTCGCCCCATGCAGCTCAGTCTGATTAGACTGTTCTGGTCAACCAGGCCACTGCAGTGACACGCCAGCACACTGAAATTGCGCATTCTGTGTCTGTTTCAGGAAAATTCTGCACTTGAAAATATTTACTGGGAGGCTTTTTCCACAAATTAAGTTTGCTTAGGGACCACAACAGCCCATGAAAAGCAGAAAACCATAAGTACTTGAGACTCAGTCTCAAAACGATTAAAGCTACCTATTGTAGTGGTTCAAATACCAAACGTATTGTTAACATGGAAAGTAGAAACCATCGCTAAAGCTGTGGTGTTCCTAAATTCCACTCTTGGTTAACTGCTTATTTACTTTTCCAACTAACAGCAAGGTAATTGAACAGTGCTTCTGGATTGGCTGTTTTTACAGACGCCAGCCAGCCAATAGTGAGCCTTCGTACTTCAGCTTCTCAAGCTTAATTAAAGGAATATATCTTTGACAGTTTTGGGCTAAAGCTGACCCATAGCCAGTTCTTAGTCAAATAAAAATGATGTGTGGACAAACAGAGAAAAAATCCCAAAAAATTTAGGAAACCAAATTCCTTTTATTTAGGGAAGCAAACCTCTTTTTAGTTATATATAAGTGTCTATATAACTAGAGGCATCTTTTGTCAAAACAGGTCTCTCTTGTAAATGATATTTTGGATCTCAGTGAGACAACTTTTATAACAAAATGAGTTTATTTAACACAACCAAAAAAAATAAATAAAATTATGATGAATTCATTGTTGCTTTTATTATCTGAAAACTAAACCAGGTTTTTGTGACCCTGGAATATTTTGAACTTGACAGATTTGGCCGACTTACAAAAAGTTCAGACATCTCCTGTGTCCTTGTTGGACAAAACAAATTGCACTGTTTTGTGAACAGCTTGACTGCTTCTATATTTCTCTGCCAGCCCCTACATCTCAAACCCTGACCATGAGTCACAGGTTTAAAGAGCATAATTCATACAAACTAACATCCCTTTTCTCATCCAACATGTCATCTTCCCTCTGAGCTCTTTGTGTGCAGCTGCATGTAAAACTTAGCGCTACTTTTTTGCTGAAGAATAAGCAGATATAGCTGCTTCCAGGACTGGCTAATGGCCCCCTGGTTTCTAATAGTAGAGTGACAGATTTAACAGGGTAGCCATGTACAAAATACACACAATAACTAACAATCACAATTAAACCCAAAGTTCATTCTGATTTTTAAACCGTGATAAGAACATCCCAGGACATTTAGTAAAACGTCAAACAAACGCGGTACAGCCATTGATTGTATGTTTGACCTCTGCTGCTTGGGGATTTTGATCCATCATTGTATCTTAATTAGTTTTTTCAAACATATTGCAGTAGTTAGTGAGAAATACAGACAGACACTCTTGGTCAGGGTTTATTTTTAAAAGCAGTTCCTTTGAGTCATTTTACATTTGAGTTTTCGGTGCTTATTTAGAGTGACATCGGATTTGTCACCCTCATGTCTATTTTTATTGTGACGGTTACAAAAGCAAATTCAGTCAACATTGTTTATACTCTAGTGGCAAGGTTGAACAAACAAGGTCAGTGTTGGTGTGTGTGTGTGTGTGTGTGTGTGTGTGTGTGTGTGTGTGTGTGTGTGTGTGTGTGCGTGTGTGTGTTAGTGGCAGGGGGATTGAGGGGTCATTGCATGTTGCTTTCACATGTAGTTCTATAGCTGACCGTGCAAGGTCAGCATTAGAGTCTTTGCGCATTCATGTCCACCTCAGTGTTAGAATCACAGGACCAACAGATAAAAGTTATTCCAGACAGCCTGTCGGCAGAAGTCCATATCATCCGAAAGGTGAGAAGGTGAACTCTAAGCTTTGAGTTAGTCAATGCATGATGGCTACATGGCTGTTGCCTTGATTTATCTGTACAAGAAGCAAATGAATCTCCAAGGGGGGAGATAGGACGGGAGTGGAAAAAAAAGAAAAAAATTCATAATTGAAGTGCAAATAGGCAAAGAAAAAGCATCAGTGTGTTCTATGTGCTCAAAAGATGGAGCTTTGAAGTTTCTCGTCAAAATGTAAGGCCAGAACATTAACTGAGGTTTAGAATCATTGCTTGAAACGTTTCTTCGATGGCTGTCATCTCCGGAGTTTGTGCTTCTGATATTATGCAGTGAAATCTTCGTTGCACGACTGCAACCGCGTTAGAATGTATAAAACGAAGAGAACTCTGTTGATATGGATATTTAGCCTTGTCATTGAGTTTTACCATTAGAGAATCCCTCTAGTCAACTAGAAAATCCACATTTGTTGACTTGGAAGGCAGTTAAGTCAGGCGGGAAACAGGGCCGTGCAGAGACCACTAAAGGGGCAGGTGCTCAAAAAGAAAAAAGGGCACATCTATTCATTTTTTTTTTTTTCATTCATTTTCATTTTATTTTGGTAAACAACCCACATTACCAGAAACAACAAAAGATAACTATAAACAATAGATAACCCACAGTTTACCAAAAAAGGAATAGGCTGAAGCAAAGCTTATTCTTGCCTACCCTGTTTTTACCCTATATCCTACCAGGATATTTCCATAATACATATATAAATCTAAATAGTAGCGTAAGATTTTATTATTTTACATCTTAAAGCTCTTTTAAAGTTCACCAAAAAAGAACATAACTTAAATTCATCATTCAGTTCATTCCACAATTTCACACCAATAACTGAAATACATCTGGATTTTATCTGGCTCTTCTCTTTGCACATTCAAATATAAACAAACCTACGTAAATTATATTTATTCTCTCTTAACTTAAATAATTTCTGAATACCTAAAGGAAGACTTTTATTTAATGCTTTAAACATTACTTCCAGTATTTTTACATAGACGATATCTTTAAATTTTAAAATATTACTTTGACTAAAAAGTTTATCCGTTGGTTCCCGATATCCCACTTTATTAATAAGCCTTACAGCTTTTTTTTGCAGCTTAACCAAAATTTCAGTACTTGTTTTATTTGCATTTCCCCAAATTTCTGAGCAATAAGACAAATAAGGCATAACCAAAGAAGAATAAATAATATGCAACCCTTTAACATTTATTAAATCTTTGATTTTAAACAATATTCCAATAGTTTTTGCAACTTTGTTTCTAATATATTGTATATGAGGTTTCCAGCTAAGTTTATTGTCCATAATAATTCCTAAAAATTTTGTCTCATAAACTCTTTCAATTTCAACTCCATTTATGCATAACTGTACATTATTATAAACCCGATTACCAGAGAATACCATAAATTTAGTTTTTCCTTCATTTAACGACAACTTATTATAATCAAACCATGTTTTCAACTCTAGTAGCTCTTTTTGTACTATTTTAATTATTTCATCCATATTTTTTCCCGAAAAAAATACATTAGTATCATCTGCAAACATTATAAACTTTAAAGTACTTGATACTGCAAAAATATCATTTAAATAAAGTATAAATAATTTAGGTCCTAAAACTGAGCCTTGAGGAATACCACAAGTTACTCTGTCTATTTGTGATTTTGTATTATTAATTTGTACATATTGTAATCTATTAGTCAAATAGCTTTTTAACCACTGATATGTAACCCCCCGTAGGCCATACAATTCACATTTTCTTAACAACCGTGCATGGTCATCTAATCGCATTTTAGGACAGATTATTAACAAAGTCACACAGTTTTCAGAGTTTAATTAACAATGATAAATTACAAAATTGTGAGACATACAATCAAAGAACGTCTGCCTGGGTTGCTGTACTTAGAGTGGAGATGAAGACGGTCCATTCAGAAAAACAGCTGCATCAAACTTTAACGTGGAACTGCAGAAAAAAAACAAAAACAAAAGCAAAAATTTAATTAATGCATGTCACTATGAGAAAAGACTACCGTATTTTCCGCACTATAAGGCGCACATAAAAGCCTTAAATTTTTTCAAAAGCTGATCATGCGCCTTATAATCCGGTGCGCATTATATATGGATCAATATTGAGCCGCAACAGGTCTGGCAACTACGGTAAGACGACTCCATTTTCCCCGTAGAAGAAGTAGAGCGCGGTGCATACTGGGATAGCTATATAAAACGGCATTTCATTTCCATTTGCGTGTTTTTGTAAAGACCCAGAAATGGCGGGGAGCAGCAGGTCTTCTGCTGTGGTGAATGGTTTTTTAGCTTTAGCAACGATGTAGTGGAGGCTTTTCGCATTGTGGGTTGGGATGACTTGAACTCTGAAAGTTTTCTCCTGAAGAACTCCGGTGGCTTACCGACGTGACATCCATGTTTTGTGGTGAGATGCCGCTGGAGGTGTGCCGGCTTCATGCTAGCGTTGGCTAATTTCTCCCCGCAAAAAAACACGGGGGGGGTCAGAGATCATGGTCGTAAATCCCATTGAAACATACTTTTCCATGTACTTTCTGTACTTGGTCGGCTCTGGTTTTGCCTTCTTTTCTCCTTTATCTGTACTTTCGGCAGCATTGCTGCTTCGCTTTAGCCACGTCTCCATGGTAACAGTGTAATCATGATGACGACAGGTCGTTGACGAGTGCGCTGGGTCCGTGGGTCAAACTAACTTGGTGGGGGGGTCCATTTTATTTTAAAGGATATTGAAACTAAATACTGAATATAAAATTCAGTGCATGAACACACATTGATATTTTATCGAACTTTTTACAAAATAATTTTTCCCAAGACTTATTATGAGGAGCCTACTGATTTTTTTAGATATTTTGAAAAGCTTCACGTACCCTCCCTGCAGTACCTCCACGTACCCCCCATTTGAGAACCACTGGTCTAATGGATGTATAAGGTAGCGCCTTATAATGCGGTGCGCCCTATATATGGAAAAAGTTTTAAAATATGTCATTCATTGAAGGTGCGCCTTATAATGCAGTGCGCCTTATAGTGCGGAAAATACTGTACTCTTAACATAATAAAAACATAATAGCTGCCTTGTAATATTAAATATGTGTTCACTACCAAACACTGCAGGTTGATGATAGTCAGAACCTTTACTTTTTTTGTTCTTACCTGCGGTACTGGTTCTGACCCAGTTGGTCAACAATCCACTACCTTTCGCTGCTTCTAGCAGATCCTTTCTTTTTTGTTTCTGACGTCTCTCTTTACGTGGCATCTTTGAACTGAAACAAGCAAAACATAATGAATTATCAGAACACTATAATAAACCACACTACCAGTTCTTTACCCTTGTGTTTAAACCAATATGTTTTTCAGTCCACAGCATAACAATATTAATTTCAGAGAAAATGAGACCTCTCCTATGGAGTTCAATTTGTTTCACAATTATTCAATTAAAATACTAACCTCAATTAAATAATATAAAATTGTGATCAAGACATTTTGGATCGTAACATTGTTTCCAACAAAAAAATGTTTAGCTTCATTTTTTTTTAAACTGAAATCACAAATTTTTATCTCATGACTAAAAAAATTATTTGCAAAACAAACAAACTTGTTTGCGCATGTCAGAAATCTTTGCTTGCTGTTCAAAGTTTTGCTTGCGATTCTTACATGATGTTCTTGGCAGAGCCTGAAATCAAACCAAAGATTTCTGATGTGTGCAAATAAAAGTTTATGTTTTCCCCTTCATTAATGACAGAAGCAGTTTGATTATTACATCCATTATATCTATCATTGTAGTTCAGGATGAGTTATTTTTAATTCTAAATGAATGTCCTTTTTGGACTTTTATGTACTAATCTCCTTCGAGATACATTTACCCAACACTAGAATAAATGCAATATACATCATTCATCAAAGAAAATGAGAAAATCGGACATATATCCATGATGGAGATGATTCTGGTTCTGGACGGGCGATGTGCCGCTATTGCATCAGTAATACTGCAGAATGACTGCTGTCATTAACAATACAGGGAAGCTTTTAGTTATCTTGCTTTGCTAGCAAAGTCATTAGCTAGCAGCTAGCTCATAGCACAACAACAACAGCGTAATGTCTGATGATAAAAATACTGGATCGATAGATAAGAACAGCTCTTCCTCACCTGGCTGCCTCCTCCCGCTCAGCAGATATTCAGAGAAAGGCGGACTCAGAGAGCGGACTATATTTTCCTCTGCCTGTCTTGTTATATTTCATTTCTGCTTAAACCGCGACTCCGTGCTGAAGGAGAAACGATACAACATTTAACGTTTCCGTTTTCTGACAGTAGCAAGCCGACTCCAGTTTTTTCACCAAAAATATTTTTTTTCAAACGTTCGCTAGCTTGAGCTCCGCAGTTAGCCGCCGTATCTCACCGCGCGAGAGGCAAGTGCGTCTTGCCAGGGGCAAAAGGTCAAAGGTAACAATGTGACCGGAGGGCTTATTGTGTTGTTTTTCTTGCAAAGTAACAATAATAATAATAATAATAATAATAATAATAATAATAATTGTAGTACATGTGTAAGAAAAAAAAAAAAAAAAAAAGACCAAAAGGGCACTTGGGGTCCTTGAGCAAAAGGGGCAGGTGCTCAAGCCCCCATAGCACCCCCCTCTGCACGCGCCTGGACGGGAACATCTGTTATGTAGTATTTGGTCTCTGAGGTTGTATTTTTCAAGGTGCAGTTCAGAAAACTCAACAGGAATACATCTTGCTTTCAAATCAGAAAGCTTTCCACCAGCTGTCAAGTCAGAATTTATTATAGCTGCTATGTGTACAAATGCTTTGAGCGTCTGATATGCTATGCCATGATTCACTCCTCTCGTATTATATTTCTGTACAAACTCGATTTGTAAACGTAATATGGGGGATCCTGATTATTTGTGAGGGTCAGAAATAATGCTAGGACGAGCTAAAATTCATGATCCATGAGATCGACTCTAAAGCTGCCTGTTTTAAATATTTGATAGATCTTAAATTGGAGTCAGAATGATTATTTTCCAATACAGACAATGTAGGCAACCTGAACGACCTCTGCTCCTAAACATGTTGTTCTTGTTGTTGGATTCATAAAGTTCGGTGGAATATAACGCTTTCTGCTTGCATGCTACTGCTAGTTAGCTTGGTCGTGCAGCAAAACAATTAGCGAAACATTCTTTTGAGAAAACCGTCATGTTTTGTTAACGTAAAGCAATTAATAGAAAGAAAACTGGATGAATGAATGCCTGGATGGATGTTTTGACCTATTCTTTTTAAATTAGAAAATAGCGCAGATGTTTTATTCACAGAACACACACTGATCTTTTGTTCAACAAATCAATGTGCCAATCTTTAGGAGCAGTTTGGAGCAATAAGAGCTGAATGTCACCTGGTTTTCTTTTCAAAATGAAAAGAAAAAAAGCAAAGAAAGTATATCGCTGCCACACTTTGAGGGAGGGAAAAAAAGATATATTTGCTTTGAGAGCATTTCCATTTTTAATTTATATTTCAACTACTGTATTTTTCAGAGGCATTTATTCAAAGCGACTTACTTCGCTCCCGTGAAAAAAGTAGGTTGAGTTGCTTAAGCACACCGGCCTCCTGATGTTGATCACTTAGAAGTAAGATTCTATCTGCTTTTCTTTTTTTTTCTTATGAAGCTTAAAAAAATATTTTTATTCCTCTAAATTTAGGAAGTAACATCTGGTCGTCATTCATCTCAGCTCCTATGGTTGCTCAGGCCGTTTGAAATTGAGACTACAGGCTTAGTGAGGTAAGAGATTGCAGTTCAGAAGAACAAAAGGCTCTCTGTGTCAACCTGGAGGAAGAGGGAGGGGAGCTGGCGCGGCCATGTGGGGAACGAGGAGGGGGGTTATTATTAAGTAGCGACCGTGTCCAAGAACTGAGTTGGAAAGCAGAGGACAGGGAGGGGACGGTTCGCAGGAGACAATGTCTTACCACAATGACTCTTGTGTCTTCGGTTTGTCAGAGATGTCGACGGTGTGTCAGTGGTTCCAGGGCAGGTCGGGTGATATGTGATGTTGAAGGGTAATTAGGGTCATTACACATGCATGATAAGTGCAGTGGTCTGCAACACTGCTGATCAATTGTCTTTTTCCTCTCTGCGTAGGTAAAGGCCACGTTTTTGTAATATAAGGAAATAAGTATTTCAAAACCTTTCCACCTATAATGTGACATTTATTCTATACAATTTTAGCTGCGAATCTGATCTGTTCGAAGATGAAAAAAAAGAAGAAAATGAAAACCAGGTTCCATGACAGGAAACAAACCTAACCCTTTGTAGACTTTTGATACAAATTTATGAGAAGCCACTTCCAGTCCAGCCTGACCATTTTCTACCTCCACACTTCCGCTCGATTCTCATTTCCCTTCAGTGGAATTTTAGCTCAATTTCTGCACTTCTTCCTTCAGAGGAGGGGATGGTTGTTTAAAGTGCACGCAATTTCCAATAAGCTTCATAGTGGAGCTTTCTTCATGGTATGTATGTCATGGTCAAATGATAGCCAGGCCTCAGGAAGCAATTGTTTCTCAATCGCTGATGGTCCAGACCCTCTGAACGAAGCAAACAGAAGAGCAAAGTGATGGTTTGCACCAGGCCTTTTCTGGGCTAAATTTAGCCAAAATGGCGTATGTATCCACTTATCAGCAGTTCATCCATAATCTGCACATACTGCAAATTGTTTTGGAAACACTTTGCCACTCCAGTAGTCAGACTTAGATGTTACTTTGCCAAATCCTGTTAATTCTCATACAAAATACTTACATTTCTATATTTTCTCAGGTATTTCAAATTGATAACTATTAGTGGCAATGAAAAACACAAATGATAAATCAGTCCTTTGTTGAAGCACAAAATCATTCTTAAGAAACCCCTGTTCTAGTATGATGAGAGCCTTTATACTTTGTAACCTCCATGAAAAAACTGGCATTAGTTTAAAGATGCCAATGTGGAAAAGTCCTGAAAATCAAAATATGACAGTCAAGTCAGAAAGTGTTCGGCTACGTCTTACTTCTGTGTGGCTATTTCAGCTTTTCTATTCTTTATTGTCTTCTGAACAAAGTTGTTTATTTTCCAGCTCAATGTCACTGGAGAAATTTCTCATTATACGCAGAAAATATTTAGAAGTTATTTATGATGGTTTCGTTTTAACAGGACTCTGTGGACCTTTGAGAGAAAACACATTATTGTGTTGATACAGAGCAGCAATCTCAGCCCTGATTAAAAAGTAAATATTTGCTAAAACTTAAAAAAAAACTTTTTTTTAAGACAAACATGGGAAATTTTGTTCTAACACCAATTAATCCAGTAAAAGTTTTAATTTCTTTCAAAGCCGCAAAACTCATTCAAACTTCCTGTTTTTTAATTTTTTTCCTACATCCTAATCATCTCTACCCTGAACAGCTAGCCTCAAAAAACCTAAAGGAACATTTTGCCCTCTGAGGGTGGGCTTTACATGTTTAATGATACCCCTTCCAGCTTTAAAGTCAAATCCATGTTCCCTTAAAATCAAACCCATGTTCTCACTTTATCATTATGAATAAAATCTGCCTCAAAGCTCAAAAACGGCTAATGGCTGCCAGATGAGCGGATCATGACCTGCCTTTAAGCCAGAATGTTCGTACCGTAAGGTCTCCACGGGCTAATTTGAATGTAAACAGTGACACCCCCGCCCCCTCCCCCCTGGGGATAAATGGGCTTGGGGGTGATGGGTGAGGGTTGGGGTGCATCCCTGACTGAAGGCGACTCTTTAGAGGCTTAGCGGCATCCGCTAAGACCTTGCGTTCTGCCTCTTGCCTCTTCAATAGACCAGGACTAATCTGGGTGTGTTTAGGCCAGCTCTTTTCCTCTGTTGGACGACTGTCTACCTCTGTAAACGTGAGACACTCTGTGTTTCGTTCAAGGACACTCTGACAGGGACACGATGCCGACCTTTGAGTCAGAGCATCGTCTGTCCGACTGCTTGGCCAGAGCCGACTTTTACTCCACAGAGTTCTCCAACCGACTGTCTTTTATATACCTGTATGCAGGTGTAGTCTAAGTGTGAGGCTCAACTGAAATACATGTTGAGCCTTTAAAAGTTGTAAAGACAGCAGCTACGTTGGCGCTGTGTGTCCTTGGGTTTGAAGTAAGAACAGCAGGAACCATAAGATTTCTGAAAAATAAACACTGGCTCTTGGAGGTGAGCAGATCCCTCTCTATCGCCCCATCTCCTGCCTCTCCGGGTCCCCCGGGTCTCGGTGTCAGCTGCTTGCAAATAGGACAGCTGTTTCCAGATCAACCAGAGATCTACATGCCCCTGGGGGTTGGATTAGGCCAATTAGTAGCTGTCCATCACCGTGACATATCATGGACAGTTAAATCAATATTTGAATGGACAGAAGGAGGAAGGGGCATGGAAGGAGGCTGGGTTTGGGCACATGGGTGGAGGCTGGATATTAGTGGGGCAAATGCAGTGTATGGTTAAAACCAAAAGTTTACATACTAAAAGACAAAAACACCTTGTGTTTCCTCAATGTCTAAAGTTAGAAAACCAAACTTTTCTTGTTTATTTCCATTTGCTAGATGCCGCAATAATGAGAGAGAGAACATGTCAAAGATTTAATTATTAA
Source organism: Poeciliopsis gracilis (assembly GCA_911649635.1). Lineage (NCBI taxonomy): Eukaryota > Metazoa > Chordata > Actinopteri > Cyprinodontiformes > Poeciliidae > Poeciliopsis > Poeciliopsis gracilis. The sequence continues at coordinate 230,046 of CAJVRI010000452.1, read as the reverse complement.
AGTCTTCAAAACAGAAGTTTTCATACGGCATCTCTTTAAGCAATGAGGGAAAGCCTAGAGGATGATGTAATTTCTTTAGGAACTTCTGATGGGTTCATTGACACATATGAGTTAATTGGAGCTACAAGCATGTATAGATGTGATGGGAATAGCACTCTGGAAGGAGCTGGGCTTTGAGTCCCAAAAGTTCAAATCAAATCCAGAACAATGCACACAAGGACAGGAGACATGCTCTGAGGTCTAATGAAACTAAAGTTTGTTTTCCTCCCAGTTTGGCGGAAAAATTGAGATGCTTGTACCATCCAGACTGTGAAATAGTGGGGTAAGGAAACGCAAATGATTTGACCCAAGGCTGACTGTTTAAAGACTACGCTACCAAATACCGAGAAATGTATCAACACACATTTTGATGACTTTAATAAATAAATCTGACATATTCTTTCTCTCATCACTGTGGAAAATTAATTAAATAGGAAAAAGAAAAAAAAATTTCAAATTCTAATTAACCTATAAGAAGAGACATTCGGCCTGATTATATGGCAGACAGTAAGAAAAAGGAAGGTGAATGCAACCAATTAAAATTCCAGACTATACAGAGATGATACAACACACACTTGTGGTGCCATGTGACAAGATTAAGGTCTCGAATACTTTTTTAAAGTCGATAGACAGAATAATACCTTAATACAACTTTGTCTTACTCATGAACCTTGAGAGACGATAAAAATGAAAAGGTGTGCAAATAATCAGCCCCTCTCCCTTTCCCCGTCACTTCTCCTGGTTCCCATCTGCTTTGGCTTTACATATTAAGGATTCGTGCTCAGCTTTCCCTAAGAGGTTTGCAGGAGACAGAAATTGGGTTTATAAAGTTTGGGCGACATCGGCAGATTTTATCTGCTTCTGACAGTTAAAAGGAGGAGGAACAAACACAAACCGGCAGAGAATCAATACGATTCAGAGAGAGAGAGACGGAGGGGGGATTAGGAACCTGGTGGCTGTGGAGACAGGCAGAGGAGGTGATAAATAGGAAAAATCAGGGATCCAGATGGCTAATAAAGAAAATATTCATACAAGAAAGATATTGCTTTTTTGTTGTTGTTGTTTTTTTTGGGCTGTGTCAATTAAACCAAACTAGATTGGTACGAATTCAGCAGAGTGGGGAAAGAAACATCCGTCACAATCCGTATATCAGGGATATGACTGTGAATGCTCTCCCTCTTTCCAAGGCTTCTGCTCCTTTTGACGTTTTCAGCTGGTTGAGCTAAAAGTCAATGGACTGCGGAGTTAGACGGCATTGATGCGAATAGAGGAGTGGAAGCGAAGGATAAAGCAATGTGGAGTGAGAAAGCAAATAAATTGCTGTCACAAAGAAAGAAAAGAGCAACAGAAATAATAGATGAGGGTTTTTTTAATTAAATTCAGAAATGGAAGAGGATAAAGAGGGGCCTCTGTAAAAGGAATAAAAGGCCAGATGAGTGAGAAAAAAGAAAGGCGAGCTGGAAGAGAAGGAGAGGATGTTGTTGTTTGAATATGAAGCTTGGAACATCTGGCATCACTCTCCAAACTTCTTTGGCCTTTTGAATTTGAATGTGTTGGTAGAGGATACGATGGGAGAGGGGGTGAAAGGGGAGGCTGTTAGTCTGAAGCTGTAACACACTCCGCCACCAGGCCTGCCACACTCGCTTACGTACGCCTCGGTGGATACGAGAAGCGAGATTGAAGGTTTGAGAGAGGACAGAGAGGAAAAAGCCAAAAAAAAAAAAGATGCAGGGGGGAGAGCGGCAGATGGACGGGAGAGATGATGTTGGGAAAGCGTCCGGAGAAGAGATTTGTTTGGGATTTATTTACTTTGCTCTCCTTCGTGGAGGGCGTTGCAGATTTTTTGCTCTCTCTGGGGCAGTGTGGAATCCCCTCTCCCCCCATTTCATTCATGTGTCGCTCGCAGGTCACACAAATTGTATTTTCCTTTCTGACAGCGCTCCTCGTGACCTCCAGCTATTCATAGAAATGCTCTGACAAACATGATTAGCTCCCCACATGTTTTAACATTCATTCTACATTATGATCTGTATATCTATTTTTGGCCCTTTAGTCATGTTTTTTATTTTTTGTTGGGTTTTTTTTTTTTTTTTATCGCTTTCACATATTACCAGGAACATGTCAAATTCAGAAGAAATTCTGAAATAATCTCATTTTGGAAAGTCCTTGGAAGTCACCGTTGTACTTAAAATTCCTTGTAAGGGCACATGTCTATTGAACGTCTGTTTTAAAAAAGATTTAGTTTAGTTTTATAAGATTTTCACTCAGGAATGTTTGAATATTTTATCTCGTTCCATCGGCTGAAGCATTTGATTCTGTAGTAAGGCTGTGTCTGAATGGAAAGTTCTGGTTTTGACTCTGGGTGACGAGAACTGACAACTTTGTCAGTATTGATGCTTCGGATAATTCCTCCATTTTTGGTTTCATAAGATCACCAAGAAATATTACCAATTAAAAAATGTGATTAAAGACAATTGGTGTTCTGCAGAGGACAACTCCACACTGGGTGTTTCTTAAGAGCAATGTGATATTCAGTCACATTCATGCAGTTGTCCTAAAAAGAAGCAAAAACAAGTGCCTTTAGCTTTATCATCACCTTCCTCTTTATCAGAATAACTACCGAAAAGGCTTACCTTTTTATTTTATTTCATTTTTTTGTAGGTAGTAGGCTACCTGATGTTGCGACATTTCCTCCATGATTCCTAATAATTAATATGCTATGGGTCTAATTATATTTGATTGCGTCTTACTAATCTTGCTTACTCGTGAATGTTAATCTACTTATCTTGTAAAAAGATCCATGGTCCACCGAGGGCTGCAGGTCCTTACAGCTGACACCTGCTATCTATAGATGGCATCTTCTTTCCTCATCAAAGAAATACTATAAATAGCAAGTTTGGTTTGCATTTGTTTTTTCAAATCAACTTTATAGAAATGATAATAGGATACTGCGATTTAATGCGCTCATAGGTTGTTTTGACATCTGTCTGTTCTGAAGAATGTGCACAGAGTCAATAGTTGTTGTTGGCATGACAAGAAAAGCTCTTTATGCATTCAGTCCATTTACCATTCGTGGTCATTTGGCTGCGTCTGTATTTTTTCTTCCACCCCATCATCTTTCATCTGTCTCTCCCCTCAGCCCCTCTCAGCGGTCGTCTTTATGTCATGTGTGTCTGAAAGTGTCTGCTGTCTGCTCTTTAAGATCTTAACAAGCACATTTTCTGCCTGTTTTAACCCTTAAGGAAGCGCTGAATTATTCATGGGGTTGTGCCGCCTCCGCTGTTGCTGATGGGTCAGTCACAAAGCCATAGATTTGTAAATGAGGGTAATCCACCTTTAGTCTGTGCATATGTGCCCAGGAAGGGTGGGGGGGGTGAAGAAAGGGGTGCATTTGCTTGCAGAAATGCAGCTTCAAAACTGATCAGAACTTTGAGCGCAGATGAAATGTGCATTTTGGCATGCATAGAGTAGAGACTCTGGAGCAGGAAATGATTGCGTGAGTCAATGGAGAGTGAGTCAAAGTGTTTTTTATTTGTGTGTGTAGCATTGTGTGTTTAGACGGGGTCAGGCTCTCCGCTTCCAAGACAAGAAGTGTTTTGTTCCACAAGAATTTTGTGTGCGCGTGGTTGCGGGTGCGCGTGTGTGTGTGTTTTAGCTGTTGAGGGCTGAGTGCTGCCAGGATTTGTGGCTGTGCTACCACAATGACCCTTTCATCCGAAGAAACCTCTGATTGTGTGTTTGTGTGTGCCTCTGTGTGGCCCTGAATGTCTCAGTGTGTGTGTGAGAGAGTGATTTTGCAGACCTCTTTTTTTTCTTTGAGACCCAATCTCTTTATCTGTCCAGAACAATAAAAAGATTGAGGCCCAGAGGCACACACACACACACGCACACACACACACGCACACACACACAGAAAACGAACAGAGGACAGACAGCAGGAAGATAAGCAGACAGACAGAAACATAGCTTACCCAAACAGAGGTGTATAATTCAGGTCACCGGCATTGGCGGAATGCACACGGCCCTTAATGACAATCGTTCAATACAGGAAAAATTCCATTGTCTTGTCTTTAACACTGATGTCCTGACCTGGAAACACTCCAGTGGAAAACCGGAGGTAGTCCGATCAGGGAGTAGTGGCTGATTTGTGATACAGAGTTCCTGAAAACCTTGACCTGGAAAAGATCAGACCAGGTCATATTAAATTAAAAGAGGATTTTGAAATGAGGTTCTCGGAAGCTAGTTTGACGAATAGTTCTCTTACTTGTTAGCAGGAAGATGTTCAATCACAAGGCACTTGTAAGAAAAGTAAATAAATAGTACGTTTGGTCAAAGCTGACTGTTTCCTGATTCCATGGAGAAATTCACCATGTTAGATTGAGTTGGACAAGTCAAAGTTCCAAAATCAAAACTGGAGCTTAACAAAAGAACTTGGTTTGACTAAAACAAAACCGCTTCAAACTTCAAGTGAAATTATAGGGTTATTAATATCAACTAGCCCTGTATTTTATCTATCTGACATAATGATGGGTTGAATAAAAAAGGCTCACATGCAAAAGGTTGAAGCTATGATGCATGACTACTTTGCCAATTCCCAATTTAACTACATATCTAATATATACTTACAACCATCTCTTTAAATTTGAAAACCCAAATCAATCAAAACTGAAAAACCTTTCTGGGTTTGTAGCTCTCATGACAGGTGTCCAAGGAGAGGAGAGGAGACGGTGCAAACTGGAATTTGAGAAAAGCATGAAGAACCTTAAAGAAAGAAGCAGTTGTGGAATAATAAAACTTGTGGAATAAAAGGAAAATTGTCACTGAGTTCGACCTTAGAAGATAAAGACGGGCTGTCTTGATTTTAAGGATATTGTCTGATTCAGAGACATCTCCACAATGTGGTAAAATGACTCCATTACCAATATTAGCAGCATCCTGTGGAGGCGAATGTGAGAGTCAAAGCGTCTGAGCCTCAGCAAATCAGCGAGGCACTGAAAGAAATCGCTGCACTATTTGAGGTTTGACAGTTAACAGCCGATCATATTCAGCATTTTCCAGACAGTTTGTGTTCTGAATATGAAAAAAAAGGAAGCAAAAGAGAGAGAGAGGGCTAAAAATGGGGACGGGATGAGGAAAGAAAGAGTCTGCTGTAAAAATAAAGGAAGAAACAAGGTTAAAGGAAAAGAGGGAAGTGAGGCCGGTGCAGCTTTGCTTTTTCACTCCTGCGTGGGTGTGTGTTTGTGAAGCCAGTTTCTAAGCTACAAATAGTTCTGTTGAGACAAACCCAGTCTGACAGCAATCACACACTCAAACTACCCACTTTGATGGCCTCCTTTCTTTCTTTTTTTCTGCTCTCTCTTTCTTCCATCTTGGCGTCCTCAGACTTCTAATTTGATGAGTTTTCCACGGTTGGGGCCCCTGGTTCCTCGACATGCATGCAATTTTGTGTGGTTCTGGCATCTCACCGAGCTATTTTTGGCGCGCTATGTTGGCTGTGCATGCTAAGCGAAGTCTGGGTTCAGTCCCTGCTCCTGTTACTCATGTTTCGTATATTTTTTTTATACATATTTCCATCTCTTTTTCCACAGTGACTCACCCCGTATCCCCTGTTTCTCCATTTTTTATCCTTAAGTTCAGCTGAACTCTAATGTGAACAACACAAAGAACAGAAATTCTTTGCTTGTTTTTAGTGTAATACTAGGTTTCTAAAGATGATAAAAAAAAACATTTTCTTAAGTCTTTTATAAATACTTTTGAAAGCAAGGACATCTTAAATGTGCTGAAAGACTGTTGTCTTTTTTTTAAAAAGAAAATCATTCAGCAGTTTAAGATTTAAGAAAAAAAAGAAAGATCCTGTTTATATTATTTCAGCTGTGAAATCATTTTATTTGAATTTGCTTCGCCCATTCAGTGCCTCTTCTGGATGCCCAATGTTAAGTGAGAAATTCCTCCGTTAAGTGCAGTTCTCGCGTTCATTTTAGTTAGTAGCAGGAAAATCGCGCCGTCGTTCACCGCCGTGTCAAAGCAGCCGCACATTTGGAAAGTCAGCAAAACACTTGAGCTGAAAATACTTAAAACAAAGAAAAAAAAACAAAAAAAAAAACAAGTAAAGCGTTCAGATACTTAAGATACTTTACAGTCACACAACTAATTTTCTCGCTTTTTCTTCAAGTTCAGGCTGTACTTCAGTAACTTTCAGGATAACTGGCTGTGTTGGTTTATCTAATGTAAAGGGAATTTACATGTTTATGAGACTTTGCGATCCAAGTGTTCTTTAATAAAAGTAAACAGAAGGAAAGCAGGTATAGACAGAACCAAGTTGGAAAAAACGGGCAGCCTTGATCCTGAGACAGAGAACCGAACCCAGACAGTTGGAGGACTAATAGTGTCTATAAACATGGCGCCTGCTCTGCACCGCATGCCAGCTTGCGAAATGTTTTCAGTCATTATTTCTGCAGTCACAGAAAAGTCTCAAGTTTACTCCTTTAATGCCTCAGACAGCCATACTTTAGATTTAACTTCGTTGTAACTTTGTTGTGACTTTGTTGACCTTGTTAACTGTCTTGTAAAATCTTTTTTGTTTCCTGACAGAAATGAGACAATTGAATAAAAAGTCATCACTGTGTTATCAGAACCGTGACGAAAATAATTGACACATTCAACCGGCGTATAAAATCGAGACACGAAAGGGAGATTAAATCAAATAAGACCAGAAACGCAAGACGAGTTTGAAACATAGCCGACGAGACAAACAGAACCTGGTGACTATTTTCTTTCAATTTAAAATGTTAAAAGTAGCTCAAGACTATAAAAACATTGGAGACTGAACTTTAAATTTCTACATCTCTTTAAGCACTACTTCTTCACATAATTTTGTTTTTTATTAATACTGTAACGTCTTTGGTAAGGCGTGGCATGGTTCTGGCTGAGGGACCCAGTGATTGTTTTACTGTCACAAATCTTCAAAGGCCTGAGGGAAAGAATTTATCACCACACATTTTCCATTGTTTGTTTGTGGAAAAAATACAAAAAAAATTCTTATTATGTTATTCTTTACAAGTGCTGTTTAGAAGAGGGTGGATTTAATTATCTTTCACTTGTAAAGAGGCGTCCAAAGACTTAAGATGTAATAAAAGTTTTAGATGTAAAAGCAGCATGGTGACAGAAAAAAAATGAATTTGAGAAAATCTGAAATATTTAACTCTCCGCAAACGAGCAAAGGAATATTTACTAGTTAGTAAATTGGGCATTAAAGAGTTTATTTAGGCTTAAAGAAGCTTTTAAACTATTAAATGTAACTTCCTGAAACCTTTGGTGCCATTTCTGGTCTCCATTTGCTATGGTTACCTGAAACTATGACAAAAACAAAAACAATTGTTGTAGGACTTTAGTCATTGTTAAACATCTTCATTTATTGTCATGGATGCTGAAGGTGCCTCTATCATCAGGGCCTGTTGTAGCAACGCGCGCATGTCTGATCTGGGTCAGTACTGTGGGTGGTCCAGCATCGGACAGAACCGTCCTGCTGCATGCCGGTGGAGGGTGGATGTCACAGACAATGCTGTAGATCAGTGAAGAGCTTTTTGTGTGTCGCACAGACAGAGGGAGGAAGAGGCCGTCACTCATTTGCAAAACAGTAAGCCGTGGTTAAAGACACACTCATTTCATTTTAATGGTGTGTTTACTGAGCTGCGTAGGGACTCCGGAGGAGGTGAAAGCTCACACACCACACAGTAAATGGCTAACAAATGAGTGGACTGTTATGTAAATGCTTATCCTTTTATGATGTTATATGTGCTGTTAGTTCCTGCTGGAAAGCAAGCAGCACATTACACTGTTCTCTTTGTGATACAGACATTTCACTCACAACCCTTAGAGTTTTAGCTACAAAGAAGAAGAAGAAGAAGAAGAAGCCAAAGGCTGCGCTCTGAAGCACATTAGAATACTCCAGTGTTTGTCCTGAATAAAAAGAGTCTTTACTGCCAGTTCAGATTCCAAGGTTCGAGCATTAAGACCATGACTACGAGTCTCTCATGGTAGGATAACCTCACAAACACATACTCACTGTATATATTATATATTATTGTGGTTTGTTCGGTTTTTGAACAGGAAAGCACCAGCTATTCCTACTTCTGCTAAAAATGTATGATCTCTTTAAATGTGCGTTGAACTTGTTGTTTACAGTTGGAATCAGGTTTAATGTCTCTGCTGTTAAAGATATTGAGTGTTTTTGACAAATAATTGTTTTATTTAGAAGTGGAATTTGAGACGACTCATGCACCCGTGGCTCTTATTAGATCTGACCTTTTCTTTTTCTTCCTGGCTAGAAAAAACTTTGAATGCTTGGCGTTGCACACAGATGTCATCATGCCGTCTTGTGCTCACAGGTAATGATGGCTCCCCTTTTATCTCTGGGTGTGTGACAGGAAAGCTCGACACGAGTGGGCTTGTTGAACATGCTGAAAATATGAAAAGTAAAGAAAACCGCTGGAGGAACATGGTTGTGTGTGTGTGCATGCGTGTGTGTGTGTTTTGGCACAGAAAGGGAGCTGGAGATCTGTTCAGGCAAAAGCCACGTCACTCAATGTCGTTATTGATAACCGTCAAGCTCCCAGTTTCTGTTCCTCTTAATTACATCTTCAGTCCGAATTGGAAATAAAATTTTGTGCAATCAATCAATCAATCAAATTTTATTTGTATAGCACATTTCAGCTACAAGGCATTTCAAAGTGCTTTACATCATAAACACAAAACACAAAGTACATTGTTACATATTACATTTCAAATACAGTTCGAAACAGGTGTGTTTTTAGTTGAGATTTAAAGGAAGTCAGGGTTTCCGCTGTTTTACAGTTTTCTGGAAGTTTGTTCCAAATTTTTGGTGCATAGATGCTGAATGCTGCTTCTCCTCTTTTGGTTCTGGTTCTGGGGATGCAGAGCAGACCAGAACCAGAAGACCTGAGAGGTCTGGCAGGTTGATACAACAACAGCAGATCTTTAATGTATAGTGGTGCTAAACCGTTCAGTGATTTGTAAACTAACAACTGTATTTTAAAATCTATTCTTTGATCTACAGGGAGCCAGTGGAGGGACTTTAAAACTGGTGTTATGTGCTCTATCTTCCTGGTTCTAGTGAGAATGCGAGCAGCAGCGTTCTGGATCAGCTGCAGCTGTTTGATTGATTTGTTGGACAGGCCTGTGAAGACGCTGTTGCAATAATCAAAGATAAAGATAAACGCATGAATGAGTTTCTCTAGATCTGGCTGAGACATTAGTCCTCTAATCCTGGAGATGTTCTTCAGGTGATAAAGGCCAATTTTGTTTTTTAAAAACTGGAGCCTTATTTCTCTGCACTGTGTTGTAAACATTTTGTGACTGTTGAAATCTTTCTGCGGGTTAGCAGCAACACGGGGGAAATTAGATAAAAATGATTCTTGGTCTTTCAATATAGGAGATAACAGCCTTAGCTGAGCCCGACCTCAAGTTGTTGGCTATTACTGAGCCTCCAAGTTGTCCCTTTGCTGGATTGATTAGAGTGGAAGAAAACTGGCCTGAGCTCAGTGAAGGCAGAGACGACTCTAGCAATTTAGATGGCTGGAGTTCCTTTAAAAACCAAGTCTGGTGAGCAAAATGTTAGGTTTCCAGTGAGAATCTGTGGGACTGGGGAAAAAATGTGATGAATCAGGCTATGAACTTTAGAAATTACATGTGAATCATATCTTGTTCTTTGTGCTCATAAAAAAATCAAAATAAACCAGATTTCAACAACTTTATTTCTGTGCTAGAGATGAAACTTTGTTCTATTTTTTATTAAGCATCTGTAGCTTCGACAGATAACTACAAATTTCAACAAAAGCTGCCAGAGATGCGAACAAGAGTCATAGACCAGAGGCAGGCTAAAATTTCCTGACTGTAGAAACGGGGTGGGCAATATGGACCGAAAGCTTCACAAGATCCTGTGGATCTATTGTGATAAATATTGTGTGATAATAGCAATAATAGCCCCACAAACACTAATACTGCTCTTGAAAACCATTTCAAGTTTTCAAGCGCAAATAAATAAATGAAATAAACCTTACGTTTTGTCAAATTCCATCAGAAATGCTGATGGATTTTAAAAGCCTGTTCATCCAAACATGTTTGTCCAACAGACAGTCAGATTTTAGATTTAATCCAGGACAGAAAGACAGCAGAGGCTCAAACATTGCCGCTGGGATTCGTTTTTCTGTTTACTGAGAAAAATTTGAGTGATATGACATTATGTTACCCTGATACAATTTTCTTCCAGTTTTAAATTATTTATCAATCGGTCCCAGTGCTTATCTGCTGGCCAGCACCGCCCCGGCATCCCGGCCCTGTCTTCTCCTGCTTTATCTTTCAGTGGATTTCTTTGTAGATCCCTGGAGGCTTTTTAAAGCAGATCTGTGACAGTTTCTGCTGTGTATGCATGAAGCTGTGGTATTTCCAGTAGTGATGACAGACAGATGGGATTACTGAGCCACACACACACACACACACACACCCCCCCACACACACATACACACACACACACACGCACACACACACACACACACACACACGCACACACACACACACACACACACACACACACACATCTCTCCAAGCAATGCGAGCAAGCTTATCTATCCATGTGTCGGGCCACGCGATCAACTGACCCACATGCTAGACGTAATGTCTACGTCCGAGCAGAGCGGGCAAAACTCAAAGTTGTTTTCTATTGGACTTCATTGGATATTCTCGTTTGAGTCATTGAGTTTTCACTGCATTTCTTACTCACAGTTGTCTGAGTATTTCACCACCATTCCAGGCTTGGACTAAGCAACTGATTTTGTTAGTTTTATTTCTCAGCCATTTTGCTGTAGATATACAACATTCAGGATCATTGGGTTCTTTTGAATGACAAATGAACGAATGCGCTCACATTCATTCATTTCCAGACGCACCAATGATCATAGTTGTCTCACCATGTGACTTTTGGTTGGAGGTGTTTTGGCTGCTATGCTGTGTTTAGTTCCCATTAGCATAAGCTCTGTGTATTTAGGCTGAAACTACTTGAGGAACTTTGTTGCCACATGCCTTTTGGGAAGGAATCTGGAAATGCTTCTGAATGAGCCATACTTGTTTGTTCTTTTTTAATATGTTTGCTTCTCTCTGCTGATGTATTTCCTCTTTGCCCTTCAGTCTACAAAACTTGATTAGCCGAACACACCACAGATAATCAAGTAGCACCTGACTGTTGTTATCCATCTTAAATGGCTTAAAAGCACAAAAGATGCACCACATTTTCCAGAGTCAATTTCTAATGCAACTATTTTACAATAGTTCTCATTTAATTGTAGATTGAATTAAACGAGGAGTAAATTTCTGCCCCCCAAAAAATCAGAAACTCAAAAATTTCAAAGTTTTCTTTTCTCAGTTTCTGATATTAATCTAAATGTATTCAGAGGTTTTTTTTCTATCCAATTTTTGACTTTTCAAGTTCAGACCATTCCCTGTTTTTCTAGAAAATATTCATCTTAACATTTTTTATTTTTCCTACAACATTCAAGATTGATCTAGACATTTTTTTTCTAGAAATTTTCTGAGCTTAATCTCAAAATATTGAAAATTTCTTCTTTTTTTTTTAAATCTATAATGACCTTCATACAATGCCATAGCATTTCAACTCATTCCCATCAAAATAAAATCAATTTCATTGAGGTAAACGCAAACTTAAGTCAAATAAAAATGCAATTCAATTGAATCCAGAAGACAATTTTTTTGCAGTGCACATTTCATTAAATGATCTAGTTTATGCGTTGTCAGACATCTTGATGATTTGTTGTAAAACTGTAAGTTGAGAAACATTGGCATTCACTAGTTCAGATTCTCTGTCTCATTTAAACATGTGAGTCAAATGAATACATGTGCTCAATCATATGAATACATGTGCTTCAACAAAAGCAGTTGCCTTTGCAAACAGGTCAGATCACCTTGATCATGCCCGTTTAGCAACCCATTCCCTCACGCTGCTTCAAAGACCACAGTCCACGTTTTCCCGCACAAACACACACCCTGTAGCTGCCAATGCTCCATTATTTTTCTGAAGTGGCTTTTCAATTCCATGGCTAATGCTTGAGGGAGTCTGTATGCGTGTGTGCGTGTGCATGCGTGTGTGTGTGTGTGTGTGTGTGTGTTTGTGTGATACAGGGCTGGGTGGGTCGGTGGGTGTAGAGGGGGTGCTTGACAAAGATTGTGACATAAACCATTTATAGTGCTGCACTGGCGTTTGAGCGGCGGTGTGTGAGAGACGGAGTATGATTTCTGTTGACATTAGCTCCTCTGTTCAGGTGAGTTTGGTGCAGGACACACAGAGGGATGAGGTTGGTTTTTTTAAGTGTATAGAAGGAGAGAAAGCCATGAGATTCAGAGGGATTTAGCTCATATTATGCTCCATGCTAGTTCCCAGTGATTTCAAAACACCTTTTACTTTTTGCCTATGCAATATATCCGAAGAGCAGAACAAACTTTGAACATGTTAAAGTCCAGGCCATAGTTTTTTGCTTTTTTGCGAATATGTACTAAACTAATATGCTGGTAAATTGTCCACATGTAATAAAGCACAATAAAAATATGAAACCAATAAAATAGTAGCCATAGGAACTAAATGGCACAAAATGTTGGTAGGAAGAGATGAAACTATAATCTGTAGGTACAAATTAGAAGTATGAATTGACTCAGAGCTACTCTACTCTCAATTTATTTATTTTTTTTCAGATATTTGTTTCTTTGTTGCAAAAAAAAATGTGTTTAATTTTTTTTCAAATCCACATAAAGACACTTTCCTACCTGTAGCCCTGAGATCAACTACCTCAAAACAATAATAGAAACATCCTTAGCTTGTTCAAAGCAGTGCTTGGTGGAACAGTGGAGTGAAAGAACAAGATGATCTGTGAAATTATGATCTGACAGAGGCTTGAGTTGCATCTGAAGGTGAAACCGCCTTGTAATTTTCCCGGCTTGCAATATAAAACAGATATAAGTTAAATATATGAGCGAAACCACACCAGAAGTTGCACAGGCGTTTATTGAGATTCTCCATCTGCTGATGTTTCATCATTCAAGCCACAGTTAAGAGTCTAATTGATTATGGTGACCCCTATTTTCTTACTGCAGTCTCTCTATTGATCCAGTCGGTGTTGCTCTTCACCTCTCTGCAAGTGATTTTCCCAGTCATTACTGCCAAGATGAGGCCTCTTTCTGAGTGGGCCCTTAAAACGACTTTAATGCAGAACCTCTGTCAGCTCCTCAGAGATTCTTCAGAGTACAACGGGTCAATCTGAACACAAAAACCTGTTGGTGTAGCTGTTTTTTTTTTTTTTTTTTTTTTTAATGTTTTTATTTAGTTTCGAAGCCAAATACAAATTCCAAATCCATTTGGAAACTGATGCTAACGCAACAATATCGTTTGCTAATGGATGGCAGACAGGAGTCGCAGTAATCAATGACAAGTAACTGAGAAAATTACTCTGACTGATTAAAAAAACACATTAAATGCCCACATAATGCTCCCAAAAGGAAGAGTCTAATTTGAACATAATTTGGTATGGATCGGTAAAGGTTACCAATGGAGGAGTGAGGACGCCCACACACATTGTGTGGAATGCAGACCCACCGGGATTCACATCCACAGGTGCCCATAATTTCTCTCTCTAAACATAACTGCCTATTTTAACCATTCAAACAGCAATAATACTTTAATTTGGATTAATACACACATTTGAAACCAGCGTTGCACAACTACAAAAGCTAATTATTCAATGAATTGCGTAATAAATTAAAATGAGCTTGATGACTTCGATTCTGATTAATTTATTTTTGTAGGGCAATTTTGGTAAGAGACTTCATGATGCTTTTATTTTCACTGTTTGTTGTGTGTACATTTTATTTCATTTTAATTTGTTTTTTTTGGTTGCTGCGTTTTATTTTGGATATTAAACCAAAATGAAACAAAACATTTTCACTCCACACCGTCTCCCAGTTACAGTGCGGAGTGTGGACATTCCCAAATCCCAAAATGAAATCAAAACGTAAACTGACAGTGTGAGTAGACCACGGCCGAATATGTGGGAGATATTATGTTTTTGCATTTTCTCCATTGTTTGTTCAATGAGCGTATCTGTAAATATCAATGAAGTTGAAAATATGATTAAATGTAGCTACTGTGATTTTTTTACTGACACAAATCTTGCTTCTTTATATGAAAAGAAGTAAATAGATTTATCGTCACTTTTATCGCTATCACAATAGTACCATAAAATATTGTGATCAAAAAATGTCCATATCTTCCACCCCCACTTCATCCACATTCATTCATTGATTCTTTTTTATTTTGAAGGATGATATGATCTACCAAGAATCCACAACCTCTTGACAATTTTTGACATAAGACGTCTAGAGGACAGAAACTAGTTTGCAGTGATAGATACAGAAGATATTACATATTGACTGATAACTGCATTAACGGTCTATTAATAGAACACACAACCATGCAGCAAGAAGCTCACACCAGTGGCCGCGTCACACGTTCTGCTACTTTACCTTGGAATCAATTTCATGTCAGGTTACAGTACGGGTTCGCCCTCTGACAGAGGTCATAACCGCTACCTGCTGACTGCGTCTCCTCTCCTAAATGAAAAGACTGCATCACGTTACGTACAAATGCACACACACACGCACACATGCGCACACACACATAGGTTGCAAAGGATATACCCCAATCTCCACTAATACACACACAAAGCACATCGTATTACCCGAATAAGGAAAGAGCTATTGCAGCCAATGCAAAGAAACTCAATAGGCTTTTAACATTCATTTAGCTGGGATAGCAGGGCTTGCTAAGGCCATGCCAAGTAGATCTGATAGCACAACAGAGATGGATCAAGACTGACTTCACACTAAAGCGGGCTGACAGCAAAAGGGGAGGCAAATTAACTTAAGAGAAACTTGTGGAAAGACAAAGACGATGAGAGGAACAATCAGCAAACGGTGCGAAAAGGTAGAATTGACATCCCGCCCACTCGCTACGGTCAAGCATCTTCACACCCACAACAGGTCCGCATTGCTTCCACATCCTCCTGCTTTTGGCTCGCTATCATGTCATTTCCCTGCTCTTAACATGCTTACCTTCCCTTTTAAAGAGCTGGCACATCTTTTTTACAGCCGCTTCGGGTGGCACCGGCATCATCGCATAAATAAATCTGGAGTCACAGTGAAAACATTACTGGCGTGCGCTCACAGCACTAGTATTCGAAAGCAGTTTGAGAACATGCCAAATTCAATTTGGTGTGGAGTTTTACTGCCTGCCTTGGGGTTAGGAGGAGGAGAGCGAGGCGATGCTGGTGAGGCGGGGCAGTTAAAGTGGGAAGACAGGTAAATGTAGAGGAGATGGAGAGGAAAATGAGAGATTAATGAATGACTGAGCTGTGCTGTTGGGAGAAGCTGAATGACGGAATAAAAATCCTCACATTGAATAGAACTTTTCAATTATTGCTATTTTTCCACATTAAGACATCAGAAAAGATTGCAGTGTTTCTGTTTAAATACAAATTTGAATGAACTTATCTTCTTCTTGTGTCAACCAATTAGAAAATTCACAAAATGCTGTTGAATTTAAGGTTCACTCACACCAGCCCTTCTAATCTTCTTTAATCAAACTTTGTTTTGTTTGCCTAGAAAGTCTTTTGGTGACTAATAACCTAAGTACTGGTTCGGTTGAAGTAAACTCTGACTGAGAATGTGAATCTTTTGGAGAAGGCAGCTGTAGTTTGCTGCGTGCAGAGAGAATTCTTGGTAAATGCAACCTAAACAAATGAGTTACAAATGACTCATGATCTTTTGCCAAAGAACGGAAAGAAATTCTACGACCGCTAAAATCTGATGCTATCATTTTTGTTGACATTTTGTCAAGAAGTTGTGCTTGGTGTCTTTTCCAGAGGTTTTTATGTTGTTTCCTTCATTGTTTCAATGTCAGTCCCCAGTGGAACAGAGTCTACCAGACTATCTGGTGTGAAAACACCTGTACATTAATTGTCATTTAAATAGACTAGAGCCCAGCTTCAGAATTGTTCATTTGATATGAGCCACAACTTTTTCTAAAACTTATAGAAAACTCAAGCTGGCTGTTTCTATGTTTGAAGAACTAATGTAATTTATAAAAGATATTTTTGGTACACTTGTTTCTGTAATAAGTGTTGGCATGTGCCGTATTGCTTGGCATTTTTTCCTGATGAGACAAGTTTGTATTTATTGATAAATTCTAATTAAAAATACCAAAACTGTTTGTCATCTCCAAACTCACACTGTTTTATGAAGCCTGTTCAAGAGCAATATGATTCATATTAGGCTGTTATCCTCACAGTCCACAGATATCAGGTGTTGACACGCTACAGCTCACAGAAAGATGTGAGCACATTGCATAGATGGAATCAAAAGAAAAGAGTCAGGAAAACGTGGGTCAATCTTCATGAACATCACAACGTTCGGCAATGGCATCGCAGCTCCACGTTTTCCTGATACCCACCAAGCTTAGTTTTTACATGAGCCAACACACGGGGAAAGATGCACGCAGAGACAGCAGCTTAACTTTGTGGCCTAGTTAAAAATGACAAAGTCAGCCGTTCACTGTGAGGCTTGTTGTTGGGATGGCCACTCGGTTGGAGAAGCAATGAAAATGTCTCCGCTGTTTTTAAAATAGTTTGTCTGGGAGCTTGGTGAAAAGAAAAAAAAAAGAACAGGATGTATATTATTTCTAAACACAGTGAAAATACCAAAGCTGGCTGCTAAAGTTCTCATCTTAGAACTTTGACTGCTGTCTCAGTGTTTCTAATGATTCATTTTTGCTACTGCTGATTGGTCTGCACTCAAATGTTAAGGAAGACTGTGGTTGTTAGCTTCTCCAGTATTACTAAGACGGTTTCCATTGAGGCATATGTGGTGTTTGAGCTATTAAAATAGCCACTTTGGCAGGCTTTTAGAAGGGATCTGTAAATACTTGTGGATTTGAGATGTTACGGCTATATCTCCTGTAATTTATACTGAACAGTTGCATTTTTTTTGTATTTGTTTTCATAAATTGCATGGCATTTTTGATCTCTTCTGATTGTATCAGAATCTTGCACTTTTTTTATTCTGCAATAATAAACTAATACAACACACAAAAAATTCTTGGCAGTAAGCCTAACAAATGTTTATCCATCATATGAGGAGTACAGAGGGGACTTCGTCTTGCTTGCTTCTTAACAGTTGCTCATCTTATTTTAATCATTTTCAACATGCATTCCTGGTATTCCTTACTGATTCATCAATCCCAGATGCTCTCAGGACCGCTGAAACAAACAGCTAAGTCACTGTAAGCCTATAAAGCACCAGATGTACAGTAATGTTCATAGCAAGCTACTTATGAAGTCTGCCCGCGTTCCACGAACCCAGCTTAGAACAGAAATCCATATAATGCTTTTCAGCAGCCCTCCGCTCTCCTTTCCCCAGTTGCCTTTTAGAGTTGTCATTGGAGAGTGACCTGCATTATCTATCCCTCGCTCGCTCTCCCCGGCTCTGTCTCTTTCTCCGACTGAATGGAGATTTAGATAAGAGAGCCTGAGCTGCATGAGAGCGGCTGCTGAATACCAAGAGACCGACCGTCAGAGGAAGAGGAAAGGCCAGAGCGGAGAGCGGGGAGCCGAGGGCAGATCCACTGACTCGTTCTGCCGCCACACCGGCTCAGGTTATTCATCAGAACGCCGCGGCCGGTGCGGAGTGTGGCGTTGACTGTCATCTTGCCTGTCAAGAGGGAGCGTCACCCCTCTCTGTCTAACATTTACATGCATGAAGAAATTATGCAAATACAATTACATATGAATGTGACGGTGGATTCACTCAGCTAAAGTTCACGTTCCACGCTTCCTGCAGATTGTTGTAGTTTGTTTATGCTAGTATGTGGAGTTGCACGCTCTATAACATGAATTGATATGGTTGGTTAAGAGGTGTGTGGGTCTGGAGTAAAATCTGAAAAGTTCCCAACTTCTTCCATTCACTCTCATATTATCTGTACCTGCTTATCCTGACTGAGTGTCATGTTCATTTTGTTCAAAGGCATACAGTTATTTTCAGTAAAAGACATAAATGAAACCAAATAAATAAAAACAAATGTGACAAAAAGCATAAACATTAACGGACACATTGTAATGTGACATCACATGCTCGTTATGGAGGACAAAAGAACTGACGATGACTACCATTGTATGTGTGATATAGAAAAGAAGAAAGAACACAGTACTTTACTATCAACACTCTGACAACTAGGTAACAAGGTCAGGAAAAAGTTTTAATTAACAAAAAATAGCGAGTGAGAGGGAAGTCGGTCAGTTATGCTAGCATGACTTTGACAACCAGATGCAGATGTGCTCCAGAACTCCATGTTGCGGTTCAGTAAAAAAAAAAAAGGCGACCCACAAACTAACTCTCTGACAGGTGAACCAGGTGTTTAATTTAGCTAGTTTAATTTTCAGATGATCACTTAATAACCGCAAAATAAACATAAAGCATAAAAACATAAAACTGTAATGGACTGACCGTTTTGTTTTTGGTGTCGGAAACGTTTGCGCGTTTTTTCGGTGCTGAATGTCGATACATCGGTGGAGTTGCTGTTAAGTCAGTTGCTATGGCAATGGGTCTGTGTGTAGTGTAGCCGACACACAGCAGAAAATAAAAGAGTGGTTTTGAGTCATTCTTTGTTTTTTTTTTCTTTTGTATAGTTTTTGTCCTTTGCTGTGGAAAACAGCACTAAATTAACATTACCTACATATCCAGACTTCTTTTTGTTAACTGAATGGTACACTGTGGCAACGCTGTTATGGATGGCATAAAAATGTGTGGTAAAAGAGGCTTGTGTTCGAATCCTGGACCTTCTCCCTGTATTGCAACCACTGTTTAGCCCCACTCCCGATTTCTTTAATCTCTTTTTTTTTTCCTGACTCATCTTTTTTTGTCTTCTTGTGTGAGCGTGTGTGAGACTTCTTTTAGCTGCGTGCTTCTGCATACGACGGAGGCACTCACACACAGGCCACCATTTCAAATGTCCCTGAGGTGATCGATGAGGTGGTGATGGAAATGTCATCTGGTGCTAATACATTTATCATCGCTCATCTAGCCCCATGAATTCCTCCTTTTGCTTTTCAATCATTTTTGCTCTTTTGCCACTAGACCATTTGAATGCAGTGATTCAAAGGTCTGACTGCTCTTTCCTCTGAGGAGGCTCACTGAGCGTGTAGGCATCCAGCACTCTGACTAGACTCACTAATTAGTGGGCAAGACGGGGAAAGGCTAGTTTTTACATGGTCTTCAGTGAAGAGGGGGGCAAATTAATACCTGCATGAGCAATGTGCATCAAAAACAACAATTATCACAAAGACAACAAACACTCATATGCCCAAAGCATGAAAAAAAATACTATTTACCTGGTTATCTATAACATGGTGCCTGAGGCTCTAGTTTCAATAAGATCTCAAATAAATAGCATTCAAAACATATTTTTTTTCGAAACTTCTGGTTGAACTGAAACTATAAGCAAGTTTGTGGTAAAATATAGGCTAACAAACAAAAACAAATCCTAAAATACATTGCTTTTGCACTTTTTTTTTCCAATTAAAATACAGACATGTTGTGTAGAGGTTAAAAAACATCTCATAATAAACCCCAGAGATTTCCCGTCAGTCTGCATTTATCTCACAAAGTCATAATCAGTTGCAGTTAGCATATAATTTTGTCTAAAGCTAATGCTATTAGCCTCCAGTATGAAGGTGAGTAGCCTAGCTTGGCATCCTGTGCTAACTTTGAGTTTGAGACACTAATTTGAAATAAGAAACAAAGTCGGTTTTTCAAAGTTTGACAAAGTCTCCAGAGGAGAAACAAAGACGCACTGAAAAACTGACAGATCAAATCGATGTGTAAACACTATGAGGATAAAACTGAGTAATTATGTCTGCTAATAACTGCTTGCTCCATAGTTTCCTTTTTGAGGTTCAGTTGACCCGGTTTTCACACAGCTTAGGGACAACAACCGCTCTAAAATGATTATAGCTCCCTATTTTATTTATTCAAACTCTAAATGTTCCTTAATTTGCATTAATATGCACAGTGGAAACCGTCTTACTACCCCAGAACCTAACATCTGCAAATATGGACAATATTTGTATTCTGTTATAACTTTCATTTATATTTTTCTTGTTCTTGTTATGTTGTGATATTTTATTGAATTGTACAGCACTTGGAAAAAACAAAGACTTTAGGGTCAGCACCAGGGAAAATGAATACTATTATCACTTGGATTAGCTTGTGTGCAAATACATGGTAATGCATAGTGCGTAGCTATTTCAGATTCCCAAAACTGCATTTTCTTTCAAATATTCTAGACCACATGTGTCAAACTCCAGTCCTGGAGGGCCATTGTCCTGCAACTTTTAGATTAGCCTGTGCTGCATCACACCTGAATAGAATAATTAGGTCATTAAGGCTCTGGAGAACTGATCTACACAAGGAGGAGGCAATTAAGTCATTTCATTTCAGTGTTTTGTACCTGTGGAACATCTGGACGGCGGCCCTCCAGGACTGCAGTTTGACACTCCTGTTCTAGATATTCTCTCCAAAATTTTCCACAAAAGGTTTGGAGTTTCGGTCCAGAGAAAAATATGCAAACGGGTGACTCTACAAATAGGAGAGGAGGTTCACTGTGAACTAAAAGGCTATTTAAAAGTTTGAAGCGACTCGAGATTTGTCTACACCGCACAAAGTTTTTCTGCCTTTATTCTTTGTCTTCCCCCAGCACACTAATTTAGAATAAATCAGCAATTCCCTGCATGTTGTGTGAAAGACTAATTCATCTATGCTTTTCACCTGTCAGTCTATTCCCCCACGTCCTCATCTATGATCATGGACTCTGGGTAGTGGCCAAAAAAACGAGATTGTAGATACAAGTGGGAAGACTGCTCTGCTGCCTCTACAACCAAACCCTGAAGAAGTGGAAGATAATAAATGGGATAACACTTCCCTTTATAGTGGAATTAGTTTGAACTACATGTCAACTATATGTTTGTCTAACAAGTTAGACTTAAATTTTGAGGTCAACAATCAACCTGGGATTAAACAGTCAGAGCCACCCTACTAAAAGCTGTCACTCCACATTTAACACCCTCTCTGCCCAGCAGCCTTTCGGTGACTATCAAAGGGAATGGAAGTGATTAGCTGATTGTAAATGATCATTACAGTACTGTATAAAGCAGTCCTTGCATACACTATATGTTCCATCTATAATCATAATCACAAGTTAAGAAGGTTTGACGTTCGAGGCCCAGAGCCTAACAGCAATTTTCCAGCCTTTGAATGGCTGCCCTGTTCTCTGTTTGAAGGACTTTCTAATTGGCAGCTAGCAGCACATAAAAATGAAAATCAGAAGGAAAGTGATCATTCCTGCGTTATTATTCCTGGCACTAAAAGGACATTTCCTCCCTTAAATGTATAATTGATGGAAGTTATATATCTGCAATATGGTGTCAGTGTCAGTTACATTTGGATTTGAAAGGAGTGTTTTTCAAGTCACATTTTAAGTTGGCTGATGGTTTTAAATGCTAGAAGCAGACTTTAAAGGGTAATATCAGATTGTGTTACGATAAAGTTGTAAGAGTTCATCATATATTCATGCGCATATGTATTTCTGTAGTGGCTGAGCGACTCTGTGAGTAAGAGTCCATGTCATGAAGCAAACGATCTAGATGAAAATCATCGACAAGTGAGAAAAGTCATAAGTGAGCATGCGCATATACACACACTCACACACACACTCCTACACACAAGTGGGTCAACCAGGCAGAAATGAATATCTAAAACGGATATTTATTGTCTCGTCTGCCTTCTTCTGTTCGTCGAGTACCGACTCCATTCATCATTCATATTTTCTCCAGCTCTTCATCCCTCCACTCCACCCTGTCAATCCCGTGACTTCAGCTCGTTTCTCTCCCTCTGTCTAAGGCAACGCGTCAACGTGGAGATATCGCTCCTCTTCGTAACACACGTTGCTATGATCTGGGTTAGCCGTGTGTGTTGTTGTGTTTACATATGAATGTACAGTAAAGTGAGTTTCATCCGTGAGTGCCGTCATTGTCTTGTTTTGATGTTGGTTGTTTTGATAGGACTCGTCGTCCCACATTGTGTAACTTTCATTGCAGTGTGTGTGCATGCGTGAGCGCACGTGTGTGTGTGTGTGTGTGTTATGAGAATTATAAACGGCATCAAAAGAAAAAACACATCATTGATATTTTATATGATCTGCAGCATAAGGGTTGATTTATGTGAGGCTGCATTTAGGTTAAAACCCAAAACTGTCTGTGTGTTTATATATTCCGTTGCCATTTTTTAAGCTAGTCAGCATAAAGTATGTGCTCATTATCTATTTATATCCATCAGGATGTAATATGAAGTGGCATCCCTCCAGCTTTAGCACAGAAAATATATGCTGTCAAAGTGTTTTAGACACGGGCCCCATCTGATCAGTGGTGAGCTGAAAAATCGGGGGTGCAAACCCAGGTTGGGTATGGCTGCTCTGTGGTCAGTATATGTCATCTGACACACTGCCAACAATCCAATACATTAAGATACATGAGAACTCCCCATTCCATACCATTCAACAGCAATTAGAAAATGATGTGACGCCGTAAAATAAATCATGACAAAGCGAGAAAATGTCTTCCGACTCAATAAAATCAACTGTTCGATTATTTTACAGGAAAAGACATGATTTCAGTCCACTGAGCCTCAATTGAATATGAAAAATCTGACTTGCAGCAAAGCTGCTTATCACAGTCAATGATTAAGAATTAGCAAAAAAAAAAAAAAAGGTAAAACAAAAACAAAATCTATACTAGGGGCAAAGTGTCTGTTGCTCCTCACTCAGGCAAAATCACCAACAGCTGATTTATTGCACCAGTTACCAACCATGACTGTTACCAAACAGACGCATCAGAAATTTGCGGCAAAATGTGGAATGATGAAGACACTAATCAACCCTGATCCAAATACTCGCGTTCCACTGAATGTTGGACGTTTTGATGTTTATGACTCTACTTGTGATAGGAAATGGGTCAGTTTGGCACATATTACTGTCTCATGCCGTTGTGTTCCTTCAACTTTTACTTTGAATTCACCTCAAATTTTGCAACTTCGGTTGCGTTTACTGCTTTGGATATAAACGTTAAATAAATATGAATGGATCCTCATGAGAAAGAAGTTGGAACTGGTGAAAACCACCTACCTTCATCGTGATGATGACTGAAGCTCAGTCAGACACGACTCATCCAGTGCAGCTAGAGGCATTTTCTGCTCGGATTTCTGCCTCTCTCCATTCACCTGGAAACAAAGTGAAGCTGTTCCAGAAACACCTTCTATGCTACTAATTAAAGCTCGTATGAAAATATAAAATCAAAATATTCCATTCCACCAGTTTTGTGTGCCGTACTTTATTTTTACATTCTCCACTTAATATTAGATTTAAAGGATTTTTCTCTATAGCTCAGTCCAAGGAAAACCAATTTAAGGAGCTACATGTTGTTGAGGAACGGAGGGGGGGTTACCTCTTTATTTTATTTGTACTGTATTAAACACCAAAAAGACAAATTACCAGCTAAATGAAATGAGAAGCAAAAATGAATATGCACAATGGAAATGGCTCGCAACTTGGGCTGTCTGGAGCTACGAGGGACTAATAAAAGCCTCTTACTGAACAGCAGAGTGGAAAATCAAGGGTGCAAGAAGGATTTCATATCACGTCGCTGATTAAAAAAACATGGCCAGATTTCAGTGAAATGAGCAATATTGCATTGCTGAAGCAGAGAACCAAATTTGGGTCCAGGAAACAAAGTGAGAAGCGGGAGTCAAAGGAGCTCCGGTAGCACACAAACTATGCTATCAATATGTTTTGTATGTGTGTTTTGCTGTAATAAGTGGTTTTTTGGAATTAAATAACTTGGAGTTATATCTGGGCTGCTTGATGTTCTCTCAGAAAAACGTTATTTAACATTATGCTTAGAGCATGTGAAATAAATAATTTAGAGGCTTTTCAGGAGGGGAGAGCATTAAGTGGAGCAACTTAAATACACACCATTCACCATCTTGTCACAAAAGACTTAATTCCAAAATCCCATTTAAAAGGACAACATAAACACGTCCAGCGTTAGAGTCAAACCTGCAGCTGCTGTTGTCTTTACTCTGCATATTCAGCAATACGCCTAAAAGGATTTTGATGTTATTCTGTTACAGGATGTAATTTGGGGACATTTGCTGTTGTAACAGAGTGCCTCAGGTTAACCTTTTTCCCCAGAGTTTGATTTGTTCGGTCCCTCTCCTTTGCCGTCTTCCTGATGTTAACTTTGTTCTTCCCCCGCTTTCACCTACTTCTCTGAATGTGCATCTATCCCCCCCCCACTTCATTTCTCCATATTTAATGCCACTTTTTGAACGTTGGTATTGTTATCACTGTCGATTCACGTTGGCATCCCACTCACTTAAATCTCGACTGCACACAGACATCTGCAGGGAATTGTGGAAGACTCTAGTGGGCAGATACAGATGAAAAAACTCACGTCACCCAACATTGGCCGTCCAACAGACAGCAGGGGGGATTGGGAATTATGAATTTGCTCCTGAAGGTCGTTTCACAGTTGTGAGGGTAATAAACGCATG
The DNA here is from genome assembly GCA_911649635.1 of Poeciliopsis gracilis. NCBI lineage: Eukaryota > Metazoa > Chordata > Actinopteri > Cyprinodontiformes > Poeciliidae > Poeciliopsis > Poeciliopsis gracilis. The sequence goes on along the minus strand of CAJVRI010000452.1, from coordinate 205,218 downwards.
TTCCTGCTTTGAAAGAGAAGACCCTTTGAATTTACAAAACTTGCAAAAGGTATGTGTTAAAATGTATCATCTTAGGTGCATCCAAAATATTTTTGTGGTTGTTTAAGGCTGCAGGTCCAGACTGAATATATTTCTAAATGCTGTTTCAGTGTTCTTTTTTAAATTATGATGTTTTAGCTCCATCTCTCTATCCTGCATGAGACTCAGTTTCAACTAAGTTGAGTACAGATGTTCTCAAAACGTTTTTGGGAACCACTATGAGAAATCTATCAGCCAACAACACTGTTGTGACCTACAGTTAACATTGTCATGCTGTGTGACTTTAAGTGTGGACCAAAAGCAGGAAAGAGCTTGAAATGATCACAATGAAGGTGTAATAATAAAGGCAGAAAACATAGAGAAAATGCACATGGAGAACAAGAAATGAAGCTGCAGGGTCTGCAGTTCGCTTCCGTTACAAACGTGCACAAAAGTTTGACGACATTCTGCTTATGTTGTAAAAAACTAGCTGGTGAAAATGATGGAGAGAGACTAATAAATACTGAAGGAGCTGGACTATGACTCAAAATGAACAAAACACTGACTGGGATAGACTTATACTGATATAAGACAACTAACATCCAGAATAAACTAACTAAACACAAAGGAATGAATTGATATGGCAATATTTCTCACACAATAATTAACACAGAGAAATGAACTGAATGTAGGAAAACACAGAACATAAATGAACAAGGAAATGTTGGAAATACAAACACAAGACGCTAACATCCAGGGATCAAAAAAACATAAAATATAGATAAAAATCACTTTGAATCAGATTTTAAATCAGACTTAGACAGTGATACAATTTCAGTGTTCAAAAGTAGGATACGAGACTAGTTTTTTTTTTTTTTTTGCTCTTTATCCTTAAGGGTTACCTACCAGTTATTTGGAATCATTTGACCAAGAAACTGCAGCACCGCTGACTAGATCAAGTGCTGTATGAGCAGCAGCATTGTGGGTGTGGGTCATCGGAGCTTAAGGATGAAAAAAAAAAAAGGAAAGAAAAGTGAGACTAGCCAATCTGCTGTAAAATGACTGGCCGCCACTTGCACCTGCATCCCTTGTGCTGCATTTTATTTTAAACTCAGGAATGAGTCAGTGAAGAGGCGAGGAGCGGCGGGGGAGGAGGAGGCGAGTCAGAGAAGGATGCTCGCCTGGAGATGAAATATATGAAAGGAACTGCACACCAAACACCAGTTAAAAGGAAGTATGGAAGAGAAGAATCCACTAGTAGAATACAGAGGGTGTCTATTTTAATCAAATTATGCTATATTTAGGCAGGTTCCAAAAATCAAACATGTTTGACTCTTGCCAAAATTCCCAAAGCATGTCCGAGTGTGTGGGTACCTCGTCAGTAGCCTAAATATGTGTGTCTGTGTGCGTGTGTGTGTGTGTGTGTGTGTGTGTGTGTGTGTGTGCGTGTGGGGGTGTGTGTGTGTGCGTGTATTCCCCTGCAACAGTGAATGCATGGATTATCCAGAACCAGCTGGAATCCACTGTTCCCTGCCTGTCTGTGTGTGTGTGTGTGTGTGTGGGGGGGTGTGTGTGTGTGTGTGTGTGTGTGTGTGTGTGTGTGTGTGTGTGCGTGTGTGTGTGTGCATGTGTGATGTTTTCCAGCTGTGCCCACCTGGCTGAGCTGTGTAGTTACCATCAAATTTATCTCAGACTGCCAGTATAAAGCTCCCATTTGGTTGCATGAGACAGAATCCCACCATAAACCAGGCGGTTTAGGAAGTAACCGGAGCCTTCAAGGGAACCATTCAGGTCCTGAATTCAGCCTCAACTTGAGTGAGGAATATTTTCAGACCTCATGGGTCAGCATTGTCAAAAACTGCAGTCATTGAGGACAGGTGTCCTGAGAACTCAGGGTGTCTTACAGTCCGGTAGACTCGGCTCGATTACAGAGTAAAATTGCTACATTTGTTATATTGTCAGTTAGTGCGGTTTGCTTTCACACTGCACTGTTTCGGTTTAAGTCAATACAACTTTATTCATCCTCAAGCAACAATTAAATTCAACCTGGGTTCTTTGCTCCACATCAGAGTTTAATTGTGTATTCACACCTCCCCGAATAAACCGGACTTTCTGGGGAAACAAATTAGAGTTTGATTAAAGTGATCTAAACAGGGCTGGAGTGGGAGCACCCTCAGACGTGTTCCTGAAAACAGACATCTAGCAGGTACAGGACACTGACCAATGGGAACTGAAGCGACAATTCTGTGAGCTGAAGGTCACCTGATATCTGACCTCTGGTCTAACTCCAGTGGCCATTGGGCGAATGGTGGACATCTCCCTGGACTGGTCACCAGTCCATCACAGGTCATCACAGAGACACACTGGATAAACACACATGCTCACACAATCACACCAAATGGCAACGTTGAGAGACCAGTTACCCTAACAGTTGTGTGTCTGGACTGTACTGGAAAGCCGGAATACCATCCATGCATAGAAAGAAAAGGCAAAGCAGAGAGACCAAGGCCAGGATTGGAACCCAGGACCTTCTGATTTGAGCCAGCTGTGCTACCATTTGCTCTGCTGTGTAGCTTGCAGCAGTTTTCAAAAGAAACCTTCAGACTGCTTGTCCTCGCGGAGCTAATGGCTGCTTGACTCTTCTCCCTTTTCTGTTTTTGTGCCGATGTTCCAGCTGGCTTCCATCACGCAATAATTCCTAGCATCTTTAGTTAGGCAGCACATAAAATCCCAGATTTTAATCTGAGCGTGTGTAACATATTTGGATAGAACTCAGCCACAGAGGACTATAATCACAATAATTATTCTGGTCTCACTCCAGCTTTAGGCCTTTTAGCTAATGACAAGGCACCACACAAATGGCTAGATTTCAAGCTGCCTATTTACATCCGTACATGACGTGTGTGTGTGTGTGCAAATGATGCATATCTTCAAGTGTGAGCTGGTTTGGCAGCAACATTTCTACACTGATCAAATACAAAACTGATGTCTGCTTCTGTCCTTCAGCTATGTTGTGACTTGCGGCTATAATCCATAGTCTCCATCCTGTTTGTAGTTGTGGAAGAGAACAAAAGTCGTGGTGTTTGGCCGCCAGGTGTTTGTTGTTGTGAAGTACAGCAGTGTCTTGAAGTGCTTTAAAGATATCAAAGTATGTGATCGCAGCATGATGCTCTGAACAGTTTATTAGAAAAGTGAACCAAACGGTTTATCATTGCAGCTGAACACTTAATCTTGACATTCAGGTCACTGTCGGTTTTTCATCAGTTTATCAGATGAACATCTATTTCCTTCTTTGCTATCAGTATGAACCAGCTGTGGATGTTTACATATATTGCATTATACGTAGATAAAGTAACTGTCTTTCCTTATCAATGGTAAAGTTTTACTTTAAAAGGAATATGACATTAGAATTAAGTTGAAGTTCAGTGTCCTGTTTTCACAGCAAACTCTTAATTCTGGAAATATGTTTTTTGACTCAAGACCTAATGTGGCCTTTAGTTCCATTGATTGTAGTTTTTTGGTGATCTCGGTGTTGCATATTTTAGACCTAAAACAATGATTTTTGTCTTTTCTGTGTTGAAAATATCACATTTCTGCCCACCCCCTCATTGTGATGCTGCATTTCTAAAACACTTGTTGATTGAAATGGGCTGCTGTCATTTGTTGAACCAAGTAGAAAGGTGTTTCATCAAGATAATCAAACAAAATCAGAAACTTTGAGGTCAGACAGACAAAGCATGTAGAGCAAATCAAAGTGATCCAGAAATGGAGCCTTGATGGACGCCACATCAGTCCACCAGTCAATCACTGTGCTATGATTAACTGGCTCAACGTAGGAACCAGTAACACCAATACACTATTATTGGTATGACATGGCATACGGTATTATTTAAAAAACTAGAGATGCACAATATATTACCACAAGCATCAGTATCGGTTTGATAAGTAAAACTGGACAGATCTTGGCAACCAGCATTTTCATCTTGTTGCCATTTGCTTGTTGCCTCCTCTATAGTGATGTAGCAAAGGATGGACTGAAACAGAAAGTGGGGGGAATAAAATTAGCATTAAATTAACATATTACTGGTAAATATTGTTTATTGTCCATAAAGGCAATATTAATAACGATATTGCCCAAATTTTCATATCGGTGGATCCCAAAGATTTTTCCCTTTTTTATCTCATTTCCTTAAAATAAACTCTTTAAAACTAATATCTTTACTAAATGATAAAAACAAAAAAAAAGAAGTTTGTTCTGCAAACAATCAATCTTCAGATAAATACCAAACGAAAAAAATCTCTGCATAAATCTCTGCAGGATCATTTACTACATAATTATGACAATAGTATAATAATGACTGTCACTGCTTTGGATGGATATTACTTACACTGAATAATGAAAATATGTTATGATGCTCTGCTCAAGATCGTGCTGTTTGTGGCTCCATGATGAAGTTTATGAGGCAGAAATTTGATGGCGCTGCTGCTGTTATGATGTTGTTATTTGAACATGGTAGTTCATCTTTTTTTTATTAATTAGGTATGTGAGGAAAAAAGTAAGGAAGACTCCAGTGTTTTACGTCTTCACAGCAAAAATGGATTAGTCTGGAAACAGACACTCAAAGAAACCCAATGAAATTTTGAACAGCTTGTTGTTACTGTATATTGGCTGCATAGTGCCAACAGTTACCAGTAGGTACAAAACTACTGGTAATAATGTTCAGCAAGATTATGAAAGGATTGTTGACTGTCTGGACTATCTATCCATCCTTTAAAGCTGCAATCATCAATAAATTATAATAGCATCAATATGAATGTTTGTCTCATATTAAAGCAATTAGATATTATCAAACGTTTATTTTTAAAAGTGTAAAAATCTAATGAAACTGTTGTTTTTAATCAAGCATTTTGTTTCATGAGCCTTTTTTTAATCAATAGTAAATCTTAATATTGTAAGAGCCAAAACTCTGTTTAAGAAAAAAGATCATTTTTATTTATTTTTTTTACAAGTCCTTTTGCTGAATGTGTAAAAACATGAAAGGATGTCTAATGATTGCGGAGTGGAGCGTACATCCTCCCAGCTGTGTGATCTCTCACTGTACATTTATGAATATGTAGATAAAGCAAACGTAGCGATGAAGATCAATGCAGATTTTTTTTTCCCTTTTGAAATGTAACTTTTGCATCATGCCAAAATGTCTTCCTCGCTCTGCTCCGTCGCTCATGAATCGTCTGTCCTCAATAATAACGTAATACCAAACGCACAGGGAATAAACCACTGCTGATGTATTTTTTATGTCCTCTTTCACTCATTCGGTTCCTGAACAAATCACACATTTTCCTCCTCAGTGGCCTGGTTCACACTCATGTAGGGGAGCAGCTTCGCAGCACGTTTCAGCTGAACCGCTGGCCTTGAAACCTCTCCACCGAGACCCACCTGGGTTAAATAGCTCACCCCAGGGCTTCCTGTTAGCTGAAGTGATGGAGGCAGCAGAAAGTCCTGCTCGGTCTCTCACCCCTAAAATGCCCCCGGTGATCTGGGAATGTAATGGATGACGTTTGTTGTAAAATTCAAGTAAAAAAAAAAAGAAAGAAAAAAAAGTTTAGTTTCCTTAAATAAATGAAGAAAAACAATGCTTGTTTTCAGTGACTTACTTCTTAAAATGCCTCTATTTAAACAGTTTCCTTCTGCTACGATAAGATCAATATTTATTTGAGTGTTTTTATCCAGGTTTGTGTGAAATTGCTCATTTTAAAATGAGCTTCCAAGAGTATTTAACAAAAAAAAAAGTTACAAAGAAGCTCATTTGCAGGAGTAATTTTGAGTAACTAGAAAAATACCAGTGTATGAATAAGTGGGGATCCACTATGTGTAAAATTCACATTACCGCCCACTGATTTCTTTGTAACTGTGTAAAAGTCCATTATGATTTTGATTAGTTTTTGTGTCAGTAGGCAAAACAAAAATAAACATTACAAACTGTGATTTTACTTTTGGAAAACCGAGGGTAAAATGTTTCTTGTGTCCTTGTGTAGACTTGGTCTGTATTAGTTCCAGTAATTACATGTATATGTAGAGCTGAATAATAAGTCTAGTCATATTGGTACCAACATCTAAAAATGTTAAGTTATGTTTTGTTTTTTTTTTTATTATTGTCACAAATCTACCTTATGCCACCCCAACAGCCAGTGTGTCATTTCCATGCCTCTATTGCCTGTTGATGCATATTCAGTACATAGCAGATATCCTATTGGAAGCACTCTGATAGCATCTAATGGTCTGAGTTATGTCCATTGTTGCTCATTTGCTTACTAAGTAGCTAAATTTGTTTTCATTTGTGAGTCATTTGTGAGTACTATAGTCTAGTGATTATGAAGCAATTTAAGGTTTTCAGAATAATTGTAAACAAATATAGTACACAAATTATTTAATGAGTTGCCAGAGAATGTATCAAAGTTTCTGCGGCAGGTATTTGAACTGCCACTCCCCCTCGTGTGGCTGCACACTGCAGGACAGCTGACTAAAATTAAAAAATGCTTCCACACATTTATGATGCATTCATGAAGAACATCTTTGGAAACATTTCTGGTTGTGGAAAACTGCTGTTGTTTGACTTGACCCAAAATGTCCTGTTATTCATTTTTGTTAAGTTATTGTGTAGAAGCCATAAAACAGTGGCATCTCTACTTACGTCTCTGCATATTCTCAACCCGTTTCGCTTCAGTTGTTTTGATGTAAGTAACAGGTTTCCTCCTTGTCTGTGTTTCTCTCAGGTAGTTCTGTGCAGAGAGCGCGTCTTCCTCAGCAAACACTGATGAATTAAAGGTACGGCTCTTTATTTTTGGCTGCTGTCTGTTTGCAGAATCAAAAGGATTTTCCGTGGCAATGATGCGGGAGACCCACTGACCTATTCAGTTTTCCATTTACCCATGGATGCTTTCATTCATACATTGTCTCTCATATTTTCCCATTTATCCTTCAAAAAAAACAAAACTATTTTCTACTTCTTGCCCCAGCCTCTGTTAGTAATGAGTTATGTCCTTCACAGCTAATAGAAAATTATTCAAATTTGCTGAGCTTGTGTTAGCCTGAAGCAGCTTGTTGAATAGCATTTGTAAATAATACATTTTTAATGTTATCTTATGCCTCTTAAATGTAGCTGACAATGTATCAGGCCTCTGGGCGCATGTTTCCAAAACACTGAATTGAAAAACAAAAGAAAGAAAGCGTTGCATGTATTAACAGGCAGATCTAATCAATCCGGACCATGCTTATCAGTGACTGGCAGGCTGACGAGCTAATTGTAGAGCCGCATTGTTTAGTCGTAAAAGACAAACTGGTCCAAAGAGCCTCACATGCACATGCACTCTAAACTAAAATAAATAGCTAGTGTTATACAACTTGATGATACAAGATTATCATTCTCAAGAAGAGCTTTGTAAAAATGTTTTAAATGCGGCCATACTGTTCTTCTGATGTAAATGATTCATAAGATGGTTAAAGCGAAATGTCTTGCAACAAGTATGAACCTGTATTTTGTGAGGGCAAAGAAATTCATTGCATTTGCATACGAAGGTACAGTTTAGTCAAAAACAGCAAAAAGAAAAACTAATTGCATTATGTGAGGAAACCATTGCAGCCAGAGAAAACTCACACAAACACACTCATTCTTGTTTAGATTGAAACACAGGACCCTATTAGAAGAGAAAACCAAACGCACACACACGTTCTTGCTTAGTCTCGAACCCAGGCTTCCTTTTGCCACGAGGCAAAAGCTACAACTGAACTACTGCAACCTATTATTTAAATGTTTTCATCCATCTATCCATTGTCTGCACCTGCTTATCTTTTTGCATATCTCCAGTGGTCATTGGAAGCCAGTCCATCGCAGAGACACACAGGACAAACTATGCACTCATCTATACATAAGTACAGTCATTTAGAATTCACAGTAAAGCTGTGCATAAGACTGCGCTGTACATAGTGTAGTGTGTTCACAGTTACTTTTTTTAACAAAATATCTGCGTCAGCTGTTTCATATTTGTGTGATAATGATTTTACTTCAATGGAGAAAGAAATTTGGAGGTGAAGCATGGAGGAAACGGGTGTGGGAGGGGGGACGGCACTCGCCGTTGCATTCAGCCAGAGAAAACTCGGCTCTCTCCAGCTCTCTCTGGCATCGCCTTTAAAGGACTTTGAACCGCAAGAGTTTTATGCTGGAACATTTTTTTGTGGTTTGTGAAACCGCAACTTTTCACAACCAACTCTTGCCTTTTGTAAAAAAGCGAAAAAACCTATCCAAAAACCGAAGGTAAAGGTAAAAAAAACAGCTGACACTACAACCTGCTATCTCTTCCTTACTGTTGTTTTTATTTGTACAGGAAAACCAAACTTAAAACTAAAAAAATGCTAAAAGTTGAGCTAAATGTTAACATTTAGACCTATTAGGGTTCACTTTCCAAGCAAGCATTGGCAAGAGGAGAAATATGTGGAAAATAACATATCTGAGGTTCAGAACCCAGTGAACACTTCATTCCTGGTGTTCCTGTATTTCTGTAATTCTGATTAAACCTGACTTGGATCAGCCCGACTCCCCTAGCCAAACCCTACCTCCTCGGCTCCAAACCGTTTGTCTCTATGTTCGGATTGCATGTTTAGCCCTTTGACCTTCATAAAGGGATAAAAGCACATATCCCGTAATATGAAACATCCATCCAGATAACCTCGGCCATCACTTTGAAAGTGACGAAGGGATCCCGTGTTGCTCCGCGGGTTTTCCTTGTTTGACGGAGAATTAGAAAGGGAACAAAAGAGCTTATCTGCGCAATGCTTAGGTCACACCATCCCTCTCTCACACACAGACACACACTATCTCCAGCCTCCTCTCCCTGAGATAAGTGCCTTCCTCTTTGGACCTATTGCTGCTGAAAGAAAGCAACAGATATATTGTTGCGAGTGTGTTTACGTGGCAGCTCTTGGCTGCGTTTCTCTGTTATTTCATTCTAAACCAATTTCACCCACTGAGATAGCAAAATGAGGACATTAGAACCAACATCCATCCCCCACTTGCGCTCTCTCTCTCTCTCTTTTTCTCTCTCTTTCTATCTCCACCTGTTTTATTTTTTTATTTATAATAGTTTGTAATTACGCTCTGTGTCAGCTCACAGGCAGTTCAGCCAAAGTTTCAGACTTTGTAGAATGAAGCCTCTAAGGGGAGGAGGAGGAGGCAAAACCTAAGCTGCACTGACATCAACACACACACACACACACCCCCCCCCCCACACACACACACACACACACACACACACACACACTTATGCACGCACACACGCTTTCATTTAAGGGCATTTCACAGAAGGAGTCCTCTATCACAAATGTGTCTGCATGCACATCACATATTCAGTATTTTTTCGGCTTGTAGTCTGACTTTGCATGCATTAACCGTAGTGAAATGAAATGCTTACAACAGCATCATTGCACATAAAGCGTATAGCCGCAGTGTACGATTACAAAAATTGGATACCAAATGGAGAATTCCCCCTGAAACTGTGTTGTACTTCTGCCGGAGGTTTTAACCAAACAGCACATCAAAAACGGATGAGAAAGACAATTATCTGATCTGAAGGTCTGATCTGTACGGTGGCCCTGAAGCGCAAACCACTTCACTACACCACTGAACACAACTACAAATTGTAAAACACTGTATATTCAAAAACACATCATTAACTAAACACTGTTGCAAACTAAGAAAACACAACAACGTTAACAAATTGGAAGCGGTGTGAAACCTGAGACATCGTTGATTAGATGACAACATTTGGCTTTAGAAAGTAAATTATTCAGGCATTCACTCTCTGTTAAGATAAACAGGAAGGCAGTCACAGCACTGCATGCTGCCCAAACTGTGAAAAGAATGAAGCGAAACTTTTGTAGTACGTCCCAACTCAAACTATGCTGGGATAGCGGTCGCTACATTTGGATTCATATATTCAACAAATGCACCAAGGCCAGAATCACTTCTGGCTCTAAAGCCAGACGTTTTGTCGTCCAGTCAGCGATACCTAATGTTTCCTACTGGGACCTACCTCTCCCGTTTTCTTAACGTTGTTGTGTTTTTTCAAATTGTACATACGAATTTGTTGATGTAGTTCACCCTTCAGGGCCACTGTATCTGCTGGGTGTGACAGACCCGGCCATGAAGACGGCTCTGTCTCCGAGTTCAGGCCTCATAACTTGGGCGTTTATTCCAGTTCTCCCAAGTTCCGGATTAATTTGATTATTGATTGCAGTGCCGCCATTTAGAAGCGACCAAGACTGGGTTTCAACACGCAGGAAAAAAGCCGAGGTCCAGCAGTTTGCTGCATAGGCAGACTTAACACATAAAGCAGTGCTGATAAGTACCTTCTCCACAGTGGGAAGTAGAGTGGCAAGATTCTGTTAAAACTCATTAACAATCAGGTCCATATATCTTCAGGAATGTGACACTGATGGGTGTCTGGGAGGACAGATAAGGAGCAGGAATTAGGGAGAAGATGTTTTTCTTCCCCCAGGATTTCCACACACAAACACACACACACACGGAGTTTTAACGCCCTCTACCACTATTGATTATCCAGCTGTCTGACTGATTGAGAGCCAGATATAGAAAAGGCACACATCAATAAAATACTGTGGAAAACCTCGGGAGAATTTAAACACACTGTCCCTTTTCACCCCTTTTCAAACCACTTCAGGGTTGCTGGTCATTTGACATTTTGTATCTGTTCTAGTTGAGATCATTTAATACCAAACTTTTTCAAGTTTCCTCCAACACCGTTTATGGAAAATCAATATTAGAAACAGCTAAGTCAAAGCAACTTTTCGTCATCTGCACAAAATCCACTGTAATAGTTATGACTATAATGAATAACATCGTTTGAGTGGCGGTTGGTCAGAGGTGCTTTTGTTTGATCAGGGTCCTGATTTGTCAGACGTCAGAGGAATCGATCAGCCTACCAGGGCTGAGATGAGAAACTAATGGAAATATGGTGTGAAAAGCTGTTTTTGTATCTTTTTATGTCGTAGTTATTAAAGAAAAATGATCTGCTTTCCTTGGTATTGTGAGGTTAGGCCTTGGCATAAATTGCTAATCAGAAATTGGTCACAAACCTTCAGTCGGTGGATTTCTGGATCAGCACCAGCTATCACATCTTTGTTTGCTAGGAGGTTTTCAGGCGGTTGATTCGCTTTCATCAGGCACCAGAATCCAAACATTTGTTCTATTTTCATCAGGTGTGGTTGTGCATGTGCAAAAAGAAAAAAAAAAAAAAAACAGAAAAGAAGGTATAATTTCACTTTGAAAATTTTGACTTATTGAAAATAATCATTCTGCATTCAGACGGTTAAGCACATGGAATGTCAAGAATCGCAAAACTTCAGTTTTAAATCAGTGGCTAGAGGTAGAGACATCACACATATTTTGTTTGGTGAAAAACTAAACCGAGCCTCGAGCCAGGAAGTGGCTGGTTTCTACTTCTTGTCGTCCTCGGTGTCATTTATGCATCGGCTGCGCTGGTGATGATGTCATCGCCAGCTTTTTGGGAACCCTGAATGATGAGATAAAGAAGCAATATCTAATATAAAAGCTTAAACAATCCACTACGAGGACAAAATTACATTTTGGAATGGATAGAAAATGACTTATAGCTGTGCAGAGGATGCACAAAATGAAGCCACCCTCCAATATGAGATTACAGTCAGCCAAGCTTACCTCCTGAAAGCCACCTGCACTGGATTTCCACAATGATGGGAAGAAAAAAGATAGTACAGTCTGACCTAAATCTGTGTTTTTCACTCGTATATATTGATAATTAATAAGAAAAAAGAATGTATCTTATTTTGACTCTACTTGTCTGAATAGAGAATCAACGGAAATGTTAACCTAGTGAGATAAAGTCTGCATCAGTATCTCTGCAGTGGGTTGGAGGGTGAGGAAGGAGAGCGGGATGGATGGATGGATGGATGGATGGATGGATGGAGGGATGGAGGGATGGAGGGAGAGAAAGAGGATTTCGGGATAGAGGGATGTGAAGGATAGAAAGAAGATATGCAAATATGGATAATGGATGACAGCACTCAGAGCTGGGGAAAAAAAGCAAAACAAGCAGAGCCATAAGAAATGCAAAGATCAGGTGGAGCAAAGAGAGAAAAGTGAATACTGAAATACAGGGAGATAGAGAGAAAAAAACAAATGTAAGCCCCCGAGGATTAAGTCTCTCATTTCTCTTTCGGGAAGAATGGGGGGGGGAAAGCGGATTTCCACCTCCTATCCTCTCAGCTTCCCCTTTCATATCTCTCTCTCTCTCTCTTTTTCTGTCTCATATTTTAATATCTCCAGCCCCTATTCATCATGCTGGAACAGACTCTGAGCTCACTACAGCATGAACACACATGGCTAACCATACATGGACACAAATCCCCCCATGTTCCTCCTCTCTTTCCCCTACTGCTCGGCAATTTTAGTTGATCTCTTCATTTTGCTTTGCCGCCATCCATTATCTGCTCCCTTCCTAAAGTCACATGTTTGCCAGGAACTTGAAAGCAGCATCAATTCTTTTTAGCTGGCCCCGCTTTGTTCTCCATCTGCTGCAGTTTGGCAGCTGCGTGGAACTGTTGCGCGGGGGCCAGCGCCGCTCTACACCACTTGTTGTTGGTGTCGTCGCTTCAACGATTGCTAATAAGATGAATGGGTCTCCCACTGATCGGTTAATAGCATATTCAATGATCCTCGGTGGAGCGCAGACTTCTATAGTTCTCACGGCAAACAGCTCAAGCGGGATGTGATTACCGAAGTAACCTAACGAGAAAAAATGACTCGCAGAACCTCGGCTTAGTTCATTCAGCTTATTATTCACATCTTCCCTACCATTCAGCAGTTTTGCAATAAAAAAAAATTGAATCATGTGTTGTGCATGTGCATTCAGTCCCCATTTACTCTATTACTACAATTAAAGTAGTGCAACCAATTGGTCCAGTTTGACTTTATGTTTCTCGCTGTATTAATTACAACTTGATGTCAAGTAAAACCGAGGAAACAGTGTCAAAATAAATACATAGTGCCAACCTGGTAGTGGGAGGTAAAATGTTTCTCATCATTTTTGGGGAGAAATTTTCAACAATTTCTCAATGACGTGTTAGTACGGAAAACTATTTGGACTGATTGACGTAATCTGGTGTCTGGGGTTTAGAGGTGGGGCCGGATTTGGCCCCTTGGCTTGAGTTTTAGAGTATAACTTTTAGTTCCAGCAGAAGACGTTGAAGCTTGTGGTTTAACTTAACAAAATGTACAAAATCCAAAATGCTGCATCTTTAAGGCACTGACTCACACATCTTCCTGAGTTGTAAATCAGATCATTTAGATATCCGACCCTGGTTTCTGTGTGTACATAATGACCCACAGTTGACCCAGTTCCCTCTTACCAATCAGCACGATGCTTTTGTCAGGCAGGTCCAAACAAGGCGGTTGTTTTTTTTTTTCATCCCCTTTGTCGTTTGGTTTTGAATCCTCTGTTCATGCAGCACTCCCTGCATGTGTTGGAATCACAGCCCTCACTCAAAATTTAAAAAATAGAAAAGTCTAATACTCAGACACTGCTGTTAAGACGGGATAGAAAATAAACTGTTTCACAGCTGCCACGTAAAACAGGTAGAGAAGCTCAAGCTGCTCCGGCAGTGTCTCAAGTTATTGCTTTTCCTCCTTCATCTTCCACTTTTTAGCCATCACTCTTTGTTTATTTTTATACCTCTGGTCGTCACTCTGCTCATTTTTTCGGAACCTATGTAGCGTATCTGCATATTGATGCCGTCACTGCAGATCTTTAGGCAACAATTGCAGCGCGGCTCTTTTTGTGTTGTTTTGCGGTTCCATTCGTGCAAACGGCTTCGTTTATTGACAGGCTCTCCTGTGAAACAGGTGCCCCAAGCAGCACCGGGCAACAAAGGAGCAGGAATTGACTGTAAAGTAAAGGAATCACCTTTTTTCTTTTTTTTTTTGTTCGTGTCTCCAGAAACTCTATCCTTTGTGCTGAATGTTCAAGATTCAAAAAAGGGCTTAAATCCATCTTCATATTTTGCTCTCTACCCTGTTATTTTTCTTTGTTCCCCCAGTGATTATGTGGTCACTTGGTTTTGCTGTCCTACGTGTTTTTTTCCTTCCTTTGTGGTCATTCAGTCCTTCTCCTCAAGCCTGTAAGAATCCAAAGTATTCTATTTTTCCTTCTGCCTCAAATCATTTCCAGACGCCACTGTTTCCTGCTCCATCTTTCTTCCCTCCAGTCCAAAACCACGTAAACACACACGCCCACACACACGCACGCACATTTTAGCTGTTTTTCATTGGATAAATTTCAGCCCTTTTCCAACTCTGCTCCAAGAGCCGTAATCGTTCCTGAGGGATTATTATTCAGCAGGTCATGTCGTTTCCTGCTAGCTTGGATGACCTCCTGACATACTTATCTGTCTTCTTATCTTTTCCTCTGCCGTAGATTAAAGGCCGTTCTATTAGTGTCGGGACTCCTGTGATGTAGCCAGCGCATGACGATGAACTTTGACCTTCTGCTGACACCAATTGATGCGCACCTTTTGAACAGCGTGAGCCGTTAGTCCCATGCAGATGTGTCCTACACATGGCTGATGGTGGCGGAGCGTCTGACGGGCCATTTTTGTCCCAGTGAGACAAAAGTTTGAATGAAACTAAAGCTTCTGGTGCTGTGCAGCTCCACATAATTATATGTGGATTTTCTGTTCTTAGGTATAGCCTTACAGTGTTCCTCAGTAATTACAGTGTCAGAATACGTCCGTATTGCAAAGCTATAATTTATGACGATGGATCCTGCCGGCCTGGGCCAGAGGATAAAGACACAGGCAGAATGGTGGAGGATATTTATGGTGGCCTGAATAAATCTGCTCCGTTTTTGCCTTTTATTGCACTTAGATGTTTCCCATCAACATATGTTTGTTGTTTTTTTTATTTTAATCTTAATAACCAAACTTTCTGCTTTTCATTTAATTTATGCACTAAAGCCAATTTTGATGCTCCAACATTCGCTTTTTTTTTTTTTACTTTGATTTTCTTTAGCTTGTCATTTTAAGAGTTCCAGAACTACATAACGAAACAAAACATAACGAAAGAAAACACAACAAAACCGCCAGACAACTGGAATCGAATTTGCAACTGGAGTTTGATGTCATAACCGTATTAAATAGGATAACAACTGGGAGATATGAAATTATGTTGTCACAATTAATCAGAAGGTGGGATGATTTGGCTTTGAAACATGAAGGGTCTCCATGTTTTTCCATGTTTTTGATGGGTTGTCCGTCTTGTCCAATGGTTACGTTAAAGTTGTATAAGTGATAAGATTTTGCTGAGCCAGTCTGTGTTGGTGGTTTGGTGGATTTCCATCACCGTCTGCCTTCAGGGGTGAAGTTCCAACAACACATGGAGGATCAGAGTATTGAAATGTGTTGATCTGGTTGAATGTAGCATTTAGAAAACTTTCTGAAAAGTGCAGATCAACAAAACCAAACAGATAACAATTCAACCAAAGAAAAGCTAAATAGTTACAAAATGTGATTTTCATCTGAAGATTTGATTTGTTAAGGGAAAAAGTTCAATCAAATCAACCTGGTGAAAAATAACCAACTCTGTCAGGAATTTATGAAAACATTTTGTTGCTAAAAGTTTGAAATAAATGCAGGGGGAGGATCACACCATGACAAGAAGGTTTCTTGTTAAAACCAGAAAACCTTTATGCTCTGATGAGATGTAAAACCTGGTCAAATGTGAGCTTGTTGTTGTATTGTGACAGATTTTATATCTGGTACATCAAAAAACTTTCTTATTTTGACAAGGTTGGGTTTATATCTCGTTAAAATGACAAAACCTAAGATTTTTGTTATAACATTTTATATGGCGTTACATTGAGAAACAGTCTCGTTTTGACAAGTTGAGTTTTGTATCTCGTTTCTTAGTAAAACGAGTAAACCTTGTAACGAGATGCAGAACTTGTTAAAATTAGATTTTCCTGTTAAAAAAAACTAAACCTCCTCATTACAAAAAGATGCAAAACTTACTGAAACGAGACAGTTTCATGTTACAGATAGACTAGTTTTTATCTTGTTAAACTTAGACACTAGAAACTGTTTTTATGAGTTTGGTTTTATATCTGTAAAAGGAGAAAGTTCCATGTTAAAATGAGAAACGTTTTTGTTTCTTCTTTTCTGTGTCCATAGATTCCTGTAGTAATATAGATGGGCCTGTAAATTGTATATTTGACCTTGTGTTGTTTACACATAATCCATAATAAATCGATGCTGCACAATTAATGGCTCAAACACACCAACAAACGGCCAAAGCTAATGACACTGGTACCCAGTGTAATAAGGAGAAGATGACAATAGAGTTAAATAACTCAGCTGACTTTAGAATAAAAATCCTGAAATTCAGTCAAGGGTTCCTCTCTTGGTCAAACACGTCACAATTGTAACAGCTTTTCAAAACCAATTCCTCACACACCGTTGCTCCTGTTCTAATGGACGCTTCTAGTGCTTATGAGAGGTATGTCAAAGATTAGTCTTTATAATTAACTGTTAACATCTCTGCTGTGGAGTTCATTGACATAAAAAGCCAATAAAGCAAAGTTTTCCACGCAAACTGATATCCAGCAAGCAGCGGTCAGCAGCCTAATTGGAAGTGCATTGTGTTGCCTCCAGCTTTGCGGAGCCTCATCAGCTCTCCCGTAGTTTTAGTGTCTATTCCGGTCGCTCATTTAGGAAAGCTGATTGGCTTGGTCATTAACTTGTTTTCAGCTCAAACGATTTGATTATGGTTCTGAATGCCGAATAAGGATCCTCTCAGGCCCATCATAAACCTCTTTCTACATTGGTATCGTTTGGTGGCATTGAAAAGATTTTTTATTTTTTGTTGCTTCCTTTACTTTTCATGCTGTTGGGGGGGGTTTAGTCATACAGAATTTGCATAATACTAAATCAGCCATGTTACAGCCAACAGAGCTGGACCAGAAGTGTTGCAGCCAGCTGTCCGTCTGCATCGCATTATGCAGATGCCACGATGGAGATTAGCTACAATAATTAGCAGGAAAAAAAATTACATTACATAGCATTTTTTTTTTTTTTTTACAAATGAGTATAAAAGGCAACCTTAGTCTCAATTATGAGAAAAGATTTGTGATTGTGCATAATTTACCACAAATTACATACAATTTCTATTGAAATGAGTGTGATTTCATGTAATTGGGGACGAGAAATGAAACGTGCCAAACAAACAAACAAAAAGTTCAAATCCACACGTGGCCCTTGTTTGTGTTTGTAAACTAATGTTCTTGCAGATGAATTCAGTCTTTGCAAGCGACACAGTGGTTAATTAGGTGCTAGCTGGTACAATGCAAGAGTCATAAATGTGTGCGTCCTGTCAGCATGTTGTTTGTCATCCTCATTCTCAGCCTCCTTCATTTAGCAGTTCACAAATTACTGTAATATGCAGACTAATTTGTTGGCGCAGTGGCACTGATGGAGCGAGCAGCACTGACGTTTTGCTGGCGAACATTTAATGACGTCTGCTCTGTTCAAAAGGAGAAATCTTCATGGAAAGCAACTTCAATAAAGGAATATATATTTTTTTCTTTGTTGTGTTCATATTGCATTTATTTCAATATTAAAGTTAATTTAGAGTGTGATCATTCCACCAACGGAGGAAGCTGAAGTGGGTTTATTGGGTTTCTGAAGAACAGGGTGAGACTTTAGCAGTGTCTTTAGGAACAAACTTTTTGTTTGTACAAATAAATGCATCACAGACAGCGTCAAATCATTTGAACCTTAGGACCCCAGACCGCTACAACATAAAAAACTAAAAAATGTTAGAACCAATGCTCAATGCTGTTGTAGCAGCGTGACGTTAGCTTGTCCAATAACAAACCTTTATTCCCCGAGTCATATAATTTCAGCTTTATTTTGAAGTAAAACTGACATTTACTTGTAAACATTCGGTCTTTTTTTGTGAACAGAATCATGCACCTTTAAATACTTTAATAGATAAAGTTCTGGCTGAATATTTTTCTTTCCTTTTCTAGATATAAATTTATTATTTATTTATTTATATTTTTGCTTTGGCCCTCTGGACTTCCAGCTCAACTTGTTTTTTTTCACACAATATAGAATTGTCTGCAGATGACAAAGCATTGTAAATGATCTTGCCTCTGGCTGAACTGCTCCTGAGGGGAACATGCAGTTAGTTCGCTTCATGAAGTCACTGACCTGTTTCATATACATCTAATCTGTTCTCCAAGATACACGGCGTCAGATCCGCTCAGAAACACACTTGTTTACCTCTTCTCATGCTAAATCAGCCACGTCTTTTCATATTCAATCCACTGTACACAATAGCATACATTTATTTCTCTCTGCAAAAGAGGAAACACATCTGCTTTGCTGTGGAAACCCATCCCTTTCTGACTGTTTTTCTCCATCAAAACCCCATCAAAGCTCCATGACACTAAGCACATTACCTTCACGTTGACGGATAACAGGTGACAGGATTGGGCTGTGAGTAACGCTCATCCTTACCAAATCTATTTGCAGAGCGTTCCTTGTTGGTTTTTCACGCGTCACACAGCAATAACCGTAGAACCATGTCAGTGATTGCACTGTTCACAGGCCTCCCGCCTATTTGTGTGCTTCTGATTTATTTAAATACAACATATGCAAAAGTTTCAGTGAAATAGTTTTTCTCAAATGATTTATCATAATCAATGTTTTTGCTAGCGTTAATAATATTCTACCAGAAACAAACTTAACATAACTCTGGATTAACATTTATACCTGTGAAACCCCAGAATACAAGGCGTTTTGAATCATTTACAAATTCTGAAAGTGTGAACTACAAGCTTTCTCATGATGTCAAACCGTAACAGAATGAAGACGATGAGGCCATTTGAATGTTGGCAAGTGATGAGACAGACCTCAGAGTGGCAGAGCTGACCTCTGATATGAAACATCCTTTGCTGAAAGTCCCAGGTAGCTCATCATGTCAATCACAACAGGTTCGATTGTCATATCTTTCGTCACAAAGATAGCCTGATGTAAAAAAAAAAAGGTTTTATTTTAGGTGTTACTACTAAATGAAGTTATGCAGCTCGGCACACGACTCTTGCCCTGTGAAATCCACCTTGCACACTCAGCACAGCACACAGTGCAGCATCCCTCCAATGTAAACAGCATCACAGTTAGATTTAGGTTTTTGGGGAGTTTAACAGAAATGTTGAGCTTACATTTCAGTTTCAAACTTTGATCCCAAGAAATGCACTGACTCCCTTTGGTCTCTGTAGTTATATAAAGTGGATGTGTGTGTATGTGTAAAAACAAAAGCAGCCGACTGCAGGTCTTGTGGGTAGCAATTAGTAGTTGAATTATATTAACTGTTTAATAGAAATCAGGAACCATTACATGGTGAGCGATTGAACGCTACATGTGAGCGTTCAATCGCTCACATGTACACAGCTACATGCCGCGCAGCGCTCTGCTCTGCGGTAAGCTGGCTCTGTGTGTGTTCCAGCTACTAGCCTCTCATTAATACCTATTTTCGTGAATGCTGAGAAAGCTTTGTGGTTCCCTCATTGTAATTGCCTTACCGCACACACACACATATAAAAAGACACGCTTCTATTAGTTCCTCTAATTGAAAGGCAATTAAGCCTCAGGTTTTGTGGTGTGAGCTAAACGCTGGGTGTCTGTTTTCAGCGCCGCTCCGTTTTTAAGCTTTTAACAGATCACAGAGAGCCAGCCTCCGAAACAAGATAGCAAAAGTGAACTTCAGTGTTCCGACGTTCTGCCTTTCAGACCTCTGTGTCCTTGCTGCTCCTTTCTGCCTCACGTTCTGTGGTTCTTAACTCGAACTCAGTTTAATTTCGCAAGTGAAATCACCGATAGAGAAAGTGCAAAACATTTAAGCAAATGTTTTTCTTAACTCAATGTTAAATTATAGCTTCATCTTTCAATCTACATATTTGGAGTGCAATTCTTTCAATGTCTTAGAAAAGCCTTGCACCACATTTGTGGTTTGTTTCGTATGTTTGCCCACACTCTGAATTCTATATGTTAGAAAATATTTTTGAAAAAAACTGCCATCTGGTTCAAATATTGCAGGGAAAACTAGTAGATCTAGTGGCAATAGAGTTAGGTCCAATCAGTAGATTTATTCGTGATGTAGGGGAACTTTTTGAACTTTAGTGAACTAGTTTCAACAAAATCCCCTATTTTCAGCTCCTTTGATATGCTTTTACAGTTTTTTTTTTTTTCGCTGTTTTTTGAAGTCCATTCTTCATTTGTATATCTTCTGATCATTTTTAAGCTTTACCTATGGCTTGAAGTCCAGTTGTGTCGGTGTGGCACTGGGAAAAGCATGTAGTGGTCTCTCATGAGCCTAAAACTCGTTGACTCTTCATACACACACGCTTCCATTTATTGGCCAGCTGAAGCTATGTGTATCAGGTTATAAGCCAAAACATCCAGTGCTGATCGGGGGGTGATTGCGATTTAAAAAGACTAACGTCAATCAACAGATAACAGATTCAACTGCTAACCACGAGTGAAAACCTGTTTTATTATTGAAGGGGAATGAAAACGTACATCTCGCTGATACTCTACATTTTACCGCCTCGATTAAAATCCATCTGTAGTCATTAAAAAAATATTAACCGAGAAAATAAAAGTTTATTGTGCTAAAGTAGATTTTACATGTTACACAAAAGCCCGGCCTTCTATCTGTCTCGCTCTCCCTCTCACACACACCCACACAGTTGGGATTCAAACACTCTGGATGAAAAGGCTTGAAGTGAAATGAAGTAGCAAGCAACTTTATAACTCCCACTAATAAACTATGGAATCATTATAAGTCTCATAAAGTAGTCAGCAGGACATGAATGAGATGTTTGTTTAAGTAGCAGCTGGCACTGATGGGAAATTGTAGCTTCTCATTGAGTATTAGGAATGCTGCAGAAGGAAAATACTACCATGTTCTTTTTTCCCTAATTGACCTAAAGTCATGAGCTCTGATGCATGGAAAGCTCCTGAGAACAAGGCGAGGTTTTGGAAACGTTTCAAGGATCACTAAGATTCACTGCACTTCAAGTACTTTTATTTTACCATTTTCACAAATAAAGTAAAAGTTTCACAAATCGCAAACTGTGTTTGTAAAAACATTTTCATAATCAGAGTAGCATTGGGTTGACGCTCAACAAAACGGTGGACAAATGCTTCCTTTTTTCCTGTTCCTAAGTCTGGGAAGCTAACGGTCAGCTGGTGATGGTATCCTCACATTGTTTGTACGGTTTGGGTCTTGCCTCTCATTCCGTCTCTTTCTTTATGTCATGTGCCCCAAAGTGCTGCCATACCAGTGATTTAAAAGGTAAAGAAGTTTCTTTAGTGTTTTTCTTTTTTGTTTTGCTTTTTTGAGCTAAGTGTAGTTAGCCACTGTGATGGTCTGGCAACGTGTCCAGGGTGACCCCGCCTCTCGCGCGTCGACTGCTAGATCGGGGCACCAGCTCACCTCCCGACCCCAATGGGATAAAGCTGTAAGAAAATGGATGTTGTCAGCCAAAAATGGCGGACAAGAAAGCTCGAGTGGAGTCTTCCACAAACATGTAATCCGCCATTGTTGTTGTTATGTATGTACTTGGGGTCAAAGGTCAAGTTAGAGGTTGAGCAAATACCTTAGCGTTTTCACAAAAGGTTACATGTTTGGTGTCTAGAGGAATTTACAAGGATGAGATATTAACTCTGTTTAAAGAAAAGCTTGGGGTTCTCCAAAGGGCAGTTTCCATGGTGATGCAGGCCACAAATGGTGAAAAGCTTTCCCATTTCAGAACGAAACGTTCCCATCTGAGCGGGACCTCAGACCGACTTTAACAAAATGAAGTCACATGGTGGCAGTTTACGGTTAAAACAATTTGCTCTTAGCTCATCCCAACATTTTTAATGTTGTGAGTTTTCATTCTGCTTCTTTTAGACACAGCAGCATCTTGTTTCTACCAGACGGATTTTGTTTGCTGTATTGTAACCCCCTGAGACTAGTTCCTGAGCTGCTCCAGCACATTACATGTCAGCAGCAACTTGTCATGTCTGTCTCAGAGCTGAACTCTGAAACAAATTGTCAGAATCCGGCAACAGATCAGAGTCACGCTACTGCAGTGTGATGTTAACTCGGCGATGGACTGCATGGGACCAAGCTGGCCAGCTCTGCTTTAATTTTTTGACAACCGGTTGCATAACAAAATCTGTGGTTCACATTATACTGACTAAACCTCCTCTGTCCTGTTACAGAAATGTTATTTTTTCTCATAACCTTCCTTGAGGTTTTGTCATTTGTTATAGCGTCTGTTCTTTTTTACCTTTGTTTATTTAACTGCAACTTGACAGTAATTGTCTTTTTAGTGTTTTATATAAATTTCCAACAAAATCTCTTTTGTTTTTTTTTAGTTATTCATGTAGTAACATTTCTTTCTACAAGAAGAAATACTGACAACTTAGACCAAGCTTTTCTATCACACATATTTTCTATGCAGCTTTCTATGAATTCTTCATTATTGCCAAATTGTGCGGAAATATAAGTGAATAGAAAATTAGACAAAACTAAAAAAAGAAAATTAAAGAAAAAAATGTAGATGTTTTATAAAAAAACGTAAAGGAATATCTCTACAATATCTGTCAATATTTGGATTTGTTCCCATTTTTTTTTTTGTTTGGTAAAATGAATAAATAAAATGAAGCGTGGTAAACCATGCAGGCATATACCAGACATTCATAAGTAAATAAAAAGGAAAACCAAAAAGAAAAAAACACTTCAACACTTATTTTGTTCTTTCGACACTTCAGAAGCATTTTCCAAGGTTGTTATAATGGGTCCTGTTGCAGCTTTCTAGAGTCAGTGGGAAAAGCAGAAAGAGAAAGATCCTTAATGCTAAATGGATCAAACAGGTTTACACAAAAATGACACTTATCCAGAATATGTTTGATTTGAAAGACTTCAGGTTTGGCTGCATAAAGGCTGGCTACTAGGAATCCAACGTTTTTTATTAGAGATTTCATATGTTTATTAGCTGTTTGGAAATTACTTTGGGGGTTTTTTTGTCGAAAAACGTTACTTTTATTTCCAAAAATAAAACTCAACGTCAATGAAAAGACTCTCGGCTGCATGGATGGGTTCATGTTGAGCTGGACCTTTCCTGTTTAAAAACATTTCCAGACACAAAAAACATGGAAAATCATGATTTTGAAACTAAAGAAAGAGGGCAACAACATCAATGTGCATAATGTTTTATTTTTTGTTAAAAAAATGTTAACAGGAAATTTTAAAATATGACAAGGGAGATCTGTTATTTGAAGACATTACAATACTTACACACCGACTACGGAGAGTCTTAAAGAGGCAAACGGGCTTTGAGAGCTTTGTTTATGGTTTACCCATGTTTATTTTAAATAGGAGAAAAATACAAAAAAGTCAAATACATTGAAACTAGAACATGCAGGATGCCGGCCCTCCAGCACGAACTTTGGGCATCACTGCTCTAAGTCCAAACGGAGACAAATTTGCAGTAGCATAATTCCACCACAATTTGCACTATCTGAAAAATTCCAACAGTTTCTGAAAGGGGAGATGTTGCGCTTTCAAGCTAATATCAGATTATTATGGTAAGTTCACCTTCTCCATAGGAGGGAGTGAAATTAATCTGAGCGGCATTCTTTTAATAGATGGTAAATTACAAAAATAACTTGCGAGAAATTAAAAGTTCCAAGTATTATGGATAAATGGGCAAATTATCCATAATACCTGGATAATGGTATACTCAGAATATTTAAGAACTTTGTACAAGTAGGCAAAAATATCAGGTGGAAATTTAAAATTTAGGACATTCATATTTGGTGTCTAATTTGAATGGATGCCAATTATGAAAAATAAAATCACTTAGTAAATTTATCTTCTCTTACATTTTCACAAGAAAATGTAAGAGAAGTCTAAAAGGAGTATTGACCTTTGTTTATTTAACTGCAAGTAAAGAGTCTCTGCTTGACTCTTTGCCGCTCAGTCGAGCGTTGAGCATGCCAGAAAACCTGGACTTAATATTCCTTTTAGAGTATTAATTTTAATGATTACACAGTTAGGAAGCATAACGTTGTAGAACAATTACTATCAGAACAATAACCTTCATAATTGTGTACACTGTTTTCTGAACACCATCCTAACAGCAGAGACACTCGGCCACATGAAGAATATCGACTTCACATTTCAATTTGAAGAACGCACAAATTATATCTTGGTGTGCAGATGTGGTTGTTCTGAATCAGACACACATGTGGGCTTATATGTGCCTAGATGATATATGAGTCACTGGGGAACATCACACAGATAGATAGTGCTTTAAACCCCAGTGCTTCGACCACTGTTTAAAACACACACAGACACCCAGCTTTAATGTTGGCCAATGAATCACTGCTCTACTCAAACACTTGACTCATGGATTCACAGCGTTGCTTCAAACTGAAAAGAATTGCATGTATGCTCACACACACACAAGCTTGAACATACTGTTCGCTACTCTAATGTGACTCTTGAGTCATGTATGCAGACAGAGGAAATCGTCTGGCCAAGAGGCATGCTTGCCCTGGGGAGTCATCTTCACTGGAGGTTTCTGTGTAGGCCTTTTCTTCTCTGCTTGACTCTTTGCCGCTCAGTCGAGCGTTGAGCATGCCAGAAAACCTGGAGCTGTGTTCTAGAAACAACGGCTGTTTGACTGTTTTGACGAAAGGCCTGCAGTTTCAAGATATAGGAGAATAATAACAAACACCGGCGTGTCCAGATTGGATGCTTATCAACCTGGTGTCTTGCTTTCTCGGATATTCATGTGGTTTCTACTCTGCGAAGTGATTGTTTTTAACAAACTGGTTTTGCAATGAATTAAAGCATATTGCCAAGAACCATTGTTGCAATGAAGAAATAATGTAGACTTAACACAATTCAATTTTTTTTTTTTTTTTTGCATACAATATTTAGAGCAAGAATTTTTGTATTCAGGTTTCTGGTACACCTGTAAATCAGACGCACAAGCAACAACGATAGGTAACAAAGCTCTTTATGGACCACTGGGGGTTTAATTTGCTTCAAAAAATGATCTAATAAGATGCTGGAGAAGACTATTGTTGTGTTCAGGTTCTGTCCACGTCTCTAAAGAAGTTCCATGAATGACCAGGGGATCCTTGAGCACTTGATAGCAGAATGGTTAGAATAGCACTTTGCACCAATCTGATGGTTTAAGAACCTAAATAACAGATTAAAAACAATATATATCTTTGTGGTTGAGCTCATATTTCTATCTATTCAACAAATTAGCAGCAAAATATGTTTTTGAATTGGAAATGAAGTTTATTTTGCTGATCTGTGGTTATCAAGTAATAAAGTTACATTTTCAAAGTCACTATGACATCACTGTTAATTACAGATCCTGCAATTGACTCACTTTAGAAAAGTAACAGAGTCCCACTACTTTATTAGTCACACACTTGAGAGAAACAAACCAGCCAGATTCTCGAAGTTTAATGTTTGTTTTTACATGACGTCATGTTTGATGTGTCATCATCCTCACTACTGCCTGTATTTTAACTTAACAAGTAAGGAAAAGGGTATTCCAACTAAAAATTAAGCTACAGAAGGGCACTACTTATGCTAAATACATGAATCTGACTTAAAATGTCTGCATTAATTCTTAGAGCTGACATAGCACAAAATTTACTGACTAGGTCTTGACCGAATCCGCTGTTTAATTATCGTTTGTGTTTGTTTAAATGAATTTAAATCATTGGATGTTCAGGAAGGATTGTTTTGTCCAACATCCTGCGGTATTGTTTCGCTCAATTCCAGGATGGTGTCAGATTAGCGGTCTCACAGAACTAGCTTCAAGGCCTGGATATGTGGGTGACAGGCAGCACATACACACATTTACATCCACAAAGAGACGCACAGAGCGTCTGAGCATAAAGAGACAGATGATGAGTCAATGCTGGAGTAACTGTCAGCACCTCATAGCCGGCTGGCAATGCGGTTAATGCTAACCAATGATCCGTAAAGTAAGATTCTCATCAGCTTAAGATTATAAACACACACACACACTCACACACGGTCACACACACCAAACACATTCACATTCTGTGAGTCAAAGAAAGAGTGGAGAAGAAGAGCATTTCAGTTTGAGATCTTAAGTCAACTGCTGCTTTTTGTTTTGGAGTGATGGTGCTGCTTCCTGTTTGATTTGGAGGGTGAAATTTCTGAATTTGCTAGTTTAGAAAAATCAGTTGATGTCAGATTGTCAAATGTGATATGGCATCCATGCAAAATATATAGTAAGAATTGGAGAAATGTTCAGTGTATGTACAGTTCTGACAGTTTGTTTCTCATTAAATTGGTAACACAGACAGTACTATCCAACATCAGTATGTTTGGGCTTAAATCTATGAAATGCTGTGATAGCCTGTTTAACATTAACATAAAGGAAGTTAGAAACATGCAGTTATATAAGTGTAATAAGCGATCACAGCGGTACGGTGCTGTTCATGTTTTCTTTGATCAAACATTGCCACTATTATAATTTCTCCATTATTGAAGTGATGTCGTGTTGCCAGATATACCAAAGACAATGAAAATGATCTCATTTAAATAGGGATGGATGTAAATAGTACAGTACACTGTTCTCACTGGAACAAGACAAAGACCTAAATGGGAGGTCATGGTCCTCAACTGAACAAAGTGGACTGCTTCCTCTAAGTTGTTGCCAAAAGCAGAGAAGTGCGAGTATCTTGGCATTGTGGAGTTGTTGGAATGGAGAGGAAGTTTGCTAGATGGATTGAAGCATTGTGGGCATTGATTGGATCTGTGGTAGAACTATATATACCTTCTGACCTTGAGATCCCTCAGAATAAGTTGGGCAGAGTCAGTGGCAGGGAGATTATCTCAAAATAGAGAGAGACAACAGAGGGATGGAAAACAAGGACAACCAACAAGCCTAATACTTTGGCTAGAGAATCTGTAAAAATAAAAAATAAAAAAGCGGTTATAGGAGGCTTCAAAACTGAAGATAACTGTAGCAGCTAATTGTTCTGTCAATGTTCTCACATTTCATTCACACCTGGTCTGCTACTGCTTTTAGTTTTTGTCATTTAACTACCCAAATTTGCACCATGTCAGTATTTTATAATGGAGGTCTTTGCAAACCAGCCAGATAATAGGCTGATAGCAGCTGACGGACTTCATCAGGTGTTCTCCGCTTTCATTCATGTGACTTTTTATCCTGATCATGTAAACTGAATAAATAATGACAATAAACATCTCAACATTTAGTCAAGCATCAAGACATTAAAAACACAGATTTTTTTTGTCAACTGCTAGGCTGAAAAAGGTGCACCGCTGACTGATATCCATCTCGGGTTACTTCCATGAGCAAGCGGTTCTTAGTTTCACAGCTCCGGATTGTTAATGGACATGTTGGGTTTTGTAGAGATCAAATTCAGTCCCAGTTTTGCTGATTCATTGACTGCGGATCCGTAGAGGCCAGATCATCACCTCAAGCAAAGTGTGCAGCTGAAGCGATAAAGCTCCTATTGGTGTAAACAGGCTCTGTGGAGAGTACACTGTAACACTTAAGTGACTGTCTCTTCACTGTCGTGTTTCTTTAGACGCTTTTGAAACGGCAGTAATTAAACCAGCAACACGGTGACCGGCTGTCACATGAACTGTCTGCTCTACAACAAATCTGTCTCCATCTAATTGAATTAAAGCTAATGGGTTTATGGACAACACTGCCTGTATAATTAGCACATTGTCCTAATTAACCCGACAATCGTTTAGAAAGCCATTTTCCCTCTATTGCCAATCTGTTTATAAAACTGAAGATATACTTTTTGTGTTAAATATTAATTTAACACTTTGTAAGTGTTACTTACAAAGTTTTTTTTTTCCATCCCTCTCTCCTTCAGGCTCTCTGAAGACAGAAGTGTCAAGTTGGAAGAAGAGGTTGCCCATCGGTGATCAGAACCTGCAGCAACGAGCTCCGCCGCAGCAAATGAACAAGGAGACTCTTGATCGACGTTTCGCTCAGAAAACAAATCAGGGTTGGGCCTCGGTGGGAGCAGAGCTCCACTGAGAGGAAGGAGAGAGCCGGAGAGAGCCGAGCGCACGGTCCCATTGGTCGGCCAAGATGGCGGCGCTGGTAGGAAAGCGACAGGGCTTCGGGCTGCTGAGGGTCCTCCTGGTGCTGCTGGGAGTTTCAGTGCTCTGCAGTGTCGCGTTGGGAACCAGGAAAGGGCATGCTACGCTGGACCACAGGAGCCACAGACACAGACATCCAGGTAGGACTTAAAAACAGCTTCAAACTCGAACCATTTACCCATTTTTTAAATGGATTGCTGAAACACTTTTGCTGTAATGAAGTTTAAACTGAATTGTATCACTGTTTCTAAATCCAGCAGTCTCAACTCTTGGCAGTTCTGCGTGCTGCGTGATATTAAGTCCTGACAGCTTGATTCATTCCTCAGGATTAAGACTTTATTTTTGTCATAAATTTGTGAATTCACTGCAAATTGTAGAAACAGAGAAACAATAAAATGAACAACTGTGGTTTAATATCATTATATTATCATTAATCAACAATATCTACTTAATACCATTGATCTTATGAAATATGGGCATAAGTAAAGCTCATTTATACTTCCAGAAGTACAAAAGACCTAAATACATGAATTACTTTCTATTATAAGTGTATTATAAGCCTGGCAGACCAGCCTACCCTCACTGGTGTAAGGATTGTTTGTTTACTTTTGGTTTTTTAATGTTTGCCTTTTTTTAAGACTTTATACTTGATGTTTAGTTCTTGTTAATAAATGTTTTCCAATAACACCTGCCACCTTTTATAATATGTGTTACACTAGTTAACATTATTTACTCAAAAACACGGTAGACAGCTGGATGACTGTCTTACCACCAGGCATAGAAAGTCTGCCCATATTTATTTACATTTGTTTAAATCACATCCACAGCAAATTGTCTGTCATCTCAAAGATCAAACAGGTTTCCTTAAAAAAAAAAAATCTAATCTTCTGGTTGTGATGGTGCAGAGGAAGGAAACAGGAAAATGGGTCAGGAAAAGCACTAAAGGTAGAATTAACTCTGTCTTATGAAGAGCTCTGTCTGATATTATTGTCAAAAATCCCTCTCTTCAAAAAAAAATGGTCTAAATTGTTTTTTAGCTTCTTTTGTTGGACAGTAAGAGTTGGGAAGTTGAGAGTAAAGTAAGCACAATAGGAAATGTACAAAGCAAAATAACAATTTTCAGTCTTATGTGTTCATACAAGCCATTACATTTGTCCTCTGTTGGATCCACTTCTAATCATTTTAACATCAGGTGTAGCTTTTTGTCTCCAAATGAACGAGTAAAAGTGATGGGTGGGATTGCTCTTGTTTGCATTTAGTGCAGTTTGTATTGTGAATCTAGTGCAGAGTTAAAGGACGTAAAGGGAGCAAAACATCCAGCTATTTCCTGTCATACTGAAGTTCCTCAGCATTATAAAAAAACGCGAATCCAAATGTTTCTGCTTTGCTTATGACTAGTTGGTGAAAGTGTTAGATTCGAATGTTCAACTTTTCATTCTGAACATCTTCCACTGGACATGTGACCCCCCTGTTGTTTGGTTATTTCATTATGCATCCAGCTTGTTGCCGTTTGTGCTGCCTGTCCCTCCAGTCAGACGCTGCAGCATGGATTCAGTTCAACCCAACCCTGCTCTGCTTCACCACAAAGCAGCTGCACCGCAAAAGACAGAGGTTAAATGCCTCCCTTAGTGCCTTCTGAAACACAATTCGTTGAAGTGTGTGTTGTTCATACAATCTGCCCACGCCGTCCCGGTTTGGGATTTGCACGAGTGACCCGGAATTCAAAAGCAGACCTCCATGCTCTGGAGGTTACAGCTTCTCGCCCACTTTTAAGTTTCATCTCTGGAAAAAAAAAAAAAAAAGCGTTTATGAAGTTCAGAATTGTTTTTCTTTCTGTTTTTGCTGTGTTCATTCTTACATTCCTCAGAAAGTAGCTTTAATTTTTATTTTCTTTAGTCCTCTAACATTATCTGTGTAATAAAATCACAAATATGCTGCCAGTTTTCAACTCTAAACTTTTCTTTGTGTATTATGTATTAATCTAACTGGACACTTTGATGTTTTAGGTCACTTATCGCTGCACAGACATAAACAGAGAACAGGGAAGGAAGGCCAGGTACTACACCGGTCCAAACGAGGATGGGTTTGGAATCAGTTCTTTGTCATTGAGGAATACACCGGACCTGACCCAGTTCTGGTGGGGAGGGTAGGTTTTCCACAAACCCCTGTAGTACTTTAACGTCTGCCTGTATATCCTCATAGAAATAAATCATAAAGCTCTCATAAAGCACTTTTTTCACGTTTTGTCACAGAGCTGTGACAGTGTCCAGTGCTTAGTCCTCTCCTCTATGCCCAGTACTTTCAAATAAAGGCCACAAGAGAGAAAAAAAATTCTAAGAGAAGTTTTGTCACAATTTCTCATTTGAATTTAGGTCTGGGTTTTGTACACGTTCTTTGCTATGAACTATTCCTTTAGTTACTTTGCTGCAGGAAAGTGAACCTCCACCCTGACATCAACATCTAGCAGGTTCCCCTCTTGTATTGCCTCTCATCATAACTCCATCCATCCCAAGAAATACAGTAGGTGTTTATCTTAATGGGTACAGTGAGTCCAGTGCCAGTCATAGTGACAGCTAGCTCCCAGTGAGACTTAAATGAACCCCTCCCGTTCATCACGCATTGAGAGTAAGACACAAGTAAAAGCTTTGGGTCAAATTGACATTCATGTGGGATGATTGGGGTTTTCCTCAACGGCACCATGACTTAGGCAGAACAGTGGCATTCATAGAGAACTGAAATGACGTCCGCAATGCAGCTTATTTCATAGTAAAGAGGCTGTAGAGATGGAAAAATTGAATGTTGAATAATCCTTGTCTTTTGTAGGAATATTCCCTAATCTCTTCCTGTATTGACATTTGCTTGTCTGGTACAGAACATCCTCAAACTTTCTGTCTCACTCTGTCAGGCCTTTGGTTTGAAGAGTTTGGAAATTAGAGCCTCAATTCCCATCTAGCTGTCAGTTCTCCTTATAGTTTTTCCTGTCACTCACTATTCCCCTCTTCTGTCTCTATCCTCAACACAAAACCTGAATTTCAGATGTTCTTTATACTCGTGTATTTAACCCTCCTGTCCTTGACTGTCTTGTTTGCTTCTTGCCTTTTCAGCTTCACTCAGATGTGGACAAAGGCGACGGCACCATCAAATACATCCTGTCCGGTGAAGGCGCAGGAACAATATTTGTCATTGACGACAAGACGGGCAACATTCATGCCACGAAAACACTGGACCGCGAGGAGCAGGCCCAGTACACCCTGACAGCACAGGCTGTGGCACGCGACACCAACGAGCCACTGGAACCTCCATCAGAGTTCATAGTGAAAGTTCAGGATATCAACGATAATCCGCCAGAGTTCCTGCATGGACCGTACTACGCCAGGGTGCCTGAGATGTCCAATGTTGGTGAGTGACATAGAAGGCATCAGGGAAGTGAGAAATTTTGCTTTGTTTGTTGGTAACATTCATCGGGGATCCAGAGTGAGGCTAATATCCCAGATATCAACACTATCTGATCATGGTACTCAGGCTTTTTCTTGGTTGCACTTTTCATATCTTTTCACCATGAAATTACACAAAATGAATTGACAAAAATTAATTTGTTTAATGGAAACACTACAATTTTGAAGAAACTCCTGTCTTTCACTAAAAACGTTGTACGCCAGGATGATGTGTTTTATTCGGCCGCATCAAACTGGATGTATTTTGCAAAACAGTTTTTGTTTTCCATCTCACAAGTGACATGATCAACAGCCGGAGGTTGCTCCTGGCGCAAACAATGAAGAAGACGTCATGAAGTGTCTGGAGGATGTTGGTTTGTTTTTGTTTTTGACTTTTTATGGACAATTTGCAGCTGGCTCTCAACACAACAACAGCAAAAAGAAAAATTGCATTTTTCTCAACTGAATACTGAGCGAGATATGCACCCAGTCTTATTCTAGACTGATACAAGTGATTGATTTTGTCTCTTACTTACTCACTGTGCTGCATAAAGAAAAAGGAATGTGTTTTTGTTGCATAGTAACTGTATGATATTGAATAAAATGCCGCCTTTGGACATTAACAATAATCGTTTTTGGATATTTTCAGCACATTTTTACCAAACCAAAAGCATAAAGTTGTTAATACTTATAATTGTGAGAAATATCTGCATAATAATCATTATACAAGCATTTCATGTGACAACAATGTCACTGTTAATGGAGCGGTGAAATATTTGTGCCTATCTACAGCTTGTGGTGTGAATTTAAATAAATAAGAAAGTTTCAGCAATGCAATGAGTTCAAAGAGTCAGCCTGGAGCCGTGTTTCAAGAGTCGGGTCCCAATTTTTTATTTTATTTTTCATTTCATCAATTATACAAAGATAATGCAAATTATTTAACATTTGAGGCATTTTAATTCACTTGGCCTGAATGCAGAACTTCTCTGTGTCATGTTGAATTAGCAGGGCTCTGCTGCAAGTGAAACACGTCATTTTGAAAATAGCCAATTTTCTGGGCTGTTTGAGCTCAACATCTTTGCATTTTACAAAGTTTTCTAGGGGTTATGAAAGGTTTTTTACGAAGCTCGGGGACTGTTGAATTCTGTCCACCCTCATAATGTTTTATTAAAACCATAAAAACCACTGACATCGGAGATGGAATATTTCCATCTCCCACAATGATGAAATGCAGAGAAATAATAGCGGAGAGCAGCCTTGTAGGCCGAGCCTTGCTGCAGTGTGTCTGAGTATTGGAGCGGTGAGCAGCGGTTTTGTCCGCTAGGTGAGCTGACGCTGATTGTCGAGCTTTTCTTGAGCAAAATCAGTGAACAAGCCTCCGTCCCACAGGTACGTCGGTGATGCAGGTGACGGCTACAGACGCCGATGACCCCACTTATGGCAACAGCGCCAGGCTGGTGTACAGCATTCTGCAAGGACAGCCGTACTTTTCTGTGGAGCCTCAAACAGGTGAGACTGAAAGCCGAACTGTTACCCATCCTCCAGTGTGGTCCTGCTGGAGTTAACACTCATAGCTCTGCAAAATTAATTACTACAAGTCAGCACATTAAAGTAAGAAATGGGGGGGCCATTCTGGGCGGCGTACCCTCCATGTGGTGACTGAGGGCTACTGCAAAGTAAGCAGGCAGATAAAAACCTGTGGATTGAATAAAAGATTCGGGTGATTGCATTGAGGCCTTCCAATGGAAATGAAGAACACAGTTATCGGCAATTCCACTGTATATAGGGTTTGGTTACTGTGTTTTTTTCATTTATTGTTGAGGAGGGTATTATTTTTAATAAGACATTTTAAAGGAAATGTAAATAAACTGATTTTTGTTTAAATTGATTCTTGTGTTCAATCAACACAGACGGGTATCAATGCCTTTCAGAAGCTTGCTTTTTGGTTGAATGGAAAAAATTTACATATCATAGTTCACCCCAAAATGCATAAAGAAGGAGAACACAGAAACATTATGCTCACTAAGAAGTCTGATGAAAAAAAAATTGTGACTGAATACTATCCGCAGCAACGCACACACAACATTCTGATGTAATATTTCCGTTTTCTACCACTTTTCATGTACAAAGCTGCAGAGTGACCGCTTCAGGGATCGCATAACCCTGCATGTTTTCAGAGAAGAAGGCAGAACTGCAAAAGAAGAAAGAGAGAGAAGTCCCAGAGGACATTCAAGCCCGTTCCCAGCAGAGCATGGGCCTAATATTTGAGTTTGCATTAAAAGAAGAAATTGGTTGTAAGGCGAGAGGTTAGGGCAGACATGGAGATCTGTTAGGTCAGAGAGAGAGCCAGAAAATAAACCGCAAGCTAGAGGTTAGAGAAGAGAAATTGGTTTAGAGAGAGTGAGCTCATGGAAAAAGAGTGGTTAGGGCACAGAGAGTTGGAGAGATTTGAGCGGAGTAAATCTAGCTAATCAAACCAGTGTTGGGTATTTGACTGGCTCAAATCCATAGCTCACATTTCTAATTGGTTTGGAGATTATCAGCTTTTCATGCTGTCACACACATACGCACACATTTGGAGTAAAATGACACTGGAGAGCCTCTCTGCAGTTCGACATGCGGGGAGAGGGAGAGCGAGACGGACAGAGAGTGGCGGGGGATCATTAAAATGAACAGAAAAGATTACTGCAGCTTAAAAATAGTGGATGGGAAAAGCTGCATGAAAGTTCTTATTTATCTAACAGATGGAGGAAAAAGGGTTTGCTTTCAAATTAAATATCACAAATTAAAATTGCGGTGTTAGTTTATGCTTTGCAACTGTTTTGGGTTTTTTTTTTTTTTGCTTTTTAAATGAGTTTTTTGCTGAGATTATTACCTTGCTTGTTTTTATGAGCAAGAATTATGCAGAACAATTATACAGTATGTGGTAGCAAACATTTGTGAGTCTATGAGGATATCTAATTTTATTTGATATTGAAGCACTGAAATAATTTAAAGAAATATTTTTCAAGGATTATATTAAAATGATATTTCTTTAGTTTATTTTTTACTCTTGAGCTCAATCTAATGTATGATAGAGCTAGATTTATTGTTAGAATATCTGTCAGTTTTATTTAGAAAATTCCAAGCTCAGATTTTGGCATTTACTTTTTTTTGTTTTCTAAACCAGGAAATATATATATCTGCAAATTCTCTCAATATAGAAAAGATTTTACCACTTCTTTTTTAACCTGTTGTTTTATATGTGGCTAACCTTATCTACATATCCTACATAGCATTAATGTCTGTTGTTGCATATTATACACATACCAGCATATGTATAATACATTATACAATTGATGCTTTTCTGATGCTTTTCTGGCATCAGAATTGAACTGAATGAAGCAGTAGTTGCTGTTTGTAAAATGATGCTGATGTAATGAAGATATTTCAGGTTCTTACATTTTATTTTCCCGTCCTAAAAGACACCCTGGCACAGCAGAGAAATTTATGAATTGAAAACAAAAATGTACTACTCTTCTTTTCAATTTTTTTAATGTGATGTCTTCCTCTTTATTAGCATTTTTCATCTTGCAAGTTTCCTTTTATTTGCTCATATTTACTCAACAGAGGCCATAAGGAGCACTATACATCACAAAGATGACGACACTGATTAATTATGCAGTAAATCCCTAAGCACAGAGCTAAGTTCACCCAAAATGTGTCAGTGGCTGAAACCTGTTTGTTCCCTTTTTATTATGGCTGCAAACTCCATGGATGGTGTCCACTATCCATTATCGCCTCCAGTGTAGTGTAATAAGCTGTGTCGTGATAAAAGTGGCCAAACACATTAGATATGACTAAACTCTCCGAAAAGATACACAAACACACTGAGCTAGTTGATGTTTCAGCTGTGGAACCACGTTCTAGTCAGAAGCTACAGCTAGCACAACTACAGCTAGCTAACGTCCTCACAAAGAAGCAAGCATATGAATACTATGGATACTTATTTTTTTCTTTTTCAAAAATGTTGCATATGTATGAAAGTCCATTAAAAATGTAAAATGGAAATAAGACCTCAGGCATCTTCAAGGATTATTGGTTTTATAAATGGATGTATGGATGGTAAACAACCTACTGCTACATGCTGCTACTTCTGTAGCGCTATGCTGTATTGATTTTAGTCTATTTAGTAAATGCACGACTATTTTCTGTTGTTTGCATGCAATAAATCACCTTTGTTTCCAAATATAAGTTAACAAGTAAAATGTTATGTTTGTGAAATTTACTGGTAGTTTCATTTTATTCCGAGTATTCCGAGGCAGTCTGACAAATGTACACTCCTACTTAAAATTAAGCACGTTAGCCTGCCAGGAAACAGTTGAGGATGAAGAAAAAACTAGCAAGATGGCAACAGCGAGGAAATAATAATGTAGCAAAGCAAACTGAAGCCTTGATTCTCAAAGATTACCCTTGTGAGTTCTCTTACAACAAATCCCCTTAGCAGAATTAAAGCGTGCAGCACCCCTCATGTCCTCCTCCTCCTGTGTTCAAGATAACATTCCCTTTAGATGACTTAAAACTCTACTAATCTCCAAGGTTGGCCTTATCTTACATTTTTAGCACTGTTACAGGCTGCGGCTGCAGCTGCCTGCCAGGCTACTTAAAGCAGACTGTTTTTCACTTGCTGTTAATAAAACACGCACTCCTATTCTGAGGAAACAACCGAACTCAAACCAGTCCCCTATCTCAGAATCTGGAAAAAAATATATCTTTGTAATCCTAATGTTTATTATTGCGACAGACTGGCGACCTGTCCAGGGTGAACCC
This sequence comes from Poeciliopsis gracilis, assembly GCA_911649635.1. Lineage (NCBI taxonomy): Eukaryota > Metazoa > Chordata > Actinopteri > Cyprinodontiformes > Poeciliidae > Poeciliopsis > Poeciliopsis gracilis. Next base: position 168,650 of record CAJVRI010000452.1, on the reverse strand, counting down.
CACCTCTCGCCCGGAACGCAGCTGGAGATAGGCACCAGCACCTCCCGACCCCGTTAGGGAGAAGGGTGACGGAAAATGGATGGATGGATGGATGGATGTTTATTATATTTTTATATTATTTATTATTAAACCTACAACTACAAGCTTTTATTCTGGTTTTTGGGCTCCTTGTAGTCAGAAGGAAGTTGATAGAAACTTGTTGCGGAATGCTTTAGTTTTTGTTTTCCTTGCAACACTGAAAGACATCCGAAACTTTTTCAAACCCTGGTTTAAAATTAAAGACTCAGTGCTTGCTATTTTGCACCCATATTTTGCCATAAGAAGTGATTCAATCAATATGAGTTACAAATCTCTACAATTTAGCAACCTGTGGTTGATTGATCCCATGGATCAATCCTGTTACCCATTGTTTTTTATGTTTATACATTTAGTTGACCACCGATGTTCACTGGAGTTTGAGATCACAATTGCCAAACAGCTGAAATCTGCAAAAACTTAAAATTAAAACTACTAAAACTGCCCATTTTAGTAGGTCAAACAGCAAAAATCTATGTTAATATACGTTAACTCACAGTGCAAACCAGCTTAGAAGCTAACATACCATCAATCAATGGCAAGGAAAAAAAAGTGCACTTCTGGATTGGCTGTCCCCTATCTGCAATTTTTTCAGATATTTGACATGGTCAAGGTGTGTCAAACTCATTTTCGTTTTGGGCCAAATCAAGATCATGAAGGCTCTTAAAAGGGCCAGTTGTGCCAGAATGTGTTGATAAAACCTGTTCACAAACTGTTAATATGTCAATGAATTCTTAAAATTACATAATATTATTGAACATCTTTTCAGTCCCTTCAGGAACTAATAATAAATGTGACTGTTTATTTACTTGCTGTATAAATCATGGACTATAATCACACATCAACTACATTCTCAAGAAACTGGAGGGATTGATTGATATAAATTGGCAGTAAACAGATAAAAACTGCATTGATATGATTGATAATATAATATTTAATCAGACTTAGTGTTTAGTCTAGTCTGTGGAGGGCCACATAAAAAGCTACGGCGGGCCGGATTTGGCCCCTGGGCCTTGAGTTTGACACATGTGGTCTAAAGTATAGGCCCATTTTCTGTGAATGCATTGGAGGACGAGCCACAAATAGGTTGAGTACACTAGATTTGTATTTTTTACAAATCTCTTAAATGTCAACATTTTCCATAAATTCAATGGAATCTTGATTGTCATGTTTGTAAGCTCTTTATTTATTGTCCAGTAAATCCTTCAGACTTTATCATCGCATTGTTTCATTTTCAGGTATAATCCGCACTGCCTTGCCAAACATGGACCGTGAGGCGCGGCAGGAGTACGACGTGGTCATCCAGGCCAAAGACATGGGTGGCCACATGGGGGGGCTGTCAGGGACCACCGAGGTCAAAATCACCCTCACAGACGTTAACGACAACCCTCCAAAGTTCCCACAGAGTAAGTTCATTTCTTCACCGTCTTTACGTACTATCCACATTTGTCACACTCTGTTTAAGCATTATTTCCACTTCCACTGTGAGAACTCCACTCACACCAATTGTGTTGAAAGTATGAATAAATGATTGAAATCATGTAGAACTCAAACATAATCTTTTTGAACACTCCAGCTCCAGTCAGTTGTTTTGCTGTTCTCTATTTTTTATCCAACTGATATCGTCTTTGTTCAACACTCGGTTTTTTTCTCTTTTCCCCTCTTAGGCGAGTTTTAGCCATCTGCATGACTCTGCCGTTTTCTCCTCTTTCCGCATTTCTCCTTCCCCTCCCGTAGCTCTAAACCGAGAAACTCCAGACAGAAATTAGCTGCAGGAATGGATGGACAGAGTATAGGAAGGGAAAGAAGTGAGGATGAGGATTTAGCCTGTGGAGAGGCAAAACAGGCGAGAGGAGAGGGGCGACGCTGGTGGAAGCAACGAGATAGGCTGCAGAGGAGAGAGAGAGAGAGACCCTGTCAGAGTCGTCCCTCTGGTTGCTACGTGCTTCAACGAGCTGACAGTTCTTCCACCAGCCTATCTAGGGAAGCTAAAATCTGATTTTGCAGGGCCGTGACAACCGGAATCCATTTTTGTTTTTCAGCTGACTATCTTCAGAATTTAAGGTGTATGAAGACTGCACACTGACACTCATACTTTTTTAAAATGTGTGACAGTTTGTAAAAGCAAAGGGCTTTTAAAGCTAAAACTCTGTTAAATACTTACTTTATTTCCATTTTTGTCCCTTTTTGTTTTAAATTTTCGATTTAATTTCCGTAACAGTTGTATGAATTAGGACTATTACATGTTTTACAGATTTGCTTAAAACATGGGATGTGTCCATATGGCCGGTTTTCCCTTATTCCTTCCTCAGAGATTAGCTTAATTTGAAGTTGCAATGAATAACATACACTGCTTATTTTATTTGATCAAATTGGAATGGCCTGTCTGTCACTTTAACCAATTAATCAGATTCTCAGCTGCATTATAAATTAAATTGAGGTCAATCATTTCCATTCTGATGACACTAGCGTGTTGTCACTAAGCCTCTGCAAATATCCATTGTACTGGAGTGGGAGGGGCTTAAAAGGACTGTCTTTGAAGACAGAGTGGGAGAAATGTTCATAGTGTTAACCATGTGAACACCAAAATACTGACCAATGAAGAAATTTGTATTGCTACGGCAACCTTTACTATTACCTTTGACTTAGATTTCTAGCAAAAGTACCTCTCTTTATGACAGCACTTAGCGCATCTCTAGCAGTTTGCGTCTGGGATGCGAGACGACGCACAGAACAACAGCAGGCTGCGGAAGTCGGCCCCCGTGTTCAAAAACAAGGCGAAGCAGTCCAACCACCTGCAAGAACAGTCTCCCAGATGGTGAGAATGAGGACAGTGATTACTTATTTAGCAGCGACGTTGACTGAGAGAGGGCACCGAAAGGATAAAAACGAGATAAGCGAGACGTGAAGAAAAACAGAAAAGACAAAAACCAGAATTAACACTCCCTGCCGACATATGATGCATCTGCGTTTGAGTTATGGTGATGAGTTATGCCAAGGTGTTATTTAGATATCGTGCTTTTGAGTAAGCCACTCCGGGTGCTTTATTCACTGAAGTGACAGCCAAAAAACATCACACGCCTCCAGCTCAGCTTGTCGCCAGCACTGGGGTACTAATAAAGTTGCAGCAAACCCTGAGGAAGAATGAGGGGAGATAAAAAGTAAAACATATGCGGTTTTGTACAAAAAGCTTGACTTCCTTATGTGGCTCTGTGGGGTTTTTTTTTGTTTGTTTTTTTGTTTGTTTGTTTGTTTGTTTGTTTGTTTTTTCCAGTTTCCATTAAGGAGTGGCATTTTTCTGAGGCTTCATCTGTTTTTAACACACCCCTCATGTCCCTGCAATTTTCTCCCTTTCACCTCATTATCAAGCACCCCCTAGAAAATTCATTACGACACAGACAGGGGTTATTATAAGCAAGGAGGGGAAAATAAAGATGAGAAGAGTTGTGACTCCGTGACTTCAGTCTGTATTAGACTTACGACAACGAAGATGGTTTTGTTAAATACTGTTAATGTACGCGTGCCACCGCGCCGTAAAGCCAGTGCTCTCTAATTCCCGCTTCAACAGAAACAACGGGGGAACGACGCAGGTCATAAAAGCTGTTTGAAGAGAATATATTTTGATTGATGTCTACAGGCTTCTGTTTGAGCGTTTCATTTACCTTCGCTGAATTCTGTTACAGAACTGTCTTCTGTAATGAACCACACCAGAATGATTCAATTAAAAATCCCCTAACAAGACTGGAGTGTTTAAATGAAAACCATGTTGGAGCTTTAATGGAAAGTTTTCCTGCCAGATTTGACCCAAAGGAGAGAAGAAAAAAAAAAACGACAGAAAGGACGACACGTCTTTATTCGCAAACCGAAATGTTTCCATATTTGGAAAAAAATGTCAGACACATTTCATAAAGGCAATTATATGATAAACCAAAAATACTGACAGCTAAATAATGACTGTTGAAACATTTTCTGTGTACATTATTGCCTTGTGTTGAATTGGCACTATATTGCCTCGCCTGCTGACATCCTGTTCTTAATCCATAGGGTTTAAGTTGATGTCGGCTTATTCTTTGCAGCTATAACAGATTCAACTCATCTGGGAAGGCTTTCCACAAGATTTAGGAGTTTCTTATGGGAATTTGTGACAATTCTGTATGTGAGATCCAACACTGATGTTGGACAAGAGGCTGATGTTTCACAATCTCTACTTTACTTTATCCCAGAGGTGTTCTGTCTGGTTGAGGGTAGGACTATGTTCAGAGCAGTCAAGGTCTTCCACATCCGGAGACAGCCTTCTTTGTGGACATCTAGGAACTTTTAGTCATTTAACAGTCTTTGCAGGGACTTTTGAGAAGAATTGCACAAATCCACATAATTTCTTACCATCTGTTAAACACTCTTTAAAATATTTGTGTTGCATGCAGATGCAAAAACTGGATAGATTAAATGAAATACCAACATTGCTGTCTGAGTGCATTTCTGCATGAAACCCATCCACAAATGTCTGACCAATCACATAGCACATCACATAACTGTGTGAACTGTGTGACATAGTTCAGCCCAGGCCTGGCGATCAGAAGTGGTGGAGGACGGCGCTGTTTCAGAATTGAAGTTGTAGTTTGGCAATGGAAACAGATGAAGTGGATGAGGCCGTTTGGTTCCTGTTCGCCAAGACCTCCCAACGATTGAGCAGCTGCAGTCAGAGCAAGGAGAATGTTTAAGATATTTTTTTGCTGGCAAAGATGTTTTTGAGCCATTCTGTATTTTCCAGCAAGCTTCATAGTGTAACTTCCTTCACCATCCAATTTATGCAGTATATAAATCATGCCCAAACATTAGTGACTGGATAAAATCAGATCCAGTCATTCAAAATTTCAACAGAGTCCACACCTCCAGCAAGCAGTTGTTTGCCAATACGCAAAGCAGTTCCCTCTGTACAAAGCAAAGAACAAGGGGCTGGTTTTTACAGCGAATTCTCTAATTCAAAATTTCAATCATTATTCTGGCATTTAACAAATATAATATACTTTTGTTAAGTCAAACAAACCTAATGCAGGAAGTGTTTATACAGTGTGTATGTAAATTCATGATTCCAGTTGTATATGAAGACAAGCAAACTAATCTATGGTCTATTAAATCAAATTTCTGCAACAAAGCAGTTCAAAGTATTAGAAACGTTTCTTTACTCCAGCCGGTTGGCCTCACGTATCCTTGGGAAAAAAGTTTTAGAACTGCATAAAAAGTCACACACTTTTTCCCGATGAATATTCATCTGAAAAATTTAACATATTTCTCCCAATGTGGGATTTGGATGTAAATGTTGGTACTGTATGCACTGCGCTACACTTTTCGCCTGTAGCCAGGTACGCCAAGTCGTACCTGTCATACAATGTTTAAATCAACTGCCACAAGCCACTGAAGTTAAGCTACTTAGGACAAGCAAGGATATGACAGGGGAAGAGCAAGAGGAAAAGGGCAAGGACAAGGGAGGAGGCGGGTAGTGGGTGCAAGCATGAAATGAGCTTTTACCCAGAAGAGGACTGAGGAGGGGAGAGGAAGGCAGAGGAGAAATAGGCCAAAAGGGGGAGGAGAGGTGAGGATGACTGAAAAGATTTGAGAGACCAGAGGGGGCAAAGGCAAATGAGAGATGAAGACGAGGTGAAAGGGGGTGGTGAGGGACATTAGCAAGACAGAGTCAATCAAGACGAGGGGAAGTTTAAACGTCAGGAACAGGGAGGGAGATGAAAGGTTAAGAGGGATTAGGTGAGGATCGATGCACCTAATCAAAGAAAAAGTAAAGAGCTTGAGGGTAGATGGTCGGGATTCCAGCCGGATGAGTCCAGGCCCGGGAATGACTCTTCATTTTGTTCCGCATGCACATGCTTAGTTGCCTTATGATCGAGGAAATTTCATGACTCGAATGATTTGCTCCACCTGGGCAAGCAGGGTAAACACTCTAATGACGTGCAAGTCAAAATGATGAATTCTCTATGAATGGTAGGTGTGGGTTGAGATGAGGTAGGAAAAATGCACAACAGAAAAGGTACGATGGGCACAGAGAAAAGAAAGGGAATTATTATACGACAGGAGGAACAGAGGTGGAGGAAAAATGCGAGGAAGAAAGGAAGAAAACGTCTGGGTAGGCCAGAGGGAGGAGGAGCGACGGGAAGATGAGAAATGGAAGATAAGGAAGGATAAAGGAAGACATATGGTCCTCCTGCTTGCATTCTGAAAATCTGGAGTCTGTGCCTTTACCCACATGCACACACACACCTGACACCGCAGGAGATATTAATATCCTTTGGGCCATATGAGGCAGATGGTATATTTCGTGTTAATCCCTTGCTGCCCTCCAAAGCTGACCCTGCCACAGCCAGTAAACATGCTGACAGCCGGCCAGGATTTCTACAAAGGTGTTGAATACCAAAGCAAGCCGTGACTACGAGATAACACAGCTGGCCTTCATCGGCAAGTACATTTTCTGACTCTTTTTTTCTTTCTTCTTCTTCTTTACTCCCACCAGGTGTGTATACCATGTCTGTGTCAGAGGACAAGGTGGCAGGAGAGGAGGTGGGCCGTCTTAAGGCCAAAGACCCTGACATGGGAGACAACGGACTTGTGAACTATCGCCTGATAGACGGAGATGGGATGAGTATGTTTGAGCTGTCCACCAACTCTGAGACCAGAGAGGCTGTTATCAAACTGAAGAAGGTAAGGGATGATAGGGAGGCTTGAAGAACCAGAATGAGACTTTTTACAGTCTCCTTCAGACATAAAACCGTTTAGCTGTGAGATTACTGTGGATTGCTAGACAGTTTAGAAAAGTCTGGAATTAGATGTAACTTTTCTCGGTCCATGTTCTTTTCCAGAATCTAAGTTATTCATCTCTCCATCCATTTGGGCAGCCCCATGTATTGTGAATGTGTCATCATCAAAATATCAGTGTGCAGAATATTTGTATCACAACAGATTGTTTGGACTGCTATGAATGTTGACCAATTCAAGGGTTCCCAAACTTTTCCATGCTATGCCCCCTAAGATCATTAATTTCTTGTATTGAACCTCCTTTGAAAACCAATAGACAATGATGCAAAATATGTCAAGAAACATCAACTAGAATGATTGTTATTCACTATTCTATAATTATGCTGCATCACACCTGAATTCAGATGGTCATCAGTTCTATGGCGGAAACCTTTATTATCAGATAATATATTATGACTTAATTACCAGATTTTTCAACACGCTTTTGAAATGCTCATATTTTACATTAATCATACATCATTACGTTAATTGCATCAAAAAAAATAATTCTTCCCAAAGTTTTCCTCCAGCATCCCTGGAGGAAGCTGGAGGGTTCCTTTGGTTCTTTTCTTGTCAGAAACTTTTCCTTTTACTTGCCATGGTAGCTTGCAGAGCTACCATGGCAGCTCTGCAATGGTGAGACATCATTTCTGATGTCTCACCATCAGAAATGATGGTGAGACATTTAAAAATAAAAATTATGGGATTCTTTTTCTTTCTTTTTTTTTCCGCATTTTTTTTCCACAGCGCCCCTACAATTGGACTACAATTCCAGGGAATTGTAGTCCAAAATACTGAGGTTGTTTTTTTTTTACATGCTAATACATATTTAGTCAGTAAATATGTGACTCTGGGTCAGAGTCTCCCAGGAGCAAAAGCTCAAACTAGACACAAATGGTATTGCTAAAAAATACTAAAGTCACATAGAATAGAAAGCTGTTATTTACTACAATAACATATTTTGTAGTAAACGATAAACGACCATTTTCAACTAATATAATCGTAATGGCAAGTTTTCAAAGACTAATAAGCTCTACTTTTGTACAGGACACTCAACACTGGAAGTTATTGTAGATAATCAATATAAAACACAACAACCAGAAAAGGCAATCAAAGCCACACACAACCAAAACCGTAAAAAAATTGATTATGAAGTCTCTTTACACAATATTGCCCTTCAATGAAATATTATTACCCAGCCCATTTGAATTTATCATGCTATTATTTACTTATTGGGACAAGCTTAAGCACACACAAAAAAATGAAAAATATATTGCACCTGATATCAATATTGCAATATTTACTGCTATGGTGAGGCCTGTCAATTCATCCATCAGACCATCCATTCATTCATTCATTCATTCATTCATTCATTCATTCATTCATTCATTCACTTTTTTATTAAGATTAATAATTGGCAAACGAATGTCAGTGTATTCTGAAAATTTGAGTCTGGAAGTTAAGTTTGGATTTCTGTCATGAAAAATTTGAATGATGTGTCAATTTCATGATTCCAGCTGTAAAGTTCTCAAACAAAAAAATCCCAACTTGAGAGAATTAAACCCTAGACAGCAAAGGTGAGGGGAAAAGTACAACCCTGTCTGGTCACTAGGAAGAGAGCAGCAAATATATTAGAGCTACATTCAAAAATACACATTGACCTTTTAATATATATATATATTTTGCTGACTGCAATGCTGCCTACACTAGCAAAATGATCAATAAAGTTTCTTTCTAGTACTGAATGAGAAAGCACAAAGCAGCAGAAGCCAGCTGTTCTTAGATTGTGGTTTAAAAAATGAGGCTCTGTTCGTGCTCTCAGAGACCTGAAGGCATCGGTGCATTTAAACTGTAATTTATTGACAACTTGCACTACAAAAGTCTTGTAATAGTGAGCTGTGTTGTAGAAAAATACTGTAACTCATTCAAGAAGTCTTTATCTGTCTTGCTGAATTGAGTCCAGGTTCAGTGCCACTGCTTATTGTTGCTATGTTAAGTAAGTGGAGAGTTTTCAGTTCTATATAAAGGATGTACCAGAGCGAACTCAATATATTAAACATTGTTGCACCTTCCTTTCATACATCCATACAGCATCTGGAATTTCAAGAGAAATTTGAAAATATCACATAATTGCCAAAAATCAGTTTGTAAATGTAAGGCTCAATAGCAGTTAAGGTCTAGATCAGGTGTGTCAAACTCATTTTCGTTTTGGGCCAAATCAAGATCATGAAGGTTCTTAAAGGGCCAGTTGTGCCAGAATGTGTTGATAAAACCTGTTCACAAACTGTTAATATGTCAATTAATTCTTAAAATTACGTAATATTATTGAAGATCTTTTCAGTCCCTTCAGGAACTAATAATAAATGCGACTGTTTATTTACTTGCTGTATAAATCATGGACTATAATCAGACATCAACTAAATTCTCAAGAAACTGGAGGGATTGATTGATATAAATTGGAAGTAAACAGATAAAAACTGCATTGATATGATTGATAATATAATATTTAATCACACTTAGTGCTTAGTCTAGTCTGTGGAGGGCCACATAAAAAGCTTCAGCGGGCCGGATTTGGCCCCCGGGCCTTGAGTTTGACACATGTGGTCTAGATAATGTAGGAACAGTTTTGGTAACTAAAATACTTTCATTTTGAAGTTGAAATTATATTTATTCAGCTTGTTGTTCCTCTTTTTTCTTTTCAATTGTATAATTTAACTAATCCACTTTTTTTTTTTTTTTGACTGAACAAAACTATATTAAAAAGTTTTTTAAAAATTGCAATCATGGAATTGAACCCTAGCACACACCGGGAAGTGGTAGTCTTGGCTCGAAGGCGAAGATTTATTACATCAAATGCTTTTCCAGATGAAAAAGGAACAAACAGTGCTGCATGACTTCTGCCAGAAAGGCAACGGTGAACCAGAGAGGATCCAACAGGCAAGATGGACTGGAAGGAGCTTATGGGGAGATAAGGGAAATGATCAGTGGCTTGGGAAACAAGTTGAGATAATCAACAAATTATAGTGCAGCTGAGATAATCAACAAATTATAGTCCCTAACCCTAAGGGACTTGAACAGAGGGGCTGGGGAAAATATGTAATTAAAAGAAAAGCGAACACAGAGTGAAACGTACACAAACACTAAAAAAACTGTAATGTCAAGCAGTTTGGCAGGAGCTCCTAGCCTAACCTAGCAACTCCACCCATAGCCATGTTCCTTCCTGCTCTCCATACATGTAAGTTTGTTTGTCCCTCTCTCCCTTCCTGCTTCTAATTACACCTTTGTATAATTAAGGAATAGTTTTTGTGATCTGTTCAGTTCAATTTAATTCATTTTTGTAGCTCCATTTCACGAGAATGTTGCGTCACAGACCTTTCCTAAAATATTATTTCAATTCAATCACATATATTTCATTTGATCCTAGCTATCAAACAATACAGTATGTTCAATTAATTATTCAAAGTACTTGAACAATATCTACTTCATATTTACCAGGGTGTCCATTTATGGGAGCCACAGTATTTGTGGTGAGTTGTGTTTCTTCCCCAGACAGTCGTGACGTTGCTCAGAAGTGCAGTGAGCCCCAACCCACACTTTGTATTCTCTGATGGTGTGGGAAAATCTTTTGCTGCAATAATCGATTCCAGTCGTCCTCATGTTTTTTTTTTCTTTTTTCTTCTTCTTCCATGCCGCTTCACAACCTTCTGCACAAGCGATCCATTTTCTGCTCCGTGCGGAAGCCAGGCTTTGAGAGCGCTCAGAGCTGAGGGCTCTCCTCCCAGCCATGACACCAGTAGTACGCGGGGAAATGAGTTAGTGATAATAATGAATAATGCTCCTTTCTCCTCTATCAACAACTATAATTACTCCGCCCTGGAGCAATACAGGTAACTCATAAATAAGGCATAAGCCAACAGTAGAGGGCTGTGACAGAGCGGCGCATATCTAAAATTCAGATTGTTCTCCTATAACTGAATGTATAAAAAAAAAAGAAAAAAATTGAATGAAAGTTTTCTTCTTTTGTTTTTTAAAGATCCATCCTAAAATCACCAGAATGATCTGAATGCAAATCATGCGATTACGCCAAAATGAAGGGCTAATATGCGTCTGTGTGTGTGTGTGTGTGTGTGTGTGTGTGTGTGTGTGTGTGTGTGTGTGTGTGTGTGTGTGTGTGTGTGTGTGTGTGTGTGTGTGTGTGTGTGTGTGTGTGTGTGTGTACGTGTGTGTGTGTGTGTGTGTGTGTGTGTGTGGTTGACAATGCATCCAGCTCACAAGACGCACAGCAAGGATTTATTTATTTATTTACTGTAAACACAGGAACTGGATAGTGTTTTAAAAGATAGACTATAGGAGTAATATCACGGTGTTCTGTGCACTGGGAGGTCTTGTACTGCAAGATCTTGTTATACTGTATACAATACACTGTGCAGGCGAGGCTGTGAATGTTTTTTTTTTTGGCCACACTTACAGAGAAATGTTCTCATAACATATAAAATATTTCTTAAAATATAAGGTTCAGGTCATTTTTACAATGTTCATCATTGCTGAGATTTGTATTTGGTGTCGTGTTCACAATGTGAAAGAATAGTCACTGGGTATGTAATATGGGATCCATTACCATACCAAAGTTAGGGGCAGCTTCTTCTTTCATATATCTTTTGGTTTTTGTTGGAGGGAGAGCCATAACATAAATTTACATTATAACATCCACAGATATATTGGTCAAAATAGGCTTGAATGTTGAATCCAAGCACATAGAAAACCAGTTGTATGAGGTAAATGCATGAGAAAAGATTCCCCTCTTGTCCTGAACAGTGGGTTACGTTCTCTTTGAAGATTCTGCATAGGATCTGTTCCCACTGCACTCACTACTTAAGTATTTCCTCTGTGAGCTTCTTGTGCTCTTGGAATCATTATGTCTGTAAATTGTGCTCTTTATCTGCTGTTACATTATCTGGTTGGATGTCCATCTCCTGTTTGTAAAGTTTGGATCCAGATCCCACAGAATGGTAAAGTCATCATGCTAGGGGTGCTGTGGTGGCACAGGGGTAAAGCACAATCCACGTATTCAGGCCTTAGACCTAGTGCCGGTGGTCTCAGGTTCGACTCCCCGCCTGGCGACATTTGTAATGAGAGAGGGGGAATTTTAGTCCCCCTCTTTCATTACTCTCTTTCCTGTCAAACTACTTACAGAGCCACCAAAAAAAATAATGTTATCGTGCTCAACACCCTCCCATTCTGACTGTGGGATGTCCCACCCTTACTAGGCACAAATATTCCTGTAAACCGTTTTAACCACTTTGTCAGATTGTTCAGTGTATGTTTTCCCTACTGTTTAAGGGACATATTTACACATCTTCCATCTCAGGTTCTGAATGATAGAGAAGAAGTTTTTTTGTTTTTAGGTTTTTATTTTTACTCCAATTCAGGCTGACTGGAGGAGCAATGTGGAACCAGGGTGACGACAACAGGAGAATTGAGCCAAGAACAATAAAACCAGGGAGCTGAAGTACTTTAAGTGACAAAAAAACGAGGGGAAACTAATTAGAGGAACACAGAGCCAATGAGGCAAATAAAAGCAGGTACCTGAGGAAAGGTGTATATTCCAGATGTTGGGGTTCTGTCATGAAGATCTCCTCCACGGTCCATCCCACATTGTCTGATTGACAACCTTCAATCAGAGGATGATTAGTTTCTTCTGACTGAAGAAAACTGAGGAAAGGTGTAGACATGGGACGAGATGGCACAGGGAACGATGGTGAGGTTGAGGATGCTGAGGACTGACCTGTGTACAATAGAGATGATCTTGATGATGATTTTGAATTGAGTGCTGTTGAAGTGAGAACACTGGGAGGAGAGAATGATGGCTGCAATGCACTGGACGTGTCTATGGAGGCAGAACAGAGAGTAGATACGTTCCACTGGATCTGGAAGCACATAAAAAACTTTGCTACAGCATCAGCAGTCAGTGCCACGGCTTCAGGTAATCTAGGTGCTACAGCAGTGGGAGCTTCTGATGATGAGAAACCTGAGGGATTTATGCTAGTAATAGGTACTTTTTGGTAACAGCCCCTTTTTTAAGAACCTACTTTGTTGGGGTTCCAAGTGTGCTGAGTGGGGCTGAAAAAGCAATACCAGAAGACAGTCAGCGACTGACTAGAAGTTGGAGTCACTGGTTGCGTCCTACAATCTCCTGTTTTGTCTGGTCGCCTGCAATCCTTTTTTGGCTCTCTCCTGTTTTGAGTCATACAGAAAGTCAGACTGACTGTTGTTGTCATGTGAAGATTAGATCACACTACTTTTTAATGTACAGCAATAGCCAGCAGTCCAGAGCTGTTCCTCAAAATATTGTAGTGGAAATCACCTCAGCTGTGGAGGGTAGAGTTGAGCCGTGGTGTAGAGGCACAAGTGGGAAATGGCCATAAGGTCCAAATGATCTTTGGCCACCCAAAGACGTTTTTTTTTCTCTATCTTTTATGCTGTGCATTGTCAGTTTTAATATCTTGACCTTAAACGTTGAAGCAGGCATTTAACTTTGAAGTCCTCAGGTCCTCTGCTGATTGGTTAGCTAGTTCAGGGAGGCCATCTGTAACATACCCTGACCTTTAAGTTGTTATCACAGTAAATTTATCTTGGTTTGGTCAGTGAGAGCTTAGTAATGCTGATTTGAAGACAAACGCTGGACCATAAACAGATCTGTCGAAACCGCCACACATCAGCCCATTACCGCAGTTCCTCGTGTCTCTTGGAATAATAGCTCATTAGCCGGATCCTGATTAAAAGTGCGTAAGTGCAGAATGAGTTGATCACACCACCTCTGCTGCTCCCCACTCTCCCCCCTTGATCTGATGACGCCATTTTAACTTGAAAGTGTTTGTATGTACGCAGGGGAGAGTGTGCGTGCATGCATGTGAAATTATTGGGTCTTGATTCGTCTCAGGGGAAATCAAAACCTTTTGTGCCCTGAAGGTATCGTCACACGAAATTAAAAACAAGCGCATACCTTCACACATGCACACACACACATGCGACCACATGCATGCACTTCCACCTATACTCACTTTCAAATCAGCATCAAGAGTAGCCTTCACTAATCTCTATTCTCTCCTCCTCAAAGACAGACACACAGGGATGAGCTTTAATCAGCTATTCTCTTTCAACTGTGTCCTGACGAAAGCAGTCCACAGAATATTAAGGAGCAGTGTGTGTATGTGTGCTCCAGAAAGCAATAGGGAGAAGGAGGGGTATTATTGTGAATATTATTATCATTATATCAGACTGATTATAGAAAGAGGGAGAGAATAAAGAGAGGGTGGTGATAAGAAGAGAGGGAGGCAGGGACAGAAATGAGAAAATGAAAGAAGTGGGTCACATCTATTCTTCTTCGACTGTACCTGTCATCATCGCATTAAACATGTTTATCTGCAACTGGATGAGTGCGCAACAATCCATTCAGAGGAGGTGTTACTTTCTGATAATGTGTTAGATCACATAGAACACGGTGGACTTTATTCGCTCGGAGTTGTAATCTTGATTGGATTCGGGATCTTTTATGAATGATAAACAGGATTACCTGCCTCCAGCACATATTAATGTGCCTTATTTAGCCGTCCAGGTTGCAGAACTTAGAATTTCTAGCTCTAAATTTGTTCCCGAGTGCTCACTCGTTAAAGGGTTTGGGTCTGTGGAGCTAACAGTTAGACAAACCCAAAGACGATTTCAAGCATAAAGTCAGTTTCAGAAAATAACTCATTGTTCATTCAGATTCTTTCAGTAACATTTAAAGTGCTTTCCTTTTTTGCATAAGGTGGCTTTTTAGACACTTGTCTCTAGATGTACCAAGAATCCGCTTAAAGTGAGTGGATCAAGAGCTTTATAACGAATAAGAAAAATATTCATTATTTTTGCCAAAAGTATTTGGTCACTCCATCAAATCATTGATTGCAGGCATTCCTACCTCTTTCATTGCCACAGTTGTATAAAATCGATCTCTTAGGCATGAAGAATGCTACAAACAGCCATTCATTGTCTAGGTTGGTACCTATCCCTGTGGTTCCAGCACCAGGTGCACTCTGGACAACCACTTGTCCAGAGTCCAAAGTCATTGGACAATGGACAAGTATTTGTCCGAAATTGCTCGTCATACCTAGGAGCAATTTAGAAAGATCAACTGACGTAATAGTCATGTTTATGGACTGTGGAAGGAAGCCAGAGTATCTATATTAATAGAGAGATAGATTGCATTTATTGTCATTGAACAGGATTCAACGAAAAATATCTAGAGAGAACACATGCATTTACATGCATAACGTGAAATTTCGTAGTGGGTGGTGCAGCTGCATATAGGGTGCAAAGTTCATAAACTTTCTGTTGTTATCAGGTACACACATCCAAACTTGATGTGGCATTTAGTTTACCTCAAGCACAGTCTACAGAGAGCTTCGTAGGGTCTCCTTAAGAAGCTGTTACATCTGACCCTTTAAAGCAACAAGTGTGGTTCTCTAAAGCTTTCTGAACACCAAACTGGTGGAAATAAGTTCTCCAGAGTGACGAAACATGCCACAACACAAAGTCTGGATCTTGCCTGACTGAATGGTTTCTAGTGCAGAGTGTTCTGATTTTGTGGAAACAGCTAGGAAGGGGACAGATGCTGTCCCACAGGGACAGTTCACCAATTCATAAACCCATTTTGTAGTAGAAAAACATCACTGGCCTCTATGGTGTCTTGACCTAAACCTTTAGATTCAAGTGGCGGCTTATAACATTCAGATCACAATGTGGTGATTTTATTCTCAAAAATACAAACTGGTTTGTCCTTCATTTTTTAATTTCTTCCTCTCTTCTTTACATTCCTTGTTCTGTCCTACCTCTATCTCCCTCTATGAATCCTTCCTTATTCCTTTGCCTCTGTCCTCCTTTCCATGTGTCCCTTTGAGTTATTTTCTTGCATCCTTTCTCCTTCTCGTCTTTCTGTTCTTTCCTTTTCTCCCCTCATTCTTCCATTTTTTTTTCAATCCCTTGGCTTGTCTTCGACCTTCATTCCTTCCTTGAGTCACTCCTTCTTTTCAGTATCTGGGTGGTTTGCTGGTACCAGAACTGAAACCTGCCTACTGTGGACACATCTCCCAGAGACTTTCATTTGAATCTGGCTGGGGATTCAAAGGCATCTTCCTCAGTGTGGAATTCAGTTAAATGGGCTCAGCTGGCGATCCATGGATAGCGATCAATGGAAGGGGCTGTAAACGTAATCCCATTACAGAAGCTATTGCATCACATTAACCATAATTTGGTAATTAAATTAAAATTATGAAACCGCAGACAAAAAAAGAGCCCCAAACAGCATGACTTGGCTGACAGATTGAACTTTAAAAATGTTGAGGTTTCTATTCAATTTCATGGTAAATATCAGAACCTACATCTAGAAAAGTGAACCTTAATTAAACTGAATGATTTAGAAGCAAATGATGGGTATGCTGCCATAAATTTAAAATATCTTCTAAACTACCTCCAAATCTTCTGAGAATTTTGCTGATATTGATTCTTACTGATTTTTTTGTTGGAAGAGAGGAATAAACAAGAACAGAAGTGGCGGAAGAAGAAGCGGTGCCTCCAAACAACATTGTTTCTTTGAATATCAAAAGCCCAATTATACAACTGAAAACAAGCAAGACATACCTAAAGTAAAATCTACAGATGTTTCCAGGCCCTGACACCTCAAAGAAAGGACACCACCATCATCATCATCATCATCATCATCATCATCATCATCATCATCAATATCAATGTTTTGAACAGATATAGAAAATTTAGCCAGCTGCTCATTTTGCTGAAATGTATCTCTCTAATTAAGAGTGGAGCCAATGACAGAGAAGTTCTTTGTGCATGAGAACTTCATGGAAATGTGACAATAATCACTACTCGCCCAACTCATTTGCTTTTGCTTCTTGTCTTAAAATCTGGTTGAAGATGGTTTGAACTTCCTCCTCCTGCATCTGTGAAGCCTGCTTTTTAAAACCGATGAACAAAAGTCTGCAAAGAGAACAAATCAGAACCAACATGACAGAGCTACTCCAAATCAACGTTTACCAAAGGCACAGGAACCCCTGAGTAAAAGACCACATCTGCTCTTGGCTATATGCTGTTCAGCATCACCATTTTCAGGTGGAATAGCAATGTCTTTGTGGCAAAGGATGAATGTTTAAATAATAACACCCAAAAGAGTGTCACTTGCTATTATTACAGTTGCATATAAGGTTGCTGCCAAATGCTGCTGGCGAAGCACGCTGCCTTGCAATCTTAGCAGAGAGCACCTCTTGGGGATTGCATCATACGATAACTGCCAGAACAATTGTTGACTTAGAAGCTTTCCCTGCAGCAGTGTAGACTGTGCACATCAGGAGAGAGGATCATTAGAGGCGTAACATCCACTGTGCCTTTTAGCCAAGGGTCATTGCTTTGTAATTGCAGTGCAACTTTTTTGATGTGACTAGATGAGAATGTGATGTGTAAGGAAAATATGCTCGCAATGGGGAAAAAAAAACCCTCAGGGCACAAATCGATTCTGCATCGAGGTTACTGTATGTAAAAAGTGAGGTGATCCTGACTTCCATTTGAATAAATTCAGCACCTCAGAGTTTATCTTGGAGTTTACTGATATGTTAGCTGAAATATTGGCAAGCTGTGTATTAAAAGTGGATGATTAATACAGCGGTCTCCATTGTTAAGGTGTAAATGATTAAATTCCGCCTAATTCTTCTGGCGGAAGCGGGCCGCCGCGGTCCTGCTTCGTCTCTCGGTGACTGAAAGCGTTTCTGTTCCTCTCCGTCACACAGCATCCCAGACTCCCAGACCTCATCCTGGCTCATTAGAAACACACCACCATTGATTTTCATCTGATGATGAAAGCAGCCAGAACAGAAACAATCCAATGATTCATTCACTTCCAGAAATAATCCTGTCATATCATGCCATATCATACACCAGGAACAGTTTTAAAATCAAAGTCTGTATTTGGGTTACTGGGGGGGGGGTTGTTTTGTTTTTGGCTTGTTAACAGAAGCTCCTTCGATTCATTCATGTGGGAACAGCTCCCCCTACCTGAACATGAAAGCTCAACACTGATCATTCATTCAGTTTCAACATCAATGCAGCTTCTGCAGGGGATGAATATTAGTTCTGCTGTTTGGAATAAACAACAATATTGTATGAATCTGCAGCAATGATAATAAGAATAAAATCCATTGTCTCTACTTTCTCAGCAAGTGGACTTTGAGACGAAGAGGTCCTACACTTTGAAGGTGGAGGGTTCCAACCCACACTTAGACCCTCGATTTCTCGCTTGGGGGCCTTACAAGGATGAAGCCACGATCAAGGTAGTTTTGTGTGTGGAAAGGAGCAGAAAAGTCAATAATGCATGCATTTCATTGGGTGCGCAGTGAGCCCAGGAGAGCGAGCCGTGCATATTTGTTTGCCAGTTTAATAAAGCAAACATCACAGGAGCCCTTCAGCGGTTGTTTGTGTTGGTGTGTAGATATCGGTGGAGGACGCAGATGAGCCTCCGGTTTTCATAGCCCCTAGTTACACTTTCGAGGTGGAGGAGAACGCGCCTCGGGGCACCCCGGTGGGACGGGTTCATGCCAAGGACACGGATGTTGCCAACAATCCTGTCAGGTAACAATAAAACAATGTGTGGCCATGCACAAAGACTCTCAGATCAGAGCACAAACATAACCTAAAAGTTTAGATTATGGAGTGACATAAAACTTGTGTTATAGAACATGTTTTCTGCAAACAGATACATGATTCCTCGATACACGGATGTTGATCAGTTCTTCAGCATCTCAGAAGACGGAATGATCACCACGAACAGACCGCTGGACAGAGAAACACAACCCTGGCACAATATTTCAGTTTCAGCTACAGAGATTGGTATGTATTCCAAAGCAAACATGCCCAGTTATCAAAGCATTATTACAAGGCAACAAAAACAATATTTACCTTCGAACTTAAGGGCCAAAATGTTGGTACAATGTCTGTCACTGTGCTGGCTCTGTGCTACAAAGACATAATAGAGATTTAATTCAAAGGAACAAAACCAGTCCTTTGCCTTCAGAACTCCTGTAATTCTTCAAGGCTGTAAAATCAAAGTTGGCTGTTTGGCTCATGATTTGAGGCTGGGAAAGGACTTAAATACAGAACAAACTTAGGTAAAATCAAAGTTCTTCAATTAGAAATACTGCCTATTAATATGGAAGCTGCTATACATCTGGGTTGATTCTTTTTGAAGCCCTTCATTATAAAGTGAAAAAAACATTAATTATTTTTTGAACAGCTGCTTTAGGTAGTTTTTCACATGTTGCCTTTGGCTAAATTAGTAACATTTGTATTTTGACTTTACATTAGTTTTTGTTTAATGAGGCAAAAACCATGAAAGGGATAAAGAACTAAAGCATTCACACATTTTAAGATGTTTCTATAGATCAACGGTTTGATGTTATGCAAAACTTTTAGGTCTGATTTGGAGACGCAGCACACCGGTGGTGTTAACAGTGTCAATACTAAGCAAACTGAAATGGAAATTCAAGAAAATCAGTTAGATTTGTCCACCCACAGACACTAGGAAGATTTTTCTCTTTGGTTTTAACGCCAGAAATCTTCACAGGCCACCGTGGCCCCACCCTGGTATTCTGTGACCAGGGCCCAAGCTAGCAGAGCGCCATGCGGTTTCCCTGTGGCGTGCTCGACGCCAGACGGACAGATGGAAACGGACTCGTCGCCCACAAAGTTAGAAGCATTGCAGGCTATGCTAACCACATTTAGGCACTGGGAAGCTTAAATAAACGGCCAGTAATTACAGGGTAGTGGAAAACATATGCTGACAAGTTCAGCAAATATGTACATTTCTACGACAAAGAAGTACTTCCCATCCTTTTTTCTTCCATTTGATATTCGGAATTTGTCACATTTGCTTATCAGGGCAAATTTTTAAAAAAACAGTTTCTTGCCAACGTATTCATTCCTTTTTATCATTTGACATGATTGTGACATTTTCTTACATTGTAACCACAAAAATCTGTATATTTTATCTGGATATAGATAAAATATAAGAGAATCAGCGAATGCTAAGCAGAGAGTAGTCAGGGGTCCGCTGTACATTAAGGTTTTGTAGTTGCAGCATGAAAATATGTTCAGATTTCAAGGGGAAATTTTTGACACATTACTGTAAATAGACATGAGTCAGTGCGTGGTAGACAGCAGAAATAATTAGCTGCTTGTTGCATTCTTAGAATTCTAAGAAGCTGTCTGATTGACAGACAATCTTGCAAGAAAACAATATAGTCCCTCGATGCCAAGAATAGATTACTAAACAGACAAATAAACAATCAGAGATTCGAGAACAGAAGGTTCTCTCACTTCGCTGTGTTTGACATGGCTTTATATATGCCTGGTAGCAACAGTGTTCTGATTATTTTATGTGCAACACAGGCGGACACCACCAGGACACCAAAGTGAGAGTGAACATCAAAGTGAAAGATGTCAACGACAACGCCCCAGAGTTTGCCACAAACAACGAGGTCCACATGTGTGAAAGCGTGGCGCCGGGGAAGGTTCGCTCATCGGCACCAGGCAGTGCCAAGAACTCCTCAGTATTGAAAGGCATAAACACTCAGTGACTGTTTTGCATCAACGTCTAGTCTCCTGTGTTTGTGTGATGCAGGTTATCGAAACAGTCAGCGCAGTGGACAAGGACGAGATGGCTCACCGGCAACACTTCACTTTCAGCCTTGCTCCTGAAGTCGCCCACAACCAGAACTTCTCACTCAAAGACAACAGGGGTAAATCAATTGAGAAACCGATTTCTTTATTTTTCTACCTCCGACACTTTATTTTTGCAGCCAGCCTTCCTGTTTCTTCCTCTGCAGTCTCTTATTCAATACCTTCCCCCCTCCTTCACTCAAATTAGATCAAAGCAGGACCAGATGGAGGCTTACAGTGCCTTGTAGAAATAAGCAGGTGCTCTGAATTTTTCTCCCACACACTCATGAATGCGCACATGTCCTGCGGGCCATATTAATTGTGGTGGGGTCTCTGTCCGTCTGTACGTGTATCTTTGGGGGGCCGACTGATTGAATTAGGTTTTGTGAGAGCCATGAGAGACAAAATAGGAAGGGAAATGAGAGTTAAGGGAAGTGGAGAAGACAGCGGATAAGAGAGGAAATGTCATGG
The DNA here is from genome assembly GCA_911649635.1 of Poeciliopsis gracilis. Classification (NCBI taxonomy): domain Eukaryota; kingdom Metazoa; phylum Chordata; class Actinopteri; order Cyprinodontiformes; family Poeciliidae; genus Poeciliopsis; species Poeciliopsis gracilis. The sequence continues at coordinate 147,545 of CAJVRI010000452.1, read as the reverse complement.
GAAGAGAGCCGTGTGTGTAAAAACATGTTTTACCTGTGAGCTTTTGAAGTCTTTGAATGTGTCATGGTTGTTGGTGCCTCATTGGGCTTGTCTGCGTGTTTCAAAGCTGCTGATATTCTGGGATTTTCTAGGCTATGGGTTTTACAAAGACATGGAAACAAAAATGCACTCATGCAGCTGTTGGGCGGACAGAAATATGTTATTGAATGACAATTTTAGAAAACTAGGCTCATCAAACCTTGAGGCAGTTTGGCTACAGCAGCAGAAACCCCAATGGGTACCACTGCTATCAGCTCAGAACACCAAACTGAGACCAAAATCTGTACTAGATCATCAAGGTCAGATAGTAACAGATTAGAAAACAGTAGAAGAGTCACATTATGGATATGGAACCGGCAACTCTGCAGTAACTGTACTTCAGCGTACTAATATAGTTTGAAGAGCCAATTGGGTGCCCCAACCTGTTTCTGGTTCGCCAACTCGCAGCTTTATCAGCTTGGTTCCATTTCCCACCTAGCTGTTTACTGTGTGACATCAATTAAGCATAAAATGTACCCTTGCTCTGACTCTGAAAATATTGGCTGACCAGCAGCACATCACTGCTGGACCAGAGGAAAGAAGTCATAGACTCTTAGATAACCACAGCCAATTCAAACGTTTAGTTTGATTTTTGATGAGTGTAACTTGAAACAGAAGAACAGCAGTGTTGTCTGGTGTAAAGGTCGAGCAGGCGTCTCTTACAGGGAGTCCTTGAGACGAGTGTTCAGGGTTTGATTCCTCATCTTGGCATTTTTTCCCTCTCTCTCTCTTTCTGCCCATTTCCTGTCTTATCTGTTGCAAATAAAGACCACTGGTCCCAGAAAAACCTTAGAAAAATAAAAGTCATGCTAGCATCAGAGGACCTCAAGGTGAACGTTTCTTATTTTCCAGCTGTTTTTGTTTTATATTGTCTCACAGATTAAGCAGGTAAACGCTTGGAGCTGCACTAACAGCTGGTTATTTTTCACTGATTCCATAAACACTATTTTCGACTCAGCTCATTAACACTGTTAGTCATTTATTGATTTGAATTATCTCGCTCCAACGGTTGTGTTCAACTTCAACTTTCGGATCGCCAGATTGGATCTGTGTGGCGTTCACAAACGTCGCGTTTTGATGAAAACTGCTTTAATGCATAAAGGTGGTGATATTAGGGAACTACTTGAACAGATGCTGGGATGGGTAATCCGATTTTTGTAGTTGAACTGCTTTAATGCTCTAATGCTGGTTCTTTTACAGCCACTGGAGACCTGGTTTTAAGACCAGCTCTAGTTTAGCACTGGAAGCACTTTTGGTGGCAGGCTGTAATTGTGGGTTTGCATGAGGCTGATCGTTGGCCAGCGCATGTGTGTGTGTGGTGCACTCTTTGCAGCTGAGAGAAAGATGACACATCGTATGTAGGTGCCGCCTCAAACCCATTAATTCCAGAATCAAATCACAGGGATGTGAGGTTTTGTGGCGAAGCAGTTTTACTGCTGGACCAGGGGAGGAGCCGGTTCCCAACTGGTCCAGTCAGAGAGGCTGCCGCTGCAGTTCAGCTAAACATTTCTCCACTGCATTCTAAAGTTGTTCTGTTAGATTACACTACAGAGAGAGAGCTTACAAAATACATTTAGAAATGATTGTCTTAACATTTCCAGAGTAATTCAGAAGCTGTTTTAACCTGCAGGGTTTGTTGGTTCATGTTTTTCACAATCCCCACTTGTATTTATGACCTCTGATCAGTATTTATGAATAGTGCTGTAAATGTGCTACACACTCTGTTTCAAGCAGGATTTATAGACACCTACTAGTGATATTTCAGGATCCAATAGCTTTTATGAACAAGAGTCGCAACCAACTATAAATACTGATGGTGGTAGCAACTGTTCTGACCCAAGCTCTCTGATCTTGATTATTAGAATAATCAAGATTAGAAGAAGACGATATTATAAGTATTGCTTTTTATAACTGTTCCCTCTGGCCCGTCAGATTTTTAGCACTAAAACAGAATCAGTGATATGAAGCTCAGCTGGAACCTTCAGCTGTTGAAACAGGAAGATTTGGAGGTGATAGGCACAAGCACAGATGAGATTTTATTAAAAAAATATATATATATTTAGTTGACAGCAAAATATCATTCTGCTTAGAAAACAAGAAAACCTGTGACTTCAGGTTGATCAGTAAAATTACAAATAATTCCCAAGATGCAAAAATGTAGCTTGTAGTTTAGTCATTTCTATGACACAGAAACAATTCACATTCGCTCCTTTTTCAAATGAAATCCGCAGGTTGTTTCAAAATAAAGCAAGCACGAACAAGAATTCAATATTTAAATCAGGAGGATTATGCAAAATCAGCTTATTGACCTTTATATCATATTCCCACCTCAGCTCCTCCAGACTAGCAGTAGCTATTAGCAATCACCTGGTGGAACTGGGCATCTACTGAGCTCCATAGCTCAGTAGATGCTATGGAGTAGATAGCTGTTCTATAAAAAGCTGTTCTACTTTTTATAGAACAGCTGTAAACGGCACCGTGGAGGAGCATATCTGTGATGAAAGGGAGGAGGTTCTTAAAGAGATAGAGGCCCAATTTCAAGGCATCAGAAATGACAATGATTTATTTTTCAGTAATATTTTATATTTACAGCATTTTCATAATAACTGAAGGCAACATAGTAATTTGAGTGTGCTGTAAAATGGCACTATGTGGCGGAAATACTGTGCATAACTCCCCTGCTATCAAATTCTTAGTTTGTAAATTTTTTTCTTCTACTTTTTTTATTATGTTACTTTTTATATTAATGGAATAAAATGTGAAAATCTTCAGATTCCTTCTAATTTCCAGTGCAGGGACATCTCTCTAGGGCAGGAGTGGGCAATCCTGGTCCTCGAGGGCTGGTGTCCTGCAATGTCTCCCTGGTCCAAATGCTGATTCAAATCGCTGAATCACCTCCTAAATGCAGTCAAGTTCTCCAGAGTTCTGCTAATGACCTCATTATTTATCTCAGGTGTGTTGAGGTAGAAACACATCTAAAATTGCAGGAGACCGGACCTCGAGGCCTGGAGTGCCCACCCCTGCTCTAGGGAATCTGTTAACTGTCTTGATTTTGAAAATAGACTCTTAGCACTGTTTACAGTTTCTCCCATCAGAAATAAACTGTTTGGAAAGTTTTCACTCCCCACTTAAAATCCTGTGAATTCGGACATTCCAGCCACTTGAGCTGCTGAGCCGTTATGGGACGGAAATCACTTTTCATCTTGCACATGTTTGTGTCACTTACTGTTATTTATCCAGTTCACCTGCATGTCTTCACTATTCGCCTCTACAGACAGCACAGCCAGCGTCTATGTGCTCCGCAAAGGCTTCAGCCGTCTGACCCAGGATGTCTACTACCTTCCCATTGAAATAAACGACAACGGCTTCCCCTCCATGAGCAGCACCAACACCCTAACCATCAGAGTCTGCTCCTGCGACAGCAAAGACTCCATCCTCTCCTGTAATGTGGAGCCGTACGTCCTGCCTGCTGGGCTCAGCACCGGCGCTCTGATTGCAATTCTAGCCTGCATCGTCATTTTGCTGGGTAAGAAACCAAAATAAAAATGCATACCAAGTTGAACTATGTTGGACATCGGAGGGTGAATACATTGGTTTTATTTTGGGATGTCAGTATAAAAGGGGCAAATTATTAAAGCATACTGTACATTTTGGATTATTTACTCTGTAAATAAATAATTATTTTAACATTTATGAAATCTTTGCCATTTCTTTAAAGCTTATTGAATGATCGGTTTAACAGTTTTGCACTAAACTTTATTGGATCGCAGCGGTTTGTTATTTCAGTGGACATACCAAATTATCCAGGAACAGAGATGTGCAGAATTTCTTTAAGAGCACATCAACACGCAGCTCAGGCAGCTGCAATACCTCAGTGCAGTCAGTGTGTCCGGTTGTCCTGAAGTTGTGTTACCGTAACTTTTTGACCTAATGTCATCGACAGATTCACCCTTAACTCGTGGTGGTGGCAGCATTATTTTGTGAGAATGCAGGTGACAAAATACAAACCTGTCCTGCAGGGAAACCTGGCAGGAAGTGGTGGGATGAGAAATTCAACTGTCAAAGATTTTTGTAAAACCAACCAGTTGACAGATGCACACTACTTTGGATTTGTGGATGTTGGTGTCATTAAATTGTACTAATCAATCTGAGCCAACCAAATCTTACTTTGGTTCTATTATTATTTATTTTTTCAAACCCATATCTTCTGATCACAAATCCAAAACCTCAAAGACATCTTGGAAGTGTGTTTGCAGATGAAATCATTTCATCTTCCTGGTCTTCGCTGACTGATTCGGACTACATCATCCTCATTAGAACCGAGATAGAGATATGACGCCGCGCTCTAAGATTAGCAGGACGCATCCGAAAACCTTCAAAAGACATATTTGAAAATTACGAGCAATTAAACAGTCATGTGTGCATCACAGTAGTATAAATATGAATTAGTCTTTAATGCGCCTCCCCAAGGGGTATGCCAATTATCCACACTCCTTGCAGTGCAGCGTTTACTCATTTGCTGCTCGGATTTGAAAGACGGCTCCAAAACAAGCTGTTTAATGTGGTGCTTTGCTTTCTGGCAGCCATTGTGGTTCTGTTTGTCGCACTGAGGCGACAGAAGAAGGAGCCGCTGATAGTGTTCGAGGAGGAGGACATCAGAGAGAATATCATTACATATGATGATGAAGGAGGCGGCGAGGAAGACACGGAGGCCTTTGACATCGCGACACTGCAGGTAAGAAAGAGTTGCTCCAGCAATAAAATATCTTCCCCCTCCTTCTGTCAATGTTTGTATGTTATTACTGCTTCCCTTTTCACCCAGAACCCAGACGGTGCCAACGGGTTCCTGCCAAGGAAAGACATCAAACCGGAACTCCAGTACCCCATCAGGCCTGGCGTGGGTCGCCCGGCACCCAACAGTGTCGATGTGGATGACTTCATCAAGACTCGGATTGCGGAGGCCGATGGCGACCCCACGGCGCCGCCCTACGACTCCATCCAGATCTATGGCTATGAGGGCAGGGGATCGCTGGCCGGTTCGCTGAGCTCGCTCGAGTCGGTCACGACGGAATCCGACTTGGATTATGACTATCTGCAGAGCTGGGGGCCAAGGTTCAGGAAGCTAGCCGATCTGTACGGAACGAAAGACTGCTCGGTTCTCGACGAGGACGACGGCGAGGACTCTTAACAGCGGTCCTTCCGGCGGAGGACGACCACCTGATTTCGAATTCATCGATTCCATGAGGATGCGCTGACTGAAGGTTCATTCCCGCTCCAGTTATAACCAACTAGTTCATGCCAATCTGAACATTAACAGCTCCTCCCTTCCACATGGCGGTTCCCCTGAATGGTTGGGTAGAAGGACGCTGACTTGAACCGCTGCCCTTTCCTTTTTCTTAAATCTCTTCTGTCTCTTCTATGATTCATTTTTTCCACTGTTTCTATAGACTTGAGCTTTGCAGGGCTGAGAGTTCTGTCACCAGTTTGTCTGTTTAAGAGAAAATTTGATGGGAACCATATTAGTGTACCATCTTGGATATAGCATATACTTTTGTGGACTAGATTCATGTACTTCCTCAAAGGTGGCAGCCAGGGAGATATTTTATTCTCTTAACAGCTCCCTTAGCAGCAGGGCATATTGCATTCTGTTTCTCTCTTAGAGCAGATGAGGAAGAGCAAGAAAAAAAGTGTGTTTTGGGGTCTGGCAACAGCCTGCAACCAAATGAAATCTGTAGAAGTTTAACATGCTGTTCTGTCGGCCGAATGCAGCAGGTACCACAGATCAGATGAGTTGACCGACTCCGGGTTGTTGATACTCTGAAGATGAACAGAGCATCTTCACAGTATGGTGGCCTTATAATAATTCAACAACAACTCCAGGGGTTAGCACACACGAAAAGCAGAGATTGAAGATCGAGACCACTAGCTTTGGTAGCTGCACCAACAGGTGGGCTGTAGGAGTGTCCATGATAGTGCTTCACAAGTATCACCCATTTTTTTCTACTCCCAAACAGAAACGGACTGAAAAAGTATCTCCATTTCCAAACTGTGGATCTTTGTTTTTCCTTAGTGATTGAGTCTTCTCTAAGAAGAGAAGGCGTTTTTATTCCGCAAACCCAGTTTGTCCAAACTCCTGCCATCAGCACTCGTTTCCCATTTTGACCTGAGTCGACCAACGAATGATCACCGCCATATTCCCAGTCCACCACTGATGACGATGGGTAAAAATCTGTGAGCTCTAAAAATCGCCTTAAACCTAAACAGAAACTCTTGCAACCCAGTGCATTCTCTCATTTTTTTTTCCTTTTTTTTAAGTTTTTTTGTTTTTTACTTGAAGAGTATATTCAGAAAGCAAACTCTTCTGCTTGTTTAGTGTGTACAGAGCAACATGCGGACATATGACGTATCACTCTGAGGGTACAACCTGCGCCTCGGCAGCTCTTAAACAAGGATGTGCTGTTGATTTGTTAGACCAGCAAAGTAAATGTAAACTTTGTCACTCCTTCCACATTCCTAGGTATAGTGGCTGACGAAAGTGAACACACCTCCAGTGAAATGCTGTGTTCTTGTGGTGTTAAAAAAGATGAGACCTTTGTATTGAACCCTCAAAATCCAACTTAAAACAAGGTGTAAATATGTTGGTGGAGCCTTAAGCTTATACTCAGTTGAACTGACTTTTGATTGAATTTCACCATTTTTAATTCTTTGGTATGATCATATCAGAAAACCACATCTTGTTTTCACATTTTCTCTCTCTACATGGGAACACTTTTCCAAATCACACAAATTCTAAGAACTTTTCTTGTCCACAGACCCCAGTAGGCGAGGGCTGTCGAATTTAAGCTGAACTTAAATTTTACATTATGACTAATACGCCACTGGTGTGCTTTGGATGTCTTTGTTTTAGAATTTTTTCCTGTCTTCTCCTGATTGATACCAATGCCTGATTAGATCCTTCTTTTTCTGTAAGATCTCTGCAAATCTTGGCTAAAATATGCTAATTAGCAAATATCAGGAAAATCCGGTGATTTAGCAAAGTCTCATTGAGTGGATTACAGAAATTTGGCCGTTTAATGGGGGTGTGAACACTTTCCTGAGCAGTAGTGTGTTGCCTGCAACATATGTTGCATCAACATGTGTTGATTTTAAACATAAATTGTGCACAATTTATGTTTAAAATTGTGCACAATTGGAGGGGGTGATGGAGTCCCGGAAAGGTTGACACCCGAACATCCTTTTTAAGAGTGTGTTTTTGTTCACCTTCTTTTTAATGTTATATTATTATTACTGTTGTTTTCTATTATTGTTGTTGTTGTTATAATCATTATTATTATTAATTATTATTATTACAGTAAGAGTTATTTCATTGGCTGCAGCCACAAAGGAACAAACTGATGTTTAACTGTATGCAGATGATACTTGAGTGTTCTTCCTGTTTTAATGAACACACACCAAATAAAAGATATTTGTTTTTCTTTTCTTTGGAAAGTTGTAAGAAATTCCCTGCCTAAAGTTAAATATCAGCTTTGATTATTGTTATTTTTTTTGTCTGAGCGGACACATCTTCCTTTCTTATTTTATTTCTTTATATTTTACGTTGTTCATTCCATTATTTTGCATTTCTTGGTTCTTTCTCCCTGTTCCTGAGGAAAAACTAGCAATCTGTATTTGTTGCAGTGAGAGAACGCCTCGTTTTTAATTCTCTGTCAAGTTTTATGGTACAGATTTGTACAATTTTAAAAGTTATTATTTTAGTATACATGCAGAATATTCCAGTATTACAACAAAAACATGTTAAGAAGATTTTAAAAAAGAAGTTACAACATCACACTTATATTTTCAGAACATTGTATTGTTGCTTTACTATGTGCTTCAATCTGAGAAGCAGAAAAAAAATTTGAAATAAATGCTCTTTTTATAAAATTTTTATGAAGGGTGTGTGGTAGTTAATTTTTTAACAGTCTGGTTAATAACACCACTTTAGGATTTTATGGGCTGCATTCGTTGGAATTATTAAAGAACTGTATGGTTTTATTACTCAGGAAAACCTGACCTCAAGTAACCTCAACATTCCAGATTCCAAGCGGTGATTATTTATTAAAGAGAAAGAAAGTCAACTAGAAAGCAGTATTTGGATGAAAAAAAAAATTGAATTTTATATTCCAAAAGAAGAGGGAAAATGGAAACTGATAATCAAATCCACTGGATTGATCTTGTGACCAACTTCATGTTAGTGAATCTTTTGATAGTTTGCTGGTAGGAAGGATACAACGCTCTGTTAACTCAGAACGGATATACAATCAGATTCTCAGTCCAAAAGTTAAAAGAAACTGCAAAGGTTGTAGAGCAACATTCAGGTAAAGTAGCTCAATTTCCATTTATTATAAAATGACACAAGTTGAAATTACGTAAATAAATTTGCTTAATGGGATCATGGCAACGTAAAACAAACCTTGCGTTTCTCAACGAAAAGTTTTTGCTCTAGGAAGAGGTGATTTTTCAGCCATATCGAAACAGATGTATCTTGCAAAACTGGAATAGAAACACTTTTTTGCATCACATAGATCACAGAAACAGGAGGATGTTACTACTGGCAGAAATGAAGAAAATGACAGGAGGAGGATGTGTTTGTTTTGGGGGTTTTTTCAGACAATCTGCAGTTGGCTCCACCGTGACACTCACAGCATCACAGTTCCAACGAAGTCGTGTGTCATTTGAATGAGTTGAATCCATAACTCCTCTGTAAAACCACAGACTACAATTTCCCCAGAACACCACAGACGTAGCCGCTGCAATGCCTGAATAAGACACTGACTGATGCCTCCTATGGATCTGCGCATGTGGATCCATAGGAAGAATAAAAGGAATGCAGCTTTTCCCAAGGAAAGTTGTGAGTTTGATTCCAGTCCCCCTCACCCCTCTCAAACATCAATTAACAACCAATTATTGTTGGACTTTGAGAGAAAGTGAATCAGCATCCGACGAACCCTAAAGCAGGACAGAATCTGTTACACAGTGTGGGGAGGTTAACACTTTACAAACCGAGAAACCGACTGTATATCCTGGTGCTTCAAGCCCTTGTCAGAGTGAGTTGTGGAGTAATTATCCGTCAAAGATAAAAACACATTCATTAGGTTACACTGATGGAGGCAGAGCTGAGAAAGGTCACGCCGCACTTTGGCTGAACAACTTAAGAGACATTAAGAGGAAAACAAAGGAAAGGCGAAACATCAGTCCTGCTCATCAGATTGAGGAGGAGGAACAGGACATGAAAGGTCTAGTGCAGCAAAAAGGCTCCTTTTGGCTTTGCTGCAATGCTATCATGGAAATAACACTATCATTACATTTGGGAGAAACATTTGCAGTGGTCGGGTCATTTAAATGACGTTTGAATTTTCTTTTGGAAAAGCTTTTTTTGATGTAATAAAATGCAGTAATAAAACATATTTATATGTAAAATTATTGAGATATCAGTATTTGTTTACATGACAAAAACAATGGTGACAATATTCAGTGAATAGCCTTTCTCTACAAATGAAAACAGGACTCAAAGTAAATAAAGAGGACGGTATAGAACAATAGTATATGTTGTGTTAGAATCACTGGCTGTGAATAATTCTCACTCCAACACGCGTCTGTTCAAAACGCTGCACCATCCTTCATCAAATCCTAAGCTAATACTTCCTCAGTCATTAAGGTGCCATGAGTAAGATTTATGCCATCATTTGCTGCATCCACTCCTTCTGAACTGTGTTCCACTGAAAATACTCACAAACTAAAATGAGTGAATGTTGGGTTTCATTCACATCATATATTTTTCTTCATGGGGTTTTAATATGAGACTAAATGTGTCTGAACATTTGAGTGTATAGATTCCCACACTCCGTGACTCCAGGTGTGTGAACCGAATCTCTTCCATCTAAGTGTCGCTTTCTTGACTACATGTCGTCACATCAGAGTTTACTCTGGAACGGTTTGGGATTATCAACCAGTAATCCGGAATTTTTGATTTCTTTATGTGAATCGCAATAGAAAAGAACAGCTTGGCGATTCAGTTCACTTATTTCTGAATTTCAATTAGAAAAAAGAAATGCAATATAGTGTTAATATTGGACCATATTTATGGTTATGGCTTACAGTTAGTGACAACGTTCAGTTTCCCTGAATATTAGAATATAATTTAAAGTCATTGCAAAAAAATATCAGCTAACTTAACTATTCTCTTGACTAAGTCTGAAGGGTTCAAGTCAGTCCAGTTTACTGAGCAGTTAAATAAAGTGGCACCAGTCATGTCATTAGCCAGATTTTGGTCTAGTTAAGCATTTACTAAGGTATTGCATTAGGTACTATGGGGGCAGGTGATAAATGAATGTATACGTCACATAGGTGACCTATTCCACATTTTGATCTTTTGCATCTGACACAAGCCGTGCATTATCTTACTTCCTATTAGATCTGACTTTCACATCTCACCTGCTCCTCACAGCTCTGCTTTCATCCGCTTTCATCCTTCTTCTCTCCATATGTGCGTCTCTGCCTCTCACTCTTGGCTCTCCTGTTAAGGTAATTAGAGTTCAGTCTGTGTCAGTGTGTGGGGTATCCCAGTCTGGATGAAGCCTGATTAGTTTTTAATCATGAAGTGGCACTTGAGTAAACAAGGAAATATTCTCCCTGTCACTCTGGAGAGAAGATGTGTGTGTGTGTGTGTGTGTGTGTGTGTGTGTGTGTGGGTGTGTGTGTGTGTGTGTGTGTGTGTGTGTGTGTGTGTGTGTGTGTGTGTGTGGGGTGGGGGGGTGGGGGTGTGTGTGTGTGTGTGTGTGTGTGTGTGTGTGTGTGGAAAGGTTTGTGTACAAACCGAACGGATGTCCTTGAGTGCACAACAAACAGACACACGGTAAGTTAATCAACCAGTCAGTCAGCCAGTCAGTAATGTAGTTATTCATTTCTAGCACACCTTGCTAGAAAATCTTTGAGTTTAAGTTAGTTAGACTCATGGGGAAATAGGTTTTCTAGCAGTTGGATGACCAAAAGGTGCACAAACCCAAAACTTGGTTTGAATCCAGTCCAAAACTGATCTGTAACCTGCAGAGTAGGTTCCTTCATGTAACCCTTTTACAGTCAGCAGATAAAACAAGATACATAACTACTATTATCTTTTTTTAAAACAAATTCTTCCTCATCATCACAGATCAGGTCAGCTTGGGTTGCTAGGTGACAAGCTGGGTTTTGCTGGAATTGCTAGGTAACGGCACAGTGCCCATCAATTGTGACTTAACAATCAGGAGATCTTTGAGAAGGCTCGCTTTCCAGACACCAAAAAACATGAGCTTATCGCCAGCTGGGTGATTTTGTTTGTTGGTGTGTTGGGTTGTATTTAGATGCAGTGGGAACCCCAATGGAAGTACAAAGGAATGAATAATGTGAGTTTTGCATAATAATAATAATTAAATGTGTTTGCATACTACAATGCAGAACTCCAGTTGTTAGCTAAAAGTCAACAGAAAAAAATGTAACATCACCGGGAGATGTTTCAAATCAAATGCTGGAGATGTTCCAGCTGTGAGATCTGCTTAACATTCTCTCACTACAAAGCGTTTAGTTCTGGGTCAATCTAATAGTTCCTGTTTGCCTACCAGGGTTGAAAAACCACCCCAGACACCTGACCTGGTTCTTGAAAAGGTGCCTGCAGCGGAGGCACACCTTTTCATTCACTCATCAGTGAGGTGAGCACCACTTGTGTCACTCTCTCCTGTAAATTAAAATGATTATTTACAATGATCTATTGTGAATAATGAAAAGCTTTAATAGCCTCTGGGGTGGCAACATGACAGAAAATGAAGTTGAATTTTTTCAATCCAGTCCAGTCCCACAGTCAGAATTCTTCTGCTGTCAGACAAAGCAGCGTCATTGAATCGATGAAAGCCTCACACAATGAGGGTAATTGAGTCTGGGGTTTGATAAATCAAACTGCAACTCTTTGATGTGGCGTCTCCGTCTCTGGCTGTGCTTTCCTGGGCGCGGTTTTTCACAGACCACTTTCGCACAGGAGAAACAGCAACACGAAGCACCGTGAAAAGGACAGAGCCTGTGTCCTCAGCAGCCGTGTGTGTGTGTGTGTGTGCGTGTGTGTGTGTGTGTGTGTCTGCGAGTGATAGTTATGTAAAAGCAATCAGTGACCTGTTTAATCTTTCAGAAAGAGAGCCTGCTCATTTCCATAATCAGTATCTCTTTTTCACAGAATCCCCCACGTTCCCGCTGAAGAGCCGTCACTGCTGGCAGTCTGAGAGGGGGGGGGAGTGACGCCACACTTCTTTGGTCCTTTTGCTTTCTTTTGTCCTGGTGATGCCATGATTGAAAGCATTCAAATAGATTATTGAAGCATCTGCTAAAAGTCACTTATTCACACTTCAGAAGTGATCATTTCACTGCAGTGCCTTGCAAAAGCATTCATACCTCTTGAACTGTTCCACATTATGACCACAAACCTATTTATATTACATGTGTTATGTTAGTGTATCAGTATGAAAATGTGCTATTAGTGAATGGTCTACTGTTAACTTTTGCTTTCTTTGTCATTATGAATCCAGATCGTCTGTGTCGGCCTGAGGTTTGACACAAATCATTAGAGAACGAAGACCGAGGAACACAGCAGGCATGTCAGCTAAACATGGTTTTTAATGATGTCATAATACCAGGATACAGTTGACATAAAACAAAAATAAAGTCATAATATTACCAGAATGTTTAATAGAATGAGATTAAAGTCATAGTAACATGAACATAAGTTCCCACATGACGCTGAAATAGAGAAAATGTTGAATAACTTGTGAAGTTAAACTTGGTTTTACAAATGGGGAAATACTTTGAACTTCATGATCAGGATCTAATTATTATCAGTAGCAGGACTTTGAATGAACCACTTGGTTTTGTTGAGCTGATCACCTCAGACACTGAGAACTATCCAACCTCATTTCTCCTCAAAGATACTATTTTCTCTAAACTGTACAACTTTCTTCTGCTAAAATTAGGTCTCTATTTTGTAGCAATATTATGACTGTTTTCCTAATAGTTTAGTCTAACGCTCTGGTCTGATCTGTTCCTTTTCCACATGCTTCTATGGCTTGTGTGAAATTTCAAATGAAACCCTCTTAAGGCTTTCCTTTAACAACGGCCTTTTCTTGCCACTGTTCCATGACAACAGGATTTGTGGAGGGTGCAACAAATTGTTTTCCTGCTGACAGATTTTTCCAACTGGAAAAAAGGGGGTGGAGGGTTTGCTGATGGAGCTCTGTTTGTTGAGTTGAGGGGGTGAAGATGAAGTGTTCTCCACCTCCACCACATTGCAAACACCCAGAAACATTCCCTCATATTTCAGGGAGTTTTTTTCAATGGACTAAAGTGCTTGAAATCTGCATTTTAGATTCAACGGTAAAGCTAACATGAAGCAACATGCTAAACCTAACAGTTACTGTGGTGAGTGTTTGTGTGTGTGTGAGTAAAGAGGAGATTACTGCGGTGATATAAATGTTGGTTTGAGCCAGTTGTTTGTGTATGTTTGTGTGCGTGTGTGTGTGTGTGTGGGTGCTGGTACTGGCTCTGCCATTCCTGTGCACGACTCACAGATGGGTTGGATACGGAGGCTGGGCACAGAGAGGCTGGCTGAGCTGCATGCCATATCAGCCAATAGCATCATTACTCACAATTAGACCCTAAGCAGATTAAAGAACTCCAAGCAGCCAACCAGGCAGCCGCACAGAGACAATCAAACTGCTTTCAATACTGACCCTTTTCAGCACCTTTTTGTTTTGTGTGGGGTTTTTTTTTCCAAACGTGCTGCTTCTTTAAATCAAATCCCTGCGTCATCATGCTGGCACTTTATTCTTTTAATGTGTTGACATTTTATTCATCAGATGCACTAAGATAAGCGCTGAATTTACCGTCCTTGAAGATCTTTTATTTGTGTTTGGTACACAGGCGCCCCGGCTGAAACCCTCTTGGTGTTATTTCCATCAGGGGATGCTGGAGGTTCGGTTGTGCCTGAACCCACCGGTAATTTCAATCAGTCATCCAGATGGTAAAATAATTTACTCAAGGTTTATTGCAAACAAGAGACGGTGCACGCCGCAAAGCACAACAGCAAAAATGTCAAAGGATTCCTCCTGAATGTTGTTTTTGTATTCACTGTGTGGCGGGATGGATTCTCTTGATTAGTGTGAGTTTTAAAAGGGCCAAAAGAACCAACATTGAAAATCAGTCAAGATGTTCAGTTTCGATTTTGTTGAGACTTGAAAGAAAAAATTACCTTCATAAAAAAACAACTTCTGCATTACATATGCATGACATGTTACAGTCACAATATGTGTCTGTAAAGTAAAACATATTTCCCCTCTAGCTTCCCACCTTTTTGTGTTTCAGAATGCCTGTTTGGGGATATTTTCTTTTTTTCAGTTTATGTCCAATTTTCAAAAAGAAAAAAAAAAATGAAATCTTGGAAGCTGTGACCCATGTCTAATGGTACTTTACATTCTATTATTCAGCATTTGCAAAGAAGCCAATTTCTATGTTTCTGATTGGCTTTACATCCAAAACTTGAGACAAGAAAGACAGTAAATATTGTTTTCTTCAGTAGTGTTAAGATGCTGTTGATTCATATTAAGCTACATTTGGTGTTTGAAAACTTAAAAGACACACTTTTAAGAATTCTCTAGTATTCACAGATTTTATCTGCTTGCAGGTAGAAAATGATATCAGCATCGACTCAGTCGAACAACTTCCAATTTGTGGCACTTTGCCGTCTGCTAATCACGTCACATCATTTTAATTCTTCTTTAAAAACCGGAGATAAACGTCTCAGATGTTCAGGGACCGAATTTGTATCCAACTTGTGTAGCTGAACTTAGCCAGTTCTCATTTCTCTTTTCAAGTAAAATCTAACAACTGAAAGTTTTTCCTCTGCGGATGAAATTAAAATCTAACACATCTAAGTTAAATGAAATGATTCTCAAAAACAGTCTTTCAATCAGCATGTGAGGATCACTCGTGTAAAATTTGGATTTGAGATTAAATGGCACAAAGACAAACGCTGAACACAAATCATGGCTTAACTTTTCCCATTCCAGTATTGGGACTAGGGTGAGATCTAAAGCCTGATTGGAAAGCAAAGAAAAGATTACTTTATCATAAAGGGGCCAATTTCTTAATGAACTGTTTTTATCTCTTTTTGTTTTTCTAGTATTTTTGGCAAAGTCAACTTTGCCAAAAATATTAGATTAATATTGGCCTATAATGCCACATTATTTAAGCATTCAGCTTTAGTTTGTTTAAAAGAGGTTTGATCAGGATAATTGTCAATGTTTTTGCAATCATTGCTCATATGCAATAATTGTGGGTATAAAAACCCCTTTGTTGGCAACAAAACTATCAAGGCAGGATGTTGTCCCTTTAGGTTTAAACACATTCATGAGTTTGTTAAACCCATTCAGATGCTGCAATGATAATGTAATGTAACACAGGAGGCTGTAGGAGCTGAAGCAACAATCTGCTTGTCTGATTGTCTAAATGCTGGCTTTGCAACAATCTTCACGGCCGTTTCAGGAGTCAGCAGAGACACATGTTGATTGGTTCATCAACCCGTCAACACCAGCAATGTTAGTTAGAAAATGTTATTGCATTGTAAATGAGATTGCTTAAATGTCATCTTGATGTCTCGTTACAACTCTGTTATTGATAGAACAGGTTTTTGATCCGTGCTCGAAGTTGGAAGTATTGATATGATCTGAAGCATCTGGTTGGCTTGGATCAGGGTAAATTCTCATTCCTAGTCTCATCAGTTTCTGCATTTCCCAATTAATTTCTTTTGATGGTCTGAGATAGTCGTAATTTAAACTCCTTTAATTTTCCCCATCATCCCGCCCGTCCTGTCTGCCCGTCTGCGCTTCGTTTCCATCTCCTCCATCCTGTGCTCTTCTTCTCCGCTCTCCCCCGTCCCCTTCTCATTCGCCGCTCTCTCCTCTCCTCCACCTCTCCTGACACAGCTATGAATAACAATTAGAAGATCTACAAGACAGAGAGAAACCATTTAAAAGTTTGGAATCGCTTCTCCGTAAAGTATCAGTCTGTTTCGGTTTAAAGAAGGGAGGACCGGGGTGAGCGGCGGCTGAACCCGGCCTGCTCAAGGGGATCCTGGGAGAAAAGTGGGGTGAAATTAGTATATTTTTTTCTTTCCCACCAGACCTCTAAGAACAGATTATTTATCTGTTGCTTCCGTCTGGTTGCCAGGAGAGTTGTGTTGCCACATGAAGCTGCTGAGGTTCTTGTCGTGCTGCCATTGCTTCAATACCCGGGCCTTTAACAAGGAAGGCTGCTTGTTAAATGATCTGCTGTGATAATGCACATAAAATGGAGAGGCAGAGCTATATGTGAAGCTCTTATTGTCCAGCCATCAGTTGAAGAACAGAGGAACCCCAGAAAGCGGGCCTGACTGCGGCGCAGTTAGATGTTGTTGGTTGGCTTCACTGGCAAAACCTCGACATTTAATTTAGAAATACTTTATTAAGGGAAATTAAAAGTTGTTGCAATTCACATTGCCCACGTTTCTTGCTGAAAGGTTCTCCAGAAGGTTTTATTCAGATCAAGTCTGAATAAAACATGATATTGCAATTGCTGCGTTTCAATTAAATAAGAAGCAATAAAAATCACAGGTGAATCCTTTTTTTTTCATGTGAAAAATCACTAAAAAAATAAAATAAAATAAACTGCTGCTTCCTGTTGTTGTCTTCCTCGTGGCAGTTTTCACCAGTGGCAGCATTCAGTTGTTAGTCATGTGATTCATGTGATGCATAAAAAAAGTGTTTCTGTTGCAGTTTTGCTAAATTACAGAAAGAAAAACACGTGAAACTTTTAAATCAAATGTTGTTTTTTTTCTTTAGGAGGATTTAATTTTGAAAGGTCAAATTGAGCAAAAGGAGACTAACTTCTCAGCAGGACAAAACACTTACAAAAGCTCACCACATTTTACAGATTTAGAAAAATTGTATTTCCATTTATTTCTAACACAAACTCCTTTACTCTTGTCTATCACATGAAGTCCCACTAAAACATGCTGAAGTTGGAACTTATGATGACAAAATATGAAATAGTCTTGGGGATGTTGATCCTTTTAGGAAGGAACTGTAAATGCACCAGATTGGCAAAGGATCAGATGTCCAGAAAGCCGCTGGTGCCTCCAGCCTTTATATCTGAATCTCTCCTCTCCACTAACCAATTTCCACCACAGTCACCTCTGTCCCATGTGCTGGCTCACACTGGCTAATTGAAATTGACACATTTAATTTTGCCCCACAGCCAGCTTCATTCCAGTGATGGATGGCAGTGGATGAATGTAATTGAACTTTGGTGAGGAGAGGAAGGAAGCAAAAGGAGGAGACATCGATTAACATAACCTGACTGGCTACTTCATTTATCAGGATAGACAGAGAGCACAGAATAGAATAGAATAGAATAGAATAGAATAGAATAGAATAGAATAGAATAGAATAGAATAGAATAGAACATGGCGACTACTTCAAAAGCAATACCTGTCCAATGCCAGTAGGTGGTGACAATGTAAATACGCGCAACATGTTTACATTGTCAACATGTTACTGATGTTCATGAGGTAAATTCAGATGCTACCAGGATGTTTAATATCTTGATAGTTTACCAGGACCTGATAGTAGTAGACCTGTTATTACTAAGCTTGATAACAGATATTATATCTGGTATTAAGGTCTCAAACTTGTGGAGACCATAACAACAGGGTTAAAGTCTCAATAAGTTTAAGGTCTTAAGGAGGACTGGAGACAGGAGTCTCTGCCCTTTCTTGCTGAAATGATGTGCTTGATGTGATTGTGGCGCACTGACTGCAAGTTGCCTTATCAGTAACCAGAAAAGTAACCTAATTTAACTATCAGACATATAACAGACATATTCAATCCATGGATTCAGAGAGCACATAACTTTAAAGCAACCAGTGTTTGAAAAGTCTTCACATGGCTTCCAGGCAAAACATTAATTTTACTCTTCTGACTTCAATTTCCTGATAATTTCCATCCCTTTCCTCACACAGGCTCGTCGGAGGCCTGTTGATCTCTAATCTCTTCATCGTATTCGCTCCGTTTCTCCTCCAGCTAATTAGATCAAGACATATAGTGGCCACGTGACAGTATCCTCCACAGAGCGTTGGGGCAATATGAATAATTGAGGAGCCATTATCCCCTTCTATTATATCCTGAGCAAAGCAACAGAAATTGTGGAGATGGATAATACCACAACCATCATTTATGATCATTTTAGTCTGCTGTTAATGAGCAGTCAGGCATATGTTTTCTCTTACTCAAATTATGGTCATCAGCAGGACTGGTAATCTCAGTACTGGACATTGTATGCATTTCTTACAGCCATGTTGTTCTACATAACAGGTGTTTTTTTATATATACTATTATAGCTCTGAAAAGTGTTCAAACCCAGGACCAGATAAATCCTTCTGAAACATTTTCCTTAAAAAAAGAAAATCTGTTGCTTTAGAAGGAAACAAATACTTCACTGTATGCACTCTTGTTCAACTGCCCTATTTCACCTTTTAGTGAAGCACTTTTTGATTCACTCTCACCATTCAGTCTATCACTATCCTACAGCTTGACTTGAACGTTTGCCCACTGTATTTTGTGAAAGCAGAAGTCAAATGACCAATCTGTGTCCTCATGAGACTTATTATGCTCTCTAGGTCAATGATTTCTCATTATTGATACTCCTCTTATATCCTTTTTCTTCTGATAAATGTTTTTGTCAGAGACAAGGAAACTGATTGTGTGAAAAGTATTTTAAATCTCTCACTAACACATGTATAAATGATTTGGGGCTTAACTATTTATTGACAGCCATTATGTGCAGATGTAGTTGTACTAATCTACTGGTAAACAAAGCCTTAGTAAAAGCCTCAGGTCATATAAATGTTCATCTCAATTAATGCATGTAGGCAGCAGGAAGTAGAAACGCAGCTTGGTTAGCAGTGACTCCTGAGAAACTCAGTCCAGACTGAACTGAGTTAAAGCTTTTTTTCCAGGTGAAAGAAAAAAAAAAAAAACATACCTTCAATTCTTATTTTAAAGACATTTTCTTTGTTTTACATTTCCAAACCGGTCAGAAACTTCAGATTTAGAGTTTGAATGTCTTGACTTGTTGAATTGTGTCTGTAACCTCGACACACCAGAAAAATATTCCCGTATGTTTTGGGGTTTTTTTCCTGCTCAAGTGGAGCTCAAACTCTGAAATAGCAGTCTCAGACTCGCATAGTGCATACGTTGTGCATACCTGCTGAAACTCAGAAGACAATTTTGGAGCAAAGTAGGACAGCAAACCTCACTTGTAGCTCACTCCAACTTGCAACAGAAAAACACAAAAATCGTAAGAAGTGAAAAGATTATTTCCGTCGTACCACAAGAGAGTTGCTGTATGAAAACAATTATCTCATTTCTGGAGGTTTGATTAACACTGTACCTAATGTTTAAACCCAGAGGCCCTGGGCCACAGGAGACAGGACTAATTAAAACATATATCTCCAGTCTTTTAATGCCAGCTAATTAAAACATATAGCCTCTTCAATCATAAAAAAAGATCAAATTTAATCATAGAGGACTTTATGTGTTGATGCTGTCTAATTAGCACCTCTTACCCTCACTGTTGCAGACTAATTAAGAAGTACACCTTTGTTCTTCACATTTTTCATGTTCCTATGGAATTCTGATGTTTTTATATCCAGAGGCATTCAGGCTTTTTTTTCTCCAGTGGAAAGATCCCTTCTGTTCAGGTAGCTTCTGTTTCTGAGTCGTGATCTTCCTGCTCTGCTTCCGGACAGTGTAGAAACTTTTGAGACTGTCCCACATCAG
This sequence comes from Poeciliopsis gracilis, assembly GCA_911649635.1. Lineage (NCBI taxonomy): Eukaryota > Metazoa > Chordata > Actinopteri > Cyprinodontiformes > Poeciliidae > Poeciliopsis > Poeciliopsis gracilis. The sequence continues at coordinate 127,542 of CAJVRI010000452.1, read as the reverse complement.
CTGTCCACTAAGAGGTGTGGACAATCCCTCTGGACTCTAACGCTTCTGTTCAAACGTTATCCACAAAATACTGATGGCTGATGTGTCGGCACATTATGGAAAGAAACTGTTTTAGGAAGGAATGGACCCAGCCTGATGACGTGAATGCAGTGGGACAACATGTTGTTGGTCTATAGGATGTAGGACTCTTTGTTAATTAGCTGTGAGCTGTGAAACAATCTAACTGTGGTTGGGTGTTAATTAAGATATCTTTGCTACGCTTCTTTCTGATGCTGCCCTGGGCAACAGCCCATGTACCCCAATATCAAAATAAATATAAATATAAATATAAACACGGTTTATTTATGTATATGTGAAGAAACTGTGGTGACACTTTCAGCTGTAGGGAAACAGGTGCAGAAGCATTATGTCTGATCTTAGAGCAAAATATGAGAAATTCTATTATCGAAATTACTGTTGCTACATAAATGTATTAAAGTGCAAATTGTATGATCTTCAAACGCTTACAAACTTGAGTTTCCTGACATAATCTATTTTATTAACTGAGTAAACAACCATTTGTGCAAAGAAAGCAATTTGAAGACATATTAGTCTCCAGAGAGGATCATATATACAATGTTAAAACTGTGCAAATGTCCAAGTGTAGTAATAAAACTCAAGTAATGTGACTAATTGCATGACAGCATCAATTTCTGAGACTCTGGCTTTGAGAGAAATCTTGAATTATTCAGCACTATAGTTTAACACCTCTAATGATAATTCTGCCGTTTATTCATTACTCCTGTTTGTTTCCCGGAATGAGAAAATTCCCAGTCACTGTATTGATATTAAACTGCAAAGCATATGTGATTATACCAGCTCTTCCAGATAGCTGGAGGGCTTTTAGTTCTGCAGCCATGCTCCCCATTTATCAGCTAATCACAGGCTGTAAATCACAACCATTCATTCTAATACCAACACCGTCCTCATGAAAAATTGAGGAGCATTGTTTATCCAGCGGCTGCGATGCCCTTGGTCGTCATGAGCCTTTGCTTAAAACTTAAAACTGACTTTGCACGACAACAAAACTATGAATTTATTAAAACAGGTAGCATTAATAAAGCATCTAATTTATTCATATCTATAGATGCATATTCTCAAAAAATATTAATAAATCAAGGGTTACTGCAATGTTTTAGTTTAATTCCACAGTGTCTCAATGCCTTTATGTAATATGAAACAATTATAGAAATGAGAAAAAGAAAGGAAAATATTTGCTGAACTTGTTCATTGAACATGAAGAAGGAAAAAGACAACAGAGGGCGAGATCCTGCATGATGAGGTTGCAGAAGCCAAAGTCAGGATTAAAAATGGAAGTTTTGATTCTTTTGTTAAAAGATAAATGAAAAGGCGGGATTGTGCCTGCAGCTTCATGCACTGACTTCAACATCTAATCCTCAGTATTAGGAGTAAATGAAGACAAACAACTTGCTTGGTACGACCATTAGAGCGAATCCTTTTTGGACAGAGTAACTTTCCCACAGCTGTGGTAATTGTATTCAGGTCAGCTTTACCACCGTATTCCTCTCAGTGGTTTAAAGAGATACAGAAGATAAATATGTCAGTTTTCGACCCAATGTTTAGGTTTTGACAATCTTAGGTTACCCTGATTATCATGATGGCTTCAACAATAACCTCATGACATATTTCTACAGTGTATAATTGGTGTGTTAAAAGTGATCTGGTCTTCTTATAAGGAGCAGTTCTTCTGAGGAGATCGGTGGTGTTCAACTTGTTGCATTGTCTTAGTCCGATTGGTTCCCCACAACTTGCTGCATGTGACGTGTTGCCAACCAGAAAGAGAGGTGACGGAAACAATGGGGAAGAACAGGGGAATTTATCTGACATAATGCAAAAGATAGACATATTCATCAGTCACTTAAACAATCTTCCCTGGACTCTCATTGTTTATTGAAAACATGTTGAACCTCCATTTCTGACGTTCCAAAGTAAAAGTGAAAACATCTGGAACAATAAGTTGCGGTTGCCAGAGTGAGCACAAGGTCCCATTAACATCAACAAGTGTTAAATAGCTTAATGTAGGCTGTGACTGAATCATTAAATCAATTACTCATTCTGTATTCCAGATATTACACACCTTAATATCTTTCCTTGAGACACCTCTGGGAGCTGGGCTCATTAAAGCAGAACTATTGTTGTGCAGACAGAAAGAGGTCTGTGCCTTTAATATATCATTGGTCCCAAGCCAGATGAAATCACCTCTAAAGAAGTCAATCTCTCTCTGAAGTGTTGATTCCTAATAGCAGCTGAACTCTGTTTCCTTCCAATTAGAACTTTCTTAAGTCACAGATCCTTAAATGAGGTTAATTAATTCAAGGCTCCACCTAATTATGCATAGGCACATGGACCATCGTGAAACATCAAACTTTTTTATTTTTTATTTCAATTGTTGGGTTAGTAACAGAGACTACAAGAGTCCTTTTAACTTTTAAATGACCTAAATAGCTGAATCTTTTTTTTGTTTGTTTGTTTAAGACCCAATGTTTAAGGTTTGATCAGATTAATGTCTGGGTCCTAATAAAATGTTTGAAAAATATTCAAATTTTTTTATTTGAAAAACCCGAGACCAAAACCACAATGATGAACAATCTTATGAATGTCAGGTTTGGTGATACATTTTTTCAACATGTAATCTACCATTTAAATAAGTCATTATCTTACTAACGGGGTAATTATTGATTCCGTTAGTGACTAAAACGACTTTAATCTTTCAATTTCAAATTGAGAGATTTGAAATTGTGATTGAGAATATTTTGCCTTCTGCTCATTCAGAGAAAAAAGGACTCCTTTAGATACATTTTCATACTGTTAAGAAATTATGTATTTTATTTAAAGAGGCATAATTATGTCTATGCATAATTTTGTGACAGACCTATATAACAGACCTATAATTAGTTAATTTCAGTTACTATAGTTAATGATTCCATCATAAAGAATCAATCAATTCTATACATTTATTGATACATTTTTCAATTCTGAAAACCCCGAGCATCCTCTTTATGGAAACAGAATGTCTTCAGTCAGAGGCTTCTTCAGATGTGCTGTAACACAGACCTCTATCGGAGATCACTTTGAGGAACTTGAATTAATATGAGTTCATTTCCCTTTGGGATCAATAAAGTATTCAGACTTGAATTTTTACTCCATTTTGAATGAGCTCTGAATGCATCAAATTATTTCAGATGGTTCTGGCACCGAATCAGAATCTGTCTGGGAGGCAGCCGCTCTGTCCGGGTCTCAGCGGGTCAGCAACTTTCACATCCTGTTGCTCACAGATTACCATAAACACATGTTGAGGCTTCTTGCATGAGAAAAAATGAACTTCTTGAACTGATTTAATAACAGAAACAAAACTTTCCTTTTATTGTTACTTAACTTTTGTTCACTTACAGAAATAATCAATTCTACAATTTAATCTTAGACATTACCCACACCTGTTGAAGAAATGCAATACCCACTAAGTACAGTAGGTTTAATGAGTTTTTTAAATAGTTTAATAAAATTATCAAATTATTTTAGTATTTTTTTTAAATGACAAACCAAAATCCTAATTTTACTCTGGTATATCAATGTGTTTCTGTTATGGTGAATTATAAAGAAATCCTGCTGGGACACGTGTAAAAAACAACCGATTTCACAATGACATATGAACTAAATATGATATGTCATACGATGTTATCCAGTTTCATTACCTGGTCCAGAACTAATTGCGAACAAATGTTTCTGTACCAAATATTAAGTTATGTTTTCTCTTATATCAAATACTTATTTGAAGAATGTTTCTGTTAGTTACAGTTGAGTTGTAACTATATGACAAACCTCTCCATTCCTCAGAAACTGGGAACTGGTGGTGTACCAAATACTTATGTTCCCCACTGTAAATCCAATGGAAACATCACGTGAACTATAAAGACCTTTTTTTTTTCATTTTGATTTGATTGAAAGAATTTCATAACTTGTTGAAAATCTGATCCTTTGCATTTGGTCTTTATTTGTGAAACTCTAAACCTGAAAGAAGATCAGAAATTTTCTATCATTGCGGTGTAGACAGGGATGTCGACTGAAAACAACTTTCAGAAAATAATTAAAGAAAACAACTTAATAAAACCTGTTAAACTAGTAAATGTAGCAGGCTTTTTTGGTAGTTATAGTTTCACAAACTTTTTTATATAAAAATATATGGGATGGGTTTATGACTTTTCTTAAGCACAGAGGAGCCAGCTCAGAAGGAGGCCCGTCTCTCCCATCACGCTCCTTTTGTTCTCCAAACACATTTGTCTTCCATATGTTTTATATCCCTGATGCTCCTCGCATGCTTTATTCCCATCTTAAGAATGTTAACAAGTCTACTAAATCCCCAAACAGATGATGCATTAGGCATTTTCTTCTCTCCGTCTTCTCCATTGATCTCTCCCTCAACAACCTCCCTCCATCATGCTGTTTTGTCCCCTCACTTCCCTCCATCTATCATTTATTTGATCACTTCCAACACTCTCCCATCTGGTTGAACCATGAAACATCAAACAGACGGATATATTTCACCTCATCATGTTGACATCTGTGTGTGTGTGTGTGTGTGTGTGTGTGTGTGTGTGTGTGTGTGTGTGTGTGTGTGTGTGTGTGTGTGTGTACTCATTTATGTAGCTTGTTTAGATGGTAATAGGGTCATTCTAATCTTCTGAAGACCTATGGACTTTATGCTGGGTCCTTAAAGGTTAGGAGTTAGGAGTATATGTATGGTTTGAATTTGGTTTTGGTTAAAGGGGCAGCATTGTGTACAATTGAGTTTGAGCTTTCTGTCACGTTATAATGTTAATCTCTCATCAAAAACATGCCTAAAATGTTTCCTTGCTTCAGTTTCTAAGCTTCCACCCCACAGAGCAGCCCTCCACCGTGACTCCCCTCCACCATGACTCCCCTCCACCGTGACTCCCCTCCACCGTGACCCCCCTCCTCTCAGCTCCTTGAGACTAGCCAGCAGAAATGAGCAGACATCTGTTTTTTGTTTTTGTTTTTTTGCTAATTGCTGTAATGTGTTGAGCTCATCATAAGAGCTACTTATGTGCAATGCTGGTAAAAATGTTCAAAGGTTAATAGAGGAGTCATGTTGTGATGACTTCCTGAAGGCAGAGTTTTGGACAAAGACAGAGGCCCACTTTCAAGGTGTTAAATATCAAAGTCAAATTTCTTTTAAGTCATATTTTATATAAATAGCATTTTTATAACAACTGGCTGTGCTATGAAATGGCAATTTTATGCTTGGAAATACTGCCTTTTTAAAATTATATTACAAGGAAATATTTTCATTCCATTTCCATTAGTTTCGTTCAGTTTTCTTCTTCTTGCTTCTATGATATGAACTGTGACTTAACAAGACTATTGTGGCCCCTGACTATATGACCCTTTTTGCTCTTGTCAAAAGTAGGAATGCGACTTTTTTCTTCAGCGCTTTTAATTACAACCAAACCCATTTCATCTCCTCTGCTCACACACACAAGGCTTAGCTCAAAAGCCCACGTGCTCATTCTCTTCCTCGACCGTTTCTTTCTGCCTGCCCCCTCACCTTTCTTTTTTTAGTGCTGGTTCAAACACATGCAAATGGAATATTTTCTGACACGAGCATTGAATTTAAGCTCCCTCCCTCTAACAGCATGCCAGGCTCTCCGCTGTGGCTTTTTAAAGTCATTACCAGAAGAATAAAAAAAAAAAAAAATGAAATATCCATAATGTTGTTTGTTTCTTTAGAAAAAAAAGGGGGGGGGAGGGGGGTTGGAATTCAGTTTCTTTTATCTGATTTATTAGCTCTGAAAGACAAAGCAAGCAGAAATATTTATTAGGAAACATTTTTAATAAAATGCCCGTACTAATAGGTTACAAGTGAGAATGTTGTTGAATGCAGGAATGATAATCATATTTCATATTTGCAGTTCTTTTTTGCTATTTGTGGTCATTTTCAAGTTGCTTCTCTTGCTTGTGGTTGCAGCATTTTTTGTTTGCAGCTTTTTTGTTTCATTTGTTCCTTGTTTTTATGTCTTGGAGTTTGCATCATTCATGTGTTTGTAGCTCATTTTTCCTTTTGCTGCACACTTGCACCTGTGGGACACCGTAGTCACCCCCCTTATTATTCAGTTTCAACAGAAAATAAATAAATAAAAACTGTTTTATTCTTAGTGTCATACAGATGCTAAAATAAGTAAAGACATGTCAATTGAGTACAGCACATTTGGTCTATGAACATTTCGGAAAGATGCTAACGAGCACTACACTTAATTAAGTCTTTGAAATTAAATAAGTTCTTGTATAATCAATTCTGCTCCATGAAACTAGCGTCATATAAATTGCAGCTGATTGTGATTCACACTCTAACCACTAGATGGCTCCAATCTTTGTTCCATGTGAACATTTGCATGTGTTGCGTATGCATCAACAGACATCTTGGCTGAGTTGAAACTCTTATTCTTGAGGCAATTTCAACGAACGTCAGTGTCTGGGTAAAATCAATCCAGTCGTTTCAAACTTCAGTCGAGTCCAAACCTCCAGCAAGCAATCATTTCCCAATAGCCTCTCTGTGGGAAGCAAAGAGCAGAACAAAGGGCTGTTTCTCACCTGGCTAAACTACAAAGGTTTCCTGCCATGGAAACGATTTGCTGAGCAAATGAATGTCATTTGTATTCTCTTTGCGTCATAGATCCAGATTAGCATATAATTTATATACCCACACTTTAAAAATTCATCCTGAATTATAGAGGAAACAACTGATTTATTTGCCTACTCATGAAACCTTCAGAGTATTGCCTGTGACGTTGCTGTTGTCATAATGACAACATGAAACTCGACTGTCAGGAGCTAAATTTGATCTTTGCCATCTCCTGCTAGCTGTCATTCGTGGGAGGCCTGCTGGGAGAGGATGCGAGTGTGTCAGCTGTTCAGCATGAGAAGGCTAAGCTAAATGCATATTGTTGAGACCACAGGGTGATCTCTGCAGACTCACAGCTGGAGCTTCCTCAGCTTTCTGGGGAAGCATTGTGAAGTTAGCCAGACTTCTGCCAGCAGAAATGGATGCATTCTTGTTTTAGTAATCCTTCACAACAATGCCGACTTTGATGATGATGATGACGATGATGGTGATGATGCTTGTTAACACAGACATTCAAAAAGGAGGCATATTTTTACATGGAATTTTATGTTTCTTTCCATAAACACACACAAAAAAAAGTATAAATACGACTTCTGAATATTTACTGTTATTGCCTTGGTGCAACATGGTGTCAATTTTAGTAGAAAACTTTATTTATGAAAAAAAGTACAAGCAAGGCAGGCTAATTATTATATCCAGCTACCCAGAGACATTGTGGCTGTAACCAGAAAAAGCTCCGGGTGGGCCCGGTAAGATTTGTTAGAAAGTATGCTCAAATTTTCATGGGCTGGATCTGAAGATGCTCCACTGCTACAACGTTTTGTCTGCCAAGGGTGCTAGCTAATGACGCTATAAAATGTTTGAAAAGCACAATCTGGGGGCCTCACATGATTAGCAGGTTACCGTGGGTAACTGTGGGTTGATTTCTGCATGGCTGCCTTCCTTCTGTCCTTGTTTCCTGTCTGATGACTGTCCCTATAGTTACAGAATAAGTAGAAACGTACAACGTCCATTTTGAGCATGAATGAAACATAAAGCATAGCAAAAGTACAAAAGTATAAATAAGGTTTATAGGTACATATGTTTTATGTTAATGGATATATCGCTCTGTCTCTCTTAAATGCTTCAGTGTGAGATCATGCTACAAAGATTAACTAATTTTTCAGACTTTTACATGCATTTATCAGTGCTGTACACTGAACTGCCTTCTGCCTGCAGAATGTACAGGATCAGTACAGAAATAAGTGGATGTGACAGAAGAGCAGTCACTTCATAAATCTGATCAATTGCTGATCATTAGGTGGAGCAAAGCATAATGAAATTGAAATCTGCATACGTGTTTTATTCTCATCACTAAGCATTCAATCAACTGGATAATGAAGATGATGAGGGAAGGTTGGCACAGAGGAAAAGTATTCCACATGCTGAGTCAGCTTTGCTGCTTTGCTTGAGACGAGTGGGAGAGCATGATCAACACCGTCAACAGCTGTATGAAGATCTATATGTAAGATAACAGAGTCATCCATCACTTTAAGGCAAGCTGTCTCATTCCGATGAAGAGCTCCGCAGATAGATTGGAGCTCCTCAGATGACTCAATTTAGCCAAGCTCAATCCATTGTATGTTATATTTGATATAAATGGAGCGTTCACAGACACAATATGTGGACATTTCAGTCTGGGCAATTCATCTCCTCTTCCTTTGGTCATTTCTGTGCATGATCAGGAAAGGGAATCAAAAAGTAACACGGGGCTGTTCTCATTTATGTTGCCTCTGTTGGATGGCTACTGAGGGTATAGATGGAAAATCTGTTGGAAAAAAATCAGAAGAATATCAAGCCACAAATGTAGCGACTGCATCTGGACCAGCCTGGTTTTAAACTACTGAATGAGTCATATGAAGTGTTTTCTGAGGCTGTAGGGAAAAACTTCCACACCAGGACAGTTGATGGTACTCACTGTGTTTGAACCTAGACATTGTCAGGCAGTTACAACAGCTGGTCGTTAGAGGGGCCATCATACAAAGCTGCCCTCTGGGACCAACCTGTTGCTCTATGTAAATGATACAAATGCAGCTGTACAGAAAATGACACAGAGCAATGAGAGACCATGAAGTGGCGATTTGGTTTCACAGAGGATTTATGTGTTTTTAGATACTGCATGTATCTGTGAATCATATTTGTTCACCCAGCAAACCAGGGTTCACTGGTGATGAGGGAAGGTTGGCACAGAGGAAAAGTCTCACATCAACTGAGAGCCAAGTTTTTGAGGGGACCCTTGTTAGCTTGTTTGGTTTTCGCCAGAGTTCAGATAAGCTTACACAACTGCAGAAACACAGCAGACTGTCTGCACAATTTTGGTAGAACTAGCCAGAAAATGGAAAGTGTTCCAATGGATACATCTGTTTACTGAACTTTTCTTATTTGATATAGACCTCTTAATTTCTAACTATGAATTCACTAAGAATTCAATCTTTAAGACTATATTTTCTTTACTATTTGTAAAGATCAGATATGTATTGACATTAGCACCACATATTTAAGAGGCCTGGACAACATGTGTAGCTCTGACTGTTCAGATACAAGTTGAATAAGAGCAAGGGGGAAAAAAAGCTTGGATTTGGGTCTACAGTGTGAATGTAACCTTGGATTCTCAGTGGGCATCATGGCAGCGTGACAACAATCTCATCGCAAGCAGTGATGTTTTTATGCCTCACCAGTCAACCTGCTGCATTGTGTGACACCAATATCTCCAACCTAACCGTACCATCGACATTTGGACTGAAGGGAGTCCAGGAATTGTGCAGTGCGGGTTTGGCTGTATTGTTTCCCTGCACTCAGCTGCCCAGGTGATTCTACCAGCATCTAATGCTGTGGGACGCACCTTCAAACAACAGAGTCAGAAAGCAGCCATGCATGTGGCGAGAAGATCAAACCATGATAGCACAAGTCAACTTTCCTTTACTTTCCCAGAACTTTGGAGTTTTTATCTACTCTCTATACATAGGAGATTTTGAGCTTTCTCCTTCGGCCATGCTGTGGAGGAGTAAACACCATCAGGATTTTCATATTTGAAACAGTCAGCACTTGGATATGAATATTAAAGCTAGGTGGTCTAACCAAGAAAATAATATTTGCTTTTGCTTTGCATTCAAAGGGCAAATGATGGATTACTGTGTCTGAAACTGCATTTATTGCCACAGAGAGAGTATGAATTATTTAAATACTTTCCAGACAAACTTCACTATAAAACATTTGAGGTCTTCTGAGGAAATACTAAACAGCCCTTTGATTTGGAGGCTTTGAAGTAGATGTTAACTAATGGCTAATTGTTAGACTGATGCTCTACATTCACAGTGAAAAGAACGTAGCCACTCCGTAAGACGAACCTGTAAACAGAAGAGAGCAATTCCAAACTACTTCCTTTCCAACTTCAAAGTAAAAAATGGAGTCTGTCTTAAAGTCCTCACCTTCCTATCCATATCCAGAGCTCATATGAGCTGAAACCTATTTCAGCAGAGGGCAGCAGACACTGAAGACGCTCTTGTTGCCCTGAACTCTGCCTGTTAGACAATGCCAGTAAGTCCCTGCCTCGCACCTTGCTGGAACGACTATCACAACCACATTCTTACGGAAACATTTTCCAACCTGACAATACGAAGTAAAATAACTGACATTCTCCAGAAGCAGAAGACTATATATCTGTAGGATTAGATCAGACTTTAGTTGAGAACAGAAGATTTTCTAGAGTTCCTGCGGCTCCTGACATTCCCCTCTGATTCTTTCTCCTCAGCTACAAGCTGTGATTATTGTTTGTATTGGAAAAATGCAGAGAGGAATTATGACATTTAAAATGCAACTGAATCTGCTTCATTTGTTGACGTTCGCAGACCAGCCAGCCGCCGCTGGAGTCTTGCAGAACTAACAAGAGTATCGGTGCTGTTTTTTCGTAGTTTTCTCTTCTTTTTTTTTTCTCAAGGTTTTCTCCTTGAGCGCGGTTGGGCTTCGTTTCCCGCTCACAGTGAGTTCTGTGGAAGTGCTGGCTGTGAAAGCAGTGAGATAGGAGTGATTACTTACCCTTTTCAACGCGCTTTAGGAGGTGACATATACGCCTCCTGAACCATAAGTTGAATACTGTGACCTTTTCTTTTTGGCACACAGTGGAGTTTGTTGTTCTATCAATAACCAGAGTTGTCAAAGCCTTGTGCCTGTAAGCTTATGACGTACAGTAATTCTCCCCTGATAATGCCTGTCTCTGTCCTCTGGCCTGTCTGTCTCTTTATTTGTTTGTGTCGGCTTCACACCCGGAGTCCCCCCCCCCCCCCCCTTCTCTCTTTATCTCTGCTTCTGTTCCTCTGGTATAATTCCATACTCATCTCAGGCCCAGAAATTAATCTGGGGTTCCCACAATGAGCTTAGATGGCATTACATGCACAAACAAAAGTCAGATATTAAAAATCAAGCCTCATCACAGAAGAGCTGGGGAGGACAAACAATGTGTTCATACTGAGTGATTTATTGGTTAGTCCCATTTGGAAATGTTGGATTTATTTTAGGAAAATGAATATGTTTCATTTGTCTTTGTGGTTTACAGGCCATGAGCAGATGACCTGATGCTCCTAATCACCAGCTCTGCAGTTGGTTACACAGTTTCCTTGATAGATGAGAGGATTCTGGATCATTTTTGTGTTCGACACCCAATAAAGTGGAGAAATTGTCCACTGTGGGACATTATGGGAAGTTAAAACAGTTAAATGTTTTCTGTTTTATGATTCCAGGCTCTCCTGCAGCAGAATACCTGGCAACATGCTGCTACCATCCCCTGAATTCAAAGTTGGGATGTTGTTCTGGCTTGAAAACTTGCATCTTTTCACTCCAAATGACAAAATGTGTCAAATCGACAATTTATGACAGGAAGACATTGTCTTAACGTCAATAAACATTCTGGGGTTGCCTTTTAGTGGACAAAGTGGTGTTTTTGATTTTGCTAGTAATTAATATGTCAACTCAGAGTAACTGGTAATTTGTGAAGTCCCTTTAAGCGACACTGGCGTGTTCACATTGCTGCTTTCTGCACTGAAATCAGATGAAACCCTCGAGCTACAGGAGTGAAAGGAAAATGGTAAGACATCAACCGTCTTGGATGACACAGAAAAGCACTTACCTGCTATTTTCAGATTTCAAAAGTAACACATTCATCTGGGTGCCAGCCCAAGACGGGCAGCTTGAAATTTTACTAAAGATCCGCAGAGACAGAAAGGTAAAGAATCAGACTGAAGAGGTGTTTTTATGTTCCACGTTGTACAAACTCACCTCAACGCGTCTCCCAAGGGCTCCTCTCTGTCATTCTGTTGATCTTTTTCTGTTCAGCAGCATGTCAGCATGTCTGTCTTTATTGTGTCGGCAAGGAAAGGTGTAAACTTTAGAGTCTCTAAAGCGCACAGTCGCTCTATTTCAATATGTACTCTGATGTCAGCATGTGGTCTAGGATTTGAGCTGATTTGTTAATGCTTTGTTAGCTCTGGGGAAATTTTTTTTAGTAACAGGTACAACCAAAAACACTCAGGGACAAAAAGAATCTCAGTTAAATGAGATTAAAATGATCAGCTTTGAATGTTAGCTCGCCACCGCGCAGAGTTCTTATGCAGCCATTAAACGGAGTCTCTTTAAAAGTTGTCGGCAAACAACAAACAGCCGTCGTTTTCTTCTGAGACTCCGGGATCACGGTTCGGGTAGCTGTGACCTTTGACCTCATGCACACGTCACACGGTTAGCCATGTGGGAGACCGCCAGTCTGGCAGAACGTCTTTTGTTGACAGCTGGAAGCCGTAGAGCTAAATAGCGGGTAACCTTGAGGAGTTTGAGACTACTGTTATGTACATCTTCAACCTCCTGCAGTTGGAGTAATTTCACAGATTCCCTCGGGGAAAATTAGCAATGCGCATCGGGTCAGTACGTTTGACCCAGGCTGTCAGATTAACAGCGTGTGGCGAAGAGTCGAAGAGAAAAAAAAATGGCAGATTAGAGTGATCTTTTAGTCTCAGCACAGGAAAGGCAGGAATGAAGGACAGAATAAGCGCTGCATCTAAAAATAGACCAAGAAATGCAAAATGGAAAGTCTACATGCAACATACTACCTGAAAAAAAAAAACAACGCAGAATATTAAATACTTGTAGAAGAAAAGAGCACTGCCACTTTTAGAATCAGAGAAATCCTCACTTAACACATGGCCGCAGTATAATTTTTAAGTGGTTAATGTTTTTATGGCACAGCTTTAAGAAAGGTATGTGTCCCGTTTAAGTTTAAGCTATATGGACTCAAATCCCAGCACACAAACTTATTTATATTTTTTTATTTTGTAAACAATTCATATTTTTTAATCCCTACAATGACTGATTGGTTTTTTTTATTTTTTGCAACTGGATTACAGGACTGTGAAAAACATTTGATTGATGAAAAAGGCTTTTGCAAACTTTTTAATGTTTCTTTTGGAGTAAAAGAAACATTACTCTTCTCTTCGCTCGGTGGCCTTTCACTGCGGACGACGGCACTGACCGACCAGGTTCAGCCAACATCCACACAACATCTTTAAACTGTTGTTCTGGTGTAAATCTGCACATTTTGGACCACAACGCAATCATCTCTGAACCTGAGCTGTGTGATCAGAAACTGGACAACGGGCCTGTATGTCCTAAATTAAATCCTGCTGAAATATGCTGACGTTTCTGGAAGCAACATGACTAAATATTTAGACGGAGGGATTTTTGTAGCCACATAGAGCCACATCCTGGTTATACTAAGAGCAGTTTCGAAATCTGATTATTAAACATTTCTTTTTAGTAAATCCACTTACATGTAAGAACAAATCTTGATGTAATCTGTAGGAGCAGATGCTGGCGGATTTGAGTCCGAACAAGATCTGAGTCTCAGGAAACAGCCAGTCAATTGTGTGACTCAGTTCTCTGTGGAACAAGACAGCAGAAAAAGCAACATGGGACAAAATTAAAGGAAGATTTCCAAAAAAAGAGAGACGATTAGAAACAAATACAGCATTTAAGGATTCAAAAAAAAAAAAACTGGATTATTTTCTGTGTTAAATCCAGCAAATCCAGTTTACTCAGAAGATGATAGTTGAAGGTTTTGCATGTTTGCCTTTAAATTCCTGTAAAATAACCTTCTGGGCAGGGACTTCATCTGGAAGCAACATGCTTGATTCCTCTGCAAAGTGTTCTGCTGCTTCCAGCTGTCATTTCCTTTGTTGTGGGCGACAGAAAGCAATCAGGGCCCAATCATGGTTACAACACACCTACACCAGCCGATGCTTGTAGTGAGACTTATTGTAAGATGTGCTCCATCTGCTGCTGTCTGAATGACGGCCCAGCAGCAACGCCGTTCGCCCTCCGAGGTTCGCTACAGCATTTCTGCCTCCTTGTAGGGTTAGGGTCCGCCATGTTCTGCCAGAAGATGTGGCCAGAAAGTATGTCAGCCTTAAACAGCAAATAAATCACTGCAAACGTGTTGTGTCACAGCAAACAGCAAAGCGACTTAGTCATAAATTGGTTTACAACAACAGCATTATACCATTTTTGTTTCGATATTTGTGGTTGTTTCACGAGATTTTGATGTTGATTTGTCTTAGTTCAGACTTTCCTTGGAGTCATGTTTCAGCGTATCAATTCTGATTGCATCAGAGGGTCACATTGGACATGGTGGGCAGTTCTGTTCATCATAGCTGTGTGCAGTGATCAGATGAAATGAAGCTTATGTTTCTATTTTCAGCTTGTTGAAAACATTCAGGCACTTTCATCATCTCCACACTCTTAAATAATCCAATAGCGAGAAAATAAGAGTATATAAAATAGGGGAAAATTATTATTGTTTTTATTGATTCATACTTCTTTTTTTTTTTTGGCTGACCTTTCCTTTGATTATAATTAAACTCATGTATGATTTATTTGCATCCTTTTCCTAAAATATTTCCATCACTGTTGTAAAAATTGTTCTTGCTTGCCATCATTTTTGAGTCTGGATGCTTCAATGGTGTTAATTACTGAGGTGTAGAGATATCCTGGGCTCAGCACTCCCCCTATCTGTGCGACACAGTACTTTCAGCTTCACCCTGCACATTTTTTTGCTGATTAGGAAGACTAAATTTGTCACAAACATTCAGTCAATATGTTATACTGTGGAATGTCAACATGTGTAATTAAATGTGACTAAAAACTGCCTGCATCAGTCAGTGTGTGACACAAGGCCGCCAGAGGCGAGGCTCATCACTACCTCACCCACCGCTTCTTATTTAAATTATTTGAACAGTTGATGCATAAAAACAGCCCTTTTTACCAAGAAAATGTTGAAATCATGCAGAAAACAAATTCACAGAGTGGACAAATTGATTTTTTTCTTGTGTTGTTTGTGTTTGACTTGTCATGATGACAGCCAATTCTGTCATTTAAACACAGCACTGGTGCTTTTTAAATGACAGAATTGGCTTTACAAAGGAAAGCACGAAGGTAAAGTTTTCAAAATTCTGAACAATTCTGGAAAGTATTTGTGACAAGGAACAAAGAACAAGGAACAAGTCTTCCGAAGGAAAATTTGAGCTATTTACTGATTCTGAAAGTGTGGATGATAAAGTTTCTAACGACCGTCAAATACAGCAATAAAAAAAAAAAGGCCATTTGAATGTTGGTGCTCTGAGAATAGCACCAACATTGGTGCTATTCACTTAAGAACACTTAAGAAACCTTTTAAGTTTCATAGAGGTTTTTTTGAAACCTCATAGTTTAAAACAACTGGTGACGTTCCACGGCAAAAGTAGGAACCGACTGCATCTAGCAGCTGTGGGTAGCAGTGTGGGTGATGTTGAATAGCCAGTAAAATTTTATTTTACCGGCCAAAACCAATAACAAAAGCATGCAAGCAGCTATGCTCACAAACCCTGCATGTTAACCAGTTGTGAGTTTCCTCTCAGCTCAAATTGACTCTGTAAATAAGTTGAATTCAGACACAAAGTTTGGCATTTTAAAACCTCAAAGCCAGCTAAAGCATTGGGTTGTTTCTTCATGATCTAGTATACTTTTAGAGAAAAGAACAAAATCAAAACAAAAATCCCACTGAAATTAGTGGAGGTTTTTTTTTCCTCCATTTGTACATTTTATAGATTGTTCTTAGTCTCTATGCATAACTGTTCTTAAGTGACTAAAAAAGTCACTGCAGATTTTAATGACCTAATAGCTGTAATCTGGTATAGCTCATCAAGTGGCGACAATTATGTTTTAGTTGTACATTGTCTAATTTAAAAAAGATCAAAGTTAAATTCACAAGAGACAAACACTAATGAAGCAGGAACACCCGCTGAAGAACAAAATAGAGGGAAACTGTGTGAGCAGCTGTAAAACTGCTGTATAGAAGCAAAATTGATGGAGAATACCTTTTGACTTTGCTTGCCTCATTTTAAATATGTTCTGTGGACTCTTTTTCATCTAATCTTCTCACCGTGGGCTATCAGTGTCCGCAGTCTCTGTTTCATCTGCGTACCTTTCCTCCTTCCATCTACACACTGATTTAGCTGTCAGTCATCTTGTCACTGCGATTCCAAAGTCTCATTTTCTGGTCAGGAATCCATTAGCGGAAGGCTGTTCTGCTATTACCTGCCAAATTGCCAGGCTGTCCCTGACAATTAGTTGGGAAACAGGAGACAACAGTCTGTGGTGAAGACCGCCATCTTGACTACTGGGAAACCGTCCAGAGCCCCTCAAACAAAGTCCAAAAAATGTTTTTTTTTTTTTTTTTTTTTATAGAGGGGATGTCCCATAAAAGTGATAAATGATTTGACAGCAAATTTATTCATGTTCAAATTTTGCAGTGACTGTGAAGTACTTTTTGGGGTTGCTATAGCAATGCATAAGAGAGCAGTGCAATGCGCGGCTGCCTCCTATGCAATGCATGGACGGCACCTGTTATTCTACACCTAACAGAACAATTTATGTATTTATTTCTTTTAATATCTTTACCTTTAATGCGAATCGTACCGCTATGTGCACGCCACAAAAAAGGTTTTGAGATGTTCGGCTTGATCTCAAGAAGGAAGCATCATTTTTATTGGGAATTGTTTTTATCTGGCCATATAGCTGTTGAATCTAAAATGAGCTGAAATACTAAGGTGGGCATCCACCACACCGTGACGACATTTATTATGCCACATTTATATAGGTGACGTTTTTCCTTCAGTTTTCCTAATTTATGTCATCACATCAAATTGTTTTCCCTGTTGAATCTAAAGATTCAACATCTAAAGACGAGTTGATGCTTGTCGCTGATCCATCGTTCATGGATTAGAGGAATGGTTCCCAAAGGGTCACAGTAAATCCCCCCCAAAAAAGAAAAAAAAAAACAATCAACTGGACACACATCGTCCAACCAGACATAAACCTTTACACACATTTTGTTTTCAAACTCCACTGAAGTTTTTTTCACACTTGAGGTTGCAACAAAACTACAAACCATCTTTACATTGAAACCCTTTTGTGTAACAGTTTTTTTGGGTTTCTTTTTATTCCCATCCTGCTTCCCGTGCCCCCCATGCAATGGTACTGTGCCCCTCTTGGGGGTGCGCCCCACGCTTTGGGAAACCACTGGATCAGAGAATGTATAAAAATGCAAAAGTCACAAAGCAGAATATTTTATGGATGAAAAACACAATTAACAATTAAAATATAACATAAAAAAGACTAATGGAAAATTTAATGATATAAAATTATTTTAAAAAGACATTTTAAAGGATCTGTAGGAAAAACACATTTGAACAAATATGTATATTAAATGAGTCCAGACTCATGAAGATTATGTAATGAGAAATAAAGCTCACGTTGCACTGCAGCAGTCTGGAATGAGCGATCAGCTCAGGTTTTATATCTAAGAATTAGGACTATGAGTACATTTTGGTTTAAGGACCCGAGGGCTCAATTTGAGGAACGTTGATCTGATAATTCATTCATACAGGAAGAATATTGGCATTGAAGGCCTTCAAAGTTTGCCAGGACTTCAGAATGAATTCTACAATAAACAGATAAATAAATAAAATAACAAATATGGGTGAGAATTTTAATAGAAACAGTAGTTATGTGAAAGTGCTTCTTCACTGATGCATGTGAAAATTGCAGCACAACAGAGAGAGGAGAGGAAATGAAAGCATAATGAAGTTTGAACATCAAGTTCGCCACACAACCTCCTTAAATTGAAAATATTTTTCAAACAATATAAATCATTTTGGATAAGTGGCATTTATTGACCAGAGAAATATATTGTAACCAGGGCCAAGATAAATTGAACATTTGAATTCAATTAATCACATTTATCTTTTTGTTTCTTCACATGTAAAAGTCGTCAGATGGAATCTTAGTGCTGCTGGTCACCCAAAAATCAGACACACCAGCGACATGAGCACATAAAAAAGTTGATTCTATCTATTCATTTTTGCTTCCAAAACAATCTGAAGGGACACTGGATGAGACTATTGTCCAATAATTTTTGCTGATATAACCTATCAGCAAAGCTACTCATGCCTAAAATTAGTGTCTCGATTCTAAACATGCAGCAGCAGCACAGACGTCCCCAACGCTAACGTTTGCGTCAACAGTCCATATTTCTAAAGAAAATTTTTTTCAAAGAAGTTAAATGAATCACTTTGCACCAATCTGATGGTTTAATGACCTAAATGCAATTAATTAAGTTCACACCCTGCAATTTAACTCGACTGGACTTTCTACATATTAATATTTTTTGCAGCTCAAAATCCAGATGGAGTAAATCTTTTTTTTCTCTCCTTGTCTTACCATATTTAAGTTTTCCATTAAAATTCCCACTCATATTTGTTCTGCCGGCACACAACTGATTGAAGTTGGGCTTGATAGATAAGCCGGACGTCAGACCTTTGATCTGACTGCCCTGTGTGATCGTGAGTATGCGTGTGTGTTGTCCAATTAGACTGCTGTGCATGAAAAAGACACACTTGAGATCAGAGAGGACAGGTAGGAGCTGCCCTTTCATTCTTTATTAGGGAGAGAATTACTTTGCAAAAATAAAACAGAAGGCAAACAACATGGCAGAATGCTGATAACAGCGAGCTGTTGAAGGATGAGACAACAGAGCAGAGCTCTCATACAAATACAGACACACAGTGCTGCAGTTTGCTTAGCAGGTACTGGAAATAGTTCTGGACTGAGTATGTACCAATGAGTGGTTATGGGGGATGTAGTTTTGTAGTTTCTATTGCTTTTCTTGTCAGTGAAGGAATGAGCAATATTCAATTTTCAACATGCCACCCGTCAGGCTTTAAAATAATATCCGAACTTTAATATTACCCATTAAAAGCAGCCATTCCGTTGTTTGCGTTTGGATTCAGTCCTCACACAGAGGGGAGATTGATGGTGGAAGCGTTCTATCTTCTTCCTTCGGAACCAAATTATACTTCAGGCAACGCAAAGGCGAATGGGGTCAGCTTGTAATCTGCTAAAGCGTAATCACTCTCATGCATAACGCACTGGGCCTGCAGTGTAATAACAACCTGGACATGGAGATAGGCAGATATTTGGACAATCAGAACACATTTCTGTTCAACATCTCAGATGGTCGACAGAAATATGATCTATAGAGACTGAAAGAGAAATTCAATTCGATTCAGTTTATTTAGATAGCAGCAATTGACAACACGACACTTTACAAAAAAAAAAATCTATTTGATTGAATCAGAAAGACAAATTCAAAGTGTGATTCCAGCTGAAATGGACTGTAAAAAAGCACAGAAAAGACATAAAGTTAATGTCAGAACTGACTGCAGATACTGCACAAGTGGAGAGTAGTAGGAGAAAATAGTAGAGTGACGGAAAGTGGTCAGTTTGTCAGCCTAAGCAGTGTAACAGCAGAAGTAGCTCAGGATAACTTAAACCAGCCTAACTAGAAGCTTTATCAAAAAGAAAAGTTTTAAGTCAAGTCTTAAAAATAGACAGTGTGTCTGCCTGATGGACTGAGATTCTAGGAACCAGCAGTAGGCGTGCAGTTTGAGCATGAAGAGCTCTGTTAGCAACATGTGGAACAATCAGAGCTCTGATGTATAATGCAGCTGATTATTAAAACCTTTATGTCAGAATATCAAATTCCATTCTGAATGTAACAGGGACCCAATGAAGAGAAGCTAAACAGGCGCAATGTGATCTCTCTCTCTTTCATTTTTATCAGAACTCTCACTGCAGCATTTTGGATCAGCTCAAGGATTTTGACCATATTATGTGAACTTCCTGATTGTAAACAATTACAGTAGTCCAGCCTGGAAGTAAATGCATGGACTAGTTTTACAGCATCCCTCCTGGACAGGATATCTTTAACTGTGGTAATAATCTAGAGATGAAAAAAGGAGATTAGAGAAACCTGTTTAACTTGGGACTTACGTTACATATCCTGGTCAATGATAACACCAAGATTCATTACTTTATTGTCGGAGGCTAATTTAATAAAATACAGGTCATTGTTTTTCATAAGTTATTTGCATAACAATCTACTGTAGCACAACATTCTAAGGATATACAAATATTAAAATCATGTCTTAAACACAGAAGATCCTCCATGTAATCATCAATAAAAAATGTATAAATATAACTAAACAAAACTGAATCAGTTTACTCCACTTTGCCAGGTTGTTTGATTTTCAGTGTTGCCTGCCTTCGCCTGGTGTACAAGAGGAAAATGCAACTGAACAACATCCTGTCTGCTTTGGTGTTTTATAGTTGTGAGAACCTCGAATACAACTTCATTTTCCAAATCTACAAACTATTTTTTCAGATTTACTGTCCTCTTGGTTCCTTTTGTGGAATCTGAGGAATTCTGTAATAACTGAAGTCTTCATAGAGGAGCTGATTTCAGCCTGAACAAGGCTGAATAGAGATCAAATAATAATAATAATAATAATAATAATAATAAATCATAGGATTTATCTCCGGACTTCTCATTAATGACACAGTGGGTTAAATGTTTTCCCACCCATAACACTCAAAAGATTTGCAAAAGAGTTGGAGATGGTGATCTCTATAAGCAGTTCCCTGTTCCACATTTTCTTCAAGAGGTTTAATATTTCTACCCAATAAAGTTGTTTTCGAGGAAAATTCACAAAGTTCTGATTTCAGTGACAGTTTTATACCCCATTTATCTGCAATATCAGACTTAACGGGCCCTCTTAATGGCTCTGTGGGAACAGAGAAGTGATGCGAAGCAGAGTGGTGCTGATGACGATGGGGAGTCACCGCCAGAATCTGAGGTGGAGAAATGATGCGGCAGTTCTATCAGTTGTCATCTAGACGGAGGGGGATGTGATGAGGTGGGAGAACGGAGGGATGCCAGGTCCGGGTCTCCACCGGGTCAGGCAGCAGGACTACACCCCCGCAGAGAACCCGGGAAGACAGGAGAGGACAGTGGAGATGTGCCAGTATCATGCACCGACTTTCATCCCTTTTTCCAAAAGATCTTTTCACATTGTTGTTGTTTTTTTATATATATATCACTGACACAGTGAGAGCCATCCGCCACAACCACAGCAACAAATTCAGCAAAAAGAATAAAACAAAAAACAAGTGACTAGGGCACAGAAGAGAAAGATATGAATGTTTTTGGTCTCCTGATCTACATGTCTTAACTGCCAAAGAATGACTGGAAAAATATTTGTCTTTATCATTTCTACCCATAGTGATGTCAACAGACTGGTTCCTATAGATACGTTAAAGCTCCCAGCTCAGTAATCCAGAGGAAGATGATAGAAAAAAGGAGACAAATGAACATGATGATTCGTTCTGCTACACCCTACATCAGTGGTAAAACTGAAATTGTCGTGGAACTGGGTATTATATTTACCTGGATAATTCATATGCCACTTCCAAATTGTTCATGAGCTTGTTAAGAATGAGGATTGGAGTGAGTGGAAAGGCAGGAAGAACAGCTAAGAGGTCTGAGGTAGATCAGAGAGGGGTGAAGCATCAAGATGGATGCCGGGCTGTGTCCATCACCAGTTGTGGGACGGACCTTTTGCAGGAAACTTGTTGCTGCACTTTCTGAACTCTCCCACAACAAATATCTGTTTGTCGCATCATGACATGAGCCGGAGTCTTCATGAAGGAGCCGATTTCAGCCTGAACAAGGCAGGAGTCTAACTGTGAGCTAATTCTGTTTCTGTGGGAATTTCCAGCGACACAGATCCTGCACGAAACGCCACCAATGACAAACAAATGCAAACACTGCCTCCTGGTGGACAAAAATGAGTATGGCATCACAGAAGTGCCATGGTGTGTCTGTCTGGTGGATGACAAACTGCTTTTGGAGTGGCACAAATAATGTTGTGACCTATCAAACTTTTGTAAGTGACTTTAAAGAGCAATTCTGAATTATGAAAAAATATTTATGAGACATGTTTGTGGGCTTAATTGTGAAAAAGTGTGTCTTAAGGTCCAATTTGCAGGTTTAACGACTCCAGGTAAAAAAAAAATAAAGGGACGTTTACAAAGTTGAGATTGCGATGAAAGAAACAAAACCAGATAAAGTAATAGTGGGGATTTAAACTGACTTCTATTCAAATGAGTATCATTTGAATGAATATTCAAAATTATAGAATAATATGAAATATTCTGGTAAAATAAAGTAACAACTTGACATGAATAAAACCAATGCCTATAATAATATATTTTTCTTGTGAGTTTTCTGTTTTGCTTGCAGGCTTCTTTCTCTTGGAAAACAGTGACCAACTTCCTGTCTGTCTTTTTCATTTCTGCGTCTCACTGATACAGTCTGACAAAATGACAGATTAATAGTAACATGGGCCTTGGTGACGGGACTGAGACTGCTAAATTATACTGATTTCAAAACATCCATTATGTGTTTGTAAGAAAAACAGTGGATATGTTGAATGTGTATCTTAGTAGACAGTCACCTTCCTAAAATAATCGCTGAAGTCATTGGCAAAACTTTTATTTCATTTTACTTTTGGCGAAAAAGTAAAATGAAATAAAAAATAATGACTTAGATCATTATTACAAGGTTGTACCTATATGAAATATGCAACAGGAGAGTAAAAGGAAGGAATAAATTATCAAAGGAATGAAGAGAAGGAGAACACAAGGGAGGAAGGACAGAGTGAAGGACTCTGGACAAGATAGACAAGAAACATGAGAGAATGAAAGGAGGCAGAAAGAAAGCAAAAAGAAAGAAAGAAGAAAGAAAGATTTCATTCTGATTTTTAAAAACTGAATTTTGTCCATAATAGTGATCCTTATTAATATTCATAGATTAAACTTCAGAATTATTTAAAGTAAACGGAATACCTTTATAATGCAGTTCATCCATCTTAAAATCATATTTACAGCTGATACTAGGTGCAAGTGTGTGTGTGGGTGGGTGGGTGTGTGTGTGTGTGTGTGGGTGTGTGTGTGTGTGTGTGGGTCGGTGGGTTGGTGGGGGGCTGTGTGTGCATGGTTGTTTGTCCTGTCTGTCTGTGTGTTGGCTCGAAATAATTCCTGTCTAAATCATCAACGTCCCTAAAATCAGGTGTTAATTCACAACTCAATGCCAAACCTACTAATTTTTCTAATAAATAAATAAAACATAAAAAAAACTCATCATTGACTCGGAATGACTGGAGTGTACATATTTAATACAACTAACTTTATGTGTTTGTACCTAATGTTTTTCAAAAGAAAAACATTAGGTACAAAAAGCCCAGAAAGCCCCTACATAAGGAAGAACAAGGAAGGCTTGAAGAAGAGAAGAAAAGCGTTTGTAATGTTGTTCAATCTTTCTATGAGGCATCTTCTGTTTCTGCTGAACTTGATTTACTGATTGTTAGAGATATGATGTTCCAGGAAACTCATGACATCAGTTATACCCTCTGGTTCCTGTTTTGACACACTGACACGCCCACCACCGGTCAGCAGGTCTGGTCTGCAATGGACCACTCCGCTCTGGGAGTCTGAATAACTTTTTCAATACATTCAAACACTTAGGAACGTCAGTGATGAAGCTTTTTTTTATTATTATTTTGCTTACTTTGTAATGTTGTAATAGCAGCATTAAAGTACAAAAGGAGCAAAACGTTTGACTTGTTTTAATGGGGAAACAAATCATCAAGTGAGTGCAGATTCATAATTGTGATATCTGTAAGGCGAGCTCCTCGGTGTGTAAGCTGTCAGAACAGTAGTTTGCCCTTTTTGTTCCTCTGCAAGGTTGTTATAATTATGGGTATTTTTCACCAACAGAGAAGCAGCGTTATTAGTTCTGCTGGAGCAGAAGAATCATCTACAAGGACTTTTCACGACGTTATGCAGATTAGAGAGACAAGTCGGAGCAAAAGAGAGGCTTATCTCAATAGCAAATGCTCACGTTGTTTCAGACTCTCTGATGTGCCGCGGCGTCCCCAAGGTCAACAGCTGAATAAACGCTAATTCTCCGGCGTCACCAGATATCTGGTCCAATTATGACTTTCTGTCTATGTCAAGTGACTGTCACCCTTATCCCTCGATGCGTTCCACTTTTTTCTCAGACTGTAGCTAAGGTATGTTTGGCACTTGGCAAGTAATTTAACGGTGAAAAACCCAGCAACTCCAAACATTAAATCATATATAAAAAATGCTCTGCTGTTGTTGATCTGTCATCCGCCCCACCTTCAGCTGAAACCGGAAGTTTACATATAATAATAAGAAGAAGAAACATTCACTTTTTTCCCCCCACTAGCTGAAGTTAACTCAAATTTGTCTTGTTTCAGGTCATTTAGAATTACCAAAATGATTTCTATTTTCTGAACGTCACAAAAATGAGAAAGAAAATGTCAGAGACTCATTTCCTAATGTCTTCAAAACCAGGAGTTTACATGCATTTCCTCAGTATTTGGTATCATTGCCTTTGAACTGTAATTTTTAGGTCACATTTTTTAGATTTCCTTCCACGCTAAAGTTTTCTTACAAGCATTCAGTTCAACAAACGGTTCCACAGGACATGTCACCAGAAATGAAGGTTCTTTGTTCCTGTGTGTATTTGCAAACTGCAATCTGGCTTTTTATGTTTATTTTGAAGTAAGGGCTTCCTCTTTGCTGAATGGCCTTTCAGGACATGCTGGTACAGGACATGTCTCATGAGCTAATGACTCATCCAGCATTTTCACAAGGTCTTTTGGCTTTAGTCTGGGGTCAATCTGCACATTTGGACGTTTGAAACACAGTACCAATCTCCTGCTTGAGCAGTATGAAGGTCAGACATTCCCATCATGTCTATGTTTGTGTGTTATTGTTTGGGCAAACCCATGTGGGGCCACCATGGAAACCGTGGACAAACCCACTTGTTACCTATATTCTAGCCCAGTTCAGACCCAATTGGGACCCAGGTAAATATTCCTGAAAGCACCCTAGTGGGTCACAGATGGGCCTCATGTAAGTAAACCATGTGGGCTCCACTGAAAGCCCAGTCAGCACCCATTAAAATCTACTTGGGCAAACCTATGTGGGGCCACCATAGAAACCGTGGACAAACCCTTTTGGGACTCATATTGCCTACCCACTTATATCCCATATGGATCCCACCTAGGTGTGCTGGGTGGGTAAACTGTCAGAAGTTTCCAAAACCATGAAATCTTCAACCGAGGATGTAAACTTCTGATTTTGAATCCATTGAAGACTTGTCCTTTCTCTTATTACTGATGTATTTAGTAAATAGAAATATCTTTTGTCATTTTAATTGACCTGAAATAAAAGAAGTTTGGTCCGATTTAATTTCAGTCAGCGAGAAAAAAAATGAATATGTCTTTTTATTGAGTGAATGTAAACGTTTGATTTCAACTGTATGTAGGGATTTTTCTGCCAATGGGAAATCAGCCACTTTGAGAAACCATCTAATTAGGCATAAATGGATGACTTTCAACATAGGCAAATGGGCAAAGTCTTGCCAGGGGACCAATCACTGTAAGCCTGATACAACACAGAGGCCATCTAACAGTACTAATCCCATTCAAAGTAAAGCTTATGCTCATGTAAAGCCAACAAATTTGCTACAAAACAGCACTTCTTAGAAAACAATGTTCTTCCCCCCATCCCACCTCTCTTTGCGGCACCGATCTGGTATCTTTCATGCTTGTCGAACAGTTGGAGGCTTTGGAAATCGTTGTTCTGAGAAATGAATGTGTCAGAGAAGCTGATTGAGTTTCTGTACCGAGCAGCAAAAACTGAAATGACATTCTTTTACAGTCACCAGCATGGTAGCACCGCACATGCTGATTCATGGTTGTGTTTTGACAGTGGCATACACTGCCGACTGGCTGTGGCTGCAGTTAAACTGATGCATCAGCCATGAGCCTCACAGTGTGAGTTTGTCTTCTCTCCCAGCTGGGCGGGCAGCGGCAGGAGGCATGGCGCAGTAAAACGGAGAATTGCTGTTTTCTTTCCAACACATTGTGTTGACACCTGTTAGGACATATATGCAACACATGCTTATGATGGGTTTACTAAAAGTGGTTTGGTGCACAAAAACACTTCACACAGAAAATATACTCCCGACAAAAACAAAGCCAAAGCGGAAAAGCTGTGAGTGGAAAACTAGTACCAACCGAGCAGCAGCTTGTTTTATTTGTTTGCATGAGTTTAAGCCAACCTTGAGTTGTCAGACATGTCACCCAATATTTGTCTCTATAATACTCGCTATGCAGAGGAAATTATCAACTCAACTACCGTAAGGTTTCATCTAAAGAGCTAGCAAACTGTTCATCGATGATTTAGAATCTGAAATATCTTTAGAAATGAATTACAGCTTTATATTTTGAATATGTCCATACGTTAATTAAGCTGAAAACAGGTATAATAGTTTATGCAGTTGAAGGCGCTTTGCTAATGTGAGGAAAACATGAACAAATATTACATTCAAACTACTGAGATAGACAGTATAAATGTGTACACTACTGTAGTGTTTTCTTTCAAATGTCTTTTTTTTTTTATTGTTGGCAATAAATATTGAAAAATATGATACAACGTATACCCATAAAATTGTAGCTTGGTTTCTGGGGTTAAGGTTAAGGTCAAGCAACTTTAAATTTGTATTCATTTTGTTTTGTTTGTTTTCTTCTATATATTTTTAGAAATTCTGTATTCTATTAATTCACAGAGACCTGGTCTTGACCCACAGAGAGGCTTTAAAACAGACCAAATTAATAACTAAATAAACTTTTATCGAGTCAAACGTGCCAGTTCATTATTTAACCACAAGAAGTAGCAAGTTGCTTTCTGAAAGTAGCCTCAGTGCCTATTTATAGAGCAGCTGAAGAATAAAACAGTTTAGAAAAGATCTGGGTCAATCAAAATTCAGGAGAAGTGACATCAGCCAATGTTTATTGATATTAGACAGAACAACCAAATAATATATAGTATTATAGTCTGACGCCCTGTAATTCACATTTGAATTATGAGATGTTTTGTGTATTTAAAAAAAAAAAACATTTTTAGTGATGCAGTTATTTACTTATATATTTTTAATTATCTCTTTATTATTATTATTATTATTATTATTATTATTATTATTATTATTATTATTATTATTATTATTATTATTATTATTATTATTATTCAATTACTTATGTACTTCCCAAAACAATAGAAATACTGACCTGGAGTTTTTAATATATTTTCTTTTTCATGTTTAGTACTCGATCCCCTCAAAATAACACTGAGCCCCTTAAATTGGCATCACAAGATTCAATATTTTATTGTCCAATAAATTGACATAAAATGTTATATTTCCTTCAGTATTTAGCAAAAAAATAAAAAAAATACAAATAAAAATAAATTCCTAAATGCAGAATGTAGTTTTTTTCAGGTCCTTTAATTCTCATGATAGATGGCAATAACTCAATCAATGACTTTATAAACAAGTGATTGATTGAGTTGTTTATGCATGGAGTGATGATAACATTTCTAGAGTGAAAATTGTTTTATCTTTGTAATTTTACTGGCCTCATTGATGACCTTGACCTTCTTCTCTGCTGGTGCAGGAAAGTTCTTGTCTCTTGGATGTTTTAAACAGGTAGGATTCATCACATACTGTTTTATTTCATGATGCAGGTAGATCCAGAAGAATTATGGTCTGGAAGAATTTAGGGCTTCACTGAGAATTAAGCAGACTGTTAAAAGAGATTACCATTGCCCAGGAGGTAACTGACCCACAATGTATCTCTACTGTCAAAACGTTTGCTCCGATAGGATATCTTCTTTGTGAACCAAAACAATCTAGATCTCCACATCCAGTGGTGAGACAAGCTATCAGCATCAATTTTTTCAGTATTTCTACCTGTCCAGGGTGTACTTCTGGCCCAGTTTCTACTGGAGTAGCATACCCCCATCAAATCATGAGCCTCACTTTACAACCTCAAAAACAAGACTTCGATAAAATCCTGGTTAGTGAAGTCTTGATTCTCTTTATGCCGCCAAGGCTGTTAGGGGAAACAAAAATTTATGGTTGTCAAATTACAATTTGGCTTCATTGTTGTAGTTGCCTCTTAGTCCTGTAAAAACTGTAATAGTCCCTGTCCCTGTCTGCCAGCTTCTTCCCTGTCTGCCAGCTTCTTCCCTGTCTGTCAGTCTTGTGGTGTGCACGCCTCTGACTTTAAGTCTCTCAGGGAATCGTGGAGACAGACAGCAGCCATAAACATTTTGGTGATCTTATCTCAGTCAAGGATGATGGTTGTGCAAAAGACCTACCATGTGCTGGGTAGGATGTCAAAGACATTTTACACAAGCCTGCATGTCCTTGACAGTTGGTAATAGAAGACTCTTCGCTGCTTGTCCAGTTGTCTGTGAGACTACGACTTCATTAGCTCAGTGAGGAGTGGAAAGGTGTCACCTCCCACAAACATGACAGATGCCACAACAGATTGTCCCAAAAATCATTCTGCAAAAATCAGAATGTACAAGAGACCTCCATTTTCAGCTCACCACTGAGTGCCAATACAGGAACCTACATGGACAGGGAAAAAGAAATCCAGCACACATGTAAGACTCTCTCCATGTCTTCCTGCGTTTCCACAGTCTGAGTCTTATTTTGATTATTTTCAGTTTGGCATCAATCCTGCAATTGGCATCAACATTAAAGAGGAAATCTTTATAACGTCAGAAAGTGTTTCCATGGTGTGACTACTTAAGGATGTGTATCTCATATAGGACACCCAAGGAACATGGAAGCTGCCACTGCCACGCCTTAAACTCTTCAGCATCTGTCCACTACAATCTGAGTCTTTACTGTTTGCAAATAGGCAACTTAAAAAGGAACAGGGTTTTCTCATCACTTATTGCCTGGGGTATGAGTAATGGTAACATTAAGATAATTTGCTAACAAAAGGTCAGCAATATATTGTGAGGAGTTCTGTGCCATATGTTTTACAGGCAAGGCCATGAATTTAGAAGTGTTCAATAACGGCACTTGAAATGATAAAGAACTACACATTTATTCCCATACTAATTTTGTCAGTGAATGCATCACATATTGATGAGCATACCTTCTCTCGTTTTTTTCAGCACTTGGTTTGGTATGTCACAGACTTTAGTACTTGCCTTTATTATATACTGATTACTGGAAGCAAAAGACACGTGCTAAATTTTATCCCTGATTCATTCCATTTGTTCGGTTGTTCAGTCTGACTGTAACCCAATGAATTTTTTCGTGGCACGTGAGCTGATAAGTAGGTGTGAGTGTGTGAGTGTCCATGTGACTCAAATAACAGCATGACCCCTGACATGCTTCTCATTTCATCAGTGGCAGAGCGCAGCTGTCTGTCTGCCTCTCTGTCTCAGTGTTCTGGCTCTAAAAGTGTCCTAAAGCAGCCATTTATTGATCTCTCCTGTAACTCTTCTGTAGATGCAAAGGTTTTATAACTTTGCTATCCTACAGCATACATATGTGTTAACATAATGCCAATAAAGAAAAACGTCAATAATAACCAAAAGGAAGCAATAGATGCTTTCCATCAATCTGGTAGAGGTTAACCGGGCATTTCTAAGAAAAGTGCTCAGACAGAAAACCAAAGAACTGTTACTACTTTTTATCTTAACAGTATTCCTTAAACGAATACACACAGAGACATTTATTTCTTGCGTTTCACAAATAACCAACATGATCACCATGAACAAAACCTGGCTCACAACAGCTAACATCAAAGACAAGCCCTCCCAGCTGTCTTCCTGCATGGACATTTGGTGAGTGGTTGAGAAGTTGGTGGGTTGGGGAAGCTGCATAGTGTTTTCTATAAAAAGCAAGAGCTCAGAGTTCACAACCTGGGCTGCTCCACCTCACCACATATACCCTGCAGCTCTTCATTGAACGCTACAGCTTCAGTGTATCTATTTAAATGCATACTTAGCGTATGTGTCACACTGGGATCTTCAAACTGGACACACTTCAACAGTTTCCTGTGGGATTAAGGATTTTTACAGCACAGATATGCACCTTCATAAGGTCCTGATTTCTATCACATGGATTCTTTGTGCATATTCTGGTAAGAATTTTTTATATTTGGTGTTAATGAATTTGGCAATTGGTTCTGAAAACAGAGATTCTGAAGGGTCTCATTTATAACTGCATTTACAACATACCTCTTCTCATCATAGAAACTGAAACCATGTGAGGTCACTGATTTGTTTTTATAGGAATTCATCTTTAAAACTGGTATTGGTACGACCTAAGAATCTAATTTACATGTTAAAGATTCATATCATATCCACTGTAATATATGTAGATACGTAGTGATATCAAGTGTGGTCAGACACAGGGAAGAGTTACCCTATATTTTATAAATTGAAAAATATTCCAATGAAAATGTAGGCAGAAAATGATAAAAATACAAAAATGCATATTCATTTTTAGTGATTTTCAGCAAGTACTATGACTAACAATGTATGCAAATGTTTGTATGGGAAAATATAAGTCATAAATCTAAGGATTTTACATTTTTTTGCTTAATTTGTATATGAGATTTACTGTAGGTGACATCCCCGTAAAGACTGACAGATAAGGTCACATATTTGTCACAGTAACCTTTTAGAGATACACTCTGCTTCCTGCAACCATCAGAATTGGATAAAAAATAATTGTAATCAACATATAACAATTTAGTTCATAATAATTTAGTTTGTTGAAAATGTTCTTACAAATTCTAAGGTGGTTCGTACAAAAAAAAACACTAAATTGTCCCTTATGTGTTTCAACAAACAAAGTTCAGTTCAGCAGCTGTGTTCTTCTCAAATGCTTACAAATGATTTGCATATTTCCTGACACAATTTCTTTCTAAGACAAACCAAATGACTGCCATGTAAACGAGACAACAAATAGCATGCTGTCTGGAGCAGTGGTGTCCAAAGTCAGTTCTCAACATCCGGGATCGTGCATGTTTTAGAGTTTTCTTGAACCTGAACAAAATGACTGCTCAATAACAGACCTCTGCAGAACTTTGACATGCAGAGGAAGTAATTGGACCATTTCAATCAGCTGTGTTGGAACGGAGTGACATCTAAAGCCCCCCTCCACTGTTTTGTCACCCGATTGCTGGCGCAGTAGAAGACCAGCAAATAGCAACACAGAGTGAGAGGTCAATGACTGACAGCTCCAGGTGTTTGTTCTTCCCTTCTATTTCTGTTCTTGGATAAAATAACACGGACTTGACAACAAACAGGATGCAAGTAGACGTTCAGGATAATGACAAATACAAGCAATGTACACCGAGTTACACCAACCCTGACCTCCTGATCTTTGACGAAAACTTGAAATAGAACGAATAGAAGGAAACCGAACCTTCAAGTGTGAGGGTACATGTGCATGTGTGAGGGCACATGTGCATGTTCTCTGTTGCTGGCTTATTGAAACTTGATCCCAGTTTGTCCAGCTCAGGCTGGGGGAAATTTGCCAGTACATTCCCAGGATAGCACACAAAGGATGCCACTTGGCTCTCACTGCTGCCTGTTGGGTCATCTGCACTGACATGTCTGACATGTTTACTATCACAGCAAAGGCACTGACCATCCCGCTTACTGTAAAGAATGAAATTATGTGAACTACAGGAACCAGAGTCACATAAAATTTCTTTGGGATTTTATGTGACATAGCTTCCCATGGTGAAGTGCTGTACAAGCATTTAATTTTTATAACAATACTGCAATACTCTTGAGGTATGAGGTGCAAATAGCTAAAACCCACAAATATTTGAGATCCCTCTAAAAACTCTTAGAACTTACTATTTTAGTCGTTCACACACCAAAAAATACCTTAATATGCATCAGCACACACAATGCAAACCACTTTGGCACCACAGAAAACGCTAATTGGTCCTTTTGAATTAGTGGCTTTGCAAATGCAGCCAATAGTGTGTCAAGCAGCATTGCTTTCCGAGCTGCATTTTCTGTTGAACATTGCAGATGTACTGTACAAACAAATGTGCAAATGGTCAAATTTTCCACAAATTATTTCAAGCTACAGTCTACAGAAATGTCCATAAATGGGTCCCTTGTACACTGTCCACCAAATAATGAGATTGGTGTTTGTAACATGACAAAATGTGAAGAAGCTTATCTGGTAAGACTGCTTAAATGACACTGTACTACTCAATTCTGTTTAATCTGTTTTCCTATACCGATGTCATTTGACTCAGTGGCATCATATAGTTTATGGCACCACATTTAGTAGGGATGAAAACATCCAAGTCTGTTCACTTAAATCTTTTATGAGTATGTAGAGGTGGTAAATGTGTTTTATGTGTACTCATATCAAGCTAAAACTTATTTCATGACAATTTGTTGGCCAGAGCCGGCTGCTCCAATCCCCTGCTGAGTGCTGAGATTAGATCCACAAACAACCTATGGAGACGGATCTGATTGAGCGACAGCCAGTGGACAGGCTTTTCACCGGCATGGAATGTCAGTCACTTGTCCAGTGTTGCCGTGAAGCTCTCTGCCCTGTTTGTCCTTGCCTGTCTCTCATCAGACATTGTCCTGTCGTCCTGCTTTTCGTCTGCACCTGTTTTCAGTCCTCATGTTTCTGAAATTAAGGGTTTCAGATCGCTGGTTGTAAATCGAGGAAAAGTTCAGAGCAGGAACCAGAGTAAAGAGAACTTTCTTATTTCAGCTCTCATTGTGAAAATATTCCTGAAGGGCATTAGAGGGTGGCATTACCTCTGAATGTATTTCATTAAGCTTGGACCTAAAGTTGGCCAAGCCCTGATTGAAACTGTGTCTATCTCTTTTGCTTCAGGGTTGGGATCCTGCTCAGAAGACGAGACGAAACTGGTGAAAACCCTGTTTACCGGTTATAACAAAGTGGTTCGTCCAGTTAACCACTTCAGCGATGCTGTAGTAGTGACAGTGGGCCTGCAGCTTATCCAACTTATCAGTGTGGTAAGAGTAACAGTTTCCAAGAATGGAAACTGTTTGGAAAATACTGGAAATTTACAACCAGCATGTAGGGATGGAGATTTATTGGCTTTTCATGATTAGATTAGGATTCAGAAGTTTGATCAGAAACCAATTACTAACTCAATGTGATCCCCCATCATCAACCCCTGCCACCTGCATCCATACAAACACAACCAGATCACCAGACAAGATGCCAGGCTTCAAAAAACACAATGACTGAATACCTCAGACAAAACAGAGGCAAAACTATTGAATACATGAAAACAATCTGAAAAACTGTTGTGGGCCTCTGGACTTCATCAAACTGTCTCAGAGGAGGAACATTTTCTCCAAAAATCTTTCCATAAAGCAAATGCCCTGAGTCTCAATGACTCTGAAGGGTAGCAAACTTACAATTAGCTTAGCCTTCAACCATGTAACATGGTTCCTCATGTTTGTTGTGCTTAAAAAAATATTTAGTTTCATTTCACATGTCCCACATATCTCTTGTGTTGATCAATTCTATTATGTACTTAGTAGGAGCTCATCGATAAATCAGCCACGATCTCCCAAATTTTGGGTGATCAGTCAATACTTGCATGTGAAGTCAATGTTATCTGCCTCCGAAGAAGTCTGAAAATCAGCCATTGTCAACTTTTCTCTGCCCTGGGAGAGAGCTGACTGACAGACCACCCCATCTAATCTGGATGTGTTTGGTTATCAATAGTCCCCCACTGTTGCCATCTTGACAATTTTATTACTATATTTAGAAATCTTTCAGACAATAAATTGATATTGACCAAAATTGGAATAGGCAGGTCAGGTTTAGTAAAGATCAGTTTGCTGTTAATGACTCCCAAAGAAAGCCAGGCGTTTGTCAAACTTGATGGCATGCTGAACGCAGTTCAGTCATTTGATTCAGCTGTATTGAAGCAGGGATGCATCTAAAAGCTGCAGGACAATAGATCTCTAAGGTCAACAAGTTCACTTCTATCTCTGATGTTGTTTCTTGATTTTTCTCAGGATGAAGTCAACCAGATTGTGACCAGTAATGTCCGCCTCCGACAGGTAGCTGTTTTGTGTGTTGTCTACCTGTGAGTAGCTATGATGTATTTAATTCAGAACATTGTATGAATTCATTTCAAGGATGGGTAGCATGACAAGGTAGGTTTTAAACATGAATTTACATGTATGGAGGGCCAAAAGGGCCGTTATTTATGTATTTGCTTTAAGCGAATAAATACTTCAATAAATTATTAAGATCAATTCTGATCTGTTGACACCCACTAGTTTTTCAATCAAGTTTATTTTGGCCCTCCATACACATCCAATCCAAAATAGTTGTATTAAAATATCATTCATCATCAATAGATCAGCCTGATCTATATCAAATTACATTGTTTTAATGAGGTCAATTATCTGGGTGAGAAAAAAATAAACAGATGAATTATTTGGAAGGCTGTCTTCCCATTTTTCATCCTAGCAATGGAAAGATGTGAACCTGCAGTGGGATCCAGATGCTTACGGAGGCATCAAAAAGATCCGAATTCCTTCAACAGACATTTGGAAACCCGACTTAGTTCTGTACAACAAGTAAGCAGAACTGCTGCTCTGCTTTATACAAACATCGACTCTCAGCTCAGGCTAACTGAATATGTGGTCACACCATATCTGCCCTCTGCTTCCTTCCTGTTCTTCGTTCCAGTGCCGATGGGGATTTTGCCATCATCCATGAGACCAAAGTCCTGCTGGAGCACACGGGCATGATAACATGGAACCCACCTGCAATCTACAAGAGTTACTGCGAGATCATTGTCCTTCACTTCCCATTTGACCTCCAAAACTGCAGCATGAAACTGGGTACCTGGACGTATGACGGCACACTGGTCATCATCAACCCAGTAAGAATCCAGCTTTTACTTTTAAGTCATAGTTACGGACTACTTTATGTTGGGCTCACATATAAAATCCCAATAAAAGACACTGATGATCGTTGTGATGTGATGAAACGTGAAGTTCAATGAGTGTTTGCATATCTTAAGTTTGCTTTCTGGCTTTAGGACAGTGACCGACCGGACCTCAGTAACTTCATGGAGTCGGGTGAATGGGTGCTGAAGGACTACAGGAGCTGGAAACACTGGGTTTATTACACATGCTGCCCTGACACGCCCTATCTGGACATCACCTACCATTTCCTGATGCTGCGGCTTCCCCTTTATTTCATTGTCAATGTCATAATTCCCTGCATGCTGTTCTCCTTTCTCACTGGACTCGTCTTCTACCTCCCTACTGATTCAGGTAGGTAAATGTAGAAACAGCAGCCATTTTCTTTGACCATTTCAGGGAATAATTTATTTTCAAAGTTCTCGCAATGAACTTGCAGAAGCATGCATTGATGTTACTCTAAAAGAGACTGTTTGCTGAGGTTCAAAGAGTAACAGGTGAAAACAGAACAGCCATAAAATAATGTGGGAACCTGGAAAGAAAACATTTTTAAAAGAAAGAAACCACAGAAAAGTTATCCTATGAAATGACACGAGAGCCAGCAAAAACACTTTAATGATAGAAAAAAAGACTTTCCAGATTTTTCTTTTTCTCGGGCATTTTGAGTTTAAAGTATTGTTTCACAAAAGTTGTAGTTCATATTTATAAATTTAATAGTGTGTTGATACTTTAGAGATGAATTTTATGAATTAGGGAAAAAGTAAAACACTGACATGTATGTGTATTTATCTTGGTGGCGATTTGTGTCTCATGGTAAACAAAAAATGTTAGATGGGCAGATTATTATTATTATTCATGATAAATACAGGAAAAAAAGAAAAAATTGGTGAACTGAAGCATTAAACAAAAGTCAGATAAGGATGGGAAGAGTAAGTTGGTGCAATTACATCAATTATTGCAGTCAAAGCAGCACAATAAAGTATTTTACTCATCATAAATACATTGAAATTTTAGTCTGACCAGTCAGTTATCCATTATGGTCCCTAATGTTTCATTGTGATTGTTAATTTAAGAAGACATGCTTTAGACTTTAGTGAACTTTTAACTAAGAAACAAAGTGCCTCAAAAACATTAACAACTACAAATTGAAACATTATTGGCTGGTCAAGCAGATATTATTCTGCTCTTCTATGGAGTGTAACTCTAAATTATTTAACCTGCCTATCCACTGATTATTTTTTGTAAGACATGACTAAAATATTCTAGAGTAAATGCAGTTTGGGTAGCTGAATTTCCAAGGTCCAGTGGTCCATGGCGTGTTACTGGCTGGTGTTTGCAGAGTAGCCAATTCAGGAGCACCATCTGTTTTCCCTGGAACTGATTGGTCGTACCGCCAAGATACAACCAATCTGTCGAACCAATCTGTTCTCCAAGAGAGATTACTGTAGATCAGGGGTCACCAACCTTTTTGAGACTGGGAGCAACTTCACAGGTACAGAGCAACACAGTCTTTATATAAAAATTCCCTTCTCACCCACCTCGGGTGGTTCTTATCATCTGAGCTCGGGTATATATATATATATATATATATATATATATATATATATATATATATATATATATATATATATATATATATATATATATATAATACTGCCTGATCATATTAAGGTCAGGACTACTCACTATAGTTATCAGTAATAATTTACCATGGCAGCTGGTTAATTACTATTATGTGATCAGAGGTTTTTAGCTCACAGAGTTTTAAGTTTGATTCCCTTTTGGAGTTTTTCTGTGATTCTAAACTGGCCACAAGTGGCTGAAATAAACAAAAGCAAACTGATGGATTGTTGCAGTAAATTTTCCTTTAAATAAAAAAGAAGAGTTATAGTTTTATTAACTATCTGTTCTATTAGCAAAATTTTGGTAAATAAAATATCTTTTGTGTCAAAAGATATACACATACAGCTGTGTCAGTCTGATGCGTGAGGTGGGGAACCCCAAAGCCCAAGTCTTATTGGTCAGTTTGCTTTTGTTCATTTCAGGCTTTGCGTTTTTCTGCAAGCTAAAAATGAACGAGTTGGGTTTGAACCTCCCGTTGTTCTACGTTCAGCCTGAGCTTCTGACAGTCTGCGCGGTTCTGGCGGGTCGCCGGTTTATTCGCTTTTTACGTGGTTTCGCGAACCGAACAGCTGACGGGTCACCCGCTGGCTGACACCAGCAGATGTTGAAAAAAATAAAGGTCCGACACAAAACTATCACTGCACCTGACCAGCAAGAGCACAAGCGCCTTTCCAATGTGCAAAAATCAGCACAAGCCTAAACCACAACAGCAGCGGACTTCTTTTCCAGACGACGCTAAATAATAAAGACATGAAGCGAAGCCTCCCCATGTGGTTCACGGAAAGAGGACGGTGCTGGTTCCCAGGTTCAGGTGTTGCGATGCGCGCTACGAATAAGATGTTTTGGCACAATTTATGTATTTTTTCTTCACAGTTTTGTTAATAGTAAATAGGGTTAAATAATAAAAACTAAAGAAGTTATTCTTTTCTTTGTTTACTTAAAGGAAAATGTGACGGAACGCAGAGTGCAGCTGCAGGCGCTGGAGCGCCGACAGTTTCCTGCAGGCGCCTGCAGTTCTGAACTTTAACAGCAGGAAAGAGTTTTATACATAAAGCAATTTATTTTAAACGTTTTTATCATTCCCCTCGTTTGAACTCTAAATATAAACGTCAAACGTTATTACTTCAATGAAAAAACATTTAATTAAATTATTTTTTGGTAGTGCTCCCTAATAATAATGGCTATTTTTAGGAGTAGCTCCGCGGGCGACTGAAAAGGTCCCTGCGGGCGACCGGGTGCCCGCGGGCACCGGGTTGATGACCCCTGCTGTAGATGTTAGCTTCTACAGTAACATTTACAGTGCTAACAGGATTTCCACTGTGTGTATTAAAGCATATTTTGGTATATTTAGTGTTAGAACTATCAAAATAGGCCATTATAATATTTGCATTCTTAGAGGGGTCTCAAGAATTTATGGATTGCATAAATACTTGATGTTTCTAATTCCTGTTATTCCCCCTGTAGTTTGTTTTCTGGTAAAGATTTTGAGAGAGGGAAATAGGATTGTCCAGTTGTCCTAATAACTGGGGAAAAAAACTCTTTTGCTAATATAATTCCTTTATAAATCATAGGTGCTTTACACCATACCTTCAACATGATGAAAGTGCAGTGTGGTATTGTGTTGAGGTGTTTTCAGACGTAATGTTTTCTTTTCTCCCTGACTCAAGGCGAGAAGATGACCCTGTCCATCTCCGTCCTTTTGTCTTTGACTGTCTTCCTGCTGGTCATCGTTGAGCTGATTCCGTCCACTTCCAGCGCTGTCCCTCTCATAGGGAAATACATGCTCTTCACTATGGTTTTTGTGATCGCCTCCATCATCATCACGGTCATCGTCATCAACACACACCACCGCTCGCCCAGCACACACACCATGCCCGCATGGATACGCAAGGTTCATGCTGTTTGCTCTGTGGTGGAAAGTGAGAAACGACGCATCTGTTCCATAAGTAGCTGAACTTGATCAGTTTTGTTTTTTTTCTGTGTTCTGCTAGGTCTTCATTGAAACCATTCCAAACATGATGTTTTTCTCAACAATGAAGCGACCCAGTCAGGAGATCAACCAGAAGAGACTGTTCCCTACTGACATGGACATATCAGATATTTCAGGCAAGACACTCTAAGCACTGTAGCACAGAACCAAGTAAGTTGATAGTAAAAAAAGAAAGTACAGAACCTGAGAGATGGTCCATCTTATCTTGGGTAAAAATGTAATTTCTCTCAAACCTTCTCATTCTGATTTTTCATGGCTTCACCTAAAGAAGTTTGTTTGTTGACAGGTTGCACTTAATAAAGGGCTGATTTATCCTTCTAGTTCTGGAGTCGTTTCTAGTTCTGGACTCTGTTCTTACAATCCATACCAAAATGGCAGACTAACTAACTAACCGCCGTCTCTCCTCTGCAGGTAATCCCACCCCAGCCAGTGTAACCTATAAGTCTCCCATCATGAAGAACCCTGATGTTCGCAGTGCCATTGAAGGAGTGAAGTACATTGCTGAAACCATGAAATCAGATGAGGAATCTAACAATGTAAGACATTGTCTGCACATCTGATGGTGACATTTTGGATTTAGACAGAGAAGGATCGAGACAAATGTTTACAAAAGTCAAGAAGCGTTTCGGTCCTTCAGTGCTAAGGACTACTGAAAATGCAGCAAGAAAGTCTGCTGTTGAGAGTGTGATCTCGTTGGCTATCATCTGTTAGGGTAGCAGCATCAGATTCAACAGAAAGCTGTTGTTTAATGGGGATTGTTCTTGATCCTCTGAAAATGAATGTGTAAGGAATCAGAGAATCCATCTTACTTATCGCTTTCACCTTCTACAGTGAAGAAACATGTAGTATGAGTTACAAAAAAATAACACTTTTCTTCTTGATCAAAAAATTGAATATTACAGAATCAAATAACAAATATCAAGTTCTTTTTAGGCATGTAGTCTTCTGAGTAAAATACATAGTTGTTAAATGGTGAAAGCTGCTAATTAACAGCAGATACCTTAGAGTAGAATAACTCTGAAATAAAAACATATAACATTTATTATTGTGAAATAGTTTTAATCATTTGCAAACCAGTTTTCCATTGCAGTTTCTGTCACCAAAAAGACAATTGCTCCTTATTAATATTGCCATTGTCTTCTCATTTCATTGCAGGCGGCAGAAGAATGGAAGTTTGTGGCGATGGTTTTGGATCATATCCTGTTGTGCGTCTTTATGGCCGTGTGCATCATCGGAACGCTTGCCGTCTTCGCTGGGAGACTAATAGAGCTCAACATGCTATGAAAAGCTAACCCATAAAGGAGGATGTGTACGATACAATTAGAAGCCGTGCTTTGAGAGGGATCAGAACGGTTCATTTGTGGACCTTTCGAGGTTGTGATATTGACGCGGTCTGTGTGGCATTTCTGGCACACGAAGGCTGAGCTGGAAGCTAAAACGCTATAAGGAGCCCAGAGTCTGGAGTCACGTTTGAGAGATTGTTTGAGAGGGATGAAACTTCAGCAGCAACTTAACTGTCCATTCATAAATACATACAATTTTTGTCATGAATGGATTTTATTAGATTATTATTGTAACCTTGTTGGTAATGCAGGGTGTATCATTACTCTGTTGTGTAAAATACTTTTTTTTTTTGACAGAATATTGTGTTCTCATAATCTTCTTATGCAGGCAAAATATTTCCTAACCAGGAAGTTTTATTTATTGGTTTTGCCTGACTTATTTATGATTTACGTTTTTGTGTCTACGGTTACATGTAATTGCGATTTTACTTGATATTCAGGAGAAAAAAGTTAGTTATCTGAACCTTATACGATCATATTTCTATCAATATTTCCCATGTCAAATGTTTTTGTGTTGAAAGTTGTTTTCGGCCAACAGTTTTGATTTTTAAACAAATCAGCAGACCTTTTTTTCCCCTAATGTTTGAGTCGTGTACTCTGAATCATATGTTATTGTGTAGATGTGGAAATAAATGTCAGAAACTTAATATTTTGCAGTGTCATTAGTAACACTGACACTTTTCTTCTGTTTTAACCACAAATTTATTCAAAATGTAGCAAATTGTTTTAACTAAATCAAAACAGATGAAAACACTGGGTCTCTGGAGACAAAATAAAATACATATTTTTTTCTCTTCTGCTGAAAATATTTTGGAATCAAAAATGCACCAATAAGTCAACCAAGCAAAAGTAACTGAAAATATATAGTAAAGAGCTTTATTAAAGTAATAATTTACTCAGTAATAGACTTGAATTGAAAGCTTCTCCTACTAACGTGCATTTTACTAAAAAAGATCTTTCCCAATGGCAGCATTCAGAGAATCACTCATCAGTCAGCAAGGCTGGGTAAAATGAAGGAACACTGGAAAGTTTTCAGAAATTCCTATTCAGGTTTAAAAATAAAGAAAAATAAAAAAAAAATCAATGAAGTAACAATGACTTTCTGCAAATAAGCGAAGCTAAAATTCATGAAGTCTCTTAGTAACATTCAAATAATGAAGTTAAACTGTAAACTTTTTGTAACAAATGGTAAAAGGAGATTTGGGTTTAAAAACAGCAGTAAACAGTCACAATGGCAAGCTGCTCTTTGAAACAGATAGGACCAGCACAGTAAACGCAGACTGGAAGTATAAACAAAAATAAATTAATACAATACAGAAAAAAAAAAAAAT
Organism: Poeciliopsis gracilis; assembly: GCA_911649635.1. Taxonomy (NCBI): domain Eukaryota; kingdom Metazoa; phylum Chordata; class Actinopteri; order Cyprinodontiformes; family Poeciliidae; genus Poeciliopsis; species Poeciliopsis gracilis. Next base: position 86,175 of record CAJVRI010000452.1, on the reverse strand, counting down.
ACAACATTTGGCAAATCTTCCCCTGAATGAGGACAAATATGAGTGAGAGTTCTTCAAGCACAAACAGGTTAAATTTCATTGTTTCCACGGCTCATAAAACACCACCGAGTCTCTGAACTAAAATCCAACAACTTTCTCTAAATATGTACAATCAAAGTACATCCTCTCTCACTTCCAGTGTTGTGTATTAAGACCTCATAAAATAATGTTTACAAGTCTCTAAAATTTCTGAAAACCTGTAGAAATTTGTTAAAAAAAGAAAAAAACAACAATGAAGAAATGAAGAGTGTAATCATTAATGAAGCCGAACTGAAATTTTTTTTTTAAATATGACAAATAAAAGCTTGACTACAATCTCTGCTGTTTCCACAAGATTCCAGAGAGAAAGGAGCAGCCATGACGTCCTAATTGATGAACTGATTATTGGGAGAATTGCCTTAAGAAAGTGGATTTTGCTTTAGAACAAAGGTTTGTGTCAAGACCAATAAGGAGAGAAATCAACTGATATATTTAAGGAAATAGCTCCATTAGACTCATTTTGGAGCTCATCTTCATATCAAAGGGTTCTGGACTCAGTCAGTTCAGACTGAGACGGCCAGTCTGAACTGGGCCTAAACTGGGTCAACATGACAAAACACAGTAGTATGAAACAGAAAAGAAGAAATGTGGTCCAGTCAAAGTCAAGACCTGATTGAAAAGCTTAAATATTTTTTTGATTGATCTTATGCAATATTCTAACTTTCAGACTCTGCACTCAAGCGATTTTTTTATCTGTAATCATAAAAAATTACAGGGATTGAAAAATTTCTCTCCATGTTTAATGAATCCATAAGAATTTAAGTCTCTGAAATGAAGGTCCAGTTTCCTGACAATGCTCTAATTTTCCAAGATACATCTATAAAATGGCAAATTATGTTTAGGTCAATTTGAAAACAAAATCAAATAAAATTCATTTGACCCTCAGGGTGAAGTAAGAGGACCCTACAAATTCCTTCCTAAACCAAATCGACAAACATTAAAAAATAAATATTGTATTACTCATTTCATAAAGAAATAATGTAGAAAACAAGTTATTTCAGCAGACTTAAATCAAAGGCATACATTTGTCTTAAACATAATCCTAAATAGTGGATGTATTAATGATAATGGCCTTAACTTTCCACATGGAGTCACTGCAGTTCACTAAACCTAAAGGTTTCATTAAATAGACTAAATGAGTTATGATAAACTGCATCAAAACAGGTTTGAGATCAAATCTTGTGTGGATCGATAAAACTGATGGGTCCAGTTGTATCATCAACTCTTCAGTATTCTACAACTTTAAACCTAAAATAATTTTATTGTGGAAATCTTCAAATAGCCTACGTGAAAGATGGAGGTTTGATTTCCCAGAAAGCATCACTGACAGGATCAATAATCAGCCTGAATCTTCATTTTGCACCCATGTAATAAACCTAAAATCATATTACCACCAAACCAGAGTTACTTTAGCCAATCCTGTTGGAACAACATGGGAGCCATCTGTCATGGTTGCTCTTCATCTGGGTGGTCTCAGCGCTCTCTATGTTGCTGGAGGTTCTTCATTCTGGCTCTGGTCCAGTTCCTTTTCTTCTTTAACTGCTTCATCCTCCTTTTTCTTCTCTTTCTCCTCCTCTTCCTCCTTCTGCTGTTTCTCCTCCAGTACGTTCTCCTCTTCCTCAGAGTCCCTGTCATCCTGACCGAGGTCTTCCTCAGCTGTGGAGAAGATGTAGTGAGTAAGATGGAACAAACTAATTGTTTACCTGTTAGTCACCATGAAATTTTTTTTTTTGTTTCCTGTTGGCAAAAGGTGAAAAGGAAGTGATGAAGTGCGTAACCACCCTCCATCCAAACCAGCTGCTCTCTGTTCAAAATGATCAAATAAATTGCAAAAAATGTGTCATTACTTCCTTGCTTTTACACATTTGGTAAATGAAGACACAGGAGTTGTTCTAAAATTAATATTTACAGAAAATACGATTCACAAATCAAATATTTTTTTCAGTTGTTGGTACTGAAAAAAAGTAAAATAGGGATGGGATGAGGTTTGGTTTGCGAAACTTTAGAACATCAAAATGCTTGCATCTCTTTGTAATACATCACAACTACCACTAGAGGGTGGTAGCTGACAATGCACCAACGACTGACAAATTGGTAGGTCACTGTATTTGGTGGCTCTAGCAATTTCATAAGTTTTCTTTTTATTGTATTGATTTTGTAAAGTTTGATTATTTGCTAAAGGCCTCAACATCAACTTTTAGTTTTCTGGTTTGTGTCCTTCCCCCTAAACAACTTTCAAGGATAAATCTCTGTTGTAAAGAGAAGAACAGAATGAAGAACATAAGGAAGAAAGAGAATGTAAAGTAGGATTACAGAAACAAGAACAAAAGAAATGAAGGAAGATACCGAACCAAAAGGAAGGAAAATGAATAATAAATTGTACAAGAAAGAAAAGAACATGGAAAAATAAAGGGCGACCAGGAACAAAATGGACAGAAAGAAAGAAAATGAGCTTGAACATAAAATATGAAAACAATTCCTTTATTCTATTTAAGAATAAAGGAACAAAGGTTTGAAGCTTACTTTCTTAAGGGAAGAAGTGAATGACAACAAAAAAAGACCATTTGGAAGAAAGCAAGGAGATGAGAATGAAGAAAGGCAAGAAGGAGAAATTGAGAAAAAGCAAGAAGAAAAGAATACAGGAAAGGAAGGAAGGACAGAAAGGACACATGGAGATAATGTAGTTAGGGGACAAAGATGGAAAGGACAGGAGGAAGTAAGAAAAGACAGTCCTGTAAAAAGCAGAAGCTTTAACTAATGGTATACTGACAGGTGTAAAGAAAAAGCACTTTAAACAGATGCAAAGTGTCTTTAAAACATAACAGAAAAATGAAAAAAAAGGATGATAAACATAGGACTACAGCTTGAATAGGTTCAGGTAAAACCTACATATGTCTTCAATTCATCCGACCCATGTTGGGGTCATGGGTGAAAAGAAAGAACAGCTATCACATAAACTTTCATCTTCGTACTTCGGGTCAACCCTTTGTCTTCTCCTGTTTGTGTTCAAATGTCTGTTATTCTTGGTACCTCCACCGGGGGCAGCAGTTTCCTCCGTGTCCATCTCAAAGCAAAGCGACGGTCCAGGAGAGCACGGATCCGCTCTCAGCCTCCTTTCATAGCTGAACTCAGGGAGCCTGGGAGCCTGAGGTCGAGTCTTCCTGGCCGGGTTCAGGAAGTAGCAGTACGCGCAACGGAATGCTGATGGGAGACGTCGAAAACGGGAAGCGAGATTTAACAACCGCAAAAGAGACGTGACCAATTCAGTGGGTGATTTTGATCTTACCGAGATATTCAAATTCTTCTTTCAAAGCCATGCCGTTATGAGAGAAACACTGCTGGCAGATCAGAGCATATCTGCAACAATGTTCCAGAAGATTTAATGGATGGTCAGTTCAGTGGAATCAGTTCTTCTTTTAATGCAACGTTCCTAAGGAACAAACTGAAAGCTGCCAACAAAACTAGGTAGTACATAATTTGTTATTACACACAGTCAGTGTTAGAAGTTTCTTTTCTGACTTTAAATTGTACAAACATACCTGACGACTAATCTTCTCAGATCATGTCTAAATTGGCTGGTTATCTATCAAATTCTTTCTTTTAAGCACAATCTACAAATGTCCAAGAGGGCTGAGTTCAGATCCCTTACTGAAATTCAGTTCAAGCTTTAATTTTCCATTCAAATAAAATAAGTTTATTTGAGTCATTTTCTACTGGTTGTGTTAATGTTCCAACTATTTAACTCTTGATTTGATTAAAACTTAGAGAATAACATCACAATCCCAGCACTCTTATCTCTGACAACACATCCAAAAAGACTTCTCTACACAAGATGCAGTCAACTCTCCACAGAAAGTCATAGCTAAATGCTAGGCTTTCATTTTGTTAGCTTCTTTTGTCTCGTTATGATTTTGTGACAGTACTGTTACGTAATAAAGCTTATTAGTGAATAAGCTTTAAAATCAATCTATAGATGTCCTTTGTTACGGTACTTCTGTAAACGGTCAGCGTTTTTCTTCTGTGCATGAAGACCGTTCACAGTCAGACTGCGGTCGTAGAAAAATAAAATAAAAAATGGATTTCAGCAAAATAATGGGAATTGAGAATTAGCACCTCCTGTGTTGATGTAGCCTAAGACTGCAACCATTTAAAACAGTCTTCTACCTCCTATGTTTTCACAAGAAAACAGCTTGTTTTTTGTAGGATTTCTATATGACTTTGCAGTTTGAATTTGATTAAGACAGCAATAGTGGAGCTTAATAAGTATGTTGGGGAGTACAAGTTACAAAACCTAATCTATTATAGGCTCTAAGTCAATAATGGGTCTTCTACCTTTTCTCTGGTCCATCTCCTACCAGATACTCGATGACTCGGTCAACTGTTCCTCTTTCTCTGGGCAGAATAGGTCTTGGTAATGAAGGAACAGGGGAGTACATGCCTGCAACCAAACAGACCAAATGCACAGAAATAATTATAGAAAAAACCAAACATACAACCTTTATACATATACTAATGATACAGAACACATAAAACTAAACCCAACCCCCCCAAAAAGCAGGATGTTCTATATTTTTTGTCACTTAGCTTCAGAAAGTGAAACTCGTACATAAAAGGTCCTGCAGAATTCTTCAGTTCATGAGAACATACCTACACCTCTAATCGGGGTGCATGGTGTCCTCTCTACACCTCCCTGGAGTACAGAAGTGTTGGGGGTGGATTTCTCTGGAGGTCCTCCTGGAGCTGACAAAGAAACAACATCTGATGGAAAAGTAAAAGCTGACAAAAGACACTCAAAATGTAGAAGAACTCAGCTAAAAAGGACACTTTAACAATGGCAAAAGAGACGTGACCAATTCAGTGGGTTACGTCTGAATTGGTCAGACGTGACCAATGAGCTTTTGGAACAGCTCATTCCAAAAGTTGAATGAGCTGTTCATTCCAGTAGCCCTTGACTTAACTTTTCTCATGCAATCTATAATTCCTAGAACCTCATGGCTGTGATGTTGGTCAGAGATACAAGTTCTCATAGACAGCTACATAAATCTGACATGATTAGCAGCTAAGGTAGCAGCATCATCATTTCAGCAGACAACAAGGGTTCACAATCCTGAACCCAACCCAGGTGCCAGGTGCCTCGCCTTCCAGGCCAAGGCGAGGCACCTGGCCAGGCTGCAGCAACATGTGGATTGTCCTACTGATGAATGCTATGGTAATGTTGTAGATGGTTTATATGCAATCAACATAGGAAAACATTTTCTTACCCACTGGTCCCATCTGAGGTCGTGCACCTGGTGACAGAGTCATTCCTGTGATATCCGGGGAGCCCATCGGTCTTATACCTGCACCCCTTTGACGAATTTCTGCTGAAAAGACAACTTTATACTTCCTTTGCTGATCTAATGACACAATTCAGGAATCCAGGTTATCTGAATAACTGTCATGTCACTGAAATAAACTTTATTATGCATTTCAAAAAATGATTCTCAGTATGTAGATCTATAACACGCAGAGTGATGCTTTTCAAGCAAATATTTCAGTTAATTTCACAGTTGTGGCTTACGACTGATAGTATGAAAAATTCAGCTACATAATGTAAACATCAAACAAAACCATTTTTTTTTGTTCCAGAAAAATTATGGCTGCCTTGGCACAACTATATGGAAGAGTTCTGACTTGACATCCCACACAAGAAGGGCAAGCAAGACAAGTTCAGGACTGAAAAAGGTGTGTGTTCAGAGTGCTTTTCCCTCCAGTCCAGACCAACTCTGAAAAACTGATGCTTAGTTTAGCTCTTGATCCATAAAAACAAAGTGTTTTATTTGCTTCTTTTAGTTAAAAATTTAAAGTTTGACTAAAATATTATATAAAAGTAAGAATCTTTTGTAACAGAACACATAAATTTAAGTAAGTATAAGGCTTCTCGTATAGAAAACACTGAATGCAAAAGAAAATACTGAATGTTTTAACATTTTAAACATTTCTTTTTACCAAGTAATGTTAACATACGGGGCTGCAGGTGATAGTAAAATAAGAGCCATTTGGGAGCTAACACCAAAATTCCCCTCACTATTAACGATAAGCCAGAATCATCAAAAGCAATATATATATAATGTTTAAACTACAAAATCCTGTGTGAAATACATCTACAGAATGGATTAGTTTCACTTTTAAAATTGACTTTAATGATATTCAAATGTATTATGCTAATTTATTATATGCCCAGGTTGGGGTTAGACAGCTACAGTTATAGCTAGACCCAACCATCTCTAGCTGTAGTTCATTTTTCCACAAATAGCCAACAGCATAGCGCTGACTGGCGTACCTTGACCAGGCCTGGGAGTCAGCTGAGGACCCACTGGTGTCGACTCCAGTCTCTACAAAACAAACACAAGTAAAATACAAACAGAAACCTGGCAGCAGGTAAACAGATGATGTAAAAAAAACTCCAAGATCTCTTCACTTACATGTCTGTTTTTAGCTTCAGGATCAAAGCGCTCAAGGATGAGCTTGGCATTCTTGTATGTCTCTGTTTCCATCACTTCCTCCAGCTGAACTCAGAAAACCAGAGGAAACGTCAGTTGCAGGTCAGAAAATAAATTACATTCAGAATAAAAGGATTCAATAACCAAAAGGTTTATTAAATTAAACCAACAAAGTATTAGAGGTTTTGGCGTGGCAACACTCACTGAAAACGATGACGAAAATACCATTTCATTAATCAACGTGAAGTATACACAACTTACAATTTTTTTCCTAGCAGCTTTCAGATCTTCAAGTTTGTCATCTAAAAGAAGACCAAGAATAATTTCAGTTAAAATTTTTACAGACTGAATATCTGCCTCAGAAGACTGAGGACTTACTGTTTCTCTCAGTAAGTTTGGAAAACAGGAAAAGCAGCAGCTTCCTGATGAACCACACACTGGAAAAGATGGAAACAAGACAGAGGTTAGTGTTTCACCCAACATTTTCAAATTTGTCTATCATCGCTCTTGCCTCAGTTTTTATTGCCTTGCTAAATTCATAAACTGCAATCAAACCAATACAGAAAACACAGCATAGGACAAATCTAAAATATCAACTGGACACAGTGATATTTAAAAGACTGTTTGGATAGGTAATGAAAAACAAAGACTCACAGTATGGGGTATATAAAGAAAGGCAGGGCCATGGCTAGTCTCTGTAGCCATTCATCAGGCAGGTAGAGACAGTAAACGATGAAAGAAGTGAACAGGTAAAGAACAGATGAGTAAAGAATTAAGCGACCGACCCAGAGCTGCAGACAGATAGAAGCACATCATTCAGGTCAAAGAACAAACAACTAAGGGTTACTCATGTTTGATTGTTTTCTGCCTTTACTTTTTGTAATCGCTGATTTTTGCCTCTGAACTCCTCCAACTCCTTAATCTCCTATAGAACACAATAATATTATAAACTTAATTTGGTGGAAAATAATACAAGATTCATGTTCTAGAGGTTATGCCAGCCAAATTGTACACTGAGAAGAATCTGAAGCTTGTGTTAAGTTCTAGACAATCCAGAATTCATCACAAATGCAACTTTTACTGAGTCCAATAGAACTATTTCATCTGTACCTTCTCCAGGTTCTCCAGCTCCTCTACTGTAGTTTGTTTTGTCTGGAACGAGAATAAATGCCAACTTCATTAAGTCATTCATTTATGAATCTAAATAAAGCAAATGTATTGATAAAATTTATATTTTTGCCTGAATGTCAATTTCAAAATTGTGCATTTGTTCAACCGCTCACATTCATCTATCTCCACCTTTTATCTTGATAATGATAATTCAATAAACTCTGACAACAACACAAAGCAGATGGTGAACAACATTTTACAAAAGTTTGACACATCAAAGTATTTCCTCATACTGTGAGTTTCTAAAACATAAGGTTTTATCACTGTGTATTTGTGAATCAAATTTTTTGTACATTTTAGTACATGATTAATTTTCCTTGACGAGTGGATTTTGCTCATTGATATAATATCAATGAGCAATAGGGTAGCAATAAGAAATCCACAGCTGATTTTCAGCTTTAGCATCCCGAGTGCATTAAGGGTTACTAAAGCTGAAAAGCAGCAGTGGATTTCTCTTTGCAAGGGTAGCTAAACAAAGTTTTCCATAAATTCAACATTTTGCAGACACTGCTCTACTTTTCCAAACCTAATTCCACCCTCCCTTCCTCACATGTATTTCTGAGCTTACATCTTGGTTCACATATAATTTTCTTAAATTAAAACAGTGACGAAATCCTCCACATTAGTGCCAAATCTTCCCTATTTTAAGCTAGCAGTTTCTCCATTTCTGTCGACAAATCTCTTTTTCTCCCTTCTTTCAGGTCAAACAACAGTCTTCTGTGTGGCAGTCGCTAATAAACAAAAAGGACTCAATTATAGGAGTTTGACCTCAGTGTTGAAAATCAAGTCCAAGAAAACACAAAAAGTTTGAAGAATCTATTTAAAACGTAAATAATTCCTGTTTGCTGAAGCAAACGTTGAAGAAAACTTGCTGAATCTGCATATAAAGCTTTTCATTTCAAGGAATACACAAATAAACTAATATTTAAAGATAATAAGGCTAACTTTTTCTAATGCCAATATAAAGTCATTTTAACTTTGTCAAGTTATTGAGGCAACAGTGGAAATGATGGTAGGTGTTCATCCTGGAATCAGGACAATCCAACAGCTTACCAATGTCAGCATGTGAATGTGTGAATGACTGAATGTAGTCTAAACCACTTCGGGGTCCTCTGAATTTGATAAAACACAATATACGTACATGCTATTTACCATTTATTAGTCAATTAGTCAAGGAAAGCCTTGGCTCTTGGCCAAGATGGATGGTAACCACATAGATGAAAGAACAAATCATTACCACTACCTCCAATGTCACTGTCAGTTATATGATGACATTGCTGAGGCACAGCTGTCATCTTCTTAGTGGTACAAGATTTTTATGTTTAGAGAAATCCAATCTTCCAAGTTAGACTAACATTTTTTTAAGGGTTTACGTACCTTCCATCGGGATATTAACGCCCCCATAACTGTGACAGAGACAGAGACCTGCTCTGGTTCACTAACGTTTCAGGTTCACTGAAAAACAGAAAGGTTTTAGTTTTATGCTTTTAAAGAGAAAAAACACAACCTTTACAGTTGCAGCATTTTATTTAACTAATGGTAAACTGCACATGTAAACTTCCATGACGCCAAGATTAAGAAAGCCTCCCTTAGGACTTTCTTTGTTTAACCCCTGCCTAAAGTTCATTTTACAAGGTTTTGAAAGTACAAGACACACATTGACCTGGACAAACATACAGCAGGATAGAGTGATATCATAAAGACATGTTTAGACATCTGGAAGGGTTTGCAGAGAAATTGTGGAAGCCACATGATTTTATATTACAGAATGGCCAAACTACCAACTGCAGGGCCTAAAGGTGAAAAGAGCCTTAATAATTAACCAGAAAATATCAAGTTTATTATGCTGCATAACTGCATAATATTCCCAAATCAGTACTAATTTGTAAATCCAGTGAGTATTTATTCCATGTTTTCCACCTTTGTTTTGAAATTAAAATATCAGTCATCTAAGACTGATCATCTATGCGTTACCAAGGCATTTCATGTTTTACTGTGAGAATCTCATTGCATCCTTTGCTAATTTTAAACTCCATCTACATTATCAGGCAGACTGGGATTCGAAAATTATTATTTCCATCAAAGGAAAAAGTTCTACATAATGCGTTTCATCAAGATTAAAACCATAAAATGTTGACTACAAACACAACCCCACACAACCTGATGTTTCCAATAAATAACATATTCCCTCGTGACCTAAATGAGTCTTGTACTAATTTGCTCTCTTTGTATCATTATCCAACGACGACTCCAAAAACATTCACGGGACATGAACGTCATATTCATAACGCAGCAGTAGTTTCTTCATTTTTCGCAGGTATATTGGTGATTGGTATTTCACCTCCAGCAGCAGAGAAACAAAATCATCACAGAAGAGTCAATGGTGACGGAGGTTAGCTAAACCGACAGCATGCTAACGCCACCACAACACAACACAGAGCCATTTTATCTGGCCTTTCTGAGCCACACATACCTCCAGCCTCTTGGAAGTGTTTATTTCCGTTTTCTCAAACAGGCGAAATATCCTGATATAACCTCATTTAACAAGTACCTTTTACGTCACTTCCGCCTCTCAACCCGCCTCTCAACCTCCCGGGTTGAGAGGCGGAAGTGACGTAGAATTACTACGCAGCCCATTACGTCTGATGGTTTTGTTTTCTCAGTTAAATGAGGTTATGTCGCGATATAACCTGGTTATTAATATCCAGGTTATTAGTACCTAACTATTAATAAGGACATTTCAAATTTAAGAAAACATAATGTGTAACTCAATATTTCAATGTTTAAATTATTTCAGTAATTCAATTCAAAAAGTGTAATTCAGAAATTGCCACGTCATATTACTATACATCTTCCCTTATGAGGCGCTGTGAAACAAGAAATGAGGCATAAGTCTTGTGTGGCTTGTAGGCTCATTTTATTTGCTTCTGGTGAAAATATCTGAAACATGTCATTTCATTACCTTAATCATATTTGTTTCTCCGTTCCATCCCTCACAGATGCGATAAATAAAACGTTCTGCTAAAAAAACAATGTACAGCGACAACGTGCCACACAGCTTTAAAATTTTAAAGAAAGAAAAATAGGAGCAACACAAACGAGTAATGGCAAGTGATTGAGAAAAACTGCCCTACATTTAAAATTAAATCTGATTCATGAATGAAAGGAAAACACAAAGAGACAAACACATCTTCACATTCAGTGTGAAACTTTGACTGGAAACAGAATAGCAACATGTGGATCTTGGAATTATCCCAGCTTCCATCTTTACAGGGCTGGAAGAGGAAGAAGTTTCCACTGAATTATTTAGAAGATTTTAAAAACCAACAGAATCCATGAATGTGAAAAATGTGCTTGAGTAAAAGAGAACGATAGAGACTGAACTACTTGTTCAAGAGTGACAATGCTCCTCTAACAGGAGGCCGTTTAGGCTCACTCAGGACAGAAGCACTGAGGAATAAACACTGAACCAAAATCCAGGATACAGAGGTTCAGTGAATTTAGTGTTGAAGGTGTAGAGATGGATCAGTGAGTCAGAGGAAATGCTGAAGAAGGACAGAATGCCAGCAGGACAGTCCACATACACTCCTACTCTGTTAGAGTCAGAGGACGAGGGAATGTTTGTTGCATTGTTATTGTGCAAGGCAGTAAAACCACCTTTAAAGCATCTCAGACACCAAGACTGATCATCCCATCCAAACCAGCAGTCTCCTTTCCTCTTGATTCCTCTGTAACTCATTGATATGTCAACATTTCCTTTCCACTCAACCTCCCAGTAACAGCGACCAGTCAGACCAGTTATACACAGCAATTGAGCAGGGTCAAATCTGTCTGGATGATCAGGATATGACTGAAGCTCCTTCCAACGTTTCACCTCCCTGTTGTCTTCAGACAGTTTAAGGCTTTTGTTCACTGTGTTTGTGTCAATGGTGAGTTCACAGGAATCTGATGGAGAGAGCAAACATCATCCAGCTGCAATTATTGATCATTTATTGACACTTTGCTGATGACTCCAAAATGAATGATGTGATGTTTGAAGATGGTTGAATGTGAGCTGCTTTGTTTTCATGAATCAAATGAAACAAACACTTACACTTCCTCAGACCTGGTGTCAACCATCGGACTCCAGCAGGCTCCACCCTGAAAGGAACAGGGAGATCAGACAATTGGTCTCTTTCAGTATGTAGACACAGACATTACATGTCACTCTCACACACATTGTCCTACACTGAGGAAGAAATAATGCAGCATTTGAACACATCCACTTCTCCAAAGAAAGAAAGTTTGAGAGCATACAGATGTCTGGGCTTTGATGACGGAGATGAAAACATTTCAAACTGCAATGGATGTAGTAAGGACAGTTGGTGCTGCTGTAGCACAAATCATTTCACAAAAATTCAACAAAAACTTAAAACTTCTACAGTTCTAGAGGACAGAAGATCTCAGCTCTGTTGAAAAGCTGCCTGTCTTCAAACTGATTCAGTGTCAAAGAATTACTTTCAGATGAAGTCAGACTAAAATGTAGGATTGTCACGCTTTGACAGACCAAAAGAAAGTTTGAAGTTCTGCTCCTGTTCAGCTCTACTTGGCCAAATTAAGCCAAGGAAGTTTTTGGAGCTCTTTCCTTTGCCCAAAGGTTCATTACTCACTAGTCACATTTGCTGCTGAACCTGTGACAGCCTTGTTACTCAGATCGTATTTTCAAAAATTAATAATTATAATATTGTTACAAAGATTTTGTCAAACTTATGTTTAGTAACAGTAGACTCAATTAAATAAACAGTAATCTTTTTAGTTATTAAAATGATCTGTAGCCAAACTAATCCTGCTATATCTTGATTGTCCACAATTCTTTTATGTCATAGACTGCTTTGACCATGTTTGATGTTTTAGATCAACATCTTCCCAGATGTCATATATTTTCTTCGTGCAATCAACCAAGTTTATTTGTGTAGCATATTTCAGTAATAATGCAGTTCAAAGTGCTTTACATCACAAAAGCACAAAAATATAAAGTTGTTAAACACAATAATCAACCATTCGTCACCTTCTTAAAATAATTGCCTAAGTCATTTTTTTTCAAAAATGATTTTTTTGCCTAAATCATCTCTTCATGATGCTGGCCACCTCTGGTAAAATTGCCTACATCCTCAATTAAGCAGATCATGCCATTCTAACCCTTTTGTATAATTGCCTATGTCAAGAGTGTGACTTAGGCAATTTTATTTTGCCTAAGTCACCAGACAAATTGACTTAGGCAATTTTAGAAGTTTTTCAAAATGGTGGATAATTCAACCTGTGATGAGTCCTCCTCTCCTGAAGATGAAAACAGCCTATCTATGGTGGCAACAACTTTAGAACAGCAGGAAGAGGATGTTGAATTAAAAGATGCAGGCAAAAAGAAAAGACATAAACACCTCAGTTCAAGAACATGGAAGCAAAATGAATCCAAGCAGACACGTCTGAAAGGAATGTCATACAGGAGCAAAAGTGGCAAAGAAATAAGTGCAAAGATTATGGGTCCTCCCTGCAACTCCAAGTTCTGTCAGCGAGTCTCAATTCGAGACTGCCAAGTCCTTACAGAAGAGCAGCGGCAGTGGGTATTTGACAAGATTTGGCCAATGAACACCTGGGAAGAACGTCGGTTATATGTCACCACTTTGGTCACAAAGACTAGCATGAAGCCAAAAATAGTTACTGAGGGATCCCGACGCAATTCATCATTTTCCTACCAACTTAAGCTTGAAGATAGAACAAGTGTTAAAGTGTGCAAGGCACTTTTTTCTTCTACACCTGGTCTCCCTCTGAAAGAACCATTACAAAATGGCTGGATGATCCCATCAACCCTGAAAAACAAGCAGAGGTGCCTTCAAAATCTGGACCCAAAAGTGGCAAACAAACAAAGGTTGAAACTGATGTCAAGGATTTCCTTAAGAACTGGTTGAGGGACCAGCCCAGTTTTGACTCACACTACTTTAGAAGCACGGCTACCTACAAAGACAAAAAGTTCCTTTACCAAGGCACAACCATCTCCCAACTACATTGTAAATATGGACAGGCAGCTGCAACTGCTGGAGTGAGAGCTGTTGGAATCCAATATTTCACAGCTGTGTTCCATGAGGAGAACTACTCCATATTTATTCCAAGAAAAGATCAGTGTGATGTTTGTGTTTCATTCAAACATGGAAATATCAGTAAGGCTGCATACGACGCACGTCACCAAGAAGGATGAAGCGAGGCAAGAGAAATCTAGGCACAAGGATTCTGCTGATGAAGAGAAGTCCGTTTGGACAATGGACAGTGCTACTGTGTCCAAAAACCCAAGCCAGCAGCCTGTATTACAAAACAAAACTGCAGGTCCACAACTTTACCCTTTACCACTTGAGATCAAAGGAAGGCTACTGCTACGTTTGGGATGAATCAGAAGGTGACCTCTGTAGCGAGGTATTTGCACATCTTCAGTATCATCATTTTGAAGGTGTGATCAAAGGCCTTCCAGACCTCAAGGAGATCATAGTGTGGAGTGACGGTTGCGGTTATCAGAATCGCAATACATGTGTAGCGAATGCATTCTCTGAGCTTGCAAGGAAATATGGGGTGCTAATAACCCAGAAATACCTTCTTGCAGATCATACACAAATGGAGTGTGACAGTATGCATAGTAGTATTGAACGAAAAATAGTTGCAGATATCTTCACCCCAAGAGACTATGTCGTTGTACTCCAGACTGCAAGAATCAGGCCATCACCTTACTATGTGAAAGTGCTCAAGCACGATGAGTTCCTGAAGCTGAATGGATCTTACTTCTTCAGCATCAGACCAGGCAGAAACGTTGGAGACCCGACTGTGCATGACTTGCAGGCTCTTCAGTTTAGCAGTGAAGGCAAGATTCATTTCAAGCTGTCCTTTTCAGAAGACTCTGTGTGGGAAGAACTGCCACAAAGGGTGCAGGTACCAAATGGGCCAATGGCATGGATAAGTTTGTTTCCATGTGCTCTGCCAATCAAAGATAGAAAGATCCAGGACCTCCAGTCAATGAAACCCATCATGCCTGTCGAGTGTCATCACTTCTTTGACAATTTTCCACACTAATAGGCATCAGACAAGAACCTAGCAAAGATCTGGAATGAGAAATGGAAAAAATGCACATGCCTCCTCAGCATTATGTTTTATTAGTTTGTGCTGTAAAATTGCCTAGGTCACAAAGGCATGTTCAAAAATTTGCCTAAGTCATTTAATTCTGTCATGTTCTATGTTTGACTGACCTTGCTATTTGTATGTAAAAAGACATCTATTGTTACAACTTTTTTGATTAAAATTGTTTGTAAATATCATTTATTCAACAAATGGTTCAGTTTTTTGTGTTTCCTGAAAAATTGCAAAAAATGACTTAGGCAATTATTTTAAGAAGGTGACGCATTGTGAAAACCAGTAATAAACATTACATTTTGATGAATCCCATCATCAAAATCATCAATACACATCAACCATGTTGGTCAATGTTCCTTTTAATTCAGCCACTGCTGATGACAAATGCTCTCAGAAGCTCTGATGCTCGACCAAATTCCATACAGTAACCCATGAATCATCATGGCTTCACTTTTATCTTGAAACCGACATGCAAAATGAAGCAGTCATGTGTCCCATATAAAGCGACGCATTTGTTGTCAGTCAAACGATTGACAACATTGGGTCAGTCCAATTCTGTTACTTTTTCATCAGCCTCAGAATCTCACAGGTACATATCAATGGTGACTCTCAAAGAGCTAAAGTTGTGATCTTTGTGGTTCTCCAGGTGTATTTCTTCCCGCTAACATGTTCCAGAAATCGCAACTGGCCTTGCAACTCTCAACTAGAAGCTGAGAGTTCCAGAGTTGAAAGAAGAGTTTCCTCCATCAGATTGACCAGAGATTTCAGCTCACATAGCATTGAGTCTGAGCATTCAGAGCTCAGCATACTAAATCAGATTTGTTCAGTTGCTCACTGATCCTTTTTTAGACTCAAGTTTCTGTCCGAGTCGAATTATGTTTATCTTTTAAATGCTTGCAACAGGTGCCTTTATTACATCCAAGTAGTATTACTGTAACTCTCTCTGTGTTAGTGTTAGTCAGGTATGCCTTGATTGGTCCAGAATGTTGCAGTTTGTCTTCTGACATGATCTCAGAGTCATGAGAGTCTTTATGTGATCTCCAAATGTTTTTGCATCTTTCAATATTTGCTTTTCGCTGATTCACATATATGACTGAACATTTAGGGCTATAGACTCTGAACTGATAAAATTAACTACACTTACACAACAGGCAAGCCCAAACTGTTGAGGTTGGGGGCCCAGGAGATTTAGCCCTGTTTTACTTTGCTGTCTCTTTTTTCTGTCCATAACTTTGGAAAATATTGCATCCATTTTTAGCTTTTCAAATTAGATTAGACTCTAAATTAAACCATGGTCTTCTGTTTAAATCAACTCCCTACAGTAATGAGATGCAATACGGTGATCTTGTTAATTATTTTTAACATGATAAGTTATTATCAAATTCACTTTGAAGTTAGAAATTAATTCTTCTCCTCCACCAGAGCAAGATGCAAGAGGTTCCTCCATACCTGAGAACTTCCAGTTTCCAGTGTGGATCCTTCTGTCCTGCTAACAGCAGCTTCAATCCTGAGTCTCCAGGATTATTGTAGCTCAGGTCCAACTCTTTCAGATGGGAGGGGTTGGAGGTCAGAGCTGAGGCCAGAGAGACACAGCCTTCCTCTGAGATCAGGCAGCCTGACAATCTATAGGAATAAAGGGTTTTGTATCTATTTTGCTATTTTTTGCTTCTCATGCTTATTACATGTCTGTAAGTTTTCTGTAGTTGACATAAAATACTTTAGCAAATTTCACAGAAAACATTCAGCTTAAACAGTCACACTGCATATTCATAGGAAATTTTACTTTTCTTATTGGAATAACATTGATAACATCTTTAACAGATGATAATTTACAGAAACTGAGAATGTTGTACCTAAGAGTTTCCAGTCTGCAGTTTGGACTCTTTAGTCCAGCAGATAGAAGCTTCACTCCTGAATCCATCAGGTTGTTGTTACTCAGGTCCAGTTCTCTGAGACTGGAGGACTGGGAGCTGAGAACTGAAGACAGGGCTTCACAGCTTCTCTCTGAAAGCTTACAGCAGCTCAGTCTGAGGAGATAGAGAGAAAAATTGTCATTAAGTAATTAATCAAAAACCAATGTTCTCCTTGGAAAGATTGATGGAACTGCCTTATTTTACACATATTTATGTTGCCTGTTGTTGTGAACTGGTTAATAATAATAGAATTGAAACAACAAAAATCAATATTTACCTCATCGTTAGCATATTCTCACTATCAAAAATAAATGCAGTAACAATCTGTGTCCTTACAGAGCTTTCTTGGAGGCTTTAACCACTGGCAGCAGCCTCAGAAGAACCTCATCTGAAGCAGAGTATTTCTTCAGATCAAACACATCCAAATCTTCTGCTGATGAAACTAAGATGAAACCCAGAGCTGACCACTGAGCAGGAGACAGGTTATCTTTGGAGAGACTTCCAGAATTCAGTGATCGTTGGATCTCCTTTACTAGAGAACGATCATTCAGTTCATTCAGACAGTGGAACAGATTAATGCTTTTCTCTGCAGACACATTCTCACTGATCTTCTCTTTGATGTATTGAACTGTTTCCTGATTGGTCTGTGAGGTACTTTCTGCCTGTGTAAGCAGACCTTGTAGGAGCCTCTGATTGGTCTGCAGTGAAAGTCCCAAGAGGAAGCGTAGGAATAAGTCTAGGTGTCCATTTGGACTTTGCAAGGCCTGATCAACAGCTCTCTGAAGGAGAGACTTTGTTTCTAAAGTCTTAGATTTCAAAGACATTGTAGATGTTTGTGTTTCTTCCATCAGATTGACCCCAGAGTTGTTGAAGGTCAGATGAACATGAAGAGCAGCCAGAAACTCCTGAACACTCAGATGGATGAAGCAGAACACCTTGTCCTGGTAAAGCCCTCTCTCCTGTTTAAAGATCTGTGTGAACACTCCTGAGTACACTGAGGCTGCTCTGATATTAATGCCGCACTCTGCCAGGTCTGATTCATAGAAGATCAGGTTTCCTTTCTGCAGCTGATCAAAAGCCAGTTTTCCCAGAGACTCAAGCATCCTCCTGCTCTCTGGACTCCAGTGTGGATCTGTTTCAGCTCCTCCCTCATATTTCACCTTCTTCACTTTGGTTTGAACCACCAGGAAGTGAATGTACATATCAGTCAGGGTGCTGGGCAACTCTCCACCCTCACTGGTCTTCAACACATCATCCAGAACTGTAGTAGTGATCCAACAGAAGACTGGGATGTGGCACATGATGTGGAGGCTTCGTGATGTCTTTATGTGGGAGATGATCCTGCTGGCCTGCTCCTCATCACTGAATCTCTTTTTGAAGTACTCCTCCTTCTGTGGGTCAGTGAACCCTCTGATCTCTGTCACCATGCCAACATACTCAGAAGGGATCTGACTGGCTGCTGCAGGTCGTGTGGTTATCCAGAGGAGAGCAGAGGGAAGCAGTTTCCCTCTGATGAGGTTTGTCAGCAGGATATCCACTGAGGTTGACTCTGTAGCATCAGTCAGGATCTCCTTGTTGAGGAAGTCCAGTGGAAGTTGACTCTCATCAAGGCCATCAAAGATGAACAGAACCTGAAATTTTTCTAAGCTGCAGATTTCTTTGGTTTCAGTAAAGAAGTGATGAACAAGTTCCACCAAGCTGAACTTTTTCTCTCTGAGCACATTCAGCTCTCTGAAAGTGAATGGAAATATGAACTGGATGTTCTCGTGTGCTTTATCTTCAGCCCAGTCCAGAGTGAACTTCTGTGTTAAGACTGTTTTCCCAATGCCAGCCACTCCCTTTGTCATCATTGTTCTGATTGGTTGATCTCTTCCATTAAAGATGTCTTCTTGTTTGATTATTGTTTCTGGTCTGTGTGGTTTCCTGGATGCTGTTTCAATCTGTCTGACCTCATGTTCATCATTGACCTCTCCAGTTCCTCCCTCTGTGATGTAGAGCTCTGTGTAGATCTGGTTCAGAAGGGTTGAACTTCCTGCTTTAACAATCCCCTCAAACACACACTGGAACTTCTTCTGTAGACTAGATTTAAGTTCTCGTTGACAAGGTGCAGGACTTGTTTCTGAATGAAGAATAAATCATTTTAATATATTTTAGTTTAGAATGATTTTTCCATCAGGTCCAATCTTTGCAGAAATTCTCTTACTTCTTTGCAGACGGTCAGCCAGCTCCTCCTGCTTCATCATCCTCAGGAAGTTCAGTGTGATCTCCATAACTGCCTCTCTGCTGCTCTTCCTCTGCTCATCATCCTCAGCTTCCACCTCTTCCTCATCTCTCTGGCTCTCTGGGCATTCTGGGTCATCTTGATTCAAAACATTCTTGATCTTCTTCAGCTCTTTCTTCATAAAAGTCACAATATTGTCCTCCAGCAGCTGAAAGAAAATAATATATGAAGGACACATCAGACTGAAATTATGGAACAAAACATCAAACCCATGTTAGACAGATTTGTCTACAAGTTGCAGCATGGAGAGAAAATCCATGGAAAAGCAGCAGTTGTACATGTGCAGACCTTAAATATGGAGTTCAGCTGTGTTTGGTGCTGCTGGGTGTATGGACCACTGGGAACATCTGAGCTCTGCAGATCCACTCTGTGGAGGAATCAGGAACAATTAGGAAGTCTGTCAATATTCACCTGACAGTTTTCACAGATGAAATCTCCAAGAGCATCACAGCAAAACTCATTAAAAGAGAGCATCAAATTACAATTAATTATAAGGAAGTTAAGAAGAGGAAGATGAAATGAAAGGATGAAAACCAGTAACACCAGAATCCTCCAACAGATGTTCTTAATATAATTGTGAATATTCAGTGCTAACTGGGAGTAAGCTGGATTTCTGTTCTTGGTTCCTGACCGTGGCCTGGCCTCTGTAAAACTAATAAAGTCAGGATGAACTGATGGCACTATGGCAAGTTTGGCTTTATTTCTTATCCTGGATTTCTGAATCCTGCTTCAGTAATTTAAGAACCTGGTGAAGCCAATAGGACCACATCATTTGCAGAAAGCAAAGATGTAATCTCAAGGCCTCCAAAACGGATCCCCTCAACACCTTGGCAACTCCCAGAAATTCTGTCCATAAATGTTATGGACAGAATCAGTTACAAAGGGCAACCTTAGCTGACTTCAACTCTCACTGGAAACTAGCCTGACTTACGGACCAAGCTCTTACACCCGTTATACAGAGACCTAACAGTCCATATCCAAGTGCCTGGTACCCCATACTCCCGGAGTAACACCAGATCTTGACCCTTGATCCATGGATCAATGAACTACCTTCTCCAAGTCCTCAAAGCAATGATTGTCCAAACTCCCTTGCACCCTCCACACAGAAATGTGGAAAAAAGAGCCGAGCTCAGGTTAAACATGTTTTAGAATGAAAACATGTCAGACCTACTCAGTTCACAGAGATAGAGCAGTTAGATACAGCTCACCTCTCTGATGGTGGAGATCCAGGAGACTTAAAGTTCATGAAGTCATCCATTGACCCATCACTCTTGAAGGACACACAGCTGGATTCTGGTTTGAGGCTATGATAGATTATGACAGAAAAGAAACGAGGATTAAAACACACCAGCTTCTGTCCACATACTAGCCAATATTTCCATTATAGACCCATAAGAATAGGAACCTGTCGAACAATGGGACAAATTGTCTCCAAGTCAAATAATTACTTCATGTTTATTGCCTCTTCAGGTTCTATGTAGGAGAACTTAACAGAGGTTCTGCTACATTTGATTGATCCTATCAATCAAATCCTATCACTACCTCCATAGAGTGAGTTGTATTCAGTCAGAAAGTCAATATAAATATCATTCCATAAATGTCTGATCATTCATCATTCTTTCACTGATGAAGAATGTTGAAAGTTGTTGGTCATCAAGATCCAGGGAATGTGTTAGAAGTTGGTGAGTTTTTCCAGATGTGTCTTGTTGTAACACAGAGATCTAAACAACAGGCTGGTGTCACTCAGCTAATGATGTGTCACTGAATTGATGTTTGGAAGAACACACTGAGACCATGCTGAGCTGCTCTGTTCAGTTTGGATGAAGCACCACAGAGGACCAGCACCTGCTTCATCATCACATCTGTTTTGGTTTGATATATTGTGTATGTTGTGATCTCACCTTTGACCTTTGCTCTGGCTCTCATCTTCCCCAGACAGAGTGGTTTTAGAGGGAGGGTCTCCCTCCTCTTTGAACTCACACTGATCCATGCTGCTGAATTCACATCCACTTCAACTCACACACACTTTCTACCTTCACCTGCAGATGAAACACAAATCATTCATCTGCATATCATCTCTGATCATCCTTTACATCATTAGCGCTGGAGAAAGATCAGCTTCTCCTGACGCCTCATTTTCCTGTCAGTGACTTTGAAAAGACCCTCATCACCAGTTTCTGTTTCTAACTCCTATTGCACCTTGTATAAGAATAAATGTACACTGTAAAAATAACTTATTGAGCTGAAAAAGAACATTTGCCCATATTTAACAGAATGAAGCCAAACTTTACATTTTGTTCATTTTGTACAGTTTGTTTACATTTTTGTTCAGCCCTGGTTAAAGGTCCAAACATCCAGAAGCACAGTAGGCTTCTATTAGATATTATTTATTTCTATGAACTAAATGTATCTGATTGTTCTGCTGCTGTTCATCCTTTCTACACTCAGCCATTCATTACTGATCAACTATCAGTTTTAGATGAACTATTTCATTTCTTGGGTTCTGGTCCAAACTTTAGTCACTGAATCAGGAAGTTTTCTGCAGCTGTTTCTAGAGTAACATCCCTGACTCCTAAAAGGATTTCTGGGTTTAAAAGAAGCTGCAACATTCTACAAGCAGGCCCAGTTCCTCCAAAATCACTGATTTTAGTCAACATGGCCTATTGAAATCTCTAATTTCTCCATGTCTTTCCCTTCCTGGGTTACTAACAACATTAAAAAAGAAACTTACTTATTTTACCGTTTTTTATGCAGAAATCAAAGACATCAGAAGATCCCATCTGGTGACAGATTTTTTATATCAAAGCCCGAGATTCTGTAACTGGACTCGTGAAAATGAACTGGCTCTAAACTGGTTGGAGGCTCTACATTTTCTGTGATTTCATGAACAAACGACCTTGTTTAAAAACATTTATTTGTTTTAAATGTGGATTTAAGGTCAAATATTCCCAACAAGTTCTTTAAACTCCTCAGATTCTCTATTTGGGAAATAAAATTCTAACTCATAATTCTCCCACAGTGGAACAAAAGACTGATCACTTTTAGGGGGGAAAAAATGGTCTTTAAATCTGACTATTGGAAATAATTATTGTTTTATTGATGGATTTATTAGATGTAATGTTGACCTTTTGGATTATCTATCTTTTTAATAAATTCCACTCTAAAATGTTGAATCTGAAGAGGTTAAAATTTCCTGGTCTTATTCAATTCACCTTCAGGTTTACAGCTGTTATTTCAACATGAGCAGCAGATTTTTTACAGCTGCCATAAATAGGGTGGAGAAATATGTGATGGAAAAACCTTTTAACTTATCTAATCACTTACTACTTTATCAACTGGGCCTTTGTTCCTAACTAGACAGAACAAAGGGCATCTTATAGATCTGTTAAAATAATCTGTAAGATTTAGCTGGAAAAGCTCTAAAGAGACGATTCAGGTTTCAAGTTGACCTTTGAACATTTAGCAGAACAAAAGAAGGGCCTCTAGAACATGTTTTAGTCAGACTTTTTGGTTGGACATTTAAAGTTGTTTTACCTGAACCTGAAAGCCGTTCCTGTCTTTAAGCTCCCAGATATTTAGATTTTATGAAGCTATGAAACTTATTGGGTCAACAGAGTTCTGGTAATCTAAATATCACATCTAAACATCCGTTGTTCATCATGTTTATTTTCTCCAGTTCATCAATAATCTGTCGATTAATTTTCAAACAACAGAGATGAAACTTTGCTCCTGAAATCAGAAACAAACATGTTCTCCAAATATCACAGAGCAAAAAGAAACGGGAAAGTTTCTCCAAGTAGAAAAAAGAAAAACGCAAACTTACAGTTTGTTCAGGTGGTCCAAAGAGAAGATCTGAACTAAAGAATGAGACAGAGGTTATCTGCTTTTAGAAGGAGGCAATGCTTCACCTGCGTTGGAGGCGGGACAGGTTGGAGGGTGGAGCAATGGGAGCAGCAGTGGAGTCCCTGGAAGCTTCAAAGTTCAAAGTTTCTTTCTACACTCACCCATTTGGTTTCCAGCTGCCAGTCAACAGAAATCAACAAACACTCTCCACCAGCTCCATTTCCTGGTTACACGATAAAAAGCTGTGAGCTGCTGGAATCACTGTGTTCTCAGTGGTGACAGAGCGTATTGCATCCTGAAGGATCCACATCTGAACCCTGCAGCTGACTCTGGTCTTTAACAGGAAGTGAGGCGTGCCGGCAGCTCTGTGCTTTCTGCTCACAGCATTGTTGTAGGTTTCAAAGTCTGCAGGTTTTTCTCCAGTCTCACTCCTTCAGCATACTGAACAGAGGAAGGGCAGTTGGCTTTTTCTTCTGGTTCTACACACTTCTTTAGTTTTCACCCACATTGATGTTGAAAAATGTGTCTCCTTCAGACCATGAAGCTCTGATGTCTCCCTGCTAAGGAGGGATACAATGGCAGAACCATCAGCAGGTGCAGTAATGGAGCATCCTAGTCAAACAATACCACAAAAAGCTTATAATAGCATTTTGGAATCACATTCATGTCCAAAACACCTGCAGTTGGAGACAGTTGCCAGTGGGATCTTTGACAATTAAAATCCCCCAGTTTGGGATGTCTTTACCACAAAGTTTAAGATGAAGCTCTAGTAGCCAATATTAAGCATATTTAACCCATTCCCTGCTCTTACATGCGCTAGCCTCCTACAACAACTTTCAACCATTTTCCTGACCATCCATCACAGTCACTCTCAGAATAAAGCAGCAGACGCACCTTTGCACTTGTATCCCTGTTTGATGATTCCCCAGAGCTGCACACATGGAATGAGAAAAAGATGGAAATGTTACATAATGGAGAGAAAACAGACACAATCACAGCAGTCTACTGGGTTTCATGCCAACCTTTGGGAGTCCAGAACAGGTGTCAAAAAACACAAGTGGACTGGCAAGCTGCTTAGGACCAACGGGCCACCAGGGGGCCCAGAAGAACATCTAATTTCTTACACAAAGTGTAATGCTCACAAATTCCAATCTGCAGCTACATTTGTCATTTGACTTTAACATTTCTTTTGGTCATTTGTGGAGAAAATGAAAAACTCTCTAATGTAGGATCCAAAGAACTCATAAATATGTCAAACTTTTCTCATAATGTGACAGATTCCATCCATCCATCCTCAAGTAAAAGATGACATTATGTTTTAACACATTCAGCATGTTTGGTATCAATAAACATGATTCACTTGTGACACATCCAGCGACTGTTGAAATACATACAAATCCAGCACAATGTTCACAGAAGGTTGGCTTCAGATAGGTCATCTCCTGAAAGTTGTGAATGAATCCTGGTCCCATCTTACACTGGAGCAGAGGGTTGGCCCGGAGGAAATACGCGACCATCTCATCCTTGCTGATCAATCCGTCTCTGAGGAAGACATGCAGAGGAAGGAAACAGGAGCATCAGCTCAGCTGGAAATATTTTAGTCATGGACAAAGTTTATGGCAGTGATGCAAATGTGTTTGGCATTTAAATTGATAAATATTCATTGTTTTGGGGGCAGGGAGTCTTTTTTTTCTGCTTGCTTCTTTTTGCTTCTTTAGATCAATCCAGAGTTGTATGATTTTTGTTTTATACTGAAAGAAAATGCGGGAATCAATATTTTTATGCAGCATAAAAATAGAGGCAACACATCCCACAATCTAGCAGCCAAACAATTGCATAAAATAACCTTATGATTTTTCAAAAGCTCCTCTCCAGTGAGTTTTTGATTGTTTTTAATGTTGCTCCACTGTAAGGGGAAACTCTATTTATGACATAGTGATATAAATAAATTGGTGTGAATTCAGGCCAAACCAATAATTTGATTAACACATCAGGATGGAGGAAGTATGGGTCGGTTTGAAAGCTAGCAATTTCCAACTTTTGTAAATATCACCGTCTATGATCCCCAATCAGGTTTGTTACGTTCACAGACAAGTTATCTCCACTCCAACAAGAAGAAGCCACCAATAAACTGGTAAAAACAACTTGGGGAAAATAACTTAAGTCACTCTGTTCGATTCTCCCATCCTTCACTTCCGACGTCCGTCATGGCGCCTCGAATGATTAAGTGAAGCAGTTGCAAAGGGTTAATAGTTTGAATCATGCAGACCTGATCTGACTGTTTCCATAGCAACGATCAGAAGCAAGACATTGCCCAGAACTACAGTGAGCTCATTGTAGCTATGACATCATCAATGACATAGATCTATGACATAATTCTATGTCATAGATCTAAGAAACTCTGAGGCTATAAAAACTTGCATCTCAAAACCTCAGGTTTCAGTTGCATGTCTGTTTAGCCATGTCTTCAAATATGGAAGAAATTGTGGTGACAATGTTTATCCCTGTGTCTTTAGGGGTGGGTTACTTGGTCACCACAGCCATCAGAAAGACCATCAATGTTATAATGCCAAACCTCAAGTTTGAAATGACATTGCGGGATGAGAACCTGGACGTCTTTGATTCGTTCCTGTACAATCCTTCTCCGGCTGGAGAGGATTACTCAGAGGAAAGACTTTCCTTCCAAGACGAGTACGTTGACGACTTCAACGCTTTTCTGTACAATCCTTCTCCGGCTGGAGAGGATCGCTCAGAGGAAAATCTTTCCTCTGAAACATGGAATGAAGATTACGATGTTATCGATGCGTATCTTTTCAGGCGTTCCCCACCTGCGACGCAAACTTCTCCGGCTGGAGAAGTTTGCTCCTCTTTAACCAAAGAGGAGCTAAAAGACAACGCTGTGGAAGAGACTCCTCAGCTAGGAGTCTCTGATGATAGAAAAGAGAAGCCTGAAGTTTGGTCCTCTTTAACCAAAGAGGAACTAAAAGACAACGCTGTGGAAGAGACTCCTCAGCTAGGAGTGTCTGAAGATATCCAAGAAAAACCTGAAGAGCAGAAAGCTTCTGCTCCATCAAAAAGAGCACTAGAAGACTCTACTCAAAAGGATTCTTCTAATGTTGTTAAGGAACAAACTTCCCCGGCTGAGGAAGGTTTGAAGATCAGGAGGATTTCACCAGTCGTGGAAGTTTGGGGTGAAAAGAAAGAAGTGAAGACCAGTAAGGCTTGTTGTCGATTATCTTGACTGACAATATGGTACATCTGCCTAATTATTAGTATGTAGCTTCTTGTCCTCATAATATGGAACGACATATCCATCCATATTATGAGGACATAATATGGATGTCCTAATATTATATGGATATCATGGACATATCCATGATATGGATATATCCATATCATGGATATATCATGGATATCCATGGATATTTCATTTCATTTTCAATAAAATGTGAAAAAACTAGCGTAAAATTTAAGAGACAGTAATTACAACTGTCCATCCATTTTCTTCAGCTTATCTGGGGTCGTATCACGGGGGTTGCAGCTTGTTGCAAACCTTTTAGGATCTTAGCTTCCTCCAGTCTGCTTGGTCCCTTTTTATAGACGCTTCACTGTCCAGACTGTTGCCCCGATGAACACCAAGGTTTTTAAATTCTTCACCCATGATGGAAATTCTACAATCCACCAACTCATTCATTAATTAGTTAAATTGATTTGCTATGACAGCAGACAGAGGTCTTGGGTTTGAATCCTGGCCTGGGTTCTTTTTGCACGGGGTTTGCTTGCAGTTGCTATGACAACAATAAACAAGTCACAAACACAGAACTAGCTCTCCCATCCTCCTAACTTATAAACAATATAAACTTATAAACTATCACTCAATAACAATTTTTGAGTTCTTTTCCCACCTCTGTGTAATATTATAATAAATATCAGTGATATTTAATGTGGTAGTTATTGGCGACTGGCAAAATCATCTTATCTAATCCAGCTTTTATCTGCTAACTAAGACAGTCATGTGGCCTATGTTTCTGTTACTACATGTACTTTCCAGTCACCAGAACCCTTTCATTCACATGAGTTTGTATTTTCTTTACAAATCTGTTTAAACATTGATTGTATCCGTCTGTGGCTTTCAGGCTGCACAGCTCCTCCATGGTGTGCAGTAAACACTCTTTGTGTTCACTTGGCAGTGAAAACACCAATCCTATGCCCAGGATGGGAATTTTGAACCCTCTGCATTCATTGAAGGCCTTTCTGTAGTTGGAGTAGTTGTTGTTGGAAGAGACCAGCTCTGTCATCTCGCTCCAAATCTGGGACAGCAATAGGAAAACAGTATCATGTAATGAATAAGTCACAGTCGTTTCTGTGGCAACTCTTGTGATATAGATGGGTAAATAGATAGACCAGTTGCAGACGGGGCTCAAATTTTATTTTATTAATGTAAGTGAAGACATGGGCTGTTTGAAGGTCTGTTAATAATTAGCCACAGCTGAATGGGAGCAGAAATATTTTTGTTTCATCAAGACATTTTTGGCAATGATTAAAGCTATAATAATTGTGTAGGATTTCAGACATCACTAATAATTGTTGTGATGTCTCATAATAGCAATAAAGTATTAAAATACATACATTTGATATTTTGTTCTCTTCTACATATTTCAGACTGAATCAAATCCATTTTATGCATTTTTTCGAGTTGTGCAGTGAATTCAATGACTTATTTTATATTGAATGAACTGAAGATTAGACATTTTTTGTCATCTGAGATATTTTTGCAGATTTTAATCCAAAACTCATAATCTTAGTTTATTTTTTAAACATGTTTGCTGTTTTGATGTAGGTGTGGATATTTTTGAATCAATCCTCTTTAACATTCAATATAATGTCTGAACTTTCTTTCTAGTTGCAAGTTTATTTAGACCAGCAAGTTGTAAATTACATTCTATTAATGTAAATGATTTTGTATGAAATAATGAAAAACAATTGGTGTGCTGAGCCCTCCATGTTGTTTTGGGCTAATAACTTTTTTCTTGGTGGTTTGTTTTTCTAACAAAATGTTGTAATTTACTGTCTCAGGACATAAACCAGTCTGTAGTTGGTTGGATGGGTAACATAAAAAATAGTTTGTTCATTTGTGGATTCTTTTTTCATTCTTATAGTTATACTATAGCAAATGAAAGTGGTAAATTTAACCACTGTTCCAAATAATTTTGTATTGATTGTAGAAGATGTATGAAATGATGATTCAGCAGTTCTGACAACCTAGGGGAAGATTTAATATATATAATATGGCTTGTGCATAATGTGGTAAATATGGTTTGGGGCGTCTCATGAGCTCTGGCTTCGTAATTTATGATCTTTTTATGATTTTGTACTTTTGGATTTTCATGTTCTGTTTCCAGTTCTGTTTTAAATTCTAGTCCCTGTTATATTGTGGTTGCTCACTTTCTTTCATCCATTGTTTCAAACTTACTTCCTGTTGCTGAGTTTGTCACCTTTTTGCGTGGGTATTTTCAGTCATTATGTTAAGTTGCTTTCTGTCTCCTGGAAGTCAGTGATCTGTTCTTCTAATCAGATTAATCTCAGTTGTGTCTCTCCTCGATTTATGGTTTCCCAACAAATTTTACTAATCAGACGTCTGATCTGTTTTGCATATCTGTAATCATAATTGCCAGCATTTATTCTTTTGTCAGATTCCTCATGGGAGGGAAAGTTTTTTGTTTTCTTGTTGTCCGGTCTTGTTTTCTTGTTTTCTGAAGCTTCCACTGGTTTCTGCCACCCAGCTAAACTCAGGGACTTAGTGAAAAGATTTTAAGGTAGAATGGAATTGAACTGGATGAGATACACATAAGATGACTGGATTGTAAAATAGTTTTATTCAAAAGAATAAAAGTGGACCAAATTAATTTCCAGAAATTGTTTTTTAGACTCGTAAGCAATACAGTGTGTTCTCAGTATAGAAGACATAAATCTAACAGACAGCATAGCTATGACAAAAGGTACGTTGAAATCAAATCAGGGAGGACTCGTGATACATAATCTGTTTCCCATGGTAACATAGTACAGAAACAAACAAACAAAAAAAAGAACAGTTTCAGGAAAAATATCGGTTTGGGAGTTTTATTCCCAGAACATAAAACAAACAGTGACAATGAAAAGTCCAAAAGAGCTCAGGTTCTTGAGACAATCCGATTTTTCTTCTGTCTCTACATAACAGCACAGTGGTATTGCTTAGAATGTGAAGGACGTTTCTATATCAAACGTAATGCCCTTTCTTGGTCAACTGTTAATTATTGGCAGATTTCTGACAGGGTTATGTCCAAATGTTGTCATAATGACACATATTAATCAATCATCACCCACATGAAGTAAAACAACAAAAACAAAAAATACAAAGTACATTATTTTCTCCAAAATCTAGAGGTTCTACAACCCTCAGCAGCAGCTTTACAAACATCCAGCCTGCAGGTGACAACCAACCCCACAAAGGTACATATTAATGTGACCAAAATAAGAAAACTGAAATATTTAGAATACAAGCAGAACCCATCTGTCCATCTGCACCAACATCTCCAACTTTTAACTTATCCACATCAGGTTATTGTGCAGATCAGGATTTACAAGACCATGTGTTGCTCATATTCAGTAGAAAATATGTATGGCTGGGGGAAAAGACTGACATCTACTGGTTAAACTGTAGCTGTGTATGAAACTGATGTATGAAGTTTGGTAAGTATAGCAAAACTATCTGTTCTGACAGACAACAGCTGACATCTCTACATATTCAGACTGGAAGTGTGCTGGGCTTTTCTGTATTTTCTGTATCTTCTTCTCTAACCCCCAGCAGGTTTCCAGAGATGATCTCATTGGGTCTGGCTCTGGTTTCTTCCTGTTAAAGAAGAGTTGTTCATTTCTGCCAACTCCGCATGCTTGTTCAATTCCTTTCAGTAATATTATTCCATGAGGAATGGCTCTTTGCCAATAGACCTGAAACGGTCAGACGTTAGCAACAACACCTGACCGACTGAATGGCATTAAAATTCATATCACTGTTTGGTGTCCTCTCGCCCGGAACGCAGCTGGAGATAGGCACCAGCAACTCCCGACCCCGTTAGGGAGAAGGGTGACGGAAAATGGATGGATGGATGGATGTTTGGTGTCACAGTTGGGATCAGATGGGACTGTCACTAAATCTAATCTGTCACTATGTTTGGATTGTATTTGGATAATTTACATAAAATATTTCAAGATAATTACAGGTGAATTGGAGCCGTGTGTCCTGCAGAAACTTATTCCAGGACACGAGTTGGGAATGATGCCACACCTGTTACAATTCAACAAAACAGCAAGATTTGCTGTTTATTTTTGGTGCCAACTACCATTAGCTTTGTGACCAAATGTATATATATATAAAAAAAAAGAAAACTAAAGTAACATGTTCATAAATAGAGGTCACACAGAAGTTAGGATGCACTTCTTACAGGCATAACTTGTAGGAAGTGCAAATGAAGGATTTTCATTGGCTGGCTCGGCATCACTACATCCCCCAGCAGCCACAATGGATATTTGAAGTCACTGCTGCTTGGCAAGCCTCAATGTTCCTGTTGGCATTCTGACTCCAGGGGGCGCTCTTGTTGTGGGAAACTGAAATGTTTGCGCCAAAAATGTTGGACACTATGAAACCTGATGGCACTGTGCGTAAAACAGGACTCAGTCATCACCCTAATGTAGACAATATAAAGTGCTATTTTAGAGGTTTGTAAAGTGAATTGGTTTTTAAACATACATGGGATTGACATGTATGTTACATATAAATGACTGGGATCTTTCTGTATGTGGGACCACTTCAAACCAGTCTGGATTGCTAAACCTTGTTAAACCTGTGACTCTTCCCGGGTTGGACGTTGTGATTCTTGTGGGCTATTAAATCCCCTTAGATTACAGAACACTGTGCCAGCTAACTCAGGATTACTTAATCTGAAACTACCTTTAAATCCTTTACAAAATTTGTTTCTGACAATTTTTTGATGTTATTGACTTGGATGGGTTTTTTTCTGATGCACTTCGGGACTTTTTGTACCTTTTTTAGTCTTTCATGTAACTGTATTGTAAGTACTAAATAAAACCCAGTATGCTGGAGTCATTACTTCTCCACATGTGTCCAGGTTCAATCCTAAAGGAACTTCTTTCCTTTAGGATTGAAATCAGCATTTCAAACAACTTTTCAAATTTACTCAGATTACTGATGTCTAACATATTTTTATAATGATCTGAAACTTTTAATTGGGACAAAAATGCAAAAACAGAAGAAATGTGTAAGTTTCTGCCAGGCGTCTGCCTCATAATCAAAACAGTAAAACTACTATCAGGTCAGTGAGGGGTGGTGGGTGCACTGATCACTGACCATGACCATAAAACATGTTGTGAACAGCAACATGGATGGGATAAAATGCAAGTCTAATGAAATACTCCCACTTCCGAGCCACATAAAAAGTCGTTTTTGTGTGCATGATCCACTGCAGCCTGACAATGCTGCTGAAGAATCACCACCAGGGTTTCGTCTTTGAGGAGATGCGTGGATTTGTGCAGACGCTTGTTAGATCTTGCTGATGGGCAGCCAAAGGTTCCGTCCAGGTCAGTGCAGGAGCAGAAACTGAGGCCAGCTTACTCACAGTGTCTACCTTCGTGGATCGGTGCATGTGGTCTGGGAGCTGGACCACAGAGGAGGCCTTAAGAGTCAGCAGCAGGTTTTTCCCAGGAGGTAGCCCTTCATGCTGCAGAGGCCCAAACGGGATCTGATGAACTGCTTCCAAACCGTAGATGAGGGTGCTTGCAACGGTCAAGGTGTCTGAGTTTTTCCCGGGTGGGAATTGGATCCACTCCGGACCTACGAGTGATCTTAGGTCCGGAGATCTAAGATCACCGGACCTGCCCTCAAAGACGTTAAATCCACACGGCGCAGTGAGGATTGGTCACGCTGCTTTTGTTTTGGAATAAAATGAAAGTGCTCTGCTACACCAGGAGAAAGAAGTGAGGTTATTATTTAAATTTGGCTGCAGTTTTATCATACAGTCGAGTCAGGTGCCTCCATGTGACGTCTTGAGAGGTTCTGACCCGTGGAAGAACAGCAGAGGAGTGGAGAGGACAAAGTGGGGTCCGATGTCAGTTTTCAGCCAGAGACAGTGCCAGAGCTGCCTGAAGCGCTGCCTCTTCATCAATGCTGTAATCCTGACCAAGGAAACAGACACAACAGCCGTCAGCTGCTGCTGCTAGGAACTTTGCTCAACATGAAACACTTTGGTCATTCCTAAAACTAAAAGACTAGATTTCTGACAATAACGCAAAGACAAAAACTTCAAAATTGCCAAATTGTGTGTGTTTTTCATATTTTTTAATTAGTAGAATATCAACAAAGATTTGTGCATTCATAATGGAAACACAGCTCCAGTCAGAAGTTCACATCCAGTCATCATGTTCAGTGGTGATTTTTGATGCAGTCTGGAATTATTATATAACATAAATCTGCAATGATGTTTAAAAGCAACAACTGAATGTAATAAGGACAGATCAAGTCTGTTAACTACCAGGGGACGAGATGGACTTTGAATTTTATCCAGATTCTTTGTGAGATTTTAACTACCAGGGGACGAGATGGACTTTGAATTTTATCCAGATTCTTTGTGAGATTATGATAACAATTATGATCATTTAAAAAAAACAAAAAAGCTGTTCTTGAAAAACATTCCCATTTGAAATATGCTTCTTCAGGAGATTGTTTACTGATACAAGTGAGATTTATATAACTAAATTACACACAGTAACTGAACTTGATCATATTTTAGAATTTACTGATATTTATTGATACACTGTGGAGAATAAAAAAAAGTACATTTTTGTTTTGTGTTTTATTTAACATCGATAATTGTAATTTATCAAGACAATGACAAATCAAAATTCCAATCATGATGAGAAATTTTTTCATGATAAGTAATAAAAGACACTCAAACCTGCTGTTAACATCTTGTCAGCAATTATGACTCTCTGTAGTGTGGAGTTTCTCTTTGTCAGCATATGAAGCATTTGTTTGGCAGCTCTAATTGGACCAACCGATACCAAGTCAGAACCACAGAAAAATCCCAGCCATTCAGTGAAGATCAGAGATGTAGAAAAGTAGATTTTCAGCCTAAGAACTCTTTTGAAAACCATAAATGTAAGCAGTACAAGTATTAAGAGTTTTTTGTGGTGTTTTCCATAGAAATATTACAAATTGTGTAAGATTTTCTTCAGCGGACATAATAATTATGACCTTAACTGTAACTGATTTCATCACCATTTATGTGGTTTTCTATAAAACCACATAGTCTCTACTGCAGTGTTTCTGAATTCCAGTCCTCTGGGGCCACTGCCCTGCATATTTTAGACGTGTCTCTGCTCCAGGACACCAGATTCAAATGACTGCATGAACTCCTCTGCAGAATGGACCTAAAACATGCAGAACCTTAAACTGTCTTAAGATTCCTGTTCAATTCTTCAATTTGCTTTATGAAATCGAAGAATTGATTTCATACTGCCATATACTGCCATAAACTCAGTTTTATGGCAGTATACCCATAAAACTGAGTTTAGAAAAATAACCAAAAATAAATATTACATCAGGTAGGATTATAATTATATAGAACTGGACTTACAACAAAGGTGTCGTATGAGAACTTATGTCTGTGAAGAAGATGCTGCAGAAAGTTGGAGCTCTTGTAGGTGGGGTCTCCCCATGGCATGGCTGAACACACTGGGCACACCTGTAGGAACAAAAACATCAGCGCCATCCGGTCAGGTTTCTGGACCAGCTGATATAAAGTTCACAGCAGCACAACGTCATTTGGTTGGAGCGACTCGTCCAACACCGTTTAATGTCCAACATTCCTAACAGATTAGAAGAATCATCCTTTTTTTTTTTTATGGGGGGGGTGGGATTTGGTGTCTATCCTCAAACAGCCAATCAAATTCCATCTAGAGTATCTCCTCACCACTTTGTTGGGATCATTGCGGTGGTTTTCCATACAGTGCTTCACCAGTTCCTGCTGGTCCAAGTTTCTGGCCCCACAGAACGGACATACAAACGTCGACCGGTTTGGAATATTGCTGCATGCCAAAAGACACAAAAAAGGTCAAATCATTCAAGAACAGATGCTTCCTGAACCATCGAATGAAACATAAAACTGTGTGAGAACACGTGTGTACCTTGGTATAGGTTGGGATGTGGGGACCACAGGGACAAACTTGGGACAGTTGGCTATCTGCTCTTGCACTTTGGAACACGAGGAAATGTGGGACCTCATCTTCACCAGAGACACCTGTCAACAGAGCCGACATTGTTACCTGCATGTCTGAAATGATGAGATCAGCTCCATGTCAGTCAGACAAGATTGTCAACAAAACATCATCAGTGATTCATGGGGAGATTTACAGTGACCTAAAGACCAATGAGATGACTTCTTTAACATGGAGGAGCTATTCTGGACCTTTTTGCTGCAGCCTCTGCAGGGGGCTTTGTAGGAGGCCAACTGTTTCTCCACATTGGAGGAGCGCTCCACTTTTTTGGGGTCAAAGGGCACACGACAAAGAGGGCAGAGTGGCGAGGCCACCTGAAGACATGGCTGCAGACATTCCCCACAGAACCTAAAAGACAAAGACAAGAGACATTAGCTCATGGGCTTCACCCAGAACTACTGTGTGGCACAGTGGATTCAATCCTATTGAAATATAATGATTTTACTGATGATCTCAGAGAAATTAGCATTTTTAGATTTATTTTTATATCTGTGACATTCTAATATTAACCTTTTTATTTAAAAAGAGTTTGTCATCCATTTGCTGATCTTATAAAAGATTGCCACATTCCATGTGAAATGTGGCAATTTTCCATCCTCACAAATAATAAGAAAGTACAGATGGAAGGTGACGATGGTGTTTCGGGGGTCAAAGTTCAAAACTGACGGCGATTACAGAAACAAATCTCTGCTGTTAGCTTCCTACATAGAAAGAACTGCAATACAGAGGTTATAAAATCATCTGTATCACAGTTAAATCCTGCAGCAGCACAGCTTAATGCAAGAGCAAAAAACGTCTGTGTTCTGTGACTAATGGTTTCATAAAAAAAACATTCACAAATTCATGACAAAAGTACATTATAAATAAATTTCCATGACAGCATCATTCCCCCCCCGGCACCCCAACAAGCAATCTGAAGATTATGAGATGAAGGAAACCCGAAACTACAGCCACGGTTCCGAATATCCAGTCCCATTGAGGAGCTTCTCTCATCTTTATGAAGGCAGAATTATTCTGAGCGAGCCGGAACAATATAAAAAGAAGAATACTGACACATAAAACACGGAGCTATATTTGTGCCGACATGAATGCGGGAGACATTTTTAGGTGATTTAGTTCATTGTGTCTATGTAAACTTTTTTTATTACTGCAGGTACAATGCCACATTGAGTATAGTAATACTATGGCAACATGCATATAATAAGGCCTGTTAAATGAGGATACTTTATGATGATTCATATACAAAGCATCATATCTGAGTGGAGAGGTTTTCTCTATATCTTTCCTTGATCCACAAACACAAATCATCATAACAGAAACATAGTAGTAATGCTAGCAAAGATGAATATGAATTAAATTAGGCTTATTTAATTAAAAGGGGGGAAATGGTGGTAATAATATAAACAACAACAGCAGTAACACAAGGAGGATGAGAATATCAGACAAAATAAAAATAAAATGAGCAAAAAACAATTATATTATGGTGTCACAGCTAATATTTGGAAAAGGTCAATGTCACCATGTTTAGATACAATGAAGAGGAGCAAAGCTATGTATTTAAAGTTATTGAGATATACTTATTTATTATTATTTTATTAATGTATTTGACTTACCTTTGAGAGCTGCTATTTTTAAACTTCGTTATGCTTTCTTTCTTTTAAAAAATCCACAAAAAATACATTTGGATTCTGAAATTGTATTCTGATGCTAAATAAACAGATCCTGAGTCAAAATCATCTCCAGAATAAAGCAGATAATAATGATGCTACTAATATCACCAATTAATAGCAACCACAATTTATTTTTAATCAGAAGTGGTGACCAAACAGGCCTGTCACAATAACACATTTTGCTCGGCGATAAAGTATTGTTGTTTTGAGATCCTTCTAAAGTATTATTATGGCGTCTGCCTTTTATTATGCAAGGACACATTCTCAAAGGTCAATAAACTTCTAATGGACATTTAACACCTGAGCTGGGAGGCATTTTAAATTACCAAAATAATAATAACCAAAAAAAAAAGCAACAGAAACAACAAATACAATTAAGGATGAAGTCTATATAAACAAAATTGTCTTTCAAATTAGGGCTGGTTGAGGCCAGAGCACCAAAATGGAGACTTTTGTGATGCAATTTTGGTAGAAAGAGAGAAAATAGAAATGAAAATGATTTAATTTAATTTATTATGGGGTTCACTGACAGACCTAATTCTAATGTTTTTGTTACGGCTTTGTTTTGGTTGATAGTTAAACTCAGTAGAGTCTGACTTCTGGTATTTTTATTGGTGTTTTATTAAGCCATAATGTGAATTAGAGATCAGTCACTTTAGGGTTTTTTTTTGTTGTTTTTTTTGGGGGGGCGTGGCTGCAAAAGTAAACTGATGTTTCATACTTTTCATTATTATTATTATTATTATCATTAACCAGAGCTCATTACTCAGTAGCAACAGTCAGCAGTCTCTGCTGTATTTGAGGGTTTGTCATCCTGCGCTCAGCCCGGTTCTATCAGAACCTACTCTGGGACTTGTTGAAGCCACGTGACGAAATGTTTGGACCACAAACAACGCGGCGAGTGACCGTGGAGACATCTGGCCTCAGACAGTGAAAGAAGAGCGGGGTACTTTACGTGTGTCCGCAGCTGGCGATGCTGACGGGTTTGTGGTAAACCTCTAAGCAGATGGGACAGGAGAACTGGCTCTCTACGCCCTCAGGGGGGGCTGCTAGCGGGCCGGGGCCGCTGCTGGACTGCTGCTGCTGCTGCTGCTGCTGCTGACGGAACTGGGTGCTCGCCGACACAAAGCTCCGAAACATCGCCATCATGGAGCCGAAGAGGAGCCGCAGTTGTCGACAAAAGCCTCACCCGGGACTAACAGTTCAAACTAGCTGGTGCATATTCCGTTACAGCGGATGGGGGTGGGGGGGAAAGGGTCCCTCTACTACGGCTTTTTCTAAAAAATAAAATAAACGAGAGAAACGTTTCCTCTGTTGTTCAGCTTTACTTCCCCCTGGCTGGAGAAGACATGCCAGAGAAGTAAACATTGGAAGCAGCGCTCGCTGGCGACTGAAAGCACGACGCTGTGATGCTTGACCTCAATTAAAACCCTCGACCCATAAGCGTGTGGATCGCGGGGAATGCTGCATCCAGATGGCTGTGAGATCAGCGCTGACGGCTCGAGAGAAGCGCTTGGCTCGCGAGGCTTCGCCGTGGCGCTGCGCGCGCTCAGCCTTCTGGGAGATGAAGTTCCGCGGGTCATCCGCTGGCAGCAGGAGGAGAATCCGAGGAACTGCAATCCCACAGAGCAGTTTACCCAGCAGCAGAAACACCAGGCAGAAACACTTCTGAGCTTCAGCCCGTCCTTTGTCCAGTGTGTCCACTTTGTCTCACATAATAGTTTTACATTACTGGCTCCAAACTAAGAGCCTTATGCTCTGTTTACAACTTTAGCCAATATGAAGTACCAGATGAAACTGATATTTACAATTGTGGTTGAAGGGGCAGTATTGTGAAAAATTTACCCTTTTTTGTAGCTTATATTATCTTATAATGTTATTCCCTTGTCAAAAACAAACCCAGTGTTGGCTTGATTCTGCGTGTTTGAAAAAAAGAAAGAAAAACTCCTTAAATCTCCCGGGCAACCATTCAACTGTGCAAAACACGTGGTTGGATCTTGCCCCTCCTCCAAGGTGCAGCTCCTCCTCAGAGCTGCAGTCCTCAGGCTGAGCTTCTGCCTCACAGAGTAGCTCTACCCTGCAACTCAGTCCCTTTAGACTAGCTGGCAGCAATTAGCAAATACCTGGCAGAACGGTGAATCTGCTGAGCTCCGTGTACAAGCTACTTCTCAGTGCAAAGTTGAAACAAATACATTGTTGAAGGGTTAATAGAAGAGAGATGTTGTGATGACTTCATACCTCTGCTGTAATGTGACATAATGAAAAAGGTTCAAAGGGCACCAATATATTTATGAGGCTGTACCTGTAAGGCAAATAAGCTGTTTTATTTTGCTTCAAAACATCCCTCTGTCTTTACATTGACACACTAACAAAATAAAGGAAAACTTAATACTGAAAGAGAACAAATATGAAACTGATTTAATTACATATCGTGAAAATCATGGTGGGTGCATATGGAAACAGGTGTTCTGGTCCTCCTTTATTTACACCCGCCTGCTGCCTCACCCTGAAGTCCACTAGGTGGTGGTATTACACCATGAGCTGGTTCACAATCTTGAGGAAAACCAACAGAAGAAGAAAGAGAAGCCTGTAGTCGGCGTTGTGGTGGTTTGTAAACCTCACATCTGAAGCAGAACCACCTGCTCTGATCCCTGGTGGCTTGTCCAGAGCTGGAAACGCGTCCCGTCCCTCCGCGCTGTGATGTGTCAGGTGGAAGAAGAGTACCACGAGCAGCTGGAGCGCGTGGACACACCCAGGTAGGCGGCGTGAACCTCCGCGTGCCGGGAGAGCACAACACGGACAACGCTGGCGTTTAAAGACGGCGTTTGGCTTTTCAGTGACGCTGCAGAAACTTTGTTTTCTAACGGGCAGGAAGTAATGTGGTGAACGGAGCTGCAAGCATTTAACATAAAAGGACCAGCAGGGAAGTTTCTGTCATGTGTTTTTGTTCCTAAACGAAATAAATATTGTTTATATTTTCTGAGGTTATCTTTGGCTGATGTTAGAAATATTAGTATCAGACGTTGTAGTCAGGAGAGTGAAGTTATTAGATAATTATGCCAAAACATTTAATTCAGGATCTCACAGTAACAAGCCCTGGATGACTCTGTCTGATAACTGACCGCTTATCCACCTCATTTGCTTTTGCAGTGCCTCTTTAAGTCTCTGTCTGATATATGATTTCCAGAAACTGACTGGCATTACAAAGACAAATGGTAAAAAGATGGATTGTTTATTTGCTGTGTTATCTGCTTCACTCTGGTTTTTTTTTTGTTTTGTTTTTTTTTACTGTGTTTCTACAACACTGTGTTATGTAACTTCTTTAACCAAACACAGTTTTTATCTCTCTTGTCAGTGCTTCGAAAAAATGTGTCAAATGCAAAGAGGAGCTGGCAGCTGTGGTCATCAGAGCAGGAGATGCATACTGCAGGTAGGACCAGGAGCCACTGCACACAGCAGCATCACTCAGCCACCATGGCACTGTGAAAACGAGGTTTACATAAGACTGAGAGTAAGTGACGCAGCTTGGATCACTGTAATGGATTTAATCTGCAGCCGTTTGTCATAATAATTGAGATCTGGAAGACAGATGTTGCTCGCGTCAATGAGAAAAGTTTTGAAATTGTTGTGCTTCCTGCCTGTTTCTCTCATTCTGTTTGTTTCCCAGGAACTGTTTCAGAGAGAGCTTCATTCACAAGTTCAGAGCCATGCTGGGTAAGACCCGGGTCATCTTCCCTGGAGAGAAGGTGAGGAGGTCACTGGCTCTCTAGCTCATCTTGACTCTGGATTGTTTTAAATCCAGTTCTTCTATTTTGTCAAGAAGATGTTTTTATTTTTATTATTATTAAAAGCCAGAATTATTCTTCAGGTATTCCATCCACCAAAAGACTTTGGGGAAAAAAAATGGCACGAAGGCAGTGATTAGGTTTGAACTGGCTGAGGTCAGACCTGTTGAGTCGGGTTTTCTAACGACTAACACACATATGCTAATTAGTTTAAATGTCATGTTTAGCTTCTATTAATATGCAACAACATTGATGATGATGAAAGATATAGAAAATGTTCCCTAGTCCTGCATAAAACCATAAGGCCTCCTCTCACATCTGGAGGTACCAGCAGGACCCAGTGGGTCCAAACTGAGCTGGAAACTAAATGCATTCTGGCAGCTGTAGTGGTGAGTTCAGTGGAAGTCGTAACTCTGAGCGTCTCCTCTGTCTGCAGGTGCTGCTGGCCGTCTCCGGAGGTCCTTCTTCCTGCTCAATGCTCAGCCAAGTTCAAGAGGTGTGAACATGTCAGCCAGCCTGGGTTTGTCTGAGTGAAACCGGGTCGTGTCGTAGCGTCCAGCCGCTCTTCTCACTGTCCTGTCAGCGCAGGAGTTTTAGGCTCTGACTGGATTGTTTTTTATTATTATTATTCCAGGTTTGCGTCGGCATGAACCCATCACTTTAGTGTCCCTGAAATGCTGCTATCTAGTTCTATTGCAAATATTTTAGGGTACTTGAAATGAGACAAAATCAGTAACTTTTCAGCAAGACATAGGAGCTTGTTTTAAGTCAATAATTCTTAAATATAGATAAAACAAACTGTTCCACTGGGAGATTTCTTCACTTAAAACTTTTCAACATTTTTCCTGTTTTAGGTGAAAAACTGGAGTGTGTAACTGGTGTTCATGTCATGCTGTGTCTCCCTCTCAGGGTGTGAGTCAGAACGCTCATAAAAAGCTGCGCTTCGTCCCTGGGATCGTTTACATCGATGGTAAATGAAATCATTTCTATAAGTGCAGTGACTTCCTCTCTGGCTGAAGGAAATCTGTTAGACGCATCTTCTTTGGGGTTTGTGTATGTGTGTGTGTTTCCAGAGGGTGGCGCTCTTGGCCAGCCTAAAGAGATGAGACAGAAAGCAACATCTGAGCTGTGTGATATGTTCAGATCAACCGGTTTCCCCTTCTACATCCTTCCTCTGGAGCAGGTCAGTCTGAGTGCAGGGACAGACCTGTTTCCATGGTTACAGATAGGCCTGTCACCATAACAAATTTTACTGGACATTAAATTGCTCCAGTAGTTATTGCAATAAAAGATGATATGAAAAGATAATAATCCAGGAACACATTCTCAAAGATCAATAAACTTTCAATTCTAATGAACATTTAACAATGGAACTGGAGGACATTTTAAATATCCAAAACAAATAAACAGAACAACAGAAATAACAAATAAAATGAATTGGGAAGTGTCTTAAATTTGTGCGTTTTCATCCCTCCTTCCAGGTTCTGGACCTCCCTGGATCCGTCCTGACTCCCTCACCGGCGTCAGACCTACCAGGCTCCGCCTACAAAGCAGCTGTGGATCTCTTCCTGCAGGGCGGCGGCGGCGACGGCGGCAGCGACGGAAAGGCCGAGGAGCAGGAGTGTGTGTCGCCACCTGCTGTTCAGGAGTCACACACACGGCTGCTGCAGCAGCTGATTGGCTCAGCTCAAACCCTGACAGCCAAACAAGACCTGCTGAACACGCTCAGGTTGGATCACCTGGAATTCTTCCAGATTGTTTTTAAAATATACATCAGGATGTTTATGTTAATTAAAATATCACTTGTTATAAGATGACTTATTTTCCTAGAAAATGTTGTTATTGTCTTGACTCAATAATAACTGATAATTTAGTTCAAAGATTATAAGTCAGTAGGCATTTGGGATCAGGGCCAACACCTGGGGCCCTAATCTGATTGTAATTCGAGACCCCTCAAAGCAACATGTCAAACGCAGATTTTTCATTAGTCCTAGGCTGCACTGTATACCTTCTATTATTGGTCATGTGTAATTAGATGGAATTAGATTAGCTATTGCGCAGATTAGCTGATGGTGCGGATCCACATTACGTTCTCTGTCCTCTATTTGTTGAAGCGTCAATCATCCTCATCAGTTTTACTGACGATGAAACACTACGATGGCCTGACTGACTTTCCTCCTCAAGGCAGCACCTGCTGGTGCACACGGCTCGGACCAGAGGCTACAGTAAGCTCATGCTGGGAGACAGCTGCACCAGACTGGCCGTGAAGCTGCTCACCAGTATCTCACTGGGCAGAGGAGCCCAGCTGGCCCAGGACACGGTGAGTACCGGGGCAGACCGCACGCCCAGCGGCTACTATCCCACCAATTTAGATGGAACAGATCTGATTTAGTTTTTTTCCAGGGCTTCTCTGACTGCAGATACGGTGATGTAACAGTAGTGAGACCCATGAGGGAATACTCCGCTAAAGAAATAGCTTTCTACAATCATATGTTCAAGGTTCCATCCGTTGTCATTCCAAACCTGGACACAAAGGTGAGGAACCGTCTGGTCACCGTCGCTCTCCTCTTGTTGCTTCAGAACCGGACAGCTCTGTTTCTGTCCTGATCTGAGGCAGGCATGTTCTTCCCTCCAGACGCCAGACAAGGCCAGCATCCAGCGCCTGACCCAGAGCTTCGTCACCAAGCTGCAGGCTGACTTCCCCTCCACTGTCAGCACAATCTACCGGTCAGTCTGGATGGACGTCCAGCATCACTGCACCGTAAAAACACTAAATCTCACCAAGTATTTCTGGTCTGGTCTCTAGTTCAAATATCTTGAAATAAAACAAAACTAACTTACAAGTACTGGTAACTTTTCAGCAAAGTTGAAACTTACTAATGTTTCACTCATAATGTTGGAAAAATGTCTTGTAACTAGTATTTTCTTAACCTAGTTAAGAAACTAAAACAAGCTGTCCTGTGGGCGTGGAGGAGCTCTGAGTTTGCACCTTTGTCAGTGAAGTGTTTGAAGAAGAGCAGAGAATGACGGGCGGCTGAGCTGAAATGTCTCGTTGCTGAGAGAACACAAACGGAGCAACATCTGGACTGATGAAGGCAGCATCACAGCTTGACCTTTTAACCTGTCGTGTTTTCAGGACCGGGGAGAAGCTGCAGACGGCAGCCAGGAGCTCCTCCACCGCCGAGGACGGCGAGCGGTGTGTGCTATGTGTGTGTGGCCTGGACACTGCGGCTGGTGAGTCACAGCGGCAGCATGTCTTCTGTTAACACTGTAACTTTGTACATCTTGCTCCGCAGAGCAGTGGCACGCTCAGACATTTTGAGGATCAGGTGCTCAAATGGAACCACTGACTGACTTGAGGCTCAGCTTAAACATCATGTCTACGTCCCTTTTTCAAATCAATATCCATGCTGATGTAGATGTCTGATGTAGGTGTTTAATGTTCATCCCAGAGGAAAGAAATCAACTCTAAACAGCTTCCAGGTTCTATACGCAGCTCTGGCTCTCCGCTGCCGATCAGTGAAGTTTGTGTTTTCTCTTGATTTTCAGAAGAGGCTTCAGCGCTCCAGGCCACGCTGATTTCAGAGCAGCTCTCTCGGAGTTCAGGTGAGGTATTCCATCACGATCACCTGAGATGATCTTACTGATCGTAGAGCAGGTGCCATTTCTGGTGTTGTGTCTTCTGGGGAGCAGTTAGATCAGTCCTATGACTTTATGTGTCCTTGTTTCCAACAGTTCCAGTGAAACCAGAACCACCTTCTACTGTTGGACAGTGTTGCTCCTCTGAAAGACCCTGTGGGGGGTCAGGAGAGGCTA
Source organism: Poeciliopsis gracilis (assembly GCA_911649635.1). Lineage (NCBI taxonomy): Eukaryota > Metazoa > Chordata > Actinopteri > Cyprinodontiformes > Poeciliidae > Poeciliopsis > Poeciliopsis gracilis. Next base: position 42,660 of record CAJVRI010000452.1, on the reverse strand, counting down.
ATGACTGCTGTAGGTCTTCAAGGTAAGAGATGATTATTTACTAAAATCTGACCACCAGGATAGGAGGAACACTTGGGGATGCAGAACCAGGTCTCTGTCCTGTTCCCTCAGCCTGTCCAGGTTGTTGAGGGACAGGGACGAGGCAGTTTGCAACACTTTAGAAGCACCAAAACTGTGCTGCCCTCTTGTGGGCTCTTTGTCTTCCAGGGACCATGAGGCCGCTGAGCTGACGAGCCTGCTGTGCTACAGCTGCAGACGGACTGTCAGAGACATGGTGAGTGGAAACTGTCCCATGAAGTTTAGGAACCGGATGGGGGTTCTGTTTGGTCCTCTCTGTCCCCTAATTGGTGAACCAAATGGGGATTGTACTTTTCCAAAGTTTCCCCCAGAAAACCTGCCAAGCCTGGTGGTAGAGGTGGTAGGGTCAGTAAGAATTAAGAACTATTAAGTTACAAAAATCTGGAGGTGAATAAAAACATTACGGGGACGGGGCAATTGATTCTCACCATCTAAAGCCCAGTTGAAGGAGTCAACTATATAGCAAATGGTCTGAACTCATACAGCACATTTTCAGTCATGTGCATCTTAGTGTTAAGTGCCTTGCCCAGGGGCACATTGACTACAACCTTCCGATTACAAGATGACTAATCTACCCACTGAGCCACAGGCACTACAGAGCTAGCTATAAGTTTAGCTTAATCCGTCTTTACTGTCACTGTTACTGATGTATAAAAAATCCTATTTAAAACAAAGAAACGATGCTCAGCCTGGTGGGGAGGCAAGTGAAGCCTGGAGGCCTGCCAGGCTTCTAATACACTGGGAGGAAACTCTGCTTCTCTAGAAGAACTAAAGATCCAGAAATGTGCTGTTCTGGTCTCTGTTTCCCATTTCTATGCAGGAAGGAGGATTTTCATGAAGTACCAGGATTTCCATAATGACATTAAAGTATATTAAAAGTGTTTGTCTTTTTTCAGCCCATTTTCTTTTCTGTTTTCCTCACAGACTTCAGTCTCTCATCTCCCTCAGTATGTCCTGTCAGAGGCTCAGAGGAGACAAAACCGGTGAGACATTCAGCCTTCACACTTGGTACAAGATGATCAAATGTTTTATCTGGCCTACTTTAAACTCACAGTTCAGTCACTCATCAGCAATAAGGCAACAGGAACATTATTTCAGCTGGAGCACTAATATAGTAATTATTTTAAAGTACACTTATCAAATTAATAATCCTTTTAACCAATAAATGAATATCCATCTGATCATTCTGCACAATAACCTTCCAAAACTGTTTTTGAAGTATTTTGGCTGCGTTGTTGCTTTATTTCCATCATTAGGAAATGTAATCCAGTATGAGTTTGATTGTTTCGGTAAAAGCTGCCCACTCTAATGAACTGAAGAGCTTTATTCTGCTTACTACTGTACACATAACAGTTCTCACCTTCATCTTCTGCAGGTCTGCAATGAAAGAGCAGATCAGCGAGTTTCTGCTGGACGATGCTGATGAAAACGATTAAGGACAAGATGATCAAACTTGCTTTCATCTTTTTTATTTTTAATGGTGGAACTTCTTGTAACTAGAATTTCTCAACATTTGTATCAATAAAGTAAATATCCTCTCTCTGAAATCAGCATGTTTCATAACTGCTCTGCCTTGAATCACTCATAACTTTAGATGAAACAGCAGTACACCATGGTTCTACACCTATTTCACTAAAAATTTTGCTGGATATTGTCAAACCACAAACTTTGGTATTTATGATTTCAACCCAAAATTATTCATACACCCAGTGGACTTGATTCTTTTAACTGAATTGAGAATTGTGATGGGAAACAACTGCTCAAAGGCTAAGGTACCAATTTAAAAACAAGTTATACAAAAATGCCATTTCTACCCCACAGAATGGAAAAATTACATCATATCAATCAGCCTAACAGCAAATTCAATGATTGGCTCAAAAGCCTTTTTACAATCATCTAATCTTCAGCTGATTCCAGATTCTCATCAGGATTCAGGCTGGGTCAAACATCAGCAGCATGTCAATGAAATCACGAGTTTATTTTCACCTTAAATCAGTCAGTCAGGTATAATCAGTTTTGGCTTAATTGAAGGATATCTAAGGAAAAAAAAATCTCTTTAGCAAGTAGCATAAACATCAGTCTTGGATCATTTTGCAATTCTGCAGATAATCTGAAATAAAAAATATATATATATACTTCCAAGAGCTCAAGTCAGAGCCATCTCAAGGTCAGTTATGTCCATAGACTCTGGTAGAGCTGAACAGAAGTAGAATTTGACCCACAACAGATTTAAAAGAAAAACATTTCAGATAGACAAAAACAAAAAGAATGGAGAAAAATCACACAAGGTGCATTTTTATTGAAAAGGTATTAGAAACTTTAGGTCTGCAACAAATCCCACACAAACATACAAGTATTTACAGGTTATTAGTTCACAGAATAATGTGTTTCTATGGAGGCTCTACATATTGATGTTGGCAGCTGGCAGAGTGGATTTGTCCAGGTCATCGAAGTACGGATGGCTCAGAGCCTCCCGGGCAGAGATCCTCTTTGGTGGATTGTAGATCAACATTTTCTGTTAGAGGAGGCAGACAAGGAGAGCAACATTAGGATTCAGGTAGACGAGGACAGCAGACAGCAGTGACCTCACTATGGACTCTGGCTTTATGTTCATTCCTCTCCCTAATTGAGTTTTTTCTTCTGTCTTTAACTGGATTCATGTTCTAATTGAACTTTGTACCACTTGAACATGAGGCATGCTTGTCCAAGCAGTCCAATGAGTGCATGTTAGCCATGTTATTTATGCTAACTCAGAACTGTGGGACTTTATCAGCATCCAGAAGATTCTCTGCTGTAAACATTTGATTGTCCAGCCAACAACCAGTCTGACTAACACGGTAAAAATTTTGCTGGATGATGAATTATCCCAAAAGTTATCACGATAAACCACAATATTGCTTCTTTGAGACCATTTTCAAGTAAAAGTAATGGTAAAGGCTTAATAATGCAAGAACACATCGTCAAAGAATTCTAATGAACATTTAACACTGGAACTGCAAAACATTTTAAATATGCAAAATAAATAAAAGAACAGAAACATTAAGTACAATGAACTGAAACCTCTGAACAAAATTCTCCTTCAGAGAATAAGTCTAGTTGAGACCAAAGACTCAAGACTTTTATCATCTAGTTTTTGGTAGAAAAGAGAAAAATAATACATTATGCAAATGGAACAAGCCGTCAGTGTCTGCAGACATGCTGCTCTCTGGACTGGGGAGAGTGCAATAGAGCCCTTCACTGTGTGTACAATCAATAGGCAACTGAGTATTTTGACCACATAATTTTTAGGCATTATATTTTCTGAGTTGCACAGAAAACCTGAATCAGTTTGAACATGAAACTGAACAGGACGGCTTTGATAAGTAGGATGAAACTGGAGCGGATGAATCTATGACTAGATTGAACCAACTGTATAAATTATGATTTTTGCTGTTTTTGTAAAGTGTTGAAATTCTTGTTAATATATAACATAAAACTGAATTGAAAATGGAGTCACGTATCATCCAAGAGGAAACGGAAGATGTGTTTATCAGAGAAGAAGCTCTGGGGAAAAATCCTAAACAACCCTGATATCATTTAATCAGTACTGAACACATCCAACTGCAGCTCAGCTTACGTTTCACTTGAATTATCCAGGATGTGTGTCACACAAAAAGCATTGAAATCGTTTATCATACTCATTTTTTTTAGAGGGAACGAGTTGAAATTTGAACAGGAGTGTGTGCAGTGTGTGTGCATGTGTGTGTGTGTAGAGGATCCATTGCGCTCACCGCCAGCAGGTCCAGGCCGTTCTTATCCAGGTTCTTCACCATCGACGACAGGTTTCCTCCCTTCCATTTAGGGAAAGTGCTTTTGTAGTCAGGCAGGTTCTCCACATCAGGCCAAACATCGTTATTCGGAGTACCCAGCGTTCTGAAAAGAAAAGGCAACTAAACATTCATCAAGAATATCAAGAGGAGTTGTTAATTTTACTCTGAAACACCAGCTTTCCAGATGCTCATGTCAGTCAGCATTTTATTTGACCTGCAGGTTAGTTTTCATAAAACTGACCCAGTCATATCTAAGGCTTAAAAATAACATCTGATTTTTTTTTTGTTTTCATACAGAACAGACTTTCAGCTATTTTTACCTTCCTTTTATTCTCTGAGTAAATGAAATAAAATAAATAAATAAATGTCAGACATTGCTCATTTGAATTTTCTGCTATTTTTTTGTGTTGGAATTGTCATAAAATTACTACTTTAGTCTTATCACATTATGACTTTATGCTCTTAATTTAAAAATAAAGAAAGAAATCTCAGCCTGGCCCTAATATTTTGTCATAGAGTTGACCTGAATTCAAAGTCCAAATAAATAGAAGCTGTAAATCTCAAATCATTCAGAACTATGGGAACCCAAGAAAAAAATATTTCCCAAAATTAAATCAACTCAATGCATCGCCCAGCTCCAGTCATATCAGCCCGTTTGTTCAGTTTCTCTGCTGAATGACCTGAAGATCCTGAAGAGCTGGTCGATCTCAGAGTCTCCGTGGAAAAGCGGCTTCTTGGTGGCGAGCTCAGCGAAGATGGTTCCGGTGCTCCAAACGTCCACAGGGGTGGAGTATCTGGGGGAACCCAGCAGGACCTCTGGAGCCCGATACCAAAGGGTCACGACCTGGAAGCACACAGTTTACGATCAGAGTAAAACCTTCAAACAGGCAGAGTGGGTCCAGTTCGCTCGACGAGTCTGACCTCATGGGTGTAGACCCTGACCGGTACGCCAAAGGCTCGGGCCAAGCCAAAGTCCGCCAGTTTGATCACACCCTTATTATCGATCAGGAGGTTCTGGGGTTTCAGGTCCCGGTGGAGAACCCGGCGACAGTGGCAGAAGTAGATTCCCTCTAGGATCTGGTAAAGGTAGCTCTGGGGAAAACCCGACAAGGAGAAGCAAACAATAAGGAAGACGCATCGCTGACAGCAGTCTGCGGTCAGCCTGTCAGGACGTACCTTGACCAGCATGGGGTCCATGTACTGGCCTGACGGGATGGAGTCCAGATACTTCTTCAGGTCCATGGACAAGAACTCAAAGATGAGGTAGAGACGAGACTCTTGCATCAGGACGTCCAGGAGTCTGTGTGTACACACACACACAAAGTTGAAAAAATAGGCCAGTTAAGACCAAAGCACCAGACTTATTTATTAAATTTTAGATAGAAAGTAGGGGGGAGGGATCCTGCAAATGGACATTATTGAGCTCATTTAAGTCAGGATTAAATGAGCTCAGTGATTTCAGTGAAAATTCAAACGTTTTGCAGTGAAAGCAGAGCAGAAACCGTCTGTGGCCCTGTGGAAAGTCTGCTCTGCTGGTAGGCTGTCAGAGTTGAACCCAGAGCTCAGTGTACCAGTAAAGCAGCTTTTTGCTGATGCTGAGCTTCCTTGTGCATCCTCCTCTGATACAGAGTCTGTTAAGATGCATAATTAACCTTATGAAGAACTTGTAGCAGACGCTGTAACACCATTAACATTTGTGTGATGAATCTGAGCCATGTTGGCATCTGAAGCAGTGACCCAGTGACACCGCCCCACAGCGGTCATATCCTCCCGCCACCCCGTCCAGCTGCAGGCGGCGTACCGTACAACATTGGGGTGTCTGAGCTCCTGCAGCAGAGACACCTCTCTGACAGCGGTGCTGGGAACTCCCTCCTCCTCGCTCTCCAGTCGGATTTTCTTCATAGCCACAATTTGTCCTGTGGACTTCTGTCTGCCCTTATACACCACCCCATAGGTCCCTGGAAAACAACCGATAAGAAAGAGTCACACACAAACCTCGTCTCTGATCGAAATTCTAATTCTGTTGATCAAAACAACTCAACTATTGCTTTTCCTGACAAGATCTGATTCAATGTTCAAGTTTTCCCCCAGAAAACCTGAACCATATTATTTGAAAATGGCCTCAAAACAATATTATCATTCATCCCAATAACTTCTAGGACAATTTATTATCCAGCAAAATTTGTTATCATGACAGGCCCAGGAGAAACCTGCACAGAAGAGCCTTCTACTAAACCAGAGAGGCTTTCTGCCTGACTTACCAGCAGTGATTAGTGATTGAACACCAGATACAGTCTGACTGTCTTTAAGGACAGCAGTTCAACTCTGACACTCTGATATGACAAATGTAGACTTTTACTTTTTTTAGAATAATAAGACATGTACAAACCTTCTCCAATCTTCTCTATTTTCACATAATCCTCCATCACTGCCTTGAAGAGAAGGGAAAATGCGTCATTTAGGCAAATACCAGGTATTTCAGCATGTTCCATCAGATACAAACCGTTTCAGTAGCTTAGATAGTAACATTCTGACTTCACCATCAACTACAAACAAACATGTTCTTCGTCCATGCAGACATTCTTCACCTCCTTACCTACCGTTAGCTTACCTAATGCTAACAAGTGTAGCCTTTCTCCACTTTTAAAACTATTCTCGGACTTCTAACCAAGGAATAAAAAGCCCTTGTCTAGCCTCCAACTGGTAAACAAGGCATTCACTCGTTTGAAAACATGACGAAACGAAGATAAATACCTAGTTTTGTAGCGTTTTGTCGAGCAGCTCTTTCTTCATTAACCGACCGTCGCTACTGGAATGCTGACAAACCCTTTTGAATAAACCGCAGTACAGGGGCCGTTCAAAACGCACCAATGAGCTCACTCGATACATTTCAAAGCTACCAATCAAAGAGTGGGATACTTGCCTGTTGGTTGAGCGGGAGACGACGCGCCGACGTAAGAGCGTTTGAGCGGAACCGGTTTGAAGGGGTGGATGTGTTTACTGACTGTGAGATATTTATACTATTTTACAACTTTATCAGAAAAACCTCATAAAGCTTACAAATCCGAATTACGAAGTCAACTTGAAACAAAGTGACAAAGCAGGTAATTTCTTTAGAAGGTTCATAACAGTCTGGTAATATTAAATGCTTATTTTGCCTGAACTCAACCTTGTAATGTTTCTTGTAGTGACATGACACAGACTATATTCTTTCTTTATTGAAATCTTGTTTTTCCACCTAATGTATACATTTATATTTAAAACAGTTAAAATTCCTGGTTTGTGTGCATTAATTTGTTGAATAAAACTGATTCTGGCTGAATTTGTATGAGGCCCTCTGGGTTTGTTTTCCAAGTGAATGAATGAATAAAATAAAAAAGGGGAATACTGAATCAAAATGTCCAAAATTGAAGAGACACCAGGCAAATTGATCTGTTTACTGATTTATTGACATACAAATAGGCAACCTACAAATCTGTCTTCATCATCATTTCCCGCTAATCATAAAGATGTTTAAAAACAAAAAGCCTGCGCTATGAAGTAAAACAGACCTGTCAAAAAAGTGCACCCTTTTACAATTCATAACATTACCCCAAACCAAAAAGGAAAGAAATATATACTTCTCTGATTATAGTTAGCAAAAACTGAACTTAAACACAGAAGTATGTAAAAACTGAGAAACATCTTTTATTTTAATGTAGAGTTTAAAATGTCTTTATTGCCATTTCACAGTAGAAGTCATCCCACGACACGATACAGAGAGGAAACAATAAACAGCATCTTAACCACTAACAGACCTCAGAGATCATCTCTAACTAGGCTGTGGACCTTTGGCCACTCTGCTTCACAACATCCAGAAAGAGCCCAGTTAAAGTTTCTAACTCACCACAAACTTTAACTGGTAAGCCAGTTAAAGGTTAAAGGCTTAACTGATTGGTTAATCAATCAGCCCCTAATCATCCTCCTCCTTCTTGGAGCAGCAGAAAGAGTGGAAGCCATTTCTCTGTCTTGTTCCTAAGTTTCTGAGGACGGTTCCTGTTCAAACTAATCCAACCGTGGCAAATTAATGTACTCTGGGTTTTTACTAGACATCTCACTGAATGTAGTGATTTGTTAGTTGCTGAATCATGAAACAGAAATGTGTTGCCCTGTATGACAAATCAAAAAAGATCTGACATCATGAATGCCCCAACTTTTTCTGCACTCTATGTAAACATGTCATCTCTCCCAGGCAGCATCACCAAGGTAACGAGAAGGGAACTGGTAGACACTGGACTGCTGTGAACTTGTATCCTGGCTCACTCTGCAACAACAATTAGCTCATCGCTAAAATTATCTAATGTCAGGTCCAGATACTAATAGCTTTCATTCCAACAAATATGACATCCAAGCAGCAGTGACCACTGATAGGACGAGGAACACTGAGAACATCCAACACAGGAAGGAAGAGGGATTTGCTGGAAGATCGCACTTCATCACCAAACCTGGAGAAGCATTTGGCTTCTGTGCACCACAAACACTGCATTGCTTTAAATCAAGGCTAAAAACCCACCTGTTTTAGAGTTGTTTTTGAACCATAAAACATTGACCAACATATTTGATGTGCACTGATGATTTTAACAATAACATTTGTCAAGATGTAATATTATTGGTTTTCTCAATTATTGACTCCATAGTGTTTTTATGACTTGTTTTTTATTGTAAACGGCACGTTGCTGAAATTTGCTGTGCAAATAAACTTGACTGAGTGACAAAGCAAAGCACCTACAGAGGAGACAGAAAACAGCTGACTGAGCTCCTACCAAAGAGTTCCATGACCCAAACCCCTACTCCAGTTATAGTTATAGTTAGATTGTTCTGTTAAATGTTTTAATATATTATTTAATAATCTTTAAAGCACATCTATGGATATTATACTTATAGCCATTAGAAAAACTGAGACAACAACATATATATAACAATGGAATAACAATAAAAAATGGGGATTTGCTCAAGAATTCAGAAATACCCTTAAAAATTTGATGAAGTGAACACCTGACTGTTAACACCCAAAATACTTAATAAATGATTTTATCAATCATTTGATCCACATGACGGCTAACGATGGCTAACTTTTAACTGGCATAGAGGTGGAGCATCTGGCCAGAAACTGTCCAGAGCTTCTGCTGAATGTACCTGTGTTACACTGTAAATATGTTTTATATGTTCCATATCCATGTTTGTATCGAAACACTTTTTATTAATATAGAACGATCCTTTATTGGTCCTTCAGTAGAAACATTGATTTGCATCAACATGAAATCAACAGGCAAATGGAAGAATAAATAAAAGCAATTATAATAAAATAAAACTAATTACATGACTGAGTCAGAGGTAAGTACGTCCATAAAACATGTCAACACTTAACCTGTTATCTACAGTGTCACCAAAAAGGGAAGTGACACTTTTATGTGATATATGTTTATAAATGCCCTACAAAAAAAAAAAATCTTATCAAGAGTTTAACTCATTTCTAGTGCATGTATTTTAGTTCACTTGAATTAAGACAAGGTTAACTTACAAGTAACTTCTCAGCAAAACACATAAGCCTGTTTTAAGTCAATAATTCTTAAAGCAGAAGAAATGACTTGCGTGAAATAATCTGCAAGTGGAACTGGTGCTGTTTTCTATCAAGAATTATTGACCTAAAGCAACTTATACTTTGCTAAAACGTTACTTTTAAATTAGTTTTGTCTTATTTCAAGATACTTGAACTAGAAATTAGACCAAAAATACTTGCTAAGATTTTATGTTTTTTGCAGTGTGAGGGCAGCTGTCAAGTATTTTTCTTAGTATCTGTACTGAAATGGAAATCTTTGTGACAACCCTAGTACATACAGAGCATTTTAGAACCTCATCACATCCAGATGAAAGTATTGGATAACCTTCTAATAAAGTCACCATGTTTAAAGTCAGGTTTAAGATCAGCTGGATCTGACGAGTGATAAACACCAAACCAACAGCTGTGATATGGATGTGACTGTAGATGGATGATTTGGTCCAGGCCAGACCACAGGTGCCAAATGTGTCGACTATTTGGTCACAGCACCTTTCAACACATGAAGCTTCATTTCATCTGAACACTCTCTGTGGGTGCATAACTCCTTCCAGTTAAGTGTGGATTTGAAATATTAAAGGCAAACTTTAAAAAATGTAAAAAACAAAACTTTTTAATGACCCATTAGAGGGTTTAGCATTGTATTCTATTTATGTCAGGCAGCATGGGAGTTATACATGTTGCTGATATGCAGAACAGTAACCGTGGCGACTAACAAATGAGGGTTCAGGCTTTAAAGGGGCAGCACTGTGTGGTTTTCAGGCATACAGTGCCATTTTATAGCACAACCAAGTACCTATGTTACCTTCTGTTGTTATAAAAATGTTGTATCAAATATGACTGAGTTTGCAATTTAACACCTTGAAATTGGGCCTCTGTATCTTTAAGAAACTCCTGCTGTTTCTGAAACTCCATTACAATGCACCTGCATTAACACTTCCACACTGTTCTTACAGGGGTTGTGCAGTTCTACCAAGTGTTTGCTAGTTGCTGCGGTCTAGTCTGAAGAAGCTGCCTGAGGGAGTTGCGTCGGAGGGCTGCTCTGTGAGGCAGTCCATCCAGCCTCACAGTCCATCCAGGCATTTTGCACAGCAGAGTGGTTGTCACAGAAATTAAAAGATTTTTCAAACATGCATGAAAGAATTAAGGCAAAACCCCAGGTATGCTTTGATTCGGGAATAACATTATAACATGAGGTGAAGTTGAAAAAAGTCAATTTCACATAATACTGCCCCTTTAAACCAACCTTCCCACATATGCAGTGAAGTGTTCAAATGTGCCACAGAAAACGACCATCATAAAACAGCCTGTACATTAATCAGCATATATTTGTTGGGATTTCTATGGTAACCAACTGCAGCCACTCTGCTTCTGTCTGTCGCTCTCACCTGCAGATGGAGTGAAATGAGAAGTCCTGCTCATGAATACCTGAGGACTCATGAAATAGTTATGGCTAAAATTCTCATATGATTCTGTAAAAAGGCAACACGTTGTGTCAAAATAATCAGTTTGATATATATTGAAACGTTTGCCTCTAAGTATCCAGTGTCCTACAACCTCCAGCTGATCAGCAGTGGAGGCATCTCATGCTGACCAAACAGCTGGGAAACATCTGTAGCTGCCACAAGACGAAAGGAATACAGAACATGCACCGTTAAACACTGGCTGAGAACTTAAAACTTTGTTCCTACTTATTTAAACTCTTACAGTGATATTCAAAAGCACAATGGATTTATCAGGTGTCTTAACAGGAAATATTCTTAAAGCGTGTGCATGAGTAACCATGAGAGATGTCAGACCCACGTTCAGGTAGAATCCAGACAGGTCAGGTTTTCCCTTCATGTTCCAGACGGAGTGGTAAACACACCCTCAGGTGTTTTCATTGGTCAGACCCTCTGGTCAGTTTGTTCCTTCACTCTCTCCATTTCTTTCACCAACCATCTCACCATCACCATCATCTAGTTAGCTAACCTGCAGTGTGTCTCTCCGTGGTTCTGCTGAGTCTTATTTCCATCAGAGTCACACATCAGCAGCCTGCAACGCTCTGTTTGTGCTTGATAGCCTTTATAAATGAGATGAGGTGGAAAAACACAGTTTCAGTGTGTATGGGTTGGATCCATCTGCAAGACAAGCAGAAACAAATACTTTGATACAGATTTGAAAAACAAACTGAACTGTAGCGCTCATACTGGCAGCATGCTGGAACAGCTCTGTTACTATAGCTCTGATTTATTCTCTTTGCAGATTTTAGTTTAGAATCATTCTGGTTGAATCACTGCTTGTTTTTATTCCTTCTAGTTCTGGATGCTCCAGATGTCCCACAAGGAAGGCGTGTGACATGTGAGGGGCCTTAAAATACATTCACAGGTGTTCCCCCATAAGCTTGCCATCATTATCGGTTTCCCATCTTATCATAAAGTTAAAAATGCTATTTTACTAAATGCAGAGCAGATGTATTAAAACTGAATTTGAAGGAAGTTAGAAGAGTTTGTCTAATACGCTGAATTAAATTGAAATGACTCAACCAAGCGACTATTAAGTTATTGAGGATTTTTTTATTTGACATATTTCAAGAAATAAAGTCTGCTATCTAGATAAAACTGTAACTCATCCTTATTTGTGACTGGACACAATCCTCGACGTTAAGATTTCAAAGAAACAGAGACAGACTTACTTGGTATCCTAATCTGGTAGTGATTGAGAACAGTGAGAGCCTCCACAGCCTCCGTCTTACTGTCAAACTCCAGCAACCCAGAGATGGTCTTAGAAGAGGCTGAGAGGAAGATGATCAGACATGTCACTTCACACAGGAAAGTCCAGGCAATTCATATACGACTAAAAAACAGCATAGGTTTAAAAACATGCAGCAAAGTTACATGAACCCAATAATATGATCTACTTACGCTTGGCGTCAAACATCTTGAATTTGATGAAGCCAGGCACGTCGTGCTCCCTACACAGCTGCCAAAAAACATATTGTTCCAAATAAATACAAACATGTGACCTTCTACCACCCACAGCTTATTTAAGCCATGAATCCCTTTAGCTCTCAATAATGATGATGCCATTTGTTTATTTACAAAGATTATTTCTAAAATCCTAACACTGTTGCATCCAGATGTCAAGGAGAGTAACAGCTACTGATGTCTCAGCTGGTTCTGCCCCAATGTGGAGATTCTAGACATTAAGGTCTGAATATGACAATAATGTTTCTCACTGTAGGACGGTGGTCTCCTCCACTGTGGAAAATGGTTTTCTGATGGTGTGAAAAAGACTTTGTCCCCTTCTGGGTTTCCTGTTCTTTTGCATGTTTGTGTTTCAGAACATCAAACCAAAATGTATAATAATTGGCTGAGTCACTTTTAGCAGCTGCAACCAAGTGTTTATGATACCGTGCAGAGAGTTTTATCCACCTGTAGAGGAAGTTTGGCCACTCATCTTTGCAGAATTCAGTTTAATGCCAGCAATGACCACAGATGGAAAGGCATCTATCTTTAAAGCAGACCTTTAGGCAAAAAGTCACCATATGTGTGACAGCAGTATTGTACCTTGAGCAGCTGGTCCTGGGATATACAGGGAGGAACGTTGTAATAGTGTAGCACAGCAGACGGAGGCTGGATGATGTTCTTGGAAGCTTGTCCGGCACTGCTGAAGCGGTTATTCCTGGTCATGGCGAAGTCCTTGTAGCTGCTGCTGCCATCTTCTAACTCAAACACCTGGCTGGGAATCACTGCGTGTTGCTTAGAGACACTGCACCCAACAACACAACAACATTCTCATCTGTCCACTTATTACAGGCTGAAACATGCTAATGAACATGAGTGGATTAGAGTTCCTCTCACCAGACATTGAGTCTTTTTCCAAACAGCTTGATACTGTTGAGGTGTGTGATGGCCCGGTCCACTGCATACTCGTCTCCCATCTCCACCAACGCCGTACCTGGAACGCTCTTCATAAACTTCACCTGGAACAGCAAACACACACATACACACACAAACGTCTGTAATGTTAAAGTCAGAAAAGAAGCAGAAGGACTACAGCACATTTCAAGAAGTGTAAGGTATAGTAGACACAGAAAAAGACAAATAACAGGAAAAAACTGGACAGGACATTTTATGTAGTGGTAAAAAACATTACCCTAAGAAAAGTTTCCTGTTTTCCAAAGACACAGCACTGGTGTTCCCAAAGACATTTTCTAATGAATCTTTTGTGTTTCATAAAATTTCTGTAACAAATTTGACAGTTTGGATAGCTTCTGTCTGTCGAAACTAAAAGAGAGTCTTTTCCCAAAGCAAATATCACAGTAAAACCATTTCTTTATGACTTAAGAACTAACATGAATTAAAACAAACCTTCAAAAAACAAACATGATACCAACATATGTATTCCTACCTTCTCTATGTTACCATAGAGACAGAAAAGGTTGAAGATGCGGGTGCAGTTCATCTTGGACGGATGGAGGCCGCTCACCATGGCTACGGAGCTAGGTGCCTGGCCAGAGTAGGACGGGGAAGACTGGGGCAGCGGGTAGGAAACCATGTCTGGGACATCCACTGAGCTGAGCTTGTACCTGCTATTGCTTGTCAGAGGCAGCAGGGGGCAGGCCAGGCCTAAGGTAATAAACAGCATAAGCCACAAAATGAGCCTCTGGCCTTAGGGTTTTACTAAAACATCACTGTCTGCTTCTGTTGCTTAGATGAGCTGCACTGTTTTAATCCTAATAATATACTAGCCTGAGATAAAATCGCACATTTGTCTCTTAAATCTCTAATTATATATAGAACTTGGTAAAAGTATTAACACCCCCTTGAAGATTTTAAGATTTAGTCAAGCTGATATCATTATGTTAATAAATGACTAACCTGGTGTCAATGCTGATGTTGATGCAGATGTATCGAGAATCATTAGTTCAAATATAGTTTTATTAGAAGGAACACTCCTCTACTGATCAGTACAGTGGCATATTAGGGCCAGCGCAGATAGAAAAAAACAAGGATAAGTTTCTGCCAAAAAAAAACTCAGAAATTTTGAGATTCGTTTCAGAAATTTGGGGGTTTTGAAAAAGCAGTACAGCTAAACTTCTGAATTTTATTCCTTTCTGCTGTATGAAAGTTGTTCACTGAAATTTCTTTTGTCCACAAACTGATATGAGCACATCAGTCAGATGTTAAGTGATGATGAGAGTGGGTGTGGAAATCTTACCATAACCATTGTCAGCATAAGATGATGGGTGTTCTCCTAAAATAGCCTGCTTTTGTCTCCCTTTCCCACGTTCTGAAACATACAAGCGAACACATGGATCTTTAGAAAGTCAGCACATCCCTTCCTCATCCATCTGAGGCTAATACATCTGCTGCTTTCAACAATTCAAAAACTTGTTTTGTGAAGACTGATTTAACATGGAGCTTTCCTCAATATAGATTACACCCTGTGTGGCACTACTGCTGGAATTCACTTCTGGAAAATATTCTTCAGCATAAAAATCACTCAATCATTTAAATTATGACGGCAAAATAGCTTCAGTTCAAAATTATTATTATTTTTTATCATTCCAGCAGAGAGAAGAGGTAACTCAACAGCTGGTAGAAAAGACACATTGTCTTGATTTTAAATCAGAAACTCGAGATGATTTGAAGTGCAATAATTCAATAAACAACTTTGGACTCATACCTTGCTGTGTAACATGCTAACTGTAGCTGATGAATCTGAGGCCTTGTACACATGTAGCCAGGCATTTTAAAAATTAATATTTCTGCCGCATAGTTTAAAAAAGTAATACTGTGCACATCGGAGCAGATTCAGAAAAGTTTTTGTCCACATAAACTCAAACAAATCTGCCCCTGAGCTTTGTTTTAAATATGTCAAGCCTATAGGGGGCAGTGCAGCACAAAGGTAATATCTGTAAGCCAATTAGTTTGCTTCAAAACAATCAAAACTTCCTGTTAAAAATTGAACACGGTGTCACAAGGGTTGTTTGTGTGGACAGACATATAAGTTGAAGTTCCTTAAAATAGCATATGACAATATAAAGTTCATAAGAACCAAAACAATGTCAATTGGGAATGATGTCAAAGCAAAGTATGTGGATATATTGATGCATTATTTGTTGCAGACTGCAATGCGCAGTGGTACATCACTAAATCTCCGTTTTCCCATGTACACACGTAAACACAAAGTTTTTTTTATTTTATTTTGTTATTATATGCTCTACATCTTTACAGGACCTCTGCTGACAGTGTCACTCATTCCTGCAAACATTAGTCTCAGTATAATGAAGATGAAAGAGAAACAGCTTGTCTTACCTCGTCTGACCAAGTATGGTTTAGTGTAGTCCCAGCTCTCATTATCATTCTTTATTACATTCAGACGTGTTGGCTGTTGACACAGAAATAAAACATATTTAGGATCCATGTAATGGTTCCTTTTACTGCATCATATCACACACACACCCACACACATAGTATGTACATATATGTATATATATATGTATGTATGTATGTATGTATGTATGTATGTATGTATGTGTGTGTGTGTGTGTGTGTGTGTGTGTGTGTGTGTGTGTGGGGGGGGGGTGTGTGTGTGTGTGTATATATATATGTAATTAGAGTTAATTACAGGCTTGTAATTAACTCCGAGCCTGGAGCGTTGGGGTACAGTGGCAACAGGTAGAAGAGGGGCTCTAGAGACACTGTGAGGCTCCCGGCTGCGCCACCCGCAGCAGTGAAACAAAGGGAGGAATGAGGAAGACGAGTCAGGGCATGTGTGGATATCAAGTCATTGTTCTAAGCTAAAATGCTGGCGGGTGCGTCCACAATCCTAAATCCTGATAATTAGGGTTTCTTTTTTATTTTACCTGTGTGATTAAATGTTTTGGTTTGCATTAGATAAATATAAATTCTTTTAATAGATGATACTTTAACACATTATTACTACTCCTCAAAAATCAAAGATGAAAGGCTTTCTTCAATATTTGACTTCATGAAAAAGTTAATTTTGGATTAAGATATTACTTTTATATTTTGTTTGTCTTCTAAAACTTATAAAATTGTAATTATGTAAATCATTGAAACTTTATCATACAGATTTTTGACTCATATTGCCAAGCAGTATTAGTGACAGTAGACTTACAGCAGGACATCAAATTCCTGAAACTATTTCAAGTCTGAATGTTAGAAAAGTAGATGTGTTTATGGGAATTTGTGACCATTTTTTAAGAAGTGCATTAATGAGATCATACAGTGATGCCTGAGATGGACTGAGTCTTCACTCTATTTTATCCCAAAGGTGTTCTCTCAGGTTGAGGTCAAGCCTGCCAAGTTCTTCCAGATCAAACTCACCTCGACGAACAGTGATGATTTTCACACACACTCCCTGATTATGGAATTCTCTATTGTTGTTTTGACATTTGTGTCAATTCCATTGATTATTTTAAACTGTAGCTACAAACTACCTTGCATAAACAGGCTTTAAATTTAATTTGATATTATGTGTCACATGTGCTTCCTCTATGTTTTGTGAAGAACTTTATGATTTTATCTGTAAAAGGTGCTGTGATTCCATTGGCAGATTATTTCACTTATAACATGAGAAAAAATTCTTATTGTAAGTGAAATAATCCATCAGTGGAACTTGGGCTTCCTTAAAACTTACATGCAAGTAAATTTCATGCCATTTCCAGTGTACTAAGATATTTGCACTAGTAACTAGACCAAAGATTTTTTGTTTATGCACTAGATGCATTTCATGTTCTTTTTTGAGGTTAATGAAACAATAAAAAATAATTATTATTATTGTTTTGATGCATAGATAGATACTCTTATAAATCTATTCTTCAAACCTCCATTGGAGAATCTGCAGATCTTCGTAGTCTAAATTTTAGACTGTTGAAGAATGCCAATCTACCGAGTCGATCAGAATCGTAAGCCGAAGGTCAGACCAAGCTGGTATCAGCCGGTCAACTGATATCAGCTCGGTCAGCAAAAGCTGCTGATGTGTTTTCTGTTTCTTACCCTTGCATATTCAATCTTGAGTGTACAGCAGCCAGCATAAATGTCAGCTCCATTTAGCGCTGCTTTGGCCTTCTGGGCACACTGAACTGACTCAAACCTGGAAGAGTCACATTAAGGAACACAAATACGACAACGCTGCCCAATCCAGAGCATGCACATCACATTTCATCCGTTAGAGCCTCGTGTTTAAGTGCAGCTACCAGAGTCAGAGCAGAGATCCCCATGCAACAGAGCAGCAGCCAGCAAATCTCTGTGGGCCGTTTCTAAAAGGGTGCGTTTGAACTTCAGACAATAGGTGGAGGAGCTGTGACTCAGACGGGTGTGGTTTGAGCTAAACTGCCAGAAACAGAAAGAAACAGAGATGGCAACATAGGAAAAAAACATTTCTCGACGAGCAGAAGACATTCTATGGCCCCGCTCACTTAGATGACCAAGGCATGTAGATGCAGTGACCCCTGAGGAAAAGGATACTCCACCATGGCCTGGATTCCATTTCTCTTAAAGATGACGATCCTCAGCACGCTGCCTATGGGATTACACACAGTGTAGAGAACATCCTGGACAAAAACACAAAGAAATTATTCAGCGCCACATACATTAGTTTAAAAAGAGCATAAATAATCATCACTAAACATAATGTGTTTTGTTAAAACATACTGTAAGTAAAAAACTTTTACCAACATTTATAAGTTGTTTAATTATAAAATTTTTAGAACTTCCGTTTCATTTCTTGTCATGAATGCATATCTAAGTTAACATAAAATAATTTAGATCTTAATTTTCCAGGGTATGAATACTTTTGGGCAGAAATTATGAATATGATCTGCTTTAGATTCCAAAATATACACAATAGATTCCAGTACTTCTCAATAATACTACTTTGGTTTGTTGAGTTTGCAGGTATGTGCCTTAAAGTTCCACCACAAAAGTTCAATTGAATTAAGATTTGGACTTTGATTAGGCCATTGGTCTAGTTGTTCTGTCGAAAGAAGTGATATGTCTGGGGAATCAGCTCAAACAAGTCCAGTCCTTTAGCCCTCTACCACCATGTAAAACACTGTGATGTTTACGCATCGTATACGTTGAGGTCCTACATCTCTACCTTGGTAGAGATGTATTTCCATCATTTGTAGCAAATGATGGAAATATTCATATTTCCATCCTTTGCTCCATGTCTCACCTTTCTCTCTCCTCCACATTTCCCATACATGTCAGTACAATATCACTGGAGCTTAAAAATAAGGTTTCCTACTTTCGACTGAGCCATCTCACAGCAGTATGATGGACTTAGTTAAAAAATGTCAATGTAATCATTTCTAATGTCATTGCTGATGTCTTGAAGCCATTTATGAATTTGTTTTTAAATTAACACTGATGCAAAAGCAATATTGACTGTCTGTTTCACCTTTCATCTATATAGGGTGCTTAAAAATGTATTAAAAACTAAAATACACACGCAATCTGTGTGCGTGTGCGCACGTGTATGTCTGTACTGTTAAAGGTGAACTGGAGACGGGCCTGAGCTTGTCCATCTGACTCATCACATGGCCGTAGGACCAGCTCCTTTCCCAGACTGAACTATTGTTCATCTCCTCTAACCAGTCAGTTCAACAAACAGTTGTGAGCTCTCTCACCACCCCAGGTGTGAAGAGGATCACTACCTTTTCTCTAACCACAAAGCTTTCCTTTCCTCTCACATTTTTTTAACAGATAACACATCATGCCTGACTTGGGCCAACACATATTATGATTTTCCAGAACGCAGACAAAACCCTGTAGATGGCTCTCAATCAGCAGATCTTGTGTCTGACGAACATGTCATACAGTAACATGTAAGCGTTAACAATCTAAACCGGTTCTGCTCTTCCTGTACAAGCCTCAGGAAATCCTACAAACAACCGCCATTACTTACAACTTAGCTCTTCTTTGTCACTATTGGAAGAAACAACAACCAGCCAGATGTGTTCAGAATGAGTGGTTTCCACTGGGTGTAATGCAATGTAATATCAACCAATGTGAAGATATGCAGTCTTTAGCTTTGTCTGCTGAGAAAATATGGAGTGAATTCATAGCATGTCACTAGGCAGTCAGCGACTACAACTAGCTGAATCTGACTCACTGGACTGTTTTAATCTTAGTCCGTTCCAAAATTGTGTTCAACAGCTGATTTACATTTTAATATTCGTCACTGGCTAAAACAGGTTCAAACATCCTGAAGAAATTTCAGACAGTTTTTCCTCAACCCCTCTTCCTTTAGAGAGAGAGAGTGATGCTCTTCTACATTAACTATCAATCAATCATCAAGACTGCAAACACTGCACGGCTTCACATGCAAACACAAACCCTCTGTCACACAACTACTCTGATCTTGCAAAAGATCAAAGTAGGAGTACAGTGAGTGTTCTGTGGGACAAGTCAGAAAACAATCTCTATTGGGTGATGCTTCCCTAATGTTACAAACTTATAAAAGCTTCTATCACTGCTGTAGAGTTAAAGTAATGGTAATAAGAATATCTGAAGCTGCTTTTCCACAGGTTCGGTTTTATTGGTCCTGCATGTGTTTTAAGAAGGAAAAATAAGAAATAAACAAAGAGACCCAATAAAAATTATGCCAAAAACAGAACACAGTATTTCTTACATGTACAGTGTAAAGTCTGAAGATCCATTTTTTTAAACTGGATCAGACATGAAAACCTCTGACACACAGAAATAATATACAAACTCTAGAAACAGAAAGGCATCTGTTCCTAGAGTTCCTAGATGGTCTAAATATCCAGGAAGATATTTAGACCATCCAACCCTCAACCAATGGCTAAACCCAGATGTTTGCCTCTCGGGTTCCCAGAGGCCCAGTTATGTACCAGCAACAATCAGACATGACTGTGTATGTTTAAAATGAAGGCGTGTGTGTTTACCGTTGTGATGGGGTAGAGTGGGTTCTGGATGGACAACAAAAGAACCTTGTTGCCGCTGTTTGGGTTGTCAGCGTTTGTTGGTCTGGTGATTCTCTTCGATGTGGAGTAGTTAAAGTAAGCCTGTTGTCCTAGTTAACAAATCAGTCAAAACACGAACACATCAGATCAATTGGACCCAAGTCCATTATCTTTAAACTGGTTGATAATTACACATGTGAATTGTAGATGGATTCAATTTACCTGTAAAAATGCTAAGTTTACTGATTTACTGTGAAAAATCTTTTATGACTTTGTAATTTTGCGTTTTGTGATGTAAAGCACTTTGAACTGCTGTGTTGCTGAACTGTGCGATACAAATAAAATAGATTTTTTGATTGATTGAATTTACAAAGCATCTTTCCAATCATATAAACCACTCAAAGTGCTTTACACTACAGACTCATTCACCCATTTTCACTAACACCCACAACTACACAACTATACACCAATATGCAGATCGGTAGGCAGCTTGAGGCTAAGTGCCTTGCTCAGAGGCACATTGACATGTAGCAGGAGGAATCAAATCTGCAACCTCAATCATCACCATCATCCAGCAGTAATCAAGTTGACGGCCCCTCTGACAGAACTTAATCCAAGAATATACACCAATACCTAAAGTTGAAGACTAACAATTGGCCAACACTGACTTGTGGTACTGACATGTACTAAACATCATTCAGATTATTCAGATTTCTAACTGGATAAGACCATTTCTCTCCACAAATATGCAAACCATTTAGTGTTGATCTTAAATCTCCCTTTACAACTCAAAATAAAGAATTGCAAAAGATTTAAGGACAACTGTGCAATTCATACAAGCCAGAGTTCTCCAAAAATATCCCAGCAGAGGAATGAAAGTACCTGCGATGTACACCGGCTCTTTCGCTCCGCAGGACACACAGCGATCAGCACTCTCCACTGCAGAGAACTCCACCAAGGCCTGACGCTTGAAGGGCATCATCATCACATAGCTGGAGAGAAAAATAAAGAAATATCTGGATAGGAAAAGACAAATACACACTTCCCTCTCAGATCTTTTCAATTACATTATGTTTTTCTGGATTTCTGCAGAAAAAAGTCAACAGCATCTTATGCAAACATCTCAGAACAAATGACTTTGTATCAGTGACCAAACCATCTGATTGTGCAACGGGCTGGCAACAAAAAGGAACTAGTCCCTCAGTATGAGTTCTGTTCAGCATGCCATGGTCCTCAATGATTGGAGCACTGCTTTTGTGTTTATCCACTTGATTATTAATGTATTTAATTGCCTAACTTTGATCTGCAACAAAGATAGACACTCATGGTGTCAATAATTTGTTATAGTTAAATCAACACTATGAGGCCTGTGATTTTGGGTCTGAGTTCTCACTTCTTTCCCAAAGTCTAACTTAAATATGTTTGAGATTCTCCAAGAATAATTTGTAAAATCTTTTAGCACATTCAACCTACAATAAGTTACATTACTAAATGAAGTTTGGCAAACCCAGTAGGGATTCCCTGGCTTTATCTAAAGCCATTCAGTAGGAGAGAAGAACTTACAAAAGATTCAGAAGAATCTCATTGGTCAAAGACATCAACCAGTGGAAAGGAACAACATAAAAAAAACAACAGTTGACACAATATGAACATTTTACACTCCATAACGACAGACATTCGAAAGTCATTTTTCTATGTATAGTGCATACTAAACATTTGAACATCTTTATTATTTAGAATTAAGAATAGAAGTTTTAAATATGGAATTGAAATGTGAAGGTGGTTCTCTCCGTGACCGTAACTTGACCATTGCACAACAGTTTTCTGTACTTCACCATTAATTTAAATCTAATGATGTGGTTAAGATGAGACAAAAATGTCAGCAGAATCTTTCAGACAATGTAGTGTCAACAGCAGAAACGTGCACACTTGTTGGTATCTATGCCTGGCATAATAAGCAATAAATCAATTAATCGCATAATGAATGGAAATGAGCTCAATAATTTCCATTAACAAAATTTATCAGTTTTCTCTTTTCTCTCTCTCTTTTACCAAAAACGAGATGACAAAAGTCTCCAGTCTTTGTTTGGTGGACAGTTTGTATGTTTTTTATTAATTTTGGAGATTTAAAATGTCTCCCAGTTCCAGTGATAAATGTTCAATAGAATTTAATTTTATTTATCTTTGAGAATCTGTTCTTGCATTATCATGCCATTACCACTATATTATTTGAAAATGTTCTCAAAACATAACTGCAGTAACTTCTGACACAGCAAAACGTGCTGCCAGGCCTAGAAACACTGAAATATGAGTTGTTTTTATCTTTAAACCATAACCATCAAGATACCAGAACTAAAGTCTTGAAATACTTCCTTTTATGTATTTCTCTTTAACTTTCTCGTGAGTTATTCATAGCCAAACCAGAGCCTATTGCTGCACAAGACGGTAAGCAATAGTACTGTCAACCGTTACAACAGTGTAATTTACCAATATCATAGCGCTATTCTATCAACTCTACAATCAACATCAATGTTAAAATCTTATTTTTGACACAAACATCTTAGCATACTTTAATAATGTGGTGTCTTCTTAATGTTCAGATTTAAAAACAGTAAACCCTTTGCTCCTCCTTCTACATGATGCAATGTTTCTCAACTCTCTGGATGAAAGACACGTTGGGCCCAGATAGTTCTCATTCTGCTTGTGCTTTGTGGTTATTTCATGTTTAAAATTAGTGTTTGGTTCTGTGAACCAGATTTTAGCATGAATGTCAAACCGCTGTTAAAAGCACACTGACAAGATCATGCTGTGGCATGTCTCCTCTAGAAGTTATTTAGAACGTATGTCTTAATGTGCAAAAAATTTATGCATAATTAATTGCTTTCATTTCTTTCATATAGAGAGTGTCCGTCCAGAACCTTTGTACTCATGCATTTCTGGTTTGCCTGTAATTCTGATGCACAAGCGACATTTGCTAACAGCAGCAATTGGTGACAAAAATGCTTTTCTTAGCCCACTGGGGATTCATTTTTGCTTCAAAAATCAATCTGATTGGACAATGGAAAGTCTATTTTTGTGTTCAAGTTGTGCTAACTTAGCTGTTATGCTACACAATCCTAAAATATCATCTCAATGCTAAGCAAGTAGCAGCTGAACAGACGTCCCCAACACTAATCTCAGAGTCCACTGTCCACATTCCAAAAGACGTTCCATGAACAACCAGGAGTTACTGAAACACTGGGAAGCTGAATGGATAGAATAACACGTTGCACAAATCTGATGGCTGAAGAATCTGAAGAACAGATTAAAAACAATGTATATCTGAGCTCATATGTCTATTTATTCAATTTAGCCGCAAAAGGGGTTTTTGAATTAAAAATGTTGCTTGTTTTGTTCATATATGATTTTTGATTAAAATGCGATTAATTGTGATAAATTAATTTTACCCTGCAATTAACTCAATTAAAAATTTTAAGCAAGTACTACTAAAAAAGTAAAACTGTTTTCAAACTTAAAAATAGATTGCAAGAAAAAATAAATAAATAACATATTTTTTTATTAAAAAAAAAACAAAAAACACTAAAACTCCTACAGTTCATAAAGACACTTCCACACAGAGCATAACTGTATAAAACTAATTTACTACAAAAGAGGAGAAAGAAGGCCATCGGTGTAAATGGGCCAGTCGGCTCTCCCTTTTGCCAAATCCAACTAATGTCCCCTTTATCCACCGGCTCTACTTCAGCTGCTCCACAACACAATTTGTGAACTCACCCGTTCATGAGAGACTGACGAGTTTGGCTAATGATTTCTGGTTATCAAGTGATGTTCCAACTTCTTTCAATTAAAAGAACCTTTAACTCTATTAATAATTATTGATCCAAATTAGCTGCATAAGTCGAGCATCGATGCAATCCATGTTGCACAACAGTTGTTTGTGCTAATACATAAGATGTAAAAGACTGATTAAAAAGCCATGTCACCTCTGCCATTGAAATAATTCATTCTAATGTCATTATATTACAGGTGAGGAAAAACTTATTTTGAAAGCTGTTAATTATAATTCTTAAAGAGAAACTGGCACCAGCTAGTGTTAAAGATGTTCTTTGTTTATGCATTCAGCTGAAAGTGGGGGAGCGGCTGAGTCAGTCTGTGTGAAGTTATGCAACACCTGGAGCACACCAAGATGTCCAGCTGGCACAGACCATAACAAAACTGAGCATTTGAGTAAATCTTAGATATTAGTATTGATATTAATTACTATAGCTGTCTTTAGGGGGTTTTTTTCTCCATTTTCTTAACAGAACTGACTGGTCCGTGTTTTGAAATTAACTTCAGTTGCAAAGCCTTCACTGAGTTGGTCCTGAGAAGCTGCCCAGCTGAGGTTGCCATGGTGAAATATCAGAAATGGATTTATTTATTCATGGAGACAACCTGTAAATGTCAAGATAACAAGTAAAAATATTGCAATCTTATTTCTTATTACATGTTTCACATGCCTTAGACATAAACGATTAGATTTCTGAACTTGTCAGAACGTTTGTAGCAGTGAAGCCAACATGAAATATAACTGTTGTGATGGGCAGAATCATTAATGAGCTTTTTCTCTCTCTGGCACACACACGCGCATGTTGGTCTTGCTAGCTTTGTGGGGATTTTCCACTGACTTCCATTAATTTCTACAGCCTAACCCTATCACGTTAGTCCTAAACCTAACCCCTAACCCAAAAACAACATTTCTCTTTGAAGCAGTGAGTCACCACAACGTAATATAAAACACAGAACCAGTGGATGCATTCTCACCATATTGGTCCGAATTTCTTCAGGGCATCGATTAGGTCTGCTTCCACCACGGCCTCACAGAGACCCCGGACATGGACCACCGGACTAGGAGAGATGAGATGGGAGTCTTCGCCATTATCCTGTAACACAGTTAGCCACACTCACAGTAAAGCAACTTCATATTGTGCTGTATCATGTTTGGCATCTTCGGTATCCATTTTCTGACTTTATTGCCACAAAATAATATGGTCAGCAAGACAAATAAAACACCCTGCAAAAGTTTAATTTTTCTCTTTCTTGTAAATAATACGTGGTCTGACAGCGATCTTCAAAGCTCTATCAGCTTTGAAAATCTTTTGACTTGTGCTGTACAAAACAGCTCAAGATCAGTCTGAGCAGATAAAGTGTCTGTAAATAATCAATTCTAGATAATGTCCAGGGACTGGACCAAGAGAAAGATTCAACAACTGGACTTGCATAAGCCACGAGTCGACTTATGCATAGGTCACTTCCATCAGGATTCATAAATATAGATGGATTTCCAACACCCACCTGAGTGGGGGACAGCTTCTCCAATGTAGCCATGGTCTTCTTGGTTCCTTTTCTGATTAATGCTCTCCTTACCCAGACTGTCAGTCCAGATGGACGTCCATGTCATGGTAAGCCATCCAGTCTCTATTTCTAGATGATGGATTGACTCTGGGAAATGTTCAAAGTTTGGGATGTTGTTGTAGAGCATAGCCCCGCTTTAAACTATATAGGCGTATCAGACTGAAGCAAACAATAATTTCTACGAAGAGCTGAGCAGCATCTAAAGCCATCAATGAAAATCTCTGGAGAATTTGACCAAATCTCTCTCTGTCACCCTGCACCCAGTTTATCTAGTGCTCTCTAAGTGAACACACCACACTGAATGTCCTCTGTGCAGTTCTTGGGAGATGCCCATGCCTCCTCTCCTTGTCCTTCATGAGGAAAAGCAGACCACAGTCTGTTGCTTCTCACCTCCACCCACTCACCCACTGTTCAACAGCAACCTGTGGGCAGAGGAGCGATGAGAAGGTGGTCAAAGAAGGATGAGTTTAATCTGTAGAAAGAAGCTTTGAAGATGCTTCACCATAACAGTTTTTATGCCAGAACGGAATGCTTGAGAAGATATATACATGGGCAAACATCTTCCCCAAAAACCTGGTGAGATCTATTATTCTTAGAGGACAATACTCTAACCTGACTCACTCATTACTGGATTTTGAAAAAAGGGTTGCTTTGGAAGTTGTTAGACCTCATTGGTTTCAGTTCTGTTCAGTCAGGCTGAGGTTTGAGACCTTAGGTCAGCGTGAGACCAGCTAAAACCACTAGATTGCACATGTTTAAAACGGCACAGAAGAGGACTTCCTGTGTGTATGATGTCACCTAGTTCTTGATCTATTGGTCTAATCACTAGATAATCTTGATCAACACATCTAAACCACGACCGTTGACATGATGACATAGTATTGAGCTGAACTTCATTTGTTCAGAGTGTTACTAGTTTAAAGTCTCTGTTTTGATGTGGCTAATAATAATTTATGCAGTATACTGCATGCAGGATGTTGAAGTATCTTCAAAAATCCATTGTTAGCTTATGTGCAGCTGCTGTGACAATTGGTCATCCCGTCAGGTGACGAATGCCCCATTATGTCTGCGTCTCGGTTATGTCGTTTTGAAACCAAAGTAAGAAATGAAGCCAAACGCATTCAGTTTAATTCAATTTCTATAGAACTAACTCACAATTATCGTCTCTTTACAAAAAAAGTCTTTTTGATTCAATATCTCACACCTTCCAATGGAATCTTGTCATCAAACAGTGCAATAAAAAGTTTAGAGAAGAACTGAACACCGAAATTGTTGTCCCATAAACTCAGTTGATTGAACTTGTTTTAGAAAGTCACACACTTCTCTAAGTCCCACAGTTGACTATACAGGTCAGAGGTCAAATCCCAAGCATGAAATCAAATGAATTGTCTGAAGTCCTAGAATCTTTATCTCTGCAGCAATCAACTAATCAGGCCTGGACAGAAGAATGGTCGAATGAAAGCAACTCCTTTATAAAAGATTCATGGCACCCCGACTGGAGTTGATCAAAAAGTACCTGAAGGACTCTCAGACCAGGAGAAACAAGATTCTCTGGTCTGATTAGACAAAGACGGGCCAGATTTGAATCCAGCATCTTTGGAAAGATCAGAAAATGACTGACAGATGTTTCCATCCAACCTGATGGAGCTGGAGCAAAAGTGCAGAGAAGAACTGCCTAAAGATGGACGAGCAGAGCTGGTAGCATCATGTTCAAAACGACTGGAGGATGGAATTGGTGCAAACGGTGGATCAATAAAGTAGTACTCGGCAAAGCTGTGAATAGTTTTGTAAAAGTGATTTATTGGTTTTATATTTTAAGAAATTCACAAAAATCTCAAAAACCTTTTTCCACATTGTCATAATGGAATTTATAGAATTGAGGAAGGAGACCGATATGGTTGTAACACAACAAGATGTGTGTCATTTTTCCTACGGGCGTCCCGTTGCAGGTTAAGTAGTTAAAACATTTATTTACTTTTGCAAATTCAAATTCCATTACATCATTCAAATGACAACAGTTATGAGAAATGCTCAAGAGCAATAATCTCTGAAAATCTGACCATCAATATATTTTTAAACGTAATCTTTTTGACTCTTGAATGTCTTTATTGTGGAGATATACATCTGTCTTTTCTTCAGACACACACAGTTGTTCCATATCATCAAAGCAAACAAACTTGAACTAATCTGGCCGTTAGAGGATGAAGTCATCCTGTGGTTAATGACACATCCAGAATCACTCTGCTCTCCTGCTGCTTCACTTGACTTGACTTTACAAGGTGTGAAAGTGTCATTATTTTAATTTTAGTGACATGCCTCCTCTTTTTCATGGCTAACAGTGTGCATGGTACACTAAGAGGGCATAATTTTGTACTTAATGATGGAAATGTGACCTATATTGTTACTATGTGTTTTTGATGAATTGGTTCAGAGGAACTTTTCAGCAGCTTTATAAACAGCAGCGAAACCCAGACCAGAGCTTGGTTGTTCTTCTTCCTACATACAACTTCCAACTCTAGTGAAGGCCAGGCTGCCTGCCAGGTACCTCCTGTTCTGGGCTCTACCGCGGAGCCTGGATGCCTGGATGCTGACTCCATCAACCTGCGGGATGATGCAGTCAGACCCCCTCCATGGAGCAACCAGTGACCGGCAGCTGGACAGACTGCTGAGCGGAGCTCTGTGATACACACACACACACGCACACACGCACACAAAACAGCAAACTAGAGGCCACGCGCACGCGCATGCCAGCCTCTGCGGTGCTGCTCGGATCCGTCAGCTTAGGTAATAGCATCCCTGCTCTCCTTACCTTTCGTCCTGAACCGAACTGCCTGCCGCTCCATCGGGCCCGACTGTCCGTCTCTGCCTCCCCGTTACCGGGCAGCGACCCGCTGTCCGAGTCCTCCCCCTCCTCCAGCTCATCCTCCGCTCTGTCCTCCTTCTCCTCCAGCGGCGGCTCCTCCATTTTCAGCCGCTTGGCAGCTCTTCCGTACACCCCGTCCTCGCGCTGACCGCCTGCTTCCACCGTCGACATGTTCGCGGCTTGCGGTAGAGCTGTCGGGGAGCGGGGAGGAGAGCCTCTGCTGTCCGTCGCTCCTACACGTCCATTCCAGTAGTTGTTCCTGTCTCCACTGCGAGCAGCCTCCCGGCCTGCGCGTCTCCGTGTACCTGTCCCGCGTTGCGTCACCGGTCCAGGCTCCTGTCTGATTCACAGAGGCTCTGCGACGCCACAGATTTCTGAGTGTGGAGGTGTGAGGGTTCCGCCACATCCCGCCCCGCGCGCCTCTTATTATTGGAGAGTCTTTTCAGCGCACTGGAAACACGGCACGTGATTGGTGGATGCCAAGGCGTCAGAGGCTCCGAGTCATGCAGCGGGGGACCAGAGACAGGAATGATGGCAAAGATTCAGAGGCGGACTGGAAACAGTCGAGGAAGAAATCATATTCATGACACTTGTGTTGTTGTAATAAACAGTTCACTGAATCATTATAAGGAAGTGATCCATTTAACTACATTGCTCTAAACATAAAATCATTTAACTTATGTAAGGATCAGTATTAACCTAAACATACTTTCGTTGGTATTAACCAACGAATGATTTTTTATTTTTTTACATAAAATACCATGTTTTTTATGTAAAAAAAAACAACAACAACAAAAAAACATGGCGACATAGCAAACAAAGGAACTATGAACATGGGTGTGAAAAGAGAGCAATACCAATGTGAAGCAATCAAGTAACTCAAATCTATTAGGAAACTTAAGAGCAGGTTGCAAGCATTGCCTAAACATCTTGAAGTGATACAGGAAGTGCATATAAAATTGACAGAAAACAGGGGTAATTCATCTGGTTTGAGCCCAATCCTATACAGTTTGGGTGATTGATCCAAATGTTTCTGGGCTCAACCCGAACCCAGTACCTACAGTCAGATTTCTTTGAAGACACTGCCTGCTCTTCCAACTAAAGTTGTATGGACAACATTTTATTACCAGGTAAGAAGTTCATGATTTCAAGAGTCTGTGTGCATGTGTGTTTTATTTAACCAAATACATTGTCATAAAGCTTACTCTGTGTTAAGCGTTTGTGATCCATTTGTATACCGCACTCTTAATAAAATATCAGCTCCTCCTTCATCAGTGGTCTGAAAAAAAAATCTTAATGAAGAAATATGAGAAGTAGGTTATGGAATTGCCAGAGGGATTCGTAATGGGAACAGAGCGCCATTCTTTTCAGGAAGTGTTTCATGTCCGAGAACCCCATTCAGAGAGGATGTGTTTCAATGGGAAATCCTCACTAGTCGATAACTGCTGGGGAGGTGATTAGTGAAATGGGAACCAGGTGAGCACAGAAAGGGCAAAACACAAGAAAGAAACACAAACTGTATTTTCCAGTCACATAGTGCCATTTCATAGCACAATTAAGTAACTATATTAAAAACAGTTCAAAAAGTGCTACATATATCAAATATGACTGAACAGAATTTGACTTAGTAATTTAATGTGTTAAAATTGGGTCTCTGTCTCTTTTAAAACTCCTGCTCTTTCTGAAACTCCACCTTCAGGAAGTTATTACAACATGGCTCCTCTATTAACCCTTTAGCAACTTTTTAAAGAAGTAGCTCCAATAATGAGCTCAGCAGGTGTGCAGTTCCATCACTGCTGGCTAGTCTAAAGGAGCTGAGTGGGGGAGTTATGATGGAGGGCTGCTCTCTGAGCCCTCCACCATACTCCACCTCTGTGAGGCAGAAGCTTGGAATCTGCAGCTCCAAAGAGGGCTGTGGTGCGTGGAGGGGATGTTTGGTCCAACCAGGCGTTTTGGACACCTGGAACTGCCATGGAGATAAAATGATTTCTCAAACATGCATGAATGAGTCAAAGCAACTCAAAAAACTCAAAAAAAAGTTTATTTTAAACAACCTTTAATCTCATCAAATTCAAGAACACACTGAAGTCTGTCAGTCTGGAAAGGCTAAGTCATTTCCCAGGCTATGGGACTCCAGTGCAGCATCTGATTACTTTTTTTTGCTCTGCCACTCAGTTCAATCAGTCTGTTTCCAGATCTCACACATAAACGCACATCCACACACACACACACACACACACACACCCCCACACACACACACACACACACACACACACACACACACACACACACACACACACACGACAGAGTTGGAGAAAAATCATCTAAATGTAAATTCAGAGAGGCTATGCTAAAAATCTAATATTAGACACATTTTTAAATCAATATGTTGTCTCTTAATTGATAGAGCAAACAATATCATTAAATTAAATAACTCCAAGGTATTTCAGATAGGATTGCTAAGCATCCTTTATTTTTTCAAACCCTTCCATCTGTAACAGTAGAAGTGGTTTGTTGTTATAATTGTCTTAGTTCAGTTTATTATGAGTGGAGAAAATAATGAACCTGTCATTTATCTAAGTTTAAATATTACTAATGAGACTACTGACATAAAATTCTTACCAGATGTTATTAACAACCATATTAATAGGCACAAAAAGGAAATTAGAGTCACTATCTACAATAACTCTTTGAAAAATTGGAATTAATATGAGTTACAAAATTTAAATACATTTAAAGATTCAAATACGTTTGGCATGCAATACGCCTGACCTTAATCAGCCTATTCATGCTGGAAAACCTTTTAACACCCCAAACATTGATATCAAAATAAAATTTAATGCCCAAGTACTTTGCAAACACGGAATTTGACGTAGAATCAGACATGCGATAGGAGGAAGCTGGAATCAAGACTACAAATTTCCAATTGCAAGAGGACAATTCTATCGACTAAGTCCATTAATGGGTACTGCAAAGACAAACTGTTGGCTATTTCGCAGCATGAGATTCAGACCCAGTACATCTTAAAACCCAAACTGTAGCTTTGACCCAAACAGTGAAAATATTGTTGAAAAATATTATTGAAAATACATATTGTTATCTCACTGTTTGGATAAACACCTTGGTAATGAACAGATGAGTAAGGGGACATTTTGTAACACTTTATCTTTATAATCAAAACATTACTGAAAGCTGAGCATGATGCAGGGTTCCACTTCCTCCCTCTGCATCAGCTCAAAGCTCTCTGTTCCTGTTTAATGACAATGACCAACACAAACTGTGAGAATAGTCTCTGATTTTGTTGATTTTGTTATATATATATATATATATATATATATATATATATATATATATGCAATGTCATGTGCGCTTCAAGTTATTTCAGTGATCATTGAGGAGTTTTATGTCATCAAAACTCTAGCATCAAACAAATATTACATAAGAAAATATCACAGCATTTTCTGAAATTATGATTTCTTATAAGGGAAATAAAATGTAACCAAACCAGTCAGGCCCCATGAGGGTAAAAGTGCTCTATGAATAATTAAATACATAAAAAAAAAAAACTATTGTGAAGCAGATTCATAAGTCTATATATGCCACGAAACAGCGCCCTCTTCAGACATGAGATATTAAATGCATGTCTAGATTTGATGTTTGTCATACAAAAATTTATTTTCGCAGAAATGTTTTCCTGAGCGCCCGTTCTGATGTAGTGTTTCTCATTGTGGGTCTTTAAATGAATTATTTTAGTCTGAGTTATTTTTAAAAGCAATATCATGTGAACAGATTTGGATATATTGCGGATTTTCTCAAATAAGGTCAAAACTAAACATACAGATATCAATATCCAGATATGTTGTAGTTATTGCTAAAGAAAACCCTACATTCATAATTTTTTAGAAAATTAGAATAGAAAATTTAATGCCACTTTAGTAGTTATAGTTTCCTAACTTCAGTTTATTTATTATTTTTGACATTGGTTGTTCTACTCCTAATCCCTAGTGATGTAATCAAGTGTGCTGTACAAGTGCAGCGTTAGCTAATAGATTTGCAATTCAGCATATTTATGTCTGGGTTTAAAACAGAGTTTTAAGTCAATTCAGCCGTTTTTTCACTTCCAGGATCAGTAACAGATATCGGTTTGGGAAGTGAAACCAAAACGATTATCTGGTGCATCATTATTAACGACACATCAAATGTGTTTTCTGCAGCTTAAAAATTATGTGTTTGTTAAAGTGTCAATAGCTATCAGTTACTTCACATAATTGATAAGACTGATAGTTTTTAGATATTCATATGAAGAGGGCCCAAACCAGTTTGAATGAGCAAACCTTTACTTTATTACAGCTCATGCAGTCATAAAGCAAAGCTTTGACCTAGATATGTGTCAGAGGTCATTGCTGGAGTCCTGACTGTTTAGATGGTGGTGAAGGTGAAGCGAGACACATGGTGGTATTCATCCCCGGGACGCAGGAGGCAGTCTGGGAAGGAAGCCTAAACACACACACACACACACCTTTGGCTTGGCAACACAGACATGACTTCAGAACACATGTTTTTGATTAAACCACATATTTAGACAGAATGGGCAGAAAGAGCAGTGAGTGTTAGGGAGGTGGCTCTCTTCTTTAAAAAGATCCTTCTCTGTAACCAGGAGAATCGACTTAAAAGTGTATTTATTCATTCATCTAGTTTCTCCCAGGTTATTATTAATGCATCTTAACATACATTGTAGTTACGTTATTGCATTTTTAACAAGGAAAGCGTTATTTTCTTATTCAAAAACAAAAAATTATCTTATTTTTCTTTTTAATGTATTTCTAATGTGTAAAAAAAAGGCTTAAGTGGTTAAATAAAGAATCTGCAGGAGATGCCAATTTTCTAGAGTGATTATTTGAATAATTGTCAGAACAATTGATTACTAAAAAGAATCATTAGTAGCTGTCCTAAATAATAGTAACTTTTATTTATTACTATAAATATATAGTAATATTGGATTGTCCCATTGAAATGAACATGTCTCAATCATAGCAGAGACCTTGCAAAGAACAGCATCAAACAGAGAATAAAAAAAAAAAAAAGAAAAAAGTTACAGTTGTAAGATTTCTATATTTTCCTAAGTTTAATCATTGGAAGTGATTCTCCATCCAGCCACGTACCTGGTTAACAGCATTGGGCCAGTTTTGTGTCTCTAAACAGAAGGCGCTGTGCTTCCCATACATCACTCCTCCCTTTCCTTTGATGGAGCCGTCCAGGACATTGGCAGTGTAGAACTGGACTCCTGGTTGGCTGGTTGACACCTCCAGGACACGCCCACTGGGGGGGTGAAGCACTCTGAAACGAGGAATAAGGTTTGCCTTTCAAAATCAATAACATTTTCCGCTGTGTGAGCATGCATTGTGCGGCAACCTGGCAGCATGTCTTTCTGTCCAGTCATCTCTGGGCGAACAAAGGCAGAAGTTGTGGTCAAAGCCGAGGCCAGGGACTTTCTTCAGCCGGACACCGACAGGAACCGGCACTCGGAGATCAAAGGGTGTGTCCTCCACAGGGCGGATCTCTCCTGCCAACAGATTGGCTCTGACTTATTTTTCTTGAAAATCATCTTTTTTACGGGGCACGTAACAAGAAGAAAAAAGTATTTTCTCTTATTCATGGATCTTAAAGGGAATTCAAAAGTGACTAAAACTGTTATTAGCAGGTCAGAACTTTACAAACATCAGCCTAAAAATCTTCAATCTCTAATAACATTCCTTCCACTATCCCACTATTGTCAGAAGTAGAGCAGCTTAAGACTAAGGTAAGAGACTTTATTATGTCAGAGAAGGACAGACGTAGGCACTCACCTGTAGGGATTGATGTGTCATCAACAGGCAGGTAAGACTGTGCAATGATTGACACCTCATGATCATAGATATCTGCCGCTCCCTTCATCCAAGGGATGTA
Organism: Poeciliopsis gracilis; assembly: GCA_911649635.1. Taxonomy (NCBI): domain Eukaryota; kingdom Metazoa; phylum Chordata; class Actinopteri; order Cyprinodontiformes; family Poeciliidae; genus Poeciliopsis; species Poeciliopsis gracilis. Next base: position 8,032 of record CAJVRI010000452.1, on the reverse strand, counting down.
AGAACACACACACACACACACACACACACACACACACACACACACACACACACACACACACACACACACACACACACACACACACACACACACACACACACACATACATACATAGAAACAATTTATCACCTTATGTAGCAAATAGTATTTGTGTCACATGGTGACTGTATGATGTGTGTGTGTCATCGCTATGCATTGAGTCGGGATCTTGATAGTGGGGAAAATAAAGCAGTCAAGCAAAGAATCTCAAAATATGAATGTGAGCTTTTGCTGTTAACTGTCAAAACTTCAGCAATAAGGCAAGAATCACATTTTCACTGGTCAGTAAAATATTTTAATGAAAAAGCAAAAGCTGGATATATAGCTCAGTTAAGCTAGCTTGACTTTTACAACCTTATGTATTTTTAAAACTTATATGGTTTGTGTTGTGTCAATTTATGTAATTATGTCACCTCCAGCTGTCATAAAGGTGCTATCTATATGGTTCCTCTGTTATAACATTTTTACCAGCGTTGCTCTGGTAAGTAGCTCCTATAATGGGCTCAGCAGGTGCACAGCTCCACCAGGTGTTTGCTAATTGCGGTTGGCTAGTTTGAAGAAACTGAGGGAAGAGCTCCTCTGTTAGGTGGAAGCTCCGAAGCTGTAGCTCTGAGGAGGAGCTGTGTTTCAAAGACGGGGCTAAGTCCACCCAGGCGTTTTGCACAGTTGAATGGTTGCCGTGGAGATGAAAGGATTTCTAAACATGCAACACTCCAGGCATCTCTTTGATGCGGGAATATAACATGATGTAAAGCTGAAAAAAGTTGATTTCACATAATAAAGCCCGACGAAATATACAGAGACTTATGTTTGTAATGTGATCGAATGTGGCAAAGGTTCCGGGGTGTGAATGATGTCGAGGTCTTACCTGCCCTGCTAGGTTGAAGTAGGAGTGGTTGGTGAGGTTGATGGGGGTAGTTTTGGTGGAGCGGGCTCTGTAGTCAGCAGTGAGAGTTTCCCCCTAAGCAGAAACAGAAAACACAAACCTCACCAACACGGGCAAGTCAGGTGCAAAATCAGCTCAGTAAAACATCAAGGCCAGCCGAAGATGATATTTGGAAAGTTGAGTCTGGGAAACGATCCGGATAACCGAGGGGCTGCAAAGTGGGGGACGTTTCTGTCCCAACCAGTCTGGTTGCTATAGAATCCGTCCTTCAACCTTCTCGTTTTCAGGAGTAATGGTCTGGAACACACTGCAGCTCCATCTGAAGCTGACAGTTCAGCAACAAACTTCTACTCAGGTTTGTTTTTAATAGTCTTCTCCTCAGATGTAGATTTTGAATCTTTATTTATTGTTCAATTAACCTAACTCTAGTGTTTTCAGCAACGACTTTCTACAAACCCTTCTTCCTCTTCTGAAATGATTGTTGCTATGAACTTCACAATCCTTTCTACACAAACTTGTTTTTATACATTCACCACAGAAGAAATGAGGCAAATGTTCTGATACATGGTTCTGATGCTGAGACATGAGTATGTTTACCTGTAGAGTGTAGGAGACAGAGACCTGAAGTTCACCAGGGTAGCCCTGGTCTCCATCTGGACTCGTATGGCTGAGGATCACACCACCTTCCACTTCTGCAGCAAGCCAGACTGCCTGGACAGAGACACCCAGGAAGGAACTCAAGAAAAGTTTTCCTTTTGAAACGTCCCCATAGGACCAGGAAACACAAACACCTGCCCCACGTCTGGTCCTTAAGGTTTTTATCTCCTGGATGAGATGAAGAATCTTCATCTACAGAAAATTAAAACCTCCAAGATTTGGAAGAAAAACTAGAAAGCATTCTTGACAACCTGTTGCTTCAGTCATTTATCAACCCAGTTAGGCTCTCGAGATATAGAAATCATTTTAAGCAATCAAACGAAACGCCAATATTAATCAGTGTCCTACATTAAACTTAATACTTCCTGGGTAAAAAAGATACGCATTTTGGTTTCTTTTTATTTTCTTTCTTTCCTCTTTCTTTTATTTTCAAAAAGAAAGAAACTCGCTGTAGCTGTCCTGTTACTGGACGAGGAAATGCTTCACATTTTCTCTGAACCCACCTAGAAGTGTTTTATTGAAGGGGCTAAAGTTTACAGACCAGGAACAGCAAACACACTCCTCAAGCGTTCGTCTTACCTTGTTGAAGCCATGCAGGCCTCCATGCAGGGCATTCGGTCCATTGTTGGTATCTAGTTGGAACTCTTTTCCTTCCACCACAAACTGTCCTTTTGCTATCCTGTTAGCCACACGACCCACCAAGGCCCCCAGGTACCGTTTATCTGACACATAACCTGACAACATAAAAATAGGATTGTTCACCTTTATCAAAGGTAAGTATGCAGTCATTTCAATTTCTCTTAAGCTTTTCCAGGCATCGGCCCAAATCAAGTTTCAAGCTAACTGGACTGGTTAGCTTGATCAATCAAACAGATTCTGACCAGAACGTATTACAACAAATCTAAAGTTAGTCACAACTGAGGGTTGGAAGAAATGTGTTGTAGGGGGTGGGAGCATGTCTGACATTTATCATCACAAAGTAATGCAATGTATCATTTTTAATCAGACAGCCAGAGAAATCCATTGGAATGTCTCCTGAGGTCTGAATTCCGATTTAGAAAGTTTTAGTTCATCATCTGCAAAGATTTTTAAAAAATACTCAGCTTTTGTTTAGCATCTATCCTGAAAATCAAATCTGTTCGAATCCTCAGGTTCTATAATTTATTATTTATCAAATCATTCTTTTCAAATGTTGAATATTTTACGTCTTACCTTCCAGGTCGTCGTAGCCGAGGACTACATCCTCCATCTGCCCCTGTTTTCCTCTGCAGTACACAGACCTTATAATGGCACCCAGGGTCAGGACCTCTACCCCCACCTGGGGGGACTGGAGGGTCCACATGTCTACGCTGCCGAGGCCAGGGACCTGTCCCCACTGCTGATGGCTGACCTGAGTCATCCTGAGTCTGATCCTCAACATGGAGGGAAAGAAAAAACAATGGCCATCTCTTTAAAACCATCCATCTTTCAAAAAATATCTGTGATTTCAGTTCAATTACACAAATACCGTAGAATACAGAACCGCCTTTACCTTCTGGGGTCGAGAGCATTCATGGTTTGTTTTATTTACCTTTATATTTCTCCATAAAAAATACTGCCTGATGTGGTATCAGTTTTTTTTTTTTTTTCTTTTAGGTTCACTGTTATTGTACATTAGACCTTTAGTCACATAAAAACATAATATCTCACTTGGATTTTTTTTTTTCACTGTGAACACTTCAACAATTTTTTCTTTCAATTTAGAATGCAAATGTATAACTGTAAATTTCAAAAATGTATGTAAAAGTATTGCAAAAGATCATATGTTTGAGTACAATAATTTGCGAAACCCCATTGGCCAAAAGGCTAGATGAAGCTCCAGAGTGATGCGAAAATATTCCGTAGACTGCAGAGACAAAGCATGTGTGTCCTGTTACATCTGGAGTAAAACTAACAGCATGTCAGAACTACACACAGACCTGGTGGTGGCAGGTAATGGTCTGGAACTGATTTTCTGCGTTAGAACCTGGAGACGGATGTTTCAAGCAATTCCTACATTTTTCTTTATATGTTGGAAATGTTTGGAAAACAAATATCTGAGCTGACCGTTTTGACGGTCAGCTCAGAAGGAAAAACAGAAATGTGTGTCAGCCAAGAGAATAGGACGTAAATTTCAAAATTGGTCCAACAGTAAGTATTCCTTATATATACGATATTATATGACTCAACATGTCAGCTGCAGCTGCTGTGCGAACATCTCTGAACATCTTCTGTGGAAATGTTTGCAGACTCTGGGACAACCACCATTCTGATTTCTGTTGAGATAATTTATTTCTCTGAAGCAACATGAAAAATAAGTATTCCAGTGCCAAGTATAAACAATTTCAAGAAGCAGCATGAAACTGAATTATTTACAGTGCTTTTCTGTGTTCACCACCAGGCTGTTTAATGAACTTCGGTCATATCTGCTGGTTGTCACTAAACCTCGTCGCATTAAATGTCCTGTGCAGAAGAACCATCCACAACATGAACGGCCAGGTGTCGCTTTATTTCGTACACCCACAAAGAGCGCCCCGATAAATTCTGACTTAAAAGTGGAAAAGGTCGCTGACCTTTAATGGGGGCTAGGAGGCAAAGTTCGGGAGAACACCTGAACCGACTGGACCTTTCCTCGTCAGAAACCCAGAGCTGAAGTCCAGCTGAGGAGCTGACAAGCTCACGAGCTTCTCCCAGGCCAAGCCTGGAAATCAGTGCGAGTGTTTCGCTTCCAGCACCTTACCTGCAAACGCGTCACCAAGTCCAGGACCAAGTAGGACAGAAGAAAGCGCGTGAGACGTCAGAGGAATGCGGAAGTCACGTGACTCAAAGGGCGTGCCTCAAACAGTTCTCTCCCCTACATAAGAATCTACGACATGTGAGACATATCCCGAAGCACAGCAAAAATATCTACTGAAGGTCATAATACGACCAAGTTGTTGAATATTTTGATTTGGCATCACTTAAATATGGCTGGAGACGTTAGAAGGGATGTAAAATTTTAGTTAATTTAGGCCAAAAACATGATTTTGACATTTACTTATTTTCTAGGTCTGTGCTGGATTTATGTCACCTGTCAGCCTGACCCATCACCCTCAGTGGGCAGCAACAATAACACTGTTTTACAGAGGATTCAGACAATCAAATGTCTGTTTAACAAGCCACAGTGAACGTTTCACGATGCAGCGCAAGAAGTATGAAATAGATCTATAAAAAAATCCACATTACCTTGCATTATTGTTTTGAAGAATGTTTAATTTACATTTTATTGTGTTGAATAAATGTTAGATACTTATTGGGAAAACCCAGTTAATATTGGGCCAGAAATCTTTGTTTCCCATTCCAGAGACCAGATGTTTCCTGTAGTTCTGGTTCAGGCTTGCACTGCAGCATGGGTTCTGGTCCACTCCTCCAGAGGAAGTGAAAGCAAAAACTGAGGAAGTAGAGCATATTTGAGCCCAAGCACCAAAAACCTAAGTGAAAACAGTCGAAGAACCCAAACCATGAAATTAACTTTCAGGTTCTCAACTCTGTTTATGGGAATCATTATGAGGCAAACCATCAAAGGAACATCCCATTATTTTCTACATATAGATCTTGAGTATGAAAACTTATCAGTGTTAATTTATTGTCCTCTTAGGGCAAATTTACTTACAGCAAAGCGGTAAAAAAAACAAACAAACTTAAGAGACCCAAAAACAGAGTCAACAAAACTACAACAGAACAAATACAAGTGGTGAAATGTATAAGACAATATTAAATATTAGCATATTTTAGGATATCACAAAACTATCGAGCATAAGAGAAAACAGATTTCTCTTTCAAAACCGAGTCTCCAACATCCTCATGCTCTAAAAATGAAGTGTCATCAAAAATCATCACCAGGAGTTCAGCAACTCTGAAATGTATTCAAACTTTTGTTTAAAAAAAACAAACATCCATCCATCCATTTTCTGTCACCCTTCTCCCTAATGGGGTCGGGAGGTGCTGGTGCCTATCTCCAGCTGCGTTCCGGGCGAGAGGCGGGGTACACCCTGGACAGGTCGCCAGTCTGTCGCAGGGCAACACAAAGACAAACAACCATACACACTCACACCTAAGGAGAATCTGGAAAGCCCAATCAACCTGACAGTTGTGTTTTTGGACTGTGGGAGGAAGCCGGAGTACCCGGAGAGAACCCACACATGCACAGGGAGAACATGCAAACTCCGTGCAGAAAGACCCCGGGCCGGGAATCGAACCCAGGACCTTCTTGCTGCAAGGCAACAGCGCTACCCACTGCGCCACTGTGCAGCCCTACAAACAAACAGGTTTTTCTATTTTCCTTTTATACATGTGGATTATATCTACTTATCCACATAGTTAAAACTAACAATATTATTATAAAGTTCTTTTATTTCAGTAATAATTCACCAAGGAAACATACTTTATTGATTAATTCCACACAGACTGATGTGCTCCTTCAAGATATTCATATCTTCCAAACCGGTGTGTATCTGATAAGCAGTGCATCTTTCCTAGTGTTTTTAAGTCTGCAACCAAACAAGTTGTTCCTATTGTGCACCACAAGGTGGCAGGATAGCAACAGATCTGCGACCCCTGGTTGAATATGGTTGAAGACAAAGAGTGTAATGTGAACAGGACTGAAAGGACAGTGAACTCAATCCACAAACAGTTGTAATGATAGTAGAATCCCTCAGATCATAATAAAACATTCTGGTCTGTGGTTATTCAAACCTAACCTCAAATGGAAAGGATGTTATTTTTATTTTTATTTTATTTTATTTTTGATTGCATAAACATTGTAAGAGATGTTTATGCTGCAGCATTTGGTTCTCTTTTTGCTTTGTAGCCAGACATTTATTTTTCATTTCCAACGACTACTGGAAACCCTGCCAAACAAGCCATGTTTGTCTGATCTTTTTCTAACTGTCCAGTCGTGACTTCGATGTGTAACAAAGGCCTGTTAGTTCTCAGAGCCTTTGTGTGTGTGTGTGTTTTTTTGTTGTTTTTTTTTGTAATTGTCAGAGCATTTCACGCTTCAGTCTCATGGCTTCTGGGAGCTGTAAATAATCCATTTCTGTGGGACGATGGGCTTAAATGGTTTGGAAGATGTCTAATGGACCACAATGGGTGCTTTTCCTAAAATCATTGCTGATGTCCTGCTTGCCCCAGAGCAGCAACCCTCCTGCTGCTGGAGAGTTGTCTTTTCAAAAATAATGAGGCTTCCTGTCTTTAACTATATTTGGGCTCACAGTCCCATCTGCATCCCAACAGTTTCTTTGCTGAAAATACATTTTTGTCTTGACATGTGTCACTTCCTGGTTGTCAGTGCACACAGCTGTAGAGCTGGTCCCGTCACCCCAGGCTGCAGTGCTGTTAAAATAGCAGGATCCATTCAAACAGAGGGTCCTGAACACACGTCCTCACATATACTTTTATTTTTTTATTTTAATTTTATAAAGACAAAAACACTCAATGAGATTATGAATCTACTTTTGGATATACCAACAAGACTAGTGTATGAGTTCAGGCTCACCATTCACATCACAGTCTACTACTCCTTAAACATACATCAAAACATTCTGAGCTTAAATCTATACATGAACATAAAATGGATATAAAATAAAAGGGAATCAAAAAATTTAGAAAATATAAATGAAAACTAAGTAAAAAAATTTAACAGCTGAAAAACCATAATACAGGCCAGATTATAAGGATGAATGTTAAGATCAGTCTCAGATGCAAGCTGCATTTCCAATACAAATATACACACATTTTTGTCGATTTTCTGCTAATTACAAAAAAAGACACAATTTTGCAGTTGTGGTGTTTCTATTAAATAGTGAATTAAATTAAAATCACACATAAATAAGCTTGCTCAAAGAATGAGTCATTAGAATTGGCCCCACGATTCTCCACCTTTGTCATGTGGTTTTCTTCATCATGGTTTGTGGCAACAGCCAGCTGCTGATGTTACCGGTGGCAAGTTTTGTAAAATAAGCCAATTTCAATACGGCCCTCAAAAAAACCCCTAAACAAAATCACATCGTATCGCCTAAGTTTTTCTTGATGTGTTTGCATTGAGCAAATTTATTTTCTAAATGTCAAATTCTGTGTCAGTGGAAACGCAACGATGGTGAGGACGATGGACCTCTGTACCCAAAGTGGAAACAGATTCCATCAGAGAAGCATTCCACTAGCTTCATGTTAGTATTTAATTTTTCTTTATTCTGTAAACAAAAATGCTTGTTATCACTTGTATCCTTAATTTGAGATAACACCAGGACCAATGTCTCGTTTAATACCCTGGATCTTAAAAGGTGTTTATGTCTGAAGACCTAAAGCAAAATATGATCTTTCTGATTGACTGAGTGACAGTGGGAACAAACCATGCAAACAACTACAAACCAATAGGACTAGCTGTTTTATTGA